>CM035129.1:99880265-101080265 GCA_020205605.1 Panax ginseng | reverse complement strand
TAAATCCTTATCACATATATTCAAAATATTATTTTTAAATAAATAATAAAAAAAATTATTCGTAAAAATATTGATATAATTATTCAAAAATTTCCGGGTCTTTACAACCCCAGCATGAAAAGTGCCCCAAATACCCGAGTGAATAATATCCGTGTGAATAGTAACCAGGTGAATAGTAACCCGTGAATAGTAACTCGTGAATAGTACTCTGACATGAAAAGTACCCCGAATATCCGAGTGAATAATATTTGAGTGAATAGTAACTAGGTGAATAGTACCCGTAAATAGTAACTCATGAATAGTATTCCGGCATGAAAAGATCAATAATTATCAAGAAAGCTCAGAATAATATTTTCATGAAAAGATACTGGATGAAGCGCAAATATCAAGGATATTCTACTAATTTCACGGAGTATAGAAGCAATACTTTAACAGAATGAGGGTAGAATTAGGAATACAAAACAAAATAATATTACTCACATACTACAGAGTATGGAAAAAAAATATTATTTCTACGAATACTGAAAAAAATAATATCCCTTATCTCAGAAGAAGACTGGATATTGGAATAGTGAGGTAGCAGACTTCTCTTCTTCTTTCTCTCTATAGCTTCTTTCTCTATAGCTTCTCTCTCTATAATTTCTCTTGTGAGTCTTAGTGAATTGGTGAGAATGAAAGAAGAATGAGCTTCTATTTATAGGAAAATATAGTTTCGATAATTGCACGTTTTGGGGCTCGAAATATTACAGTATAATACCTTCATCTTTTCCTTCATTTTTAATATAGTCCTGCAAGTATTATCAAACTTGCACCACCTCCCCTAATAGTACATCATGTGTATCAATAGTACATTCATGTGAATCAATAGTACACACATGTGAACAAATAGTTATAAGCATGTGAATTAATAGCAATTAATTATTCATTTATCCGATTAATTACCCGATTGGTCAATATAACCTCCAGAAATCAATTATTATCGAAATAAATATTGATTTCTACTAACACTAATAATCCCAACACAATGGAACTATCGATTTTATCTTTAATCAACACGAACTTATTCATCATTAATATTATAACTCACAATATTTAACAATCAGATCATTCTCAGGAAAGAAGGGGCTTTCCGATAAGGATTTCTCCCTATTGGCGCGCAATTAGGTGACCAAATCTCTCCTCAACAGAACTTTCTAGACATCGTCAATATTGCAAATAATAATATGAATAACTTTGTCGTCTCAATTATTGATTTAATAATATAAAATATTGATACTGTGACAATAATTGAATCAATAATATGAGAGATATTATGCAGCAATTATTGTAGCAATAATTGAGTATAACTGAGTGACTTCTCTCGTAAGCATTAATAATCAATATCGTGTGCTACTATGCAACCACGCGTATTACTGTACTTTTACCACCGGGTAGTTCAACAGTTTAACGGTAAATTTTTTGTTGTTATTTTTATAAAAAGATAATTCTGTCGTTTTCTAATTACGACAATACTTCCGTTGTGGGGTCCACCAATGATTGTGCCGTCGTACGAATATTCCCTGTTAAAACGAATATTCCCCGACCAATCGAATATTATATAATCACTTGCTTACTTTGCAAAATTTGTAAATATTACCCACAACTATAACATTATATCAAATCCACACCATAATATTCAAAAATATATTTCGAGAATGGCTATTCATCAGGAATCATTCATCTTTGCACTACAGGCCAAAGATGAATGTAATATCATAATTTAGGACTGAAGATGATGAAAAATATTTTTAAAGAAACGAATCCAGTGAAATAAAATGACAAAGATTAGGGATTCGTACTTTAAACAAACCAAGTTCAAAAATACTTTATAATAAACCATAGTGGAGTAAAATTCAAGAATGAAGATTAAAACATGGATACAATCAAAGATAGCAGGCATAATGTCTATCTTGGACAAAGAACGAAAATTTAATTTTTTTGTGAATGGTGTCGTATTCGTGAATAGTGTTGTATTCGTGAATAGTGTTGTATTCGTGAATAGTGTCATATACATGAATAGTATCGTATACGTGAGTAGTAATCCCGACACAAAAAGGTAGAAATTTCACAAGAAAAATTATACTAATATTTCGGCATAATGATATTGAAAGAAATAATATCATTTACAAAAAAAAATAACATCCCTTACCTCAAAAGGACAGTACTTCTAACTGAAATATCGGATATAATGTTGAAGGAAACTTTCACCGTATAGCAACACTCAAAGTATCTAAATACTCACAAAAATACGCTCGATAATAAAGAGAGAGAAAACTTCACTTTCTGGTGTGATTTTCAATTCTAACCTAAGCACCCTATTAATAGGAAAATGCTTAGAACACCAAAGCAAAAAATTTAATAAAATAATAATATTTTCAAAATATTTTTCCTACGCACACCACCAGTCCAAAACATCAACCACAAGTGGGACCCACCCCACAAAAAATAAAAAAAATGTTTTTCTTAAATAAAACATTTATAACTTCAAAAATTAATTATTCCGGAACTTCAATAATTCATAGTAAATAGCCCTTTTATCAGAAAAAAAAAATTAAATCTTATGTCCATTCCATAGGAAATTTAATTCTCTACTACTTTGTAGCTTTAAGTTTTTCCAAATTCTAAACAGAAATTGACCGAAATCCACATACGGACGATTTTGCAGGCTATAGTCAAATTTCAGTCAAAATGGGGTCCACCAACATGTTTTACATGTTTTTAGCATTTATTGTAACAAAAATACTCTTCATCCTCAATTACTCATATATCACACATTCATTATAAAAATATCACCATTATTATATTATTATATTATCACATTATACACTTATAATGTAATATAATAATATAGATAAAATTTCAATTTTCAATAATTGTCAGTTTTCTAAAAATTCCTCCATTTATATCCACATAAATAAATATTTTCCTTATAATATAAATCAATAATCAATTATTCACAAATAATATTACAGAATCACAATAATGACAACCAGGTCGTTCTAGAAAAGAAGGGCTTTCAATAAGGATATCTCCTTCTTGGCGCCGCAATTAGGTAACCAAACCCCTTTCTCATGGAACTTCCTTAGACATTGCCAATAATGCTATCTAATAATATTATTCAAATAATATGAATTATTAATCTGATAATGGGAAATACTATGCAGTAACAATTATTGAAATAACAATAATATAAAATATCAATGTAGCAATTATTGAATCAATAAAATAAAATATTGAACGATAATTATCGTAACAATTATTGAGTAGTGTCTTCTTACGTAAGAATCAATAATTGGTGCAATATGATAGTATGCTTCTTGTGCAACACTCACAGTATTTATGTTTTTAACCACCGGGTATTCCAACAGTGTTAACGGTAACAACTACGCCGTTATTTATAAAAAAACTCATACTTGTCGTTTTCTTCATCCAATCGCTTTCCGTTATGGGGCTCACAAAAGGCTGCACCGTCGTACGAATATTTCCCGACAGTAAGAATATTCCACGACCAAACGAATATTCCCCGACAACAATGAATATTTTATAACCACTTGCTTGTTTAAGATATTTGCGCATTTTACCCATAACTAACCGCATTAATCAAATCTCAAAATAATAAATAGAGGAAATTCAATTTCATTTATAAAAAGTTGGGGTCTTATAGTACGCTTACGTCATATAGAACATATTAATCATGTCTCACGAATATTTTCACTACAAATAGATTGGATTATTTTATCCAATCGACATAGTTCATCTCAGTCTTATCATAGGATTCCACACCCAAACAATTTGATTCGGGATAAATTCTCAAAGAATACTTTGATTTTCATAAACATTTGCCTAGCTGGATCAAATAGCTTAGACTCATACCAATAATTCAAATTTCAATCGAAACATGTCTGGCCAAATTCAATTGGTAATAATTTACCTTTAAATTTTTGAAAATAATTTTATGACGTCATGATACCGCACTGTATTTACAGTTCGTTTGAGGATTCTGTCATTGTGTGACTTTGTCATATTACATCATTCCATAGTGGGCTGACGATCTTTAGATCACATCCAACACTAAGAATTCTGCATTTATAACTCCATCATTTTTATCATCTCTGCACCAGGTTACATGATGCATTAATGATATAAAATACATTATGATATTTCAAATCATTTTCGTCTAGCCGAAACAATTAGCATAGACTCTTCTTTAAACAGTTCAAAACCATTGAAAATCAGTTTTAGTGCTATCATACCTCAACAGGTAACGATGTGTCAGTGTCCCGAAGTCCACACATACACATTTGCCACCATGTGTTGAGAATAACAAAATTCATTTTTAAAAGGCACATCAGTGCGAATTTAGCTTAATGTCAAAAAATTTAAAATCTATCATAGCTAGAAGATTTGGAATACATATGCTTCCACCATCATCTCCACTTTCTATAATGATCCATTGCTTAATAATTCTATCTATTTCTATCATCCTCAATTCTCTATTCACAACTTTTTTATACCCCAGTATAGTTCATCAAACTTACCACACGTTATGAGTTCAGGAACTTTCCACAATAATATGAGTTTAGGAACTTATCCTAGCAATACGTAGTTCAAGAACCAATCAAGAACTATCCATACGCTTAGGGGTTCAAAAACATATCATACGATTATGAGTCATAAACTTACCATAAGTATGAGTTTTAAGAACTCTCACCTAACCTTATATTCTCTACATGTCTGTTATACACATGAGAAAAGAATCACCTTTTCAACATGTATATAGCAAATAGCGCGACAAAAACTTTTCAATGATTATCAATACAGGAAGCTAAGTGATTGTCGAACCAAACACAATCCCCTGCCCATACAAAGAATTGTTCAATTTAACCACTATATCAATATAGAAAGCTAAGTGATTCTTAAACCAAGTACAAATTCTCCGCTCATACAAGGAAACATACAACTTAGCTACTGACATGAGTCCTCAATTAAAATCCCACATAATCCTAGCTTTCCCTTACTCCATACGAATTTCATTTAATCCGTTTCTTATCATCCACAACTCTTTTCTGAGTTTGCATAGTACTAGTTCATAGTACCACTTACATACAACAATTTTTCTATAAAATTTTCAATCATTTGATTGATCCTCCTCCCTGTTATGACCTTATTAGATCACGTTGTGATCTCATATTATAATCGTATTATATTACGATTCTTTTCTATGTTATGATCGTTTTATTTTACGATCTCCTTTCCCTTTATACTTTTAGTCTTTTAGACTATATCTATTCATTATTACTGTTCATCTTTATTATCAGAGTTAGGCAACTCTGGATCTTTTATTACTTGTCAAGATTCTTCTTTGAATCTTATTGACTTACTAATACCTTTCCCAACTTCATCCCTTAGAACTTAAACTCTATTTTTTTTTGCTAAGTTTGAGTTTGATAAAAGAAAACATAAATACAAAGGCTAAGGGGTATACCCTAGAAGCTATAGGGGAATCATCAAAAGACAAGCCTCAAGATGATCAACCTATAGGAACAAACATGGAACCCTCATGTATACAGGAAATAAAAGAACTAATAAGTGATTACAACCATATGTGATACGAAGAACATTTTTGGGTTGCCTTGTGAAACTTTGAAGATGAGGAGAGCCTAGCTTTTATAGTGTGGACAATATCTTTAGCCAAAATGAGTGGAGGCGGTTTTGTCTTGGCATGAACCATAGTGTTTCTAGCTCCCCAAATTTTGTACACGGTGGAAGTAAAGATGAGCTTTAGGATTTTGGACCTCATAAAAGTGCCATTGAACTGCAAGATGAACTGAACTAAGTTATCCCAATCGGTAGGTACTGTCCGCCAATTTCCAACAGCCAAAACAGTTGATATAACAATAGAGGAATAGGGGCAGTTGAAAAATAAGTGATTGAAGCATTCCGGAGCTATGTTGAAGAGAGGACAGTCCAGAGCCTGAAAGCGTGAGTAGGAGCGGAATAGAGCATTTGTAGGCAGTCTCCAATGTAGTGCCAACCATAGAATAAACGAGAAGCGAGGGACATGATGTTTAAACCATAGCAAATTTGCCCAGGCCACAGTTTGACCTCGATGTCGAATAGAATCCCAAACACTTTTTGCCCTGATAGATCGAATATCCTCCTTATCCCAGAAGATAGAATCAGCAGCAGAAGAAGGGGCAGGGATGTTGTGGAACAGTTGCCTAAACTGCATGACATCATGGTGGTTGCTAGTGGGCAAGGACCAGGAAGATTGTGAGATGATGGAGGAGACCCGAGCGGTAATGGGTAGACCAGAATTGGAGAGCAGGCTAGCTGAAGGGAGGATAGACTGACCATGCAACCAAGGGTCGTGCCAAAGACTGAAAGAGAGGTCATTTCTCACACGATAGCTGAGGAACTGCAGAGCAGTAGGTCTTAATCTTAGAATCTTATGCCAAATCCAAGAACTGTCCGAAGGAGGAGCTAATTGCCAGAAATTTTGTGATTTCAGGATGGTGGCTTGAATCCACGAAGCCCAAAGAGAGGTGGGAGCGGGAGAAATTACCTTTAGTAAGTGTTGGGTGATAAGGGCAATGTTCCAGTCGACAAGGTTTTTAATATTTAGCCCCCCCTCAGCATAAGGCACAGACAGATCTTTCCAAGATACTTTGGCCCCGTACCTTTGAAGTGACTCTATTTGAGTTAGTCCTTATCCTCATCCCTACGGTTATAGCTTAAGGTAACCCTACCTAAGATTTATAACCTACAGCTTTGATACCAACCTGTAGCGCCCCAAATCCGAGTACTAATCACCACGAACCTGGTACATCAATTCTATAACTATTGCGGAAGATATAAACAGAAATTTTTATACAATAACTTTTACAACATAATCCCCAAGGTCGATAACCTTAACTTAATACCTGTATTTAAAATCCTACTCGACAAACAATGTCATTTGTCTACAATAATATTACAAGTTTTAATCTGCACAATATTCTAATGCTAGAATTTGTATTTGTTTTTGCCTGTATCCGAAGTTTTGTCTTAATCTGAAAATGTTATTATGATATAGCAAAGGTGAGCAATAATTTTACCCAGCAAGTTTTAAATACAAGGAAGATATATTATGATTGAAAAGAATAATAAGCTGACAAACTTTCAACAATATAATAATTGTGAAAGAATATGAAATAATTTCCATAACTGAATGACCGAGTCAATAATAATGAATGGCCAACAATGAACATGAACAAATATAACTGAACCAAATGGTAATGAAGGTGATTAGTTTTTCATACCTGATGAACATATACAACATGCACAACGTGCGTATCAATAAATCATAGATGTGGTGTAATCAACAATGACTAACCACTAACATGCTTGAAAAATCATAACTCAAGTTTGAGTTAGAGAACTTTCCTGAACCGTAGATTACTGTTACGCAATCTAATTTAGCTTCATCTGAAAAACCTATTATTAATAATATCGATCTCTCAATTAGAATAATATCATAACATCTATCACTGCTATTTACAATCATAATATAACTTAAACACATAAGCACATATCCCTAACAGTCGCTAAAACACATAAGACCCGATATCAAGTCAAACTATTTCAGTCTGATTTGAGCTTGGTACTAATTCGACGTCCTGATTGCCTTATCGGATAATATCGAGTTTATTGTCAATTAAACTCTACTTAACTGCTTTAATATTATTTTAGATAATTTACTTATCTGTCATAACATTTTTCGGAAGCTCGTAATAATTTCCAAATAATAATTATCATTTATAATGATTTTTCAATCATTAATATCTTTTTTTAATTATTTAAATACCACATAATTCCATTATCATTAATATTTAATTAATTTCAAATATTAATGAAATACATGTCATAATATTAAAAGTTATTTATTATAATTGAGAATATTTTAATACTATAATATCATCTTTAAATGATTTTAAAACATTTAAAACTATTATTAAATAATCGCCATTAATATTAACATATTAATGTATTTTTCATCAAAATATTAAAAGTTATATATTATAACTTAAAACATTTTTAAAACATTTAAATCATTTTTAAATGATTTTTAAAACATTAAAATGATTTTTACATAATTTATTTAATACATTTATTAAATAAATTTTATGATCATTAATATTAATTATTAATGAAATTCATACCAAAATATCAAAAGTTATTCAATATAACTTAAAATATTTTCTAACACTTTAATATCATTTTAAATGATTTTTAAAATATTAAAAATCATTTTTAAGTAATTTATTTAATATAATTATTAAATAAATTTAATATCATTAATATTTAAATAAATTAAAGTATTAATGAAATATATCTTAAATTATTAAAAGATAATTTTTATACCTTAAAATAATTTTTAAAACTTAATTATGATTTTTTTCATAATTATTTTCCATTTTATTCTAATTATTTTAATTAAATAATTAATTTTCATTTAAACCCGATCGTGACGAAAGCTGTCGCTATAGGTGTTCTTGAGTCTTCAAGAACATTCAAAGTCAGTGTCTTAGTAGCCTAGTTTGACCACTTGTAATTCTTTGATCTTGATGTTTCTAGGCATGAGGGTGTATTAGTTATGTAGTATTGATGTAATACTACATGTACTAACTCATTTCAGAGTCAAACTTTATCACATCGTGAAGATATAAAAGAACAAAGTTGCTGTCAAACATGTTCTTTATTTTTTGGAATTTCCAGAAAATAAAAACAGTGAGAGGGATCACTTTTGGGCTTTAATAACTTGGATTTTAGGCATTGTTAGTGTGTTACATGTCAAGGTACAAAAGTAATACACTTAGGTAGCTTAACAACATCATAAAAGCAAGATCTGACTTGGTCAAAGTACCAGCCAGAAACTGTTCTTGAGAAATTATGGGTTTTCCAGAAAGTTCAATAGGTCAGTTGGTCAACCCAGTTTTGACCATTAATATCTTTGATCCTGTTGATGATTTAGGTGTTCTAGTGTCATGGTTTGGTAGTCTATATGTCAGAGTATATCAATGATACACTCTCATGGCCTAACAACTTAACAACTGCAAGATCAAAGCCCTGCAAAACCTTGTCGATGATTACGGGCTTTACGGGTTTTCCGTAAACCAGTTTTTGTATTTGGTCAACCATGTTTGACCATGAATAACTTGGAATCTAGACATGATATGGACTTGATTCCACTTCCAGTGTACTCTCCTTATGGCATACTATATCAATGATACACTTACAATCTCAAAAAATAAACAAATTGAGATCTAGAGGCTTTGACATTTGACTGTCAGACCTCATTTTAGGGTTCTTGACTATTTTCTAAAATTCATATTTTCATGCACTTAGATGTTATGGATCCATGATGTAACATCATAGATCACTAAATAACATCATATAACATACATACAAACAACAAAACACATAATTTACAGAAATCTTAAGGATTTAGCATGGATTAGGGTTTATACATTTATTGCTCAAATCTTTGATTTCTGTCCTCTTGATCTGATCTTGGCTAGCTAAGAGATGTTCTTGGCTTTACTTATCACTTATTTTCACTCCTAAATTTCGAAAGTTACAAACAGAGAAAGAGTTGGCTAAATTATGAACTAAAGTGAGATATTTTCTTACTTTTAATCTTTCAAATCATTCATTCCATGGTCATGGATGTTGCTAGGTGGCCTAAATGGCTGATTGGTGTTGTTTTAGAACACTTGGAAAGTTCAAGTAGTGACTCACCATGAATTAGAAATATTTTTTACTTAAAAGTTAAGTAAAAGAGTATTTTGGTAATTTTGCACATATTAAGGGTATTTTGGTCATTTCTCCAACAATTCAAAGGGTAATTTGGTCATTTCACATATATCATGTAACTTTTAACCCTTAATATTTTATACTTAGCATTTGAGTTCCCAAATTAGGGTTTGGTATTCCCAATTAGGGTTTAGGGTTTTCAGAAATGAAATTAAGGTTTTCAAAGCTAGAATTAGGGTTTCTAACCGATCGTTAGGGTTTCTTAACTGAACATTAATGTTCTTAATATAACATTAGAGTTTACCAATGTTATAACTTATCTAATTCATACTTAACCCTTAACCACATCATGTACATACATATTCACAATATCCAAAACATATACCTTGCTATCAGATAATCACTTACAATTTATAAACTAATACAAGTCCTTCACAAAATTTTTAAATCAATCCATACTCTATTTCCAGTTCAGGCTTTATTATTTAACCTTTATTTAATCATTTAAGATTTTATTAATCTTATAAATTCTCGGGTTGTCACATCTATCCTTAATCTCACGATTAAGTCTTCAAGTTTCATCTCTTTACGCTTATGATTGAGATAATTCTTAAAAAATTTCCACATTTGTGATAGTTTTTCAATAATAGCAGCAACTTGAAAAAATTCACTTAAGGACATACCTTCTACATGTATTTCATGCAGGATTACTTGTAGTTCTTGGACTTGATTGATGACAGCTTTGGAATCTACCATCTTATAGTCCAAAAACCTACCAACTACGAACTTCTTTATGTCAGTGTCTTCTGTTTTATACTTTTTATCTAAGGAATCCCATAATTTTCTTATTTTCTTAAGAGAACTATACACATTATATAATGTGTTATCCAATCCATTGAGAATGTAGTTTTGACACAAAAAATCAGCATGTTTCCATGCATCAATTGCGGCAACAACTTGCCTATCTATTTCATTCTCCTTAAGCACATGGGGGTCTTCATGAAAAACCTTGCCAAGTTAAGCGTAGTGATATAAAACAATATCTTTTGTTGCCATCTTTTAAACTCTGTTCCATTGAACTTTTCTGATTTTTCACCATGGTTTACAGGAACATTTGGTATCATTAGTGTAGAAGAAGAACCGACAATAGTTAAAGAATAGGTAGCTAGTACTTGATACTATTTTCTTAAGACAATTATGTCATCCTTACGGTGCTTATAGTTAAATAGTACTTGTCTCCTAAGATACAATGACAATGTATGCTATAGCAACACTACAAATAGCATACACAACGAACCAAATGAAAATGCTCTGAACTCTCTCTCAAAAAAGAACTCTGACTTATGAAATGAAGAAGATTCGAATGAAGAACTATGCTTTAATGCTTGTGAATTGAATAGCCCAAATGGCTGATTTCGCCATGTATTTATTGGGTGAATTTAATGACCCTTCAGATTGGTTATGTCCCTTTGAAATGGTTTGGATAGTTACGAAAAGGTATGACATGACATCCATTGGCAAAAATGACGTAGTTTTGGGACTTCGCAAAATGGACGCGTCCGTTCAGGCACAAAACGGCGCAGTTTTGGACTTTTCAAAAAGGGCACGTCCATTCGGGAACAAAACGACGTAGTTTTGAACTTGCCAGAAAGGGCGCATCCGTTCAGGCACAAAACGATGCAGTTTTGGGCTAGCGTTGCAAAAACCCAAAACGACATAGTTAAGCTAAACGACACAGTTTCATTCACTTGATACTAAATAAAATTTGGAACCAAGTAAAACAAAATTTAAATAAATTTTGCCCAAAAGACTCACGAACTATGAGCCCGGCCAAGTTGGCTGGTAGCGTCAGTTCAAACCAATCCTTGGCTAGGTCCTCTCCACTCCACAAAAATGGAGTGCCCTTAGGGCCCAAGAGCAACTTTATTGTGTATAAACTCATTCAAATTTTAGTTCTTAATTGATGTGGGACTTAGTTTCCCACAAATATTTATTATCATTTCTAAAGGTGATTTTTGTGAGTTAATTCTCATTCATTATTTATGGACTTGAGCTTCCAAATACTTAATTTTAATCTACTCATGAAGTAGAACACATTAATATTAATGTATATTCATTTCAAATGAATAATAAAACTCATTTCAAATTACTTTCAAATTCTAATAGTTGTTTTACTGCCATAACTGATATCTATTGAGGGAAAAAAAGAGTACAAAAATAAGTCTTAAAGTACAAAATTTTAGGTTTAAACTTTAAATGATTAAGAAACAGTTAGCTCAAACGAGTCAAGTCACTGAGTTGTTCATTTAAGATCTCCCATCTCATCAGGGCCGGTCCAAATTTTTTGGGAGCCTCAAGCCAAATCTTAAATTGGGGCTTTTTTTTTACCATTCAATATTAAATTAAATTAGTATCTATGATTTTTTAAAAAAATTAAAATTTCATTTTTCTTGCCTTTCACCTAATTTTTCTTTGATATTTTTTTTATTACTAGTAACAAATTTTTCAATAGCTCCCTTTTGGGATTCAATTAATTTTTCTACTCTTCTTTTTTTTTTTGAAGTTTTTGATACCCAGATTCATATTTTCGAGGAGCCATATAGTGCTTAAAAAACAACTAACAAGTCAAAAATACAAATAACAAACATATATTTTTTAGTCAAAAAATAAATAACAACATATACTTCCCAGTTAAAACACAAATAACAGAACTTTTTCGGCTAAAATGAGTAACAATAGTACCTACTTAACAAGTAAACTTTAATAAAATTAAAATAGAAAAGTATAGAACAATTGAACCTGATTATGTCGATTTAGTGATTTTTCCCAAGATTAAATACATGAACAATGAATATCACAAATTCAGGGTAAGAAATATTAATTTACAAATCCTAATTACAAAGAAAACAAGTGAGTAAAGATTGATATTATTACCTATTGATGTGTTGAATTCAATTTTTGTAGAGCTAGAGTATCTCAACACTCAACTCAAATGTGAAGCAAACAAAAAATATAAAAGATTAAAAGATATAATATTTATTGACAATTGTAGATTTGTAGTTAGAGAAAAAGACTTATTTAGAGAGAGAAAGTGAGAGGCGTATAAAGAGCCAAAGAGGAACAGACAGAAGTAGAGAGTCACTGGTAGTCTGGGTAGAGAGAGAGAGTCACTGTTTTAATCTCAAGGAAGAGAGACACTGTTCTAATCTCGATACTAATGATTTGTTTGGGAAAAATAATTTAGACTTTTTAATGGGCTCTAACATAAGGATTATTAAAATTTGGGAGAAAAATAATTTGAACTTTTTTAATGGGTTTTAACGTAAGAATTATTAAATTTTAGGGGTCTTTTTAATTTTGGGATCTCAGGTAATTGCTTAATTTGCTTAACTGTAAGACCGGCCCTGCATCTCATCATTTTATAAATAAAAATTCTAAATAAGCAATTTCTTTAGTCAACTAACGGCTGTTAGTTTTTTTAGGAAAACTTACTTTCTCTCCTTAATTTAAAGTACAAAATAATAATAAAAAATTAGTTAACTGTTAAAACCATAAAAAGTTAAAGTGGTTAATTTTTAGCCTGATATGCCTTTGCTTTCTTTCTTAACGTTCTACCGTTCTCTTACTTTTTTGATGTGCCTTTCTTAAGGTGGTTATTATTTTTTCCCTTACTTTTTTGAAGAGTGATTAATTTTTGAAGATTAGTTTGCTTTTCTATTAATTTAATATTGTTTTGAATTATTTAATTCTTTGATGAGTTCTTCAATGTGAGACTATACCGTAAAGTCATTTGATAGTTTAAAAAGAATAAAATTATTAATCTTACATTCATAATGAGATTATATAATCACTCATAAATAATATTATAAATGACAAAAAATAATTTATGAGACTATTTAAAGAACTATTAATCTCCTATTATGAAATAAAATAGTCTGAAATAATATTAAATTAAAACAAATAATTCAATTGTAACACCCCCTTTTCCAAAAGGAAAAAGGGATGTCACGCACAAACATACTAAATACAAACCTCTAATAAATCTCAAAATATCTTCAATAAAATTTAATACCAAATGTCACATACTCAAATTTAAATAGAAGGAACTCCACATTTACATAGTCTCTACTAATAAGAAATAAATGCCAAAATAGGCCCCAAAACATCCAATTACAAAATCTTAGGAAAACCAAGTCTAATAATAATCTCAAAAGCTAATCTACTCATTTGGATCAAAGGTAGCTCTTATCCCACAAATCCTGATCACCCCTGATTACCTGTCGGAAAAAGAACACAGCGTGAGCCAATTGCCCAGTACGGATATAAAGGTGAATAAATATATCACAATAAGTAATGAATCTAAAAGAGTTGAATGAATGAACACATGTGAATTACAAACGAATTACGAATAGATCAAAATTTGAGAGTCCATTTACAAATGACTAACACTGTCAATCGAATAATTATATCCAAAAGAATACTAAACAAATAAGGCTGAATCAAATGGTTGTAAGATAACAATTTCATACTGAGCTCAAATACAAATAGCCAAAGGCTAACAAAATACATCGGTACCATGATGTATACAAATCAAATCGGATAGTACGCATGACACATACGTCACTAATCCGCCAAACAAATCGAATCAAATCAAATACTGGGTCGACCCATACGTATCTTGAACAAATATATCAAATGGCCAAAGCTCATACTCAGAGCATACAAAAGGATACGCCATGGACTAATCACACCGCCACGGAAGATGGCATGCCCTTGTGTCAAGAGGACATGCCTGTGGTACCCCCACAGGTGGTTAGCTCAAGTATACCCTAAGGATCAAACTACAAAATGTAAGCCAAAAGGGGCTCAAATCACAAGGCTTACATGACCATATTCAAATGAAATCGAATTATCAAATACAAACATACCTAATTATTACAAGATATCAACGATCAAAACAACTCTGAATGTGAACGAAAATATACGAACGGTACAAACGAATAAAGTCTCCAAAACATATTGACACGATTAACTAGTTCAAAGAGTACAAATACGAATTCAAATATCAACGCCAAAACGAAACTATCTCAATAATTTTGACAACAAGGAATAATCCCGAGAGACAATACCAAATTTCTAAACGAGTACAAAACGAACGAATTAAATTTAAAGGAATATCGCTGAAAAAGTACGGAATCCGTACCTCAATATAGTACCAAAATAATTCGCCGAATCCAAATATCACCCGCTAAACTCCCTCAATCCGATCTAATTATCAAAATAAAATATAATGCATATAATTAAATTACGAACTCATACAAATTATATTTTCACAAATTCAATAATTTTTAATATACTATATTATATATATATATATATATATATATATACATAACGAAACCGCAGTATAAAATATATATATATAATGAATTAGGTAATTATATATATAACTATACAACAAATAAAGTACCTATATATAGTACTATTATACTAACTTGAAGTATATATATATTGTAAGACTAAAATTTTTTAAATAAAAAGGAATTTCCTTTATTTATTATTTTGAAATAGTAATGGTGGATTTGATTAATGTGGTTAGTTATGGGTAAAATGCATAAATATTTTAAATAAGCAAGTGGTGATATAATATTCATTATTGTTTGGGAATATTCGTTTTGGTCGTGGAATATTCAATCTTTGTCGGGAATATTAAATACGACTTGTAGCAACCATGTGTGGGCCCCATAATAAAAGCGATTGGAGGAAGAAAGCGACAAGAATAAGTTGTTTATAAATAATCTGGCAGTAGTTACTGCAGATTATCTTTGTTGGAATACCCGGTGGTTAAAACACACTAATACGCCTGGCGTTGTTGACAAGATGCTTACCAGTATTGCACCAATTATTGATTCTTACGTAAGAAGGCATTCCTCAATAATTGTTACGGTAATTATCGCTCAAGATTTTATTTTATTGATTCAATAATTCTTTGCATTGATATTTTATGTATTCTACTTTGTTTCAATAATTGTCATTACACGGTATTTTTCATTATCGAAGCAATAATTCATATTATCCGAATAATATTATTAGATAACATTATTGGCAATGTCTAGAAAGTTTCATCTAAGGAGAGGTTTGGTCACCTAATTGCGCCTTGAGAAGGAGAAATTCTTATTGGAAAGCCCCCTTTCTGAGGCGCTATCTCGTTGTCAATATTGTGATTCTGTAATATTATTTGTGAATAATTAATTATTGATTCATATGATGAGGAAAATATTGATTTTATGTGGATATAGATGGAGAAATTTTTAATGTGACAATTGTTGAAAATTGAAATTTTATCTTTTACGATAAAATAATTCATTTAAATATATATATTATTATATTTTAATAATATAATAATGGTGATATTTTTACAACGAATGTGGGATATATGAGTATACGAGAAGGAAGAGTATTTTTGTTACAATAAATGTTTCAAACATGTTAAACATGTCGGTGGACCCCATTTATTAACTAAAATTTGATTATAGCCTCTAAAATCACCCGTTTGTGGATTTCGGTCAATTTCTGTTTGGAATTTGGAAAAACTTTCTTCTACAAAGTTGTAGAGAATTGAATTTCTTATAAAAACTCAAGTGAATCAAATTTTCTGACAAAAGGGCTATTTATTGTGAATTATTGAAGTTTCGAAGCTACGAAATAATTGATTTTTGGAAGTTTAAATTATTTTATAAAAGAAAAATGTTTTTTTTACTTTTTCTAGAAGGGAGCATGTGGGAAATGCTGGGAATTGAAATCTAGAATGAGTACGTAGAAGATTATATATATATTATATTAAATTTTTTGCTTTGGTGTTCTAAGCAATTTCCTATAAATAGGGTGCTTAGGTTAGAATTGAAGATTACACCAGAAACTGAAGTTTTCTCTCTATATTATCGAGCGTATTCTTGTGAGTATTTTTTGAGTATACTTTGAGTATTGTTATACGGTGAAAGTTCGTTATAGCTTTATATCCGATTATTCCGGTTAAATACTTTGTCTTTTGAGGTAAGGGATATTATTTTTTCAGTAATGATATTATTTCTTCAATATCATTATCTTTGAAATATTGATCTGAAGTTTTTTATCAAATTTGGAACTTTTGGTGTCTGAGTTATTATTCACGATATAAGCACTATTCACGATATCTCTGTACTATTCACGAATCACTGCACTATTCATGAAAATTGAAAATTTTTTTTTCGTCTAAAATATCTATTGTGGATACTAGCTTTGATTGTATCCATATTTTGATCATTCTTGAATTTTACTCTACTCTGATTACTTATGAAGTATTTTTGAACTTGGATTGTTTAAAATACGAATCCTTAATATTTGTTCTTTTGTTTCACTGGATTCATTTCCTTTAAAATATTTTTCATCATCCTCAGTCTTAAATGATGATGTTACTGAATATCTTTGGCCTGTAGTGCAAAGATGGTTGATTTTTTTTGATGAATATCTTTGGCCCGTAGTGCAAAGATGAACAGGTGTTGAGGTGAACATGACTAACTGATGAATATCTTTGGCCCGTAGTGCAAAGATGAACAGGTGTTTAGATGAACATGACCAACTGGTGAATGTCCTTGGCCTGTAGTGCAAGGATGAATATATGATTCCAGATATATATTGATTGATGTTACAGGGATAAAAATATTGATGATGGACTGTTAAATTCATAGATATTAGTAGATTTCATCCTCTACGTAACTCTTCTATGAATTAATATTTTTCGCTATGAGTATTGATTTAAAACTTGTTGTCTATTGTATTCTATTAAATTTTTCCCTATTGAAGACTAACGATAATTTGTTGTATATTATCTTAGTCATAATATTCTTTATTGGGCTAGTTGAGCTCACCCTTTTCCTTTTTGTTCCATTTTTCTTCTCAGGAGACGAGAATTTAGCGAGTACTAGTCGGGGTATGGAATGAAGGTTCTAGAGAGTTGTTTAATAGTCCTCACCATTTTTGTAAAATAATGTATCAATAATTATGATGGGGATTTATTTGGGTATGTATATTGTCTAGAAGACAATAATTATATTTAAACTCACAGTATATATGTTGTCGTATTTTGCACGACAAATGTATTAATAAAGTTGTAGTTATTTCTGTACCATGTATTTGGCGACTCAGAATGGGTTGGATGGAATGGACCTATTTTGGGGGCGTCACGGTTGGTATATCGAGCTTAGGGATATGATCTCTGGCGGAGATCGGGGAATAGAACTAGGAGGGGAGAGACGAGTAAATCCTTCGCTAGTGTGTCCTACCTAAGCTTATTTGTTAGTTGGTCAGTATATAGGGATATTATGTGATATATTGATTTTTTTAATTAACCCTTGTTTTATGACAGTATTTGAGAATGTCAACTGAGAATATTAACAATGGAAATGAGACCGTGGAGACGCCTGTACTCACCAACCAGGAGAACGTGCAACAGGCTGGCAATGTTCCTCCTGTGAACAACACCACTAAGCAGATGATGAACGACGGAATGTTTAGAAGCTTTTTGCAGTTCATGCAAAATCAAACGAGGGAGACTCGTGTTCAAAACATAGGAGGAAATGATAGCAATTCACGGGTTGTCACAACCAAGCAGTTCAAAGAGTTGGGACCACCAGAATTTAAGGGAAAGCCTGATCCGATCATGGCGGAAACATGGGTCAAACAAATTACCAAGATATTCGATGTCTTGGGATGCACAGAGGAACAGAAAGTTCCATTCGATACTTTTATGTTCAGAATGGAGGCAGACATCTTGGTGGGAATCGTGAAGCGCACTCCATCCATTTGCCTTTTCAAAGATGTCATGGGAGACATTTCAGAAGCAGTTCAATGACAAGTACTTCCACGAAAGTATTCGTCTATATGAAGGAAGTGGAGTTTATTAGACTAGAGCAGAATAACATGGCGGTGTCCCGAAGACGAGGCGAAGTTCGCGGAGTTATCCAGTTTGCACCTCATTTGGTGGAGAATGAGGAGCGTATACGCGGATGTTTACGAGAGGTTTGAAACCCAGCATCGTCGCCAAAGATCTCATTTCTCATAAATTTTCTCTCTATTGAGATGTTGTCAATGAGGCTCGATTGTTAGAAGCGAGATAACGAAATACGTTCAACCGAGGGACCATAACCGAGGATCATATCAAGAAGATAGCGATCATCGTAATAATGATAACCAACGGAGAAAGAGGAATACGGACAAAAGGCGGTAACCACTCTGGTGGTAATCGTGGCCATGAAAATAGAAGCGTTTAGTGGGAGGAGATTTTAAAAAGAGGAGATTCAACAACGACCATGTGAAGACGTCAGAGCTAGTAGCAACTGGTTCCAAGGGAGGAGAAAGACCATCGATCGTATGTTACAAATGCGAGAAAGAGGGACATATCACCTCAAAGCGCCCTATGGTTTAAGGTATGCTATAATTGTGGAAAAGAAGGACATATCGCTCGAGATTATACGGTATCGAAACCCAGTCCAGCGGGGATGGTGACTCAAAAGGATGTCCCAGAAAAGTCAAAGTCAACGGTTCCTAGAAGAGCGTTTGTCGTGACCGGTCAAAATGCGAGAAACCCAAACGAAGTTAGTACGGGTTAGTTAATTATAAATTCTTGCTTAAGTTTATACCTTACTAGAATCTGGGTTCTACCCATTCTTTTATCTCTCTTCTTTTGCGCTCAACGTTTGAACTTGACTACGGAGAAATTAGACTTTGACCTATCTATGGAGACTCATTAGGAGAAACTTTCATTACATCCGTTGTTTAGAAATCTTGCTTGATTCGAGTTGGCACTATCACATTACCGTTAACCTTATTTCATAGAGATATTTGCTTTTGATGTGATTTTAAGGTTAACTACTCATCATGCCGAAATTGATTACTTTCGTAAGTTGTTACTTTTCATATTCCTAAGCAACTTCGTTATTGAATTCAAGCAATCAAACCATTGTAGTCAAACATTTTCATATCAAGCCATGAAGTCATTCGTTTATTACGGATGTCAAGTTTTCTTAGCCCATGTTATGAATTTGAATAAAGACACGCCGATTTGAATAATATTCTGTTGTTATTGATTTTCCCGACGTATTTCTGAAGAATTTCTTGGCTTACTCCCAAAGCACGATATTAAATTTTGTATCGACTTTGAACCTTGGTAGATAAAACTCATTTCTAAAATCTCATATCGAATGGCTCCTATTGAACTTCGTGGAGTTAAAAATCCAATCGTAGAAGTTGATACCGAGCCTCTATCCGTGACTTCCTTTGTGGAATGCACCGAAGCGAGATCTCGTAGGGGACACCATATTCGTGCGATAGTAAATCGATAGGTGTCATTGTGACGTCTTATCCAAGATTGGGATATGAGTCACGATTGAGAGCAACCTAAGTTGGTAATCAAAATACGTAGCTTTCTAGACTTAATTGGTTATTATCGAGATTCATTGAAGGATATTCTCGAATCGCTATTCCATTAACGCTTGGTGACTCGTAGAGATACAAAATTGAATGGAGCAATGAATGTGGGAAGAGCTTGAAGAACTCAAGAGAGACTCATTTTGGCACATGTTACGACCATACTGAAGTCTTGGAAAAGCGAACGTGGTAGCTAACGTGTTGAGTGAAGATCGTGATATAAATACGAAAGTACGATATTGTCAAAGACTAATTTCAGTATAATTTACAAATAATAGAGATGGAGATGAAAACTCTAGGTACCCACGTGATGATATACGAGTATAATCGACTTTAATCGATAAAGTTAAAAGTCGTTCAAGCTACACAACCGGGTGATGAATTTGAAGAAGGAGGTGCAAAAGTTGTTATTTCAAAAGCGAGAATCGGGTGAGGTGAGGAAAGCTCAAACCTTGATTTATTAATCCATTTGAAATTCTCAATCAAATAGGGCCGTGGCCTATAGACTCGTTTTACCGCCAAGTATGACGCGTATTCATAACGTTTTTCACGATCGATGTTACGTAAATATGTGGACGATTCAACCACGTCATTGAGTTAGAACCGGACGAGATAGTAGAAGACTTAACATACGAGGAGGTTTTGTCAAGATCTTGGATAGGAAAGAACATGTCTTATGTATGGAGGTTATACCACAAGTTAAAGTTTTGTGGAGAAACCATGCTATTGAGGAAATGACCGGGAGTTGGAAACGGAAATGAAAGCGAGGTATTCTCATCTTTTCAAAACACACAGTACGTCGTACGCCAATTTCGAGGACGAAATTTCATAAGGAGGGAGGTTGTAAGACTCGAAATTTTTTAAATAAAAGGAATTTCCTTTATTTATTATTTTGAAATAGTAATGGTGGATTTGATTAATGTGGTTAGTTATGGGTAAAATGCTTAAATATTTTAAATAAGCAAGTGGTGATATAATATTCATTATTATTGGGAATATTCGTTTGGTCGTGGAATATTCAGATTATCTGGGAATATTAAATGACTGGTAGCAATGACCGTGTGTGGGCCCCATAACGAAAAGCGATTGGAGGAAGAAAACGACAAAAAATAAGTTGTTTATAAATAACTAGGCGTAGTTATTACCGATTATCTTGAATGGAATACCAAGTGGTTAAAACACACTAATACGCGTTGTTGAACAAAGAAGATACCAGAGTATTGCACCAATTATTGATTCTTACGTAAGAAGGCATTTCTCAATAATTGTTACAGTAATTCTTGTTCGAAGATTTTATTTTATTGATTCAATAATTCTTTGCATTGATATTTTATATTCTTGTTGTTTCAATAATTGTCATTACACAAAGATTTTTCATTATCGAAGCAATAATTCATATTATCCGAATAATATTATTAGATAACATTATTGGCAATGTCTAGAAAGTTTACATCTAAGGAGAGGTTTGGTCACCTAATTGCATGCGCCAAGAAGGAGAAATTCTTATTGAAAGCCCCTCTTTCCTCAGGAACCGTCACAGTTATCAATATTGTGATTCGTAATATTATTTGTGAATAATTAATTATTGATTCATATGATGAGGAAAATATTGATTTTATGTGGATATAGATGGAGAAAATTTTTAATGTGACAATTGTTGAAAATTGAAATTTTATCTTTTTCTGATAAAATAATTCATTTAAATATATATATTATTATATTTTAATAATATAATAATGGTGATATTTTTACAACGAATGTGGGATATATGAGTATACGAGAAGGAAGAGTATTTTTGTTACAATAAATGTTTCAAACATGTTAAACATGTCGGTGGACCCCATTTATTGACTAAAATTTGATTATAGCCTCTAAAATCACCCGTTTGTGGATTTCGGTCAATTTCTGTTTGGAATTTGGAAAAACTTTCTTCTACAAAGTTGTAGAGAATTGAATTTCTTATAAAAACTCAAGAGAATCAAATTTTCTGACAAAAGGGCTATTTATTGTGAATTATTGAAGTTTCAAGCTACGTAAATAATTAATTTTGGAAGTTTAAATTATTTTATAAAAGAAAAAATTTTTTTTACTTTTTCTAGAAGGAGCATGTGGGAAATCTTTGGGAATTGAAATCTAGAATGAGTCGTGAGAAGATTATATATATATATATATATATATATATTATATTAAATTTTCTTTGGTGTTCTAAGCAATTTCCTATAAATAGGGTGCTTAGGTTTGAATTGAAGATTACACGGCTGAAGTTTTCTCTCTATATTATCGAAGCGTATTCTTGTGAGTATTTTGAGTATACTTTGAGTATTGTTATACGGTGAAAGTTCAAGTTATAGCTTTATATCCATTATTCCGGTTAAATCTTCGTCTTTTTCGAGGTAAGAGATATTATTTTTTCAGTAATGATATTATTTCTTCAATATCATTATCTTTGAAATATTGATCCGAAATTTTTTATCAAATTTGGAACTTTTGGTGTCTGAGTTACTATTCACGATATCAAGACTATTCACGATACTGAGATTATTCACTTATCACAAGACTATTCATCGAAAATTGAAAATTTTTCTTTTCGTCTAAAATATCTATTGTGGATACTAGCTTTGATTGTATCCATATTTTGATCATTCTTGAATTTTACTCTACTCTGATTACTTATGAAGTATTTTTGAACTTGGATTGTTTAAAATACGAATCCTTAATATTTGTTCTTTTGTTTCATTGGATTCGTTTCTTTAAAATATTTTTCATCATCCTCGGTCTTAAATGATGATGTTATTGAATATCTTTGGCTTCAGAAAGCAAAAGATGGTTGATTTTTTTGATGAATATATTTGGCCGAAAGTGCAAAGATGAGCAGTGTTGAGGTGAACATGATTAATCGATGAATATCTTTGGCCCTAGTAGTGCAAAAGATGAGCAGTGTTTAGATGAACATGACTAATTGGTGAATGTCCTTGACTCAGTAGTGCAAGGATGAATATATGATTCCGGATATATTTGATTGATGTTACTGAGGATAAAAATATTGATGATGGATCTGTTAAATTCATAGATATTAGTAGATTTCATCCTCACGTAACTCTTACATGAATTAATATTTTCCATTATGAGTATTTATTTAAAACTTATTGTCTATTGTATTCTATTAAATTTTTCCTGTTGAAGACTAACGATAATTTGTTGTATATTATCTTAGTCATAATATTCTTTCTTTGGGCTAGTTGAGCTCACCCTTTTCCTTTTGTTCCATTTTCTTCTCGGAAGACGAGAATGTAGCGAAATCTTTAGTCAAAGGTATGGAATGAAGGTTCTAGAGAGTTGTTTAATAGTCCTCACCATTTTTGTAAAATAATGTATCAATAATTATGATGGGGATTTATTTGGGTATGTATATTGTCTAGAAGACAATAATTGTATTTAAACTCACAGTATATATATGTTGTGTATTTTGCACGACAAATGTATTAATAAAGTTGTAGTTATTTACTGCATCCATATGATTGACGATTTCGAGAATGGGTTGGATGGAATGGACTTATTTTGGACAGCACACACACACACACACATATATATATATATATATATATATATAATATATAACTAGCTAGCATGAAAAAAAAATTCTTAGGTTAACATATATATATACTAAAGAGTCCGCAGCAGGTAATATATATATATATATATAAGAATCAAGTTTCGTTGGTTTATATATATATATATATATATATATATATATATATATATATATATATATATATATATAAAAATGAAATTTTTTAGGTTTATATATAAATTATATATCTAAATTGTAAATCAAAATTTCATTAACAAATTCAACTAATCAAACGGCATAATAAAATTTTAAAATAGATTGTAAACACAACAAGAAAATAGATTTTAATTACAATAATAAAATAATTATTTTGTATTCAAAAGTAGTCCAACAATTACCTTTGAGAAGAAGAATATGGTGAATAAAGTCTAAAAATCTTGCTCTCAAACTCTTTTGTAATTCAAGTCACGTTCTCTTGTTCTTCTACCCGTTCTTCTTCCGCTTCCTTCTTTTGTTCTCGCTTTAATCCCACAACTCATCAAGCGTAAAGAGGTATAACTAGGTTTTACTTATTTATTATTAATTAATATGTTTTATTAATTCTTTTAATTTTAATAGGATTTAAAATTATACAATTATAAATTAGACCTAATTAATTTAAAAGTTCAAATAAATTAACTACAGTTTGACCCAAATATAAGAAAAATCCAATTAAATATTTTATTAAGTACTATTATTTTATAGCCCAATAGCATTAGCGCTGGAGGGAATTGCCGTTGAGGGCCCTCCTCCTGGCTCCTTCATACATGGCTTCATTCGAATCAATCTGCTAAAGTCAATGAAACAAGAAAGAAAAACAGAAATAGTAGCAGAAGAACAATCATTTGGGTATCTTATACTCTATTCTTAAGTTGTATCTAAAGCTTTGTAATAGCAAAAAAAGCTTATGCTTAATGGCAGTAGTATAGCATATGTATGTACCGGTCTCTGAGGAAATCTCATGGACTCCATAAAACTTTACTGTCCTATATCTCCCACCTCATAGATCACTGTCTCTCTTCGAAATCCTTGAATTTTACCAAATTCATTCATGCTCGTTTGGTAAAACTTGGTTTAAATAAGCATACTTTTCTGGGTAATCGCTGTATTGATTTGTATTCCGGATTCGGAACTGCTAAAGATGCTTTACAAGCATTTGATGACATTGATAATAAAAATGTTGTATCTTGGAACATATGCTTGAAGGTATTTGTTCAATCTCGTGACCTGAACAGGGCACGCCAGTTGTTTGATGAAATGCCAGAACGAGATGTTGTCAGTTGGAATTCTCTTATTTCCGGTTATGCTTCAAACGCGTTTTTTGATTGTGTATTGGAACTTTTTGCAAAAATGCAAAAGGGTGGTATTAGGCCAAGTGGGTTCACGTTCTCGATTTTGGTGTCATATGTAACAGGTGGTAGCTGGGGTAAGCAAATTCATGGTAACATGATGAGGAATGGAGTGAATTTTTCAAATGTAGTAGTTGGAAATTCCCTGATTGACATGTATGGGAAGCTTGGTCTTGTGGATTATGCATTTGGGGTATTTTTGATTATGGAGGAGATGGATGTTATTTCGTGGAATTCATTAATTTCGGCCTGCTGTAAATCAGGTTATGAGGAGTTGGCATTAAACCAATTCTGTATGATGATAGAGAGATTTTCATCGGACGAGTTTACCATGTCCACAGTCATAACAGCCTGTTCTAACTTGCAAGATTTGGAAAAGGGTAACCAAATTTTAACTGTTTGCATTAAGTTGGGGTTTCTTTCAAATACCATTGTTTCAAGTGCAATGATTGACCTGTTTTCCAAATGCAACAGAGTGGAGAATTCCATCTGCATCTTTGAAGAAATAGATGTGTGGGATTCTGCACTTTGCAAATCAATAATTTCAAGCTATGCAAGGAATGGTTTTGAAGAGAATGCATTGCAATTGTTTATGTTGACCTTGAGGGAGGATATCAGACCAACTGAGTTTACATTCAGCTGTGTTGTTAGCTGTGCCTCGGCACTTCTTCCTATGGAACAGGGTAGTCAAATTCATTGTTCAGTTGTCAAATTAGGTTTTGAATCAGATTCTGTTGTAGCTAGTTCACTTGTGGAAATGTACGGTAAATACGGATTGATTGAGTGTGCCATGATTATCTTTGCCAAAATGGGTGTAAGAGATTTGATATCTTGGAACACGATGATTTTAGGGTTGGCTAACGATGGGAAAGTTGTTGAATCCCTAGACCTTTTTAAGGAACTACTTGAAAGTGGCCCACCGCCAGATCACATCACAATGGCTGGGGTTTTATTAGCTTGCAATTATGGTGGGTTTGTCAGCAAAGGGATTGCAATATTTGAAGTGATGGAGAAGGAATATGGAATCATACCTGTGTATGAACATTATGCTTGCATCGTGGACATGATCAGTCAAGCTGGTAAACTCAAAGAAGCACTAAATATATTAGAAACAATGCCTTATGAACCCAAAGCGCTGTTGTGGAAATCTATACTAATTGCGTCTGAACTTTATGGAGACTTGAAACTCATGGAAAGTGTTGCAAAGAGGGTAATAGATTTGGAACCACAGTCATCTCTACCTTATCTGGTGTTGGCTAAAGCATATGAGAGGAGGGCCAGATGGGAGAGTCTTGTACGAGTCAGAAAGATCATGGAAGAAAGAAGTGCAAAGGAAACGGTTGGATGCAGTTGGATCGGGATTAGAGACCGTGTCTATTTGTTTAAAGAAAATCAACTACTTCACCATGGTGGCAAGGACATTTATCCAATATTAAGATTATTGATACATGATATGGAAAATACGAAGTTTACTGATATAGGATATAAGAAATGAAGCTTATTTCTATCAAAATATAGTACTGGGTGCTAAGGAAAAGAATGAGATAGTATTAGACAACAGAGGTGTCCTTTTCTTCTTTGTCTTTGTTAACTGAGTATTTATATGTAGCCTGCATTTTAATTTCTGGCATTGTTTTTCCTACACAAGGACTTTTAGCATTAGATTAGGCTCACACAGGTCAAGCTTTTGTTTTATATATTGGGTTAAGTTCTATTGCAGGACCTTCAGGTGTAGGACTCACAATATTGAAATCTTTAATCATACGATAAAAATGGATATTGGGGTTTCAAAGCAATTAGATAAAGCTTGGATGCAGAATAGCTTATGAGTCGAAGGAAAAGCAAGCTTGCAATTTCTACAATGGAAGTCTCTTGAAATTGAACAATAGCCATTGAGGTAATTTATACATTTTCAGTTGATATTTATAGCACATAAGTACATATGCTTATTTAGTTTGTAACACCAGATCAAAAGAAGAATCTATCATCAAGTCATTTAAACGCAGATGGTGGTCTAATAACCACCTGAAAAGATTTTCTATTTAAGTCGCTTGAAATTGACGGAGTGGACAGTAAAATTGTTGCAAAAATGTTAATTTTGCTATAGTGTTGAAGAATGTCAGAAAGCAATTATGAGAGAACTAATGCTTTTGCCTAAACATATCTAGTTACTGAATATCTTTATGCTTTCTACTTGGATGTATCACATTCAAGATATCTTTATCCGAAATTAAGTTGATCTCATGTTAGAGGCACCAACCCCTATTGGTAGACTTATAATTTATTTTTAATTCAAAATTGACACGATAGATGTTTTAGATTAAACACTTACGGTGAATAGCTAATGGGAAATGAAATCATTTCTTCCTGTTACTTTAGCCTTTCATATATCAGCTTGTAACGGTTTATCCATAAAGGAATGACTATTCATCAGCTGACAAGGAATAATGGAGTCAGACCTGTGGATGTGGATTTCTTGAAAAACTTGATAACTTGACCAGTTAAATTCAAGAGAATAGATAGATATAATCGAAACAATTATTTATGAACCCAATACTTTAGTTTTGGGGATGGATTCAGATTCTTCAGGCCTCTTGAATTTATGGGAACTTGAAGGTAAGTTGAATAGTTGCAGAGAGAGAATGAGGATTTGGAATCAGAGTCATGAAAGTGAAGCTACTTCCTGCCTTGGAAAACAAATGTAAAGTACTTGCATTCTTCTTCATCTGAAAGGTATCATCCGAAATGGTTTTTTGATGATAAATTTCAGTTATCATTGTGTTTAACAAGCATATATACAGAGAAACGTAATGTAACTGAGTTTGGTAATTACTTTTCTTCATCTCATAAATGGTTTTGCTTTTATTTTCGGAAGGTAAGCATCTTTTTCTTATTATTATATATCATGTAGCAGATTTCATGTTGCCGATGGTAAATGTTTCATATACAGATATACTCCCTTAGTCCCAAAATAGGAGTTATATAGTTGATTTTTTTAATGCATATTAAGATTACTAATAAATTCCAGGATTAAATTTGTTGTTGGAAAAATATATCAAAATATTATGTTTATAAAAGTGAGTTTTTAACGAATCTTAATGTGTGAAAACCATTTTTGTTAACAAGTCAAATAGGGCTCTCATTTTTGGATAAAGAGAGTATTGTAAAAACTTGAGATCATAATTCTTAACCGCAGGTTGTGCGCTTAATTAATTGGAGGAGATAATGACCATCTCCACAGTTTGGCAGAGCAATTTCTACATCATTTCTCTAGATGACAAACCTTTGGTAAAGATATGCATGCCATTATACAGGAGTAATGCCAATAGAATCTCAGGCAAGTAAGTTAACAACAGTCTTGGATCCCCAACTATCCGGGTTTGGGTGGCAGCTTCCTGTTTTGCCCTTTTCTTTTTTATCTTTTTTTTTATATGCGATTTTATCTTCTACTTGTCATTTACAGATTGTGTATTTTTCTGACAATCAACATTTGTACGGGAGCCATTTTGTAAATTTAAGTTTTGAGTTGCGATTTGGACTAGATAACATTCAATTCTGCATTTCGATATTCGTACGTCACCCGCACACGCCCAATCGATAGCCTTTACGTTCAATTAGTTCACTCATCTCATGCGTGTAATACTTATTAATTATTGGTAAATATTTTACATTTCATAAGGTTCATATTTTTATTAGAATGTAGGCATTAAACAAGCCTATAAACACTTGATACGACGTTTGCATTTTCGCACGCCCAAATTATCTATGCGAACGCCCAACGTCGCATGACAACTCCTCTTGAAAAATTTCACTTCTAACATTCTGGACTAGTGGTGCAGGGCACGCCATCCTAAGCCTATGGTTGGTGCGGGCCGCGCTAATCCTGCAGAAAATTATTTCAAGTTTACAACATTTTTGACTTCGAACAATTTCAACGCACCTACTTTGAAATATCATAACTTACTCGTCCGATATCGGAATGAGCTCATTCTTACGTCATTTTCTTCCTTGTAACATCCTCTACTAATCCCCCCAGACGAAATAATTTTTGGGAGATTGGCTTTATCAGAGTTTATCTCTTTTTTCTCTGTCTTTATTTCTTGTATTCTAGAATGACTTTTGATAACTTGTTGATGTTTTTATTTGTAATTATGAACTAAATTATTAGTTAAGGATTCAATGAAACGCGATGATGATTTGATTTAATATTTATTCTTTATTTTTATTTAATTTGATTATGATTGGGATTGTTTATTATATCTTGTGTTTAATGTTATAATTACCTGGTCAACAATTATTGGATGAATTTAGATGGATTTTCACAATGAAGATCTGGATATAGTAACTTGTGATTTGTAATTCTTCCTAGGAGTGAATGCTCATTTGTGAACGAGATAGGAATATACCGAAATACCGCAAGCAATGTGTTGAAAATGATTCTTAACGAGTTTATTATTGTTGTTTCTCATAGGAATATACTGAAAATAATAATAATAAATGTGACGCCCCCAAAATAGGTATACATCACCCATCTTGAGTCGCCAAATACATGGTACAAAATTCAAATACAACTTAATAATACCAATGTCGTGTAAAATACAACAAAACATAAACTGAGTTTTAATACGAATATTGTCTTCTAGACAGTATTCAAACTCAAAGAGAGTCCTCAATACATTTATTATCACATAAGACCCCAACTTTTATGAATAAAGATGAATTTTCTATAATTATCATTTTAAATATTATGGAATGAATTTGATATAATGTTATAGTTGTGGGTAATATTTAGAAATTTTGTAAAATACGCAAGTTGTTTATAATATTCGATTGGTGGGGAATATTCGTTTTAACGAGGGGAATATTAAATGCGACGACACAATCATTAGTGGACCCTAGCGGAATTATTATCGGATTGAGAAAGCGAAAAAAAATATATTTTATGAAAATAACGGCGGAAGTTTTACAGTTAAGCTGTTGAAACACCCGGTGTTAAAAATGCAGGAATCTGGCGTGGTTGCATAGTAGCTGCACGGTATTGATTATTGATGCTTACGTGAGAAGTCACTCGGTTTTGTTCAATTATTGCTTGATAATTCTTTGCATAGTATATCTCACGTTATTTGATTCAATTATTGTCAATATTTTATATATTATTAAATCAATAATTGAGATAACAAAGTTATTAATATTATTATTTGCATTATTAACGATGTCTAGAAGTTACGCGAGGAGAGGTTTGGTCACCTAATTTGCGGCATGATAGGGAGAAATCCTTATTGGAAAGCCCCTCTTTCACAGGAGCGACACGATCGATTAATAGTGTGAATTATGATAATGATGATGAAGTTTTGTTTTATTAGTATTATTAATGTAATAAAACAGAAAAGCTTTTTATATAAAACAGAATACTTTTATTAAGTTATTCGTTTTATTAGGCTAATAGTAAAATCTTTTTATATAAAACAGAATAATTTTATAAAGTTATACATTTTATTAGACAATAATTAGAATATATTATATTTTATTATGCATAGTGTTTGCATAGTGCCTGCATAGTGTTTGCATAGTAAAATCTTTTTATATAAAACAGAATACTTTTATAAAGTTATTCGTTTTATTAGATTATAAATAGAATATATTATATTTTATTGTAAACCAATTTGGATCGTCCGTTTAAAAGTAAATCAATCTGGACCGTTCATGGATTGGTTCTTATTAGATCCATTCTTACATAAATAGAAGCTCATTCCTTCATTATTTCTTACGAATTCTTTGAAACTCTAGAGAGAAATTGTAGAGAGAATTCTTCTTCTATAATCTTGGCGTATTTCTTTAGCGTTTAAGAAAGCTTTGAGGCGTAGTGCAAGTTTCTTCAAGTATATCCCCCCTACTAAGTCGTGAGTACTCTTCTTTATAAGGTAAAGGGTATATTTTTTTCATATTCATGAAGAGAACTTACATTATTCCATTCTTTATTATTACTGTTGGAATAACTTTATATCTGTGATCTACCCTATACTTGGTGAAATTCTTACATTATTCCATTATTTATTATTCTACTTTGGAATAACTTTGTCTGTCATGAAATCTTGCATACATGGTGAAATTTTACATTGTTATTCCATTCTTTATTATTACATTGGAATATCACACATGCATGCATTTCTGTGGGACCTAGTTCCATTATTTATTATTACATTGGAATAATATCACAATCTGCATGCGTGCATGCGTTTTTGTTGTTATTCCATTTTTATTATTGGAATGTTGGAATATCATGTATCTGGTTGCATGCATGGTGATTTACATTGCATTCTTTATTTACATTGGCTCCGACGTATTTACTTTGACACAGTTCCGTTATTTATTATTATTGTTGGAATAACATCTATCACAATACCGCATGCATGGTGATTTCTTTTGTTATTCCATTCTTTATTATACTCAGTTGGTTAAAGTTTTGACTTCTATACTCCATGAAATTAGTGGAATATCCTTGATATTTGCGCTTCATCCGGTATCTTTTCATGGAAATATTCTTCTGAGCATTCTTAAATTTTACTCTACAAAGAAGTATCATGTTGACAATTTGGATGTTATTAGTTCCTGAATAAATTAATTCTTGAACTTATTTTATTGAACTCTTATATCATTGTCATCATCCTCATGTTTATATTTTTTTTGAAAGTCATCTATGGTGGCTTTTGTAGTGCATAGATGGACTTGGTATGATTATGACCGAGGATTATTGATTATAATCATGGTAGTAATGTTACAAATGATGTGGTAAAAGTCCTCATTAATCCGTAGTGCATTGATGGAATGATTGTTGGCATGATCATGACCATTGATGAATACGAATATCCTTGGCCGTAGTGCATGGATAATTTGTGGTTGTGATCTTAATGAATATCCTTGGTAGTAGTGCGGGGATGATGTGGTTTATTTATTAAAATTTGAGTCCAGTGATAAAAGTGATGAAAAACCTTTTAAATCATAAAAGATAGTAGATTTTATTCTCTACTTGACTCTTTTAATGGATTGTATGTTCATTGCAGATTAAACTTGATGTCTATTGTATTTTATCGGTTTAACATTGTTGAAGACTAATGATAATTTATTACGCATTATCTTAGTCATAATATTTCTTCTTGGGCTAGTTGAGCTCACCCTTTCTTTTCTTTGTTCTCTTGAGGAAATGAGAGCGTGGCAGGGACTAGTCGGGGAGCGGGGTGGCGGTCGGATGATAGTATTAGTAGTCCTCACTATTACATTAAATAGTGTGACAATAAATGTAATGAGGACTTATACGAGAGTGGATATTGTCTAGAAGACAATATTTGTATTAAAACTCTCGACTCTCTTGTTGTATATTAAAGATTGTATTTGTATTACATACCATGTATTTGGCGACTCGAGAATAGGTGATGTATACCTATTTTGGGGGCGTCATGATTTAGTATCAAAGCTTAGGGATATGATCCTGGTGAGATGTGAGACAAGAACTAGGAGGGAGAGGCGGGGAATTCCTTCGCTAGTATGACCTACCTAAGTTTATTTGGTATTTAATTGGTCGGTCGAGTATAGGGATAATATGTGATATGTTAATTAACCCTTGTTTTGTGGCGGTATTTGAAAATGGCATCGAGAATGTTGAGAACATCAATGGAGCACGAGGAGCCGTTGAGTCTCCACAGATCAATAATCGAGGACAATGTGCATCGGGAAGGCGACAATCCTCATGCAAACAACAACCTTGACCAAATGATGAGCGATGGAATGTTGGAGGCTTTCTGCAATTCATGCGACATCGAGCGAAAGAGAGACTCTGTCCAAAATGCGGTGGAAAAACTTGGAAACTCTCGGACGGGTCCGCTAAGCGATTCAAGGAGGCTGGGACCACCGGAGTTTTTGGAGAGCAAAACCACTAAAGGCGGAGGCGTGGATAAAGCAGATCTGCAAGATATTTGATGTCTTGGGATGCTCGAGGAGCAAAAGGTTCCTTTGCCACCTTCATGTTGCGTCAGAGGTGATTCTTGGTGGGAATCGTAAAAGCGTACTCAACTGCTTGCTTTGAAGATGACTTGGGAGAAGTTCAAGAATTGTTCAACGACAAGTACTTTCCGAAAGTATTCGTCACATGAAAGAGGTAGAGTTCATTAAGGTGGAGCAAAACAACATGGCCGGTGTCGCGATCGAAGCCAAGTTTGTCGAGTTGTCCGGTTTGCGTCCCATTTGGTTGATAATGAGGAGAGAATGATGTGAATGTTTCTAAGAGGTTTGAAACCCGAGATACGTCGATATCTTATCTCTCGTAAAAGCTGTGTTTGTATTAGGATGTTGTTAATAGGGCTCGATTATTGGGCGCGATAATGAGTCAATTGACCAAAAAGAAGCGGTAACAAAATGATAATACCGGTGATACTTGATCATCGAAGCGGTGACAATAAGCGTGGAGGAATCAACATGCGAAATGGTAACCACCGGTGGTAATCATGGCCAAAACAATAAGAATGGACATTTCAAGAAGAGGAGATTCAACAATGATGGAAAAGCGTCGACCACCAACACGTGGTTAAGGAAGGAGAGCGACCACCTATCGTATATGCTTCAAATGCGGAGGGAAGGACACATCGGTCAAAGCTAGCGATGATGTCATCAAAGCATGTTATAATTGTGGAAGAGAAGGTCACCTAGCCCGATTTTGTCGATTCACCAGAAGACAAGTTAAACTAGGATGGAGGCACCAAAGGGGCGTCCCGAGAAAAGTCAAAGCGATGTAGTGCAAGGAGAGCGTTTGTCGTGACCTCCCGAAAGCAAGGAAACGACGAGGTCATCACGGGTAAGCTTATCATAAACTCTAGCGAAGTATATACCTTATTTGATCCGGGTCTACCCATTCTTTTATTTCTCCTACTTGCGCTCAGCGTTTAAATTTGACTCAGGAGAAATTAGACTTTGACTTATCTGTTGAAACTCCGTTGGGAGAAACCTTCATTACATCCACTATTTATAAGTCTTGTTTGGTTCAAATCGGTACCCTCACATTACACTGTCGATCTTATTTCATTGAAAATACTTGCATTTGGCGTAATTCTAGGGATTGATTGGTTAACCACTCATCATGCACAAAATTGATTATTTTTCGTAAGGTTGTTAGCTTTCATATTCCTAACCAACCTATTATGCGAATTCAAGCAACCAAACCATTAAAATCAATCTTTGTCATCTCAAGCCATAAAGCTATTCGTTTATTGAAAAATGGATGTCAAGCTTTCTTAGCTCATATCACGGATCTAAACAAAAAATAAATCAGTTTTAAATGATATTTCTATTGTTAATGAATTTCACGGCGTATTCACGAAGAACTTCTAGCCTCACCCCAGGCGTGAAATTGAATTTTGTATTGACCTTGAACCCGGTATAAAACCTATTTCCAAAGCCCCCATATCGAATGGCTCTATTGAACTTGAGGAGTTAAAGACCCAAGCTGCGAGGAATTGTTAGACATCGGTTTCATTCGTCCTAGTACTTCTCCTTGGGGTGCTCCTATTCTATTCGTGAAGAAGAAAGATGGGAGTATGCGACTTTGTATTGATTATCGGGAGTTGAATCATGTCACCATCAAAAATAGGTACCCATTGCCGCGTATTGATGACTGTTTGACCCGGTTGCAAGGAGCCAAATTCTTTTCAAAGATTGATCTTCATTAGGATATCACCAATTGAAGATTAGATCCGATGACATTCCAAAGACGGCTTTCAGAACTCGGTACGGGCATTATGAATTCCTAGTTATGTCTTTTGGATTAACTAATGCTCCTGCTGCCTTCATGGATATGATGAACCGAGTATTCAAGGAATATTTGGATCACTTTGTGGTCGTCTTTATTGATGACATCCTTATTTATTCCAAAAGCCGTGAGGATCATGAGCAACACTTGAGGCTGATACTCCAAAAGCTTCGTGAATATAAGCTTTATGCCAAGTTAAAGAAATGCGAGTTCTGGCTTGAGGAAGTAGCATTCCTTGGGCACGTAGTATCAAGTCATGGAATATCTGTTGACCCAACAAAGATTGAAGCTATTCAAAGCTGGGAGCAACCTAAATCGATGATCGAATCGTAGCTTTCTCGGCTTAAATTTGGTTATTATCGGAGATTAAGTAGAAGGTTTTCTCGAATCGCTACTCCTTAACTTCGGTGACTCGGAAAGATACAAAATTCGGTTGGAGCGAGGAATGTGAGAAGAGTTTTCAAGAACTCGAGAGAAGACTCATTTATTTTATTTTGATAATACCATCGGCTCGGAGGATTTGTCATCTATAGTGATGCTTGAGGGCAAAGGGTTAGGATGTGTTCTCATGCAACATGGGAAAGTCATAGCCTATGCCTCTCGACAACTCAAAGAATATGAGAGGAATTATCCTACTCATGATCTAGAGTTAGCAGATGTTGTCTTCGTACTTAAAATTTGGAGGCATTACTTGTATGGGGAGAAAGTGGAGATCTTTACGGATCATAAAAGCCTCAAATATTTCTTCACTCAAAAGGAACTTAACATGCGACAATGACGTTGGCTTGAAGCTATTGAAAGATTATGATCATACCATTCAATACCATCTGGAAAAGTGAGCGTGGTAGGTGGCGCATTGAGTAGAAGATCATATGCTTGATGTGAGTGCGATATTGTCAATATGCAAAGGCCCATTTTGTATGACTTGCAAAGGATGGAGATAGAGATAAAGACTCGAGGGACCCAAGTGATGATGGCGAATATCTGAGTGGGAACCGCTTTAATCGATAAAGTTAAAAGCTACTCAAGCTACAGGACACTGGAGGCGATGCGTATGAGGAAGAAAGTACAAGAAGGTCTGCTATCTAGGAAGCAAGAATCGATGAAGAAGGAATACTTGAGTCAACTCGGACTTTGTGTTCTAACGACCACGATTTAAAGTATAAAATCATGATGGAGGCGCAACTGACACACCGATTTGCAATCCATCACAGGAGTACCAAAATGTATCATGATCTTGACATACATTTTGGTGGGGCAATATGAAAGAGAGAGATATATTTGTTTATCTCAAGGTGTATAACTTGTCAGCGAGTCGGCGGAACATCAAGTACCAAAAGGTCCATTGCAACCACTTGAAATTTCGAGAATGGAAGTGGGAGCACATTACCATGGATTTAAATTCTTTGGTCTTCCCAAGGTTTCTCAAGGCATAGATGCAATTTGGGTCATTGTTGATAGATTGACAAGTACGCTCATTTCTTACCAATCTGAGAAACTTATACACTTGAGCGTCTTGCTCGTATGTACATAAGCGAGGTTGTAAGATTGCATGGTATGCCGGTATCCATAGTTTACGATCGAGACCCAAGATTCACTTTCAAGATTTTGGGTTGGTTTGCAAAAAAGCTATGGAGCGCGGATTTCTGATTTAGTTTGGCATATCATCCTCAGATACGGACAATCAGAGAGGACTATTCAAACTCTTGAAGATTTATTAAGACTCTGTGTCCTTGACTTCAAGGGAAGTTGGGACAAGTTCTTACCATTGGTGGAGTTTTCCTACAACAACAGTTATCAAGCAAGTATTGGCATGGCTCCATTCGAAGCGTTGTATGGAAGAAAGTGTCGTTCTCCAGTATGCTGGGATGAGGTGGGTGAAACAACGTTGTTGGGACCGGAGTTGGTACGTATGACTACGGAAAAGATTCAAGCGATCGAAACAGCGTATAAAAACCTCACAAGGCCAAGACAAAAGAGTTATGTTGATCTTCATCGAAAGGGCGTGGAATTCGATATTGGAGATCATGTGTTATTACGTGTTGCTCCATGGAAAGGAGTTATGAGATTTGGAAAGAGAGAAAGCTCGATCCTCGATTCATTGGCCCATTTTAATCCTCGATCGAGTAGGGAATTGTAGCCTATAGACTCGCTTTCTGCCAAGTATGTCTCGTGTTCATGCGTTTTCATATATCCATGTTACGTAAATATGTGAAAGACCCGAACCACATTATTGAGTTAGAGCAGGACGAAATAGCGGAAGATTTAACGTATGAAGAGGTTCCTGTTCAAATCTTGGATAAGAAGGAACATATTCTACGCTCTGAGGTTATACCTCAAGTCAAAGTTTTATGGAGGAACCACGATGTTGAGGAAATGACCTGGGAGTTAGAATCTGAAATGAAATCAAGGTATCCTTACCTCTTTGACATACCAGGTACGTACCCTAATTTCGAGGGCGAAATTTCATAAGAAAGGGAGATTGTAAGACCCCAACTTTTATGAATAAAGATGAATTTTCTATAATTATCATTTTTAAATATTATGGAATGAATTTGATATAATGTTATAGTTGTGGGTAATATTTAAAAATTTTGTAAAAAATCGCAAGTTGTTTATAATATTTGATTGGTGGGGAATATTTGTTTTAACAGGGAATATTAAATGCGATGGCACAATCATTAGTGGACCCCTAGCGGAATTATTGTCGGATTGAGAAAAGCGACAAAAAAATATATATTTTATGAAAATAACGGCGGAAGTTTTACAGATTAAGCTGTTGAAACACCCGGTGTTAAAAAAGTACAAGAATCTGGCGTGGTTGCATAGTAGTAGCACGGTATTGATTATTGATGCTTACGTGAGAAGTCACTCGGTTTTGTTCAATTATTGCTTGATAATTCTTTGCATAGTATCTCACGTTATTTGATTCAATTATTGTCAATATTTTATATATTATTAAATCAATAATTGAGATAACAAAGTTGTTAATATTATTATTTGCATTATTAACGATGTCTAGAAGTTCCGCCAAGGAGAGGTTTGGTCACCTAATTATGCTTGATAGGGAGAAATCCTTATTGGAAAGCCCCCTCTTTCCTAGGAACGACCTAGTCGATTAATAGTGTGAATTATGATAATGATGATGAAGTTTTGTTTTATTAGTATTATTAATGTAATAAAATAGAAAAGCTTTTTATATAAAACAGAATACTTTTATAAAGTTATTCGTTTTATTAGGCTAATAGTAAAATCTTTTTATATAAAACATAATACTTTTATAAAGTTATCTGTTTTATTAGACAATAATTAGAATATATTATATTTTATTATGCATAGTGTTTGCATAGTGCTCTGATAGTGTTTTTGCATAGTAAAATCTTTTTATATAAAGCAGAATACTTTTATAAAGTTATTCGTTTTATTAGATTATAAATAGAATATATTATATTTTATTGTAAACCAATCTGGATCATCTAGTTTTAAAAGTAAATCAATACGGACCGTTCATGGATTAGTTCTTATTGATCCATTCTTCTATAAATAGAAGCTCATTCCTTCATTATTTCTTACGAATTCTTTGAAACTCTAGAGAGAAAATTGTAGAGAGAATTCTTCTTCTATAATCTTGGCGTATTTCTTTAGCGTTTAAGAAAGCTTTTGGCGTAGTGCAAGTTTCTTCAAGTATATCCCCCGCTCTCTGGTGAAGTACTCTTCTTTATAAGGTAAAGGGTATTTTTTTTTCATATTCATGAAGAGAACTTACATTATTCCATTCTTTATTATTTTGTTGGAATAACTTTTGTATCTGTGATCTACCCTATACTTGGTGAAATTCTTCATTATTTTCATTATTTATTATTCTCTTTGGAATAACTTTCTACTATCAATACCTGCATACATGGTGAAATTCGTTGTTATTCCATTCTTTATTATTACTGTTGGAATATCATATCATGCGTTTTTCTGTGGGACCTAGTTCCGTCTTTATTATTACATTTGGAATATCACATGCATGCGTTTCTGTGGGACTGGTTCCGTTATTTATTATTACATTGGAATAACTTTGTACATCTGAAATACCGCATGCATGGTGATTTCTGTTGTTATTCCATTCTTTATTATTCTATTGGAATATCACATCGGTCGGTGCGTATTACTTTGACACAGTTCCGTTATTTATTATTACATTGGAATAACTTTTGTCTATATCTGAAATCGCATGCATGGTGATTTCTTTTGTTATTCCATTCTTTATTATACTCAGTTGGTTAAAGTTTTGACTTCTATACTCCATGAAATTAGTGGAATATCCTTGATATTTGAGCTTCATCCCGTATCTTTTCATGGAAATATTCTTCTGAGCATTCTTAAATTTTACTCTACAAAGAAGTATCATGTTGAAAATTTGGATGTTATTAGTTCCTGAATAAATTAATTCTTGAACTTATTTTATTGAACTATTATATCATTGTCATCATCCTCATGTTTATATTTTTTTTTGAAAGTTATCTGTGGCCTGTAGTGCATAGATGGACTTGGTATGATTATGACCAGGGATTATTCGGTGTAATCATGACCGTAATGTTACAAATGATGTGGTAAATAAATTGGCCGTAGTGCATTGATGGCCCGAGTTGTTGGCATGATCATGACCATTGATGAATACACGAATATCCTTGGCCCGTAGTGCATGGATAATTTGTGGTTGTGATACTAATGAATATCCTTGGCCGTAGTGCAGGGATGATGTGGTTTATTTATTAAGCTGAGTCCCAGCGATAAAAGTGATGAAAAACCTTTTAAATCATAAAAGATAGTAGATTTTATTCTCTACTTGACTCTTTTAATGGATTGTATGTTCCGCTGCAGTTAAACTTGATGTCTATTGTATTTTATCAGTTTAACATTGTTGAAGACTAATGATAATTTATTCTGCATTATCTTAGTCATAATATTTCTTACTGGGCTAGTTGAGCTCACCCTTTCTTTTCTTTGTTATCTTGAGGACATGAGAACATAGCCGGGACTAGTCGGAGAACGGAGTGACGGTCCAGATGATAGTATTAGTAGTCCTCACTATTCTGTTAAATAGTGTGACAATAAATGTAATGAGGACTTATTCTGAGATTGGATATTGTCTAGAAGACAATATTTGTATTAAAAATCTCAGCTCTCTTGTTGTATATACGATTGTATTTGTATTCTGTACCATGTATTTGGCGACTCAGAATAGGTGATGTATACCTATTTTGGGGGCGTCACAATCCCTGCACTACGGCCAAGGATATTCATTAGTATCACGACCACAAATTATCCATGCACTACGGGCCAAAGATTTTCGTGTTTTCATCAATGGTCATGATCATGCCAACAACTGTCCATCAATGCACTACGGGCCAAAAAGGACTTTTACCACATCATTTGTAACATTACGGTCATGATTATACCGAATAATCACTAGTCATAATCATACCAAGTCCATCTATACACTACAGGCCACATATGACTTTCAATATAATATAAACATGAGGATGATGACAATGATATAAGAATTCAATAAAACAAGTTCAAGGATAAATTTTTAAAGATTTATAATTTAATTTATCCAGAAATCAATAACGTCCAAATTATCAACATGATACTGCTTTGTGGAGTAAAATTCAAGAATAATATTGTACCAAAGATAATTTGGACCGAAAACGAATCAATTTTTATCATGAATAGTACCCCGGGTGAATAGTACTCGAGTGAATAGTATTCTGTGAATAGTACTTTAGAATAGTAACCCGTGAATGAATAGTATTCGATATGAAAAGTTAAAACTTATCAAGAATGCTCAGAATAATATTTCCATGAAAAGATCCTGGATGAAGCGCAAATATCAAGGATATTCAACTAATTTCATGGAGTTTAGAAGCCAAAACTTTAACAAAATGAGTATAGAATTTGAAATCTAAAACGAAATAATATTACTTACATACTACAGAGTATGGAAGAAAATATTATTTCAAGCAAATATTGAACAAAAATAACATCCTTTACCTTGAAAAGAAGAGTATTCCAACTGGTATAGCGAGGATATTCTTGAAGAAAACTTTCACTACTTTCTACGCTCAAAGCTTTCTAAAACTCTAAAGAAATACGCTCAATATTATAGAAGAAGAATTCTCTGATTCTGGTGTGATTTTCAATTCTAAATAAGCATCCTATTTATAGGAGAATGGAAAGGATATTATTTGGATGCACAGTAGGGAAAGAGTCACGGGCGTAATCAGCCGAATTTTCGTTTGAAAATTTTGATTTTACTATGCAGCACTATGCAATAAAATATTCTAATAAAACAAAAACTTTTAAATAAAATATAATATATATATATATATATATATATAATAATGATATAGTGCTCCATCATGTGACTACTCCCTCCACCAAAACCCATTAACCACATATATATAAAAGTACTTCCCTCCTTCCCACGCCACTTTCCCCCCTTTTTCATACATATATATATATATATATATATATATATAAACTGAGATAACTTTCTCTTGACTATTTTGAAAAATGGTTAAGTGGGGATCCAAATAATACACAAAATTACATCAACTACTTCATAAAAATTACCTCAAATATTTTTAACAACATTTATCATCTTTATTATAATTCGCAATATTTAACGACCAGGTCATTCTCAGGAAAGAGGGGACTTTCCAATAAGGATTTCTCCCTATTGGCGCGCAATTAGGTGACCAAAACTCTCCTTGACAGAACTTCTAAACATCGTCAATATTGCAAATAATAATATTAATAACTTTGTCATCTCAATTATTGATTTAATAATATATAAAATATCGACAATAATTGAATCAATTAACGTAAGATACTATGCAGCAATTACTGTAGCAATAATTAAACAAAACTGAGTGACTTCTCACGTAAGCATCAATAATCAACACCGTGTGCTACTATGCGCCCACGCAGTATTATCGTATTTTTAACACCGGTGTTTCAACAGTTAACTGTAAAACTTCCGCCGTTATTTTCATAAAAATATTTTTGTCATTTTTCAATCCCGACAATAATTCCGTTGTGGGGTCCACTAATGATTTGTGTCGTCGCATTTAATATTCCTTGTTAAAATGAATATTCCCCACCAATCGAATATTATACAACAACTTGCGTACTTTGCAAAATTTATAAATATTACCCACAACTATAACATTATTTCAAAATCATATCTTAATATTCAAAAATGATAATTATAGAAAATTCATCTTTATTCATAAAAGTTGGGGTCTTAAAACCTCCCCTTCTTATGAAATTTCGCCCTCGAAATTAGGGTACATACCTGGTATGCCGAAGAGGTGAGGATACCTTGATTTCATTTCAGATTCTAACTCCCAGATCATTTCCTCAACATCGCGGTTTCTCCACAAAACTTTGACTTGAGGTATAACCTTGGAGCGTAGAACATGAGCCTTCTTATCCAAGATTTTAACAGGAACCTCTTTATACGTTAAATCTTCCGCTATTTCGTCCGGTTCTAACTCAATAATGTGGTTCGGGTCTTCCACATATTTACGTAACATGGATATGTGAAAAATGTTGTGAACACAAGACATACTTGGCGGTAAAACGAGTCTATAGGGCACAGTTCCTACTCGACCGAGGATTAAAAATGGGCCAACGAATCGAGGATTAAGCTTTCCTCTCTTTCAAAATCTCGTAACTCCTTTCCATGGAGCAACACGTAACAACACATGATCTCCAATATCGAATTCCACGTCCTTTCGATGAAGATCAACATAACTCTTTTGTTGATCTTGTGAGGTTTTTATACGTTGTAGGATCGTTTGAATATTTTCTGTAGTTATACGTACCAACTCCGGTCCCAACAATGTTGCTTCACCCACCTCATCCCAGCATACTGGATAACGACACTTTCTTCCATACAACGCCTCAAATGGAGCCATGTCAATACTTGCTTGATAACTGTTGTTGTAGGAAAACTCCACCAATGGTAAGAACTTGTCTCAACTTCCCTTGAAGTCAAGGACACAGAGTTTTATTAAATCTTCAAGAGTTTGAATAGTCCTTTCTGACTGCCCATCCGTCTGAGGATGATATGCCGAGGTAAATCGTAAATCCGTGCCCATAGCTTTTTGCAAACTAACCCAAAATCTTGAAGTGAATCTTGGGTCTCGATCGTAAACTATGGATCTTTGGCATACCATGAAATCTTACAACCTCATTTATGTACATCTGAGCAAGACGTTCAAGTGTATAAGTTTTCGCTTTGGTAAGAAATGAGCAGACTTGGTCAATCTATCAACAATGACCCAAATTGCATCTATGCCTTGAGAAACCTTGGGAAGACCAGTAACGAAATCCATGGTAATGTGCTCCCACTTCCATTTTAGAATTTCATGTGGTTGCAATGGACCTTTTGGTACTTGATGCTCCGCCTTGACTCGTTGACAACTTAAACACCTTGAGATAAACTCCGCTATCTCTCTCTTCATATTGCTCCACCAAAATGTATGTTGAAGATCATGATGCATTTTGGTACTCCCAGGATGGATTGCAAATGGTGTGTTGTGGGCCTCCATCATGATTTTATACTTTAAATCAGGGTCGTTAGGAACACAAAGTCTGGAGTTGACTCGAAGTATTCATTCTTCATCGATTCTTGCTTCCTGCATAGCACCTTCTTGCACTTTCTTCCTCATACTCATCAGCTCTAGGTCTGTAGCTTGAGCAGTTTTAACTTTATCGATTAAAGTTGGTTCTACTCATATATTCGCCATCATCACATGGGTCCCTGGAGTCTTTAACTTTATCTTCATCCTTTGCAAGTCATACAAAATGGGCCTTTGCGTTGACAATAACGCACTCGTACCTGCATATGATCTTCTACTCAATACGTCAGCTACCACGTTTGCTTTTCCAGGGTGGTATTGGATGGTATGATCATAATCTTTCAACAGTTCAAGCCAACGTCGTTGTCGCATGTTGAGTTCCTTTTGAGTGAAGAAGTATTTGAGGCTTTTATGATCAATATAGATCTCCACCTTCTCTCCATACAGGTAATACCTCCAGATCTTTAGTACAAAAACGACTGCTGCCAACTCTAGATCATGAGTAGGATAATTCCTCTCATATTCTTTGAGTTGTCTAGAGGCATAGGCTATGACTTTCCCATGTTGCATGAGAACACATCCAACCCTTTACCCAAGCATCATCAGAGATGACAAATCCTCCCGAGCGGATGGTATTGTCGTAACAAAATGAAATGAGTCTCCTCTTGAGTTCTTGAAAACTCTTCTCATATTCCTCGCTCCAACTAAAATTTGTATCTTTCCGAGTCAGCTGAGTTAATGGAGTAGCGATTCGAGAAAACCCTTCTATATGAATCTCCAATAATAACCAGCTAAGCCGAGAAAGCTACGTACTTCAGTCACTGATTTAGGTTGCTCCCAGCTTTGAATAGCTTTAATTTTTGCCGGGTCAACAGATATTCCATGACTTGATATCACGTGCCCAAGGAATGCTACTTCCTCAAGCCAGAACTCGCATTTCTTCAACTTGGCATAAAGCTTGTTTTCACGAAGCTTTTGGAGTATCAACCTCAAGTGTTGCTCATGATCTTCACGACTTTTGGAATATATGAGGATGTCATCAATAAAGAAGAACACAAAGTTATCCAATATTCCTTGAATACTCAGTTCATCATATCCATGAAGGCAGCAGGAGCATTAGTCAATCCAAAAGACATGACTAGGAATTCATAATGCCCGTATCGAGTTCTGAAAGCCGTCTTTGGAATGTCCCCGGTTTTAATCTTTAATTGATGATATCCGGAACGAAGATCGATCTTTGAAAAGAATTTGACGCCTTGCAACTGGTCAAATAGGTCATCAATACATGGCAATGGGTACCTATTTTTGATGGTGGCATGATTCAACTCCCGATAATCAATACAAAGTCGCAGACTCCCATCTTTCTTCTTCACGAACAGAACAGGAGCACCTCAAGGAGAAGTACTAGGACTAATGAAACCGATGTCTAACAATTCCTCGTAGTTGGGTTTTAACTCCCCGAAGTTCAATAGAGCCATTCGATATGGGGCTTTGGAAATGGGTTTTGTACCAAAGTTCAAGGTCGATAAAAATTCAATTTCACGCCCGGGGTAGGCCAGAAGTTCTTCAGTGGAATACGTCAGAAATTTATTAACAATAGAAATATCATTCAAAATTGACGTATTTTTGTTTAAATGCGTGATACGAGCTAAGAAAGCTTGACATCCGCTTTTCAATAAACGAATAGCTTTATGACTTGAGATGACAAAGTGATTGATTTTAATGGTTTGTTGTTTTGAATTAGCATAATAGGTTGGTTAGGCATATGAAAGCTAACAACCTTATTTAAAATAATCAATTTTTGCATGATGAGTAGTTAACCAATCAATCCCAGAATTACGTCAAATGCAAGTATTTTCAATGAAATAAGATCGGTGTAATGTGAGGGTACCGATTTGAACTAAACAAGACTTATAAACAATGGATGTAATGAAGGTTTCTCCCAACAGAGTTTAACAGATAAGTCAAAGTCTAATTTCTCCGGAGTTAAATTTAAACGTTGAGCGCAAGTAGGAGAAATAAAAGAATGGGTAGAACCGGTATCAAATAAGGTATAGACTTTGGTAGAGTTTATGATAAGCTTACCTGTGATGACCTCATTCGGGTTCCTTGCTTTCTGGAAGGTCACGACAAACGCTCTCCCTTGAACTACTGATTTTGACTTTTTTGGAACGGCCTTTGGTGCCTCCTTCCCAGCTGGACTTGGCTTTCCTGAACGACAAAATCGATCCAGGTGACCTTCTCTTCCATAATTGTAACACGTTTTGGATCGCACAGCCAATGATATGTCCCTTTCTCCGTGATTTGAAGCATATGATAGGTGGTCGTTCTCCTTCCTTAACAACGGTGCCGATCTTTGACGTCTTTCCATCATTGTTGAATCTCCTTTTCTTGAAATATCCATTCTTATTGTCTTGGCCATTATTACCACCGAAGTGGTTACCATTTTCGCACGTTGATTCCTCCACGTTTGTTGTCACCGCTTCGATGATCGCTACCATCGGTATTATCATTTTGCTTTTTCTCTTGGTTGAGTTGACTCATTATCGCGCCCAATAATCGAGCCCTATTAACAACATCCGAATACAAACACAGTTTGTGAGAGATAAGGTATCGACGTATCTCAAGTTTCAAACCTCTTAGAAACATTCGCCATTCTCTCCTCATTATCAACTAAGTGGGATTAAACCGGACAAATTTCGGCAAACTTGGTTTCGATCATCGACACGGTACCATATTGTTTTGCTCCAAACTTGATGAACTCTACCTCTTTCATGTGACGAATACTTTCGGAAAGTACTTGTCGTTGAACAATTCTTGGAACTTCTCCCAAGTCATCTTCCAAGGCGGGCAGTTGAGTACGCTTTTATGATTTCCACCAAGAATCCGCTTCTTTGCTCGCAAACATGAAGGCTAAGAAGGAACCTTTGCTCCTTAGAGCAACCTAAGACATCAAATATCTTGCAGATTCGCTTTATCCACGCCTCCGCCTTTAATTGGTTTTGGCTCTCCCAAAAACTCCCCGTGGTCCCAAACTCCTTGAATCATTTAGCGATGACCGTCCAAGAGTTGCCAGTGTTTCCACCTGCATTTTGGATAGGAGCCACTCTTGCCTGATGTTGCATGAATTGCATAAAGCCTCTGAGCATTTGGTCAGTTTTGTCATTTCATGAGGATTGTCACCTTCCTGATGCACATTATCCTGATTATTGATCTGTGGAGACTAAATGGTCTCCTGTGCTCCATTGCTATTCTCAACATTCTCGGATGTCATTTTTAAATACTGCCACCAAACAAGGGTTAATTGACATGTCACATATTATCCCTATACTCTGACCGATCAAATAAATACCAAATAACTTAGGTAGGTCATACTAGCATAGAAATTCCTCGTCTCTCCCCTCCTAGTTCTTGTCTCACATCTCAGCCAGGGATTATCCCTAAGCTTTGATACCAACTGTGACGCCCCCAAAATAGGTATACATCACCCATCTGCCAAATACATGGTACAAAATTCAAATACAACTTAATAATACCACTGTCGTGTAAAATACGATAAAACATAAACCGAGAGTTTTAATAATTAATATTGTCTTCTGCATGTGATTCAAACTCAAAGGGGTCCTCAATAAATTTATTATCACACTATTTCATAGAATAGTGAGGACTACTAATGCAAACATCCGGACCGGGCACCCGCTTCCCCGACTAGTCCCTGCTATGTTCTCATTTCATGAAGAGAACAATGAAAGTAAAAGGGTGAGCTCAACTAGCCCAGTAAAAAATATTATGACTAAGATAATGCAGAATAAATTATCGTTAGTCTTCAACAGTATTAAACTGATAAAATATAACAACATCAAGTTTAACTGCAGTGGAACAAGCAATCCATTAGAAGAGTCAAGTAGAGAATAAAATCTACTATCTTCTATGATTTAAAAGGTTTTTCATCACTTTTATCGCTAAGACTCAACTTAATAAATAATCCACATCATCGCTGCACTACGGCCAAGGATATTCATTAGTATCATGACCACAAATTATCCATGCACTACGGGCCAAGTATATTCGTGTTTTCATCAATGGTCATGATCATGCCAACAACTGTCCATCAATGCACTACGGGCCAATAAGGACTTTTACCACATCATTTGTAACATTACGGTCATGATTATACCGAATAATCCCTGGTCATAATCATACCAAGTCCATCTATGCACTATAGGCCACAGATGACTTTCACTATAATATAAACATGAGGATGATGACAATGATATAAGAATTCAATAAAACAATTTCAAGGATAAATTTTTAAAGATTTATAATTTAATTTATCCAGAAATTAATAACGTCCAAATTATCAACATGATATCGCTTGCCAGGAGTAAAATTCAAGAATAATATTGTACCAAAAATAATTTGGACCGAAAACGAATCAATTTTTATCATGAATAGTACCTCGGGTGAATAGTACTTGAGTGAATAGTACCTCGTGAATAGTACTTTGGGAATAGTAACCCCGTGAATAGTACTCCGGTATGAAAAAGTTAAAACTTATCAAGAATGCTCATAATAATATTTTCATGAAAAGATCCTGGATGAAGCGCAAATATCAAGGATATTCAACTAATTTCATGGAGTTTAGAAGCCAAAACTTTAACAAAATGAATATAGAATTTGAAATCTGAAACGAAATAATATTACTTACATACTACAGAGTATGGAAGAAAATATTATTTCAAGCAAATATTGAACAAAAATAACATCCCTTACCTTGAAAAGAAGAGTATTCCAACTGGTATAGCGAGGATATTCTTGAAGAAAACATTCACTACTTTTTACGCTCAAAGCTTTCTAAAACTCTTAAGAAATACGCTCAATATTATAGAAGAAGAATTATCTAATTCTGATGTGATTTTCAATTCTAATAAGCATAGGAGAATGGAAAGGATACTATTTGGATGCACAGTAGGGAAAGAGTCACGGGCGTAATCGGTCGAATTTTTGTTTAAAAATTTTGATTTTACTATGCAGCACTATGCAATAAAATATTCTAATAAAATAAAATTTTTAAATAAAATATAATATATATATATATATATATATATATATATATATTATATATATATATATACCACATGCTCCTTTCTTTTAATTCACTTGGATTCAATCCTTGATATCACCGCTTCCATCAAACAAATGTTACATTATATATATATATATATATATATATATATATATATATATATATATATATATATATATATATATATCGTAATCCGATCAAGTGAGGGCTCCTTTATTTTGTTAAAATGCGGACCTTTTTTTTTTCTTTTTTTTTGTTTTTTGAAAACAACTAAAAAAATATATTTAATATTTTATGGAATCGATATTTTTCATAATATAATATTTTTGGGCGTGATTTGAATACCTATACCAAAAATGGTGGTACAATCGCATGCATCGCATGCACTGCTTTTGTTATAACGATCCAAATCACATCCAAAACATCGTATTATGAAAAAATTCAGCCCATAAAATATTAAACTTTTTTTTTAGTTATTTAAAAAAAACCAAAAAAAAATCAAAAAAAGTCCAGATTTTAACAAAAGTAAAGGAGTCTCACCGATCCCGACCTATATATATATATATATATATATATATATATAATAATGATATAGTGCTCCATCACGTGACTACTCCTCCACCAAAACCCATAAACCACATATATATAAAAGTACTTCCCTCCTTCCCACGCCTACTTTCCCAATTTTTTTATATATATATATATATATATATATATATATATATATATAAACTGAGATAGCTTTCTATTGACTATTTTGAAAAATGGTTAAATGGGGATCCAAATAATACACAAAATTACTTCAACTACTTCATAAAAATTACCTCAATATTTTTAACAACATTTATCATCTTTATTATAATTCGCAATATTTAACGACCAGGTCGTTCCATGGAAAGAGGGGGCTTTCCAATAAGAATTTCTCCCTATTGGCGCACAATTAGGTGACCAAACCTCTCCTTGACAGAACTTCTAGACATCGTCAATATTGCAAATACTAATATTAATAACTTTGTCATCTCAATTATTGATTTAATAATATATAAAATATCGACAATAATTGAATCAATTAACGTGAGATACTATGCAAGAATTATCGTAGCAATAATTAAACAAAAGCGAGTGACTTTCACGAAGCATCAATAATCAACACCGTGGTGCTACTATGTATACCCACGTGTATTATCGCATTTTTAACAACCGGTGTTTCAACAGCTAACTGTAAAACTTCCGCAGCTTATTTTTATAAAAATATTTTTGTCATTTTCTCAATCCGGCAATAATTTAGTTGTGGGATCCACCAATGATTAGGACTGGCCATACAAATATTCCCCGTTAAAACGTAATATTTCCGACCAATCGAATATTATATAACAACTTGCGTACTTTGCAAAATTTATAAATATTACCCACAACTATAACATTATTTCAAAATCATATCTTAATATTCAAAAATGATATTTATAGAAAAATTCATCTTTATTCATAAAAGTTGGGGTCTTACAACAAATATGTTATATAATTATTTGGAAAATAATTATATAAATTATTAGTGATTTTCTGTTGATAATTCTAAATAATCAATTCAATGAAAGAAGAATAATATTAATTAAATGATTCATCAGGGGAAATTGAGTTCTTAATATTTTTATTCATTGAATTAATATCGCATTAGTTACTTTATTTTATTATAAATTAATTTAATTAAGAATTTATTTGTCTATATAAAATTAAATTGATGTATTGTTAGTGATGGGTAAATTTTATAGGGAGAAGGTTCAAAAATGCCCCTGACTTTTACCGCGATATCTACCGAGCACCCTATACTTTTGTTGTCCAAAAGTACCCTTAACGTTACATTTTTTGGCCCGCTCGTGCCCCTACCGTTAACAGAAGACAAACGGGGTTAAAATTGGCTGACGTGGCAGACACAAGGAGGCTTAACGGGAGAAGGTTCAAAAATGCCCCTGACACATGTAAATATGTCATTTAATCAAAATAAAAAAATACTAAAATTCAAATAAAAAAAGCATAACATATTTACACCATTTAATCAAAATACTAAAATTAAAATTATTTTGTTAACTAATCAAAATAACTAATTAAATAAAACAAGTTGTATAATATATTTACATCATTTAATCAAAATACTAAAATTCAAAACATAACATATTTACATCAAATACTAATTAAAAAAATACTAAAATACTAAAAAATCAAATTAAAAAATAATAAAATGCTAAAATTCAAATTATTTTGTTAATTAATCAAAACAACAAAAATTCAAATTACATCATTAAAATACTAAAATCATAATACTAAATACTAATTGATATAAAATTTTAAATTATTAATATCATTTTAAAATAACTTTTTTAAAAAAATTTAAAATATTTTAATATTTTTATATCAAAAATATTAACGCTTTTAATATTAACCTCATATCAAAAAAAAATTTATATTTTAAAAATATTAACGCTTTTTTAATATCAAAAGTATTAATAAAATATTAACGTTTTTAATAAAAAAAAATATTAACGTTTTTTAATATATAAAAAATAACGCTTTTTAAAAAAATTTAAAATATTTTAATATTTTATATCAAAAATATTAACATTTTAATATTAACCTCATATCAAAAAATTTAATATTTTTAAATTATTAACATTTTTAATATCAAAATATTAATAAAATATTAACGCTTTTTTAATATAAAAAAATATTAACGTTTTTTAAAAAAAATTAAATTTTTTTAATATTTTAGTATTTTGATTAAATGATGTAAATATGTTATACAACTTATTTTATTTAATTTGTTGTTTTGATTAGTTAACAAAATAATTTGTATTTTAGTATTTTAATTAAATGATGTAAATATGTTATGCTTTTTTTAGCCAATTTTAACCTCGTTTGTCTTCTGTTAACGGCAGGGGCACGGGCGACCCAAAAAATATAACGTTAAGGGTACTTTTGGACAAAAAAAAGTATAAGGTGCTCGGTAGACATCGCGATAAAAGTCAGGGGCATTTTTGAACCTTCTCCCAAATTTTATATCTATGAATTGAGTAGTTTTAACTGAATTATTTTGCTTATTCTTAAGAGTTAATATTATTTTATTGTATTGTAGTAAGTTTATGATAATAAAGGATTCTAGCCTGTTTTAGTGTGAATGTTACAAATTATGGTTAGTTTAGCCTTGACTTAACTACAGGTTAATAAAGATCATTTGGATAGAGGAGTAATCATTCCAAACAGGGTAAAAGTGCAAGGAATATCTGAAGAGATCAAAGGAAGAAAACAACGGACTTGGAGCCGCGGGCGAAAACAAGAGGAAGTCGCAGCGCTGCAGGAAGTAGCGACACACGTTAATGGAAGCCACGATGCTCGACTTGTGAACAAGCACGCGTGAGCCCACGAGCCTAAGAAGAAAATGGAGTGTTTTGATTTCTGAGTATAGCTGGGGATTATTATTAAAGTTTGGAGGTTTTCAAACTCCTAAAAAGGCTGCATTTTATTGGGTTACACTCATTCAAGCATGCTTGGACACTTTTGTTATTATATTAGTAGAAGACTTAAAGGAGTGGATTTTTATATTATTCAAGATAGACAGTAGAGAATAGGACGTAGAAGGATAAGGGTTTTTAGAGTATTTTCAGAAAGCAGGAGAAAGAGCTGGGAAAGAAGACATAGGCTTCTACACAATTTCATTCTTTCTTCTCTAATTCTTATATTTTGTATTTTTGGAATGGCTTTGAATGACTTATTATTGTTTTTATTTTTAGTTATGAACTAATTTCTTAATTAGGGAATCAATGGAACCCGATGATGATTTAATTTGATATTTAATTTTATTGTTTATTGTTTATTGAATTGGTTATATATATTGGGATTGTTTATTATGTCTTATTATGTTTGTTATAATTGTGACGAATGAGATTTTATAATCTAATTTGAATATTTATTGAATTAAAAAATATTTTCGATGATTTAATTATTGGATTGAATAATTAATTATTGAATTTGTGGTAGATTAATTTAATTATAAGTGTTATATTGATTAAATTAATGTGAAGAATTTTATTATTCAAAGTATGTATTTAATTGAGCTTATTTGATTAAATGAATTATTTAATAAGCATAAGGTTATTCTAATTAATTAATTAATTAGAGATTTAATAATTTACATAATTAATAAATGAGAATTTTAATTATGTAATGATGTGATTTAATGTAGAATTATTATATTTTATTTAAATTAAATTAAATAAGATATTTCACTTATTGTTTAAATGGGTGTGACATTATTAAACTATATTATAAGAGATTAATTAAATTAAATGGAAAGAACCTTCTAATAGTTAGCCAAACAAGGCCTTATGAGGAGTTGGGAGCACTTAAATCACGTATGGATTAACCACAAAGACTTGGCGCAATGGTAAGCTTCAACAGGGTGAGCCGTAGACCCGGACATCCCGGGATCGCGTCCACCGCCTCTGCCTCAAGTGTGAGAATTCTTTAATTGAGTGCCACACTTTGACGTACCAAACAGAAGCCAAAAGGGTCAAGTCCTACTGGGGATTAGTCCACTACGGTTGGGAAACCCCACATTATCAAAAAAAAAAAAATTAACTGACCACAATTGTGCGCATTAATCAGTCTGGTTTCTCTTACACATTTCATTTATCAGACTTCACTTAGAAAATTCAGAGAGAGTTAGAGAGAAGTTGAGGGAAATTGTGTGATTGAAGAAGATTCTGAAAGGGATTTCATCTCCTACTAATCTACATTGCTAGGTAATCTCTTTAACCAAACCTTATTTACGTACTTAGAAACTTTTCATGAAAATTGGCTTTTAGTTTTCTGTAATTAAATTTTCATGGCCAATTGTTAAATTAAAGACGTTATATATGTGTATTAACATGTATAGTTTAATTATATATGATCTATAGGTGTTTTAGAATAATTAATCCATGAAAACATGTTCAAATTGGAGTTTTATAGTTTTACAGAGAAAATATATGAATATGGCTTATAAGTACAAAAATTTATGTTTAAATTGCATATTAATCTGTAAATTGATGAATGATTACGTTTATACATGTAAAAACAAAAAGAACAAAACTTAAACGGACTAATTAGGTCGAAAAACGAGTTCGCAGTGGTTGATTTCGTCAATAATGTTAAAAATGGAGTTTTTCATAAGAATAGTGAAATTATGTGATTTGATTCCAGTAATTGCATGAATTAAGTTGTTAAAATCATGTTAGAAAGGTTGGGTAATGATCATATATGAATTATGATATTTGAGTATGCTTAAATTAATGTATGGACAAGGAAATTGGAAGTTATGGTCATATTCTGTGTTCTTCACAGAACGTATAGTTGAACTTGTGAGAGATTTTTTTGGCCTAATTTGGCCTTGTTATGTTCGCGAACTGTAGAAACTATAGAACTGAGTCTGGGTAACCCCGCCCCCAGCGGGCATTACCAAACTAAATTACCCCACCCCAGCGGGTAATAAATAAATAAATAAATGAAATAAAAATAAATAAATAATAATTAATTAAAATATTTATCAAATAAAATAAATATTTTAATTGAGATATTTATGGAGCAAAATAAATATTCAATGAAAATTATTAATTAAAATATTTATCAAATTAAATATATATTTTAATTGAGATATTTATGGAATAAAATAAATATTCGATAAAAATTTTTATGGAATAATTTATTCGAGTGTAATAATAGTAAGGGAATGAAAATATTCTAATTTAATTAAGTAATTAAATTAGAAGGGTAATGATTTGTTAAATAAAGTGGAGTTATATTAAATAATTAAGTGAAAATATAACTAATGAATGTCGTGAATACATATGGTATGTGTGTAGGATTTGTGGTGAACGGAAGTAGTAATCGTTTAGCCTACGCACGAGGCAAGTTCCTAAACCTTGTTTATTTACATAAAACAAGTTTCTTATTCTATCTTGTTTATTATTGTTCAAGTCAAGATTTCATATTAGATGTTATCATTCTTTAAAAGCACAATTCATGTTATACAATACTTATTCGATTGTATACATATTGAACTTTATTATTCAAATTGAATATCAATTATTGTTGAACCTTGTAAGACTAACGAACCCTTATTGATTCGACTAGTCCATAGTTGATGAACGTTCTAAATTTTAGAACCATTGTTGAGCTGATCCAAACCAAACTTCCTTTGGTACGGACTCTAATGTTAAACTGAGATGAACAACCCTGTTATAAGGGATTAATTACGCTTTAGCATTAAGATATTGTGCACAGTATGGTACTAAAGGCTGATCCCCCTAAGTACGAGAAGAAGAGTCCATAGTCTTTATGACTGTTAAAGGTTTCAAGTATAAACACTTGACAACCTAGGACATAGTTCAAGGTCTTATGACCCTCAGAATTTCTTGTAATTCTTGTTATTCCTTCTTGATTCAAAAGCCAAGTTTTTCTTGTTATAGAAGTTTTTGATTCACTCGCATGTTATTATTTTATTGTTGTATAATTATACTTGTGGGCAATCGTGCTCACTCTTGCGTAATAATAACATAACATTTAAGAACGAAAGGTCCGACGAGTCTGCTACTAGCAAAGGCAAGGGCAAAGTTAATAAGTGATGAAGACTTGTTATTTAATTTTAAGAATTTTTATTGCCAAGACTTGATGTTGTTTAAGACTTATTATTTGTTTATGTTTCCGCACAGATGTTTAAGGTTAGTTTGACCTGGGATTGTATTTATTATTCAGATGTTGTAACCCCATAAGGGGAGGATTTATTTCTATCTATTGCATGGTTTATATTTATTATGGGTAGATAGATAGATGATATTTGTACAGTGACACCAAATCCCGTGGAATTGAAGTACCCGGATTTGGGGGTGTGTTGCCTCTTTTTCAGTTATGACAAAAGAGCTCTAACTCATGCAAGCATATATGCGTCAACAAGTAATACAGAGTAAGAAAAGTATCGATCCTACAGAGAAAGTTGTCAAATTTAAACTGCTATGCATCAATTAAATCACTATATTCATATGCTTAGACTAACGACTATAATTGGTGAATTAAACTAATTGCAAATAACAACTAAAATAAGAATATTAACGGAATAAATCAAATCTGGAAATAATGGGATCCTAACTTCATTTAATATTTCATCTAATCACCACTATCATGTAAGAAGTGTTCACATATCACAAGCAAATAGCCAAGAGCACTAATAGAGTCATAGCCATTTTTCAATGCACTAGGACCTACTTACACAACATTCACAGATGATAGATTCTATGTAATCAACAATATGACCAAAATCACTATATGTCTATGTGGAATTGCAATCATCTGAATTGAAGCACAAACCCTTATTATAGCTCATACGGTGAATAAGTATATGTCTATCTCATTCACGAAATACGCAAGCCATATACAACAACCCCATATACGTATGCTATTATGACTACAATCCATACTCGTATGTTCATTGTCAATTCCATGCAAATACTGAAACGAATGGTGATCAAGCATTCATACGTGTAAAACAACCCTAGCAATCAAGCATGCAACCAAACTACATATTAAAATCCGTTAGAATCCCATAATGGAGTTTAGTTCATGACTGAACCAAAAGCCATTATGGGATCAACGCTAAACATGATTATCAAACAAACAATTGAAAGATGAAAGATAGAACGATCAAACCCAATTGTAGATTGCAAACCAATGTCTACATTCAAATCCTTATATAAATCCAGAAAAAAAATATTAATAATCCACAATGATGGAGAATCCCAAGAAGAATTAGAGAAGATGGAGTTTTGGCTTCGTTCTCCGTTGGAATCTCTCTCACGTGTAAACCCTAGTTACTACGATGATAATACGTCAAAAAATTATCCAAGTATACCGAAAGTTATGTCTGACACCAGTCAGATATCGTTTAAAACCCATTACAATCATTTTAATTAAAATTTAAAATAAAACAACTCAGCTCAGCCTCCAATATCGTATGTGACCAAGATGCCCCTCCGAAGGTATTGATTGCAGCGGCGCGCTTACTTGTAGAAGGCTCTTCCTGTTCAACCGACCTCTCGCGCGGGCGCGCGTCCTCTAAGCTTGTCATGCTCGCGGCCACGTAACTTGCAGTAGGTAACATTGTCGGTCTGGGTGCTCACGCATGCTGCGATCTCCAAGCTCATCCCGCCGCCTTCTACCGCATGACTTACAGATTGGTGAATTCAGTTCTGCTCCCGAGTTTGGTTCTCGCATTGTTGTCATTGCCATCAAGTGTCCTATGTCCACCCATGCTTGTCCATCTATGCTCCACTCAATCCTCAACCATGCATATCCCAGCTTTTGCCTTGCCTCATGCGTCCATTAGCTTCGTGCCCTCTAGTACCACCAAATTAGGCCAATTCCTGCACTTATTCACCAAAAGGAGTTTTAAGTAAATGCAATGCAAAATAACATGAAATGCGACTAAAACACAATAAGATGTACCTGAGATGGGCATAGTTCGCTTGGATTGATATTCAATAAGTAGGTATAAATACCACTTATCAAATACCCCCAAACTTGAACTGTTGCTTGCCCTCAAGCAATGCATGCTAAAAAATAATGAATATGCAGCTACAATACTATGCAACTAATCTATGATGCAAACTAGTCTCACATAGTTCCAGCCATAACAAAATTTAAGCCCAAAATGCCTCAGCGAATTATTCAGATTCAGGAATACAAGTTCAAACTAAACGATGGTCATAACATCATACACTCAGATAATTCATACATGCTATAGAGATGCTGTGTGTGTGTAGTGATCACCAAAACTTGATTCCAGCAAAGAATATATATGCTAACATGCTCGAAACAGAAAATTATAGCCTAAACTGAGAATCATGTATACTTATACAACGCAAACTGTTTCAACATATCCAAACAAACTAAAGTTCAATAATGGGCTTAATTGCTTTATTGCTACTCACGAGGGCGATTTTTCGCTCTTCCCCCAGTGTTTGTTTATTTTTTGTTTTTTTTTTTTTATACATGGTAATGCAATGCCTTATTCCATTAGGCAAACACTGCTACCCCTTATCGAAGCTTTCAACCAATGACTCCTGCACTCATGAAAGACCTTAGGGCGTTAGGTGTAGAGACAATCCCCCCATGCATTTTACTCAAGTAGCTGGGCCCGAAATAAGACTAGTCACGTTATTGCTATTCATTTTTTTATACATAGCATACCCATGTTTTCCTAAAGTTTGAATGTCTTTGTCAAGTTTACATGCTTGTTCCACATATTTCTCTTTTTAAAACTACATTTTCTAACAAGCAATGCAACACATAACTCTTATGCCTACAAGTGATTGTGAACACATCCGTGTAAACCGAAAGCATTTAAACAACAACATGAATCCCATCGTGTAAAACATTATACTACGTTCATGTTATCCAATATACTCTAAAATCCTTCACATTCATTATCATCATCGGCTAGGCAAGAATTTCTATAAAGCAAGAATTTTGTGAGACATGCAAATTAACTAAAAAAAAAAAATATTTTTTTCTAGAACAATAACAAAAACACTAAATTAAAACAACTAAATTATTAAACTAAACATGCAAAAACTAACTACATGATACTATACTACTCCCCAATACCCTCAAACTTATAATATTCAATGCCCCATTGAATGAAGGTAAAAGGGTACAAGAAAACTCCCTAATAATGATTGGGTCGCACCACCCTCCTGGGTGGTGAATCTGGTGGTGGATAAGGCAATCTTTGCATTCTAACCGAGGCCACTCGAGCATTGTTCCTTGTTGTGCAAACGCCTCGGCCAAGGCCCTCGTGAGTGTCGTAGCAAACGTTCCAAAATTATCATACATGGCATCGACTTTTCGCTCCAACTTGAATTTGTCGATCGCTAGGAACACAGTGTGTGCTCGGGTCGATGGGCCCGCCCTCATCGAGGAGTTTCTTTGGGATGGCTCTGGGAATGTGGGCCGGAGAATAAATCCTCGTCGCTGCGGGTGTGGCTCACCACCTGCCCAGTCCTCAAATTTAGCAATGGTGGCATGAGTTATATCCTGGCTCGGATATTGCATTTGTTCGTTGCCCCAGTTGCATCCCTAATGCGCACATAACATGGCTACCACTGATGCGTGTGGATACTTCACAATATTTTGATGAGTCAAATGTCCCACGTCAATATACTTACCCGTGATTATACCCCACAAAATTATGGCCCTTTCCGCCGTGATCTCATGCTGATGAGACGAAGGCAATAGCTTGGCACATATGAACAAATTCCACGCCTTGGCATATCGATTTAGTACGGCTGCTGGGAATATGCGAGTTTAGGTCGTGCCGACTTTGTAAGTCCACTTTGTGCCTGGCATGCACAACTCCGCAATAACAAGCTCCAAGTCTGTTTCTAGATATGCCCCTGTGATCCAATTGGCAGCCCCCGTTGGTGGTCTCTCGGTGAGTCTGAAAATGTTTCTGATGGCGGTGGGTCTGTAATCTACCTCGACACCTCGAACAATACTGATATCGTCCATGGTGACTTTGGCATTGGCGTAAAACTCTCGGACTATGCTCATCGGAATGGGCGTGAGAGTGGCAGTGAATCCAACCCATCCCCTTTCGCGAATCATGGCACATAACTGGCCATCTTGCTCCTCCGGTTTGAAACTGCGCTCCTTGATGAACGTCTTCGCCATAATTCGGTAATACTCCTGCTGGGCTGCTAAATCCAGGAACTTAGTGTGATCAACCACATCCTCTCCTTGACTGCCAGAGGAGGATGAAGAAGAAGATAAAGCTACATGAGCTCTTTTTGGACCCATATGCTTTGAGAGAGATAGTGCGGATGAATTCGATCGAAATAAAGAAAAGCTATTGTAATTGATAGCCCCCAAACTTGATTACGCAAACCCAAATCAGAACCCTAGATTTATATAATGGATGAGAGCGTGGGTTGAGATTTGAACGTGGAGAATTGTGGAGAGGTGATTGAGAGATGTACGGCTTCAATTTTAAATCGATAGAGAGATAGAGACATGAGTTATGGAGAGTGAGAGGATTTTAGATCATTATTATTTCAAATGAGAGTCCAAATGGTCCATAACTCGTTTTTAAAATCTTCAGATCTGTCTTAATCCGGTGTCGTCATGCGGCCGCTACGTTTTTATTGGGTTGGGTATGGTAGCGAGACTTCGAATGTCCTGTTGTCCTTATTGACTTGATGTGGTAGCGTGAGTTTGTATTGCATAAAGTCACATGGCCATATGCGCGACATCGATATTTGCAATGCTAAAGTTCAATTCCACTTTGCCTATCAGTGATGCTTTCCAATGATGGTTCCTGCATAGACATGAATGCACATTGTTAAGGCATGAATTAGTGGCCACATAATGCTAGCATCTTGCAAATATTCGCAAAGAAATTCTTGCGACACACTCAAGCATGAAAATTTGATATCCTATTAAAAATGAATTAGATATAACTAACTAAAATAATCTAAAATGAATAACTAAAAAGTCAAATGAGGTAGAAATAATGGGTTGCCTCCCATCCAGCGCTAAGTTATAGTCAATTAGCTTGACTGTCTCTGAATCTCACATCACATCAAGAATTGAGGTGCCTTCCTTATTGTCCACCGCACCCCGAAATTTGATGACTTCAGCTTTCGTCTATGCCTCTACCTTCAACTATGAATTTTCACCCGTTACACACCTCAACGGTCCATAATTCCCCGGTTTCTGTGCCTCATCCTTTAGGCCCCAATCCACCAAGTTAACCAGGAAGCATTCTTCTTCATCCGTTGGTAACTTTATTGCTTTAAAGACGTTGAAGGTGACCTCCTGATCCTGAACACGCATAGTGAGTTCACCTTTTTGCACATCTATCGAAGTCCTGCCTGTGGCTAAGAATGGTCTCCCCAGTATTATTGGTATGCTTTTGTCCTCCTCGTAGTCTAAAATGATGAAGTCAGCCGGAAAAATAAACTTGTCCACCTTAACCAACACATCTTCAACAATTCCCCGTGGATACGTGATGGATCTATCAGCTAGCTGTAATGATATGTTTGTCGGCTTTGGAGCCGGAAATCCCAACTGGTTAAACACTGACAAGGGCATCAAATTTATGCTTGCCCCAAGATCACATAAACACTTACTGAAGTTCGTCTTTCCAATTGTGCACGGAATTGTGAAGCTGCCCGGATCCTTCAGCTTTGGAGGTAATTTTTGCTGAAGCACTGCACTGCATTCCTTTGTCAAGGCTACCGTCTCAAACTCATCTAGTCTTCTCTTCCTTGACAATATACCCTTCATAAACTTTGCATAGCTTGGCATTTGTTCCAATGCCTCGTGAACCAGTATGTTGATCTGCGACTTTTTGAAAACCTCCAAGAACTTGCTAAACCTGTTTATCCCCCTCCATTTAGTTAATCTTTGCGGATACGGTACATGAGGGTGAATTGGTGGCACTGAACTCTTAGGCTTTTCCTCTGAACTGTTTTATCTTTTTCCCCTGCTATGCACTCAGATTTTTCTGATTTTCTTCATCGCCAGGTACTTGCTTTCTTGTCTCATGTGACATGCGACTTCCTTAGTACTATTGGGCGCGGGCGCGCGACTTGCAGTGCTTGTCAAATCTTTCCCAGATCTCAATGTGATCGCTTGACACTGCTCCTTCCCGTCTCTCTGGGATTTGTCTCTGTATTACTGGGCAAGGAACCTTGGGGCCTGTTATTAAGCATGTTTTCCATCTGCCCCATCTGAGTCTCCAGATTCTTGATAGCCACTGCTTGGCTTTTGATCATAACTTCAGTGTTTGCCATGTATTTCAACATCATCTCCTCCATTTCTGATTTCTTTTCTAGCTGTGGTGCAGCTGGAGTATGATGTTGTTGTTGTTGAGAAAATCTCGGTGGAAATGGTGGTTTGGATGAAAACTGTGGCTGAAATGACTGTGGCTGAAACTGTTGGTTTGGCTAAAACTGATTCTGCTGATTTCCTTGGTTATTCGACCAGCTAAAGTTTGGATGATTTCGGTTGTTGGGGTGGTATGTATTCTGAAATTGACCTTGGTCTTTCCTGTAGTTGCTCACATACTTCACCGACTCCGAGCTGATGGCACATTGATCCGTGGAGTGTGACCCCAGACAAATTTCACATACGAAGGCAACTGATTTCATCCTGCATTCTGCCAAAGTGTCTATCTTCTTTGCCATAGCTGCCATTTGTGCCGACAACTGCGTAATATCATCTACCTCCAACACACCTGCTACCTTGGGCTGTGGCATCCGTGATGTAGGATTCTGGAAATCATTAGCTGCCATAGTCTCAATAAGTGTATAAGCCTTGTTATAGCTTTTTGCCCATAATGCCCCTCCTGCAGCTGCATCTACAATCGGTCTCGACTGCCATCCCAATCCGTTGTAAAAGGTGTTGATCACCATCCAATCCGGCATACCGTGATGCGGACACTTCCTTAGTATCTCTTTGTATCTCTCCCATGCTTCATATAAGAACTCTCCCTGTTGTTGCTCAAACTGACATATAGCTGTCCTCATCTTTGCAGTCTTAGCCATGAAGAACTTGGCTAAGAATTTCTGCGCTAAACCCTCCCATGTAGTGATTGACCCTGGCGGCAAAGAATGAAGCCAACTCCTCGCCTTATCCCTCAATGAGAATGGGAACAACCAGCGATCGATAGCATCCTCCGTCACACCATTATATATAGAATGTATCACAAATCTCGATGAAGCTAATAAGTGTTCATTCGGATCATTTGTGGCAAAGACCCCAAATCGCAGAAGTTCGCACCATCCGAATAGTGCCCGGTTTAATCTCAAAGGTGTTGTCATTTCGTTATCGTGGCCCCGACTATGCTAGATCAGAGCCCATTTATATTCAAAGATGGAATATTCTCGTAGAGCCCGATGCTCTTCTTCTCTTTGCTCAATCCTTTGTTCTACGCCATGCTAAATGTTGTACTTTCTAATCGAGCTTGTAAATTTCTCCAAGACACTTGATTTCCAACCTCTCCAGGTTAATGTTATCCTGTATTTGGTGTTAATTCTGAATTCGAAGATCTCGTGTGCATAAAAATCTACAAGTACCTGAAATCACAAATAAAACAAAAATAGAAATGAGATAAGAATAGCTATGTCTAAGTCATACAAAACAGCTTAAAATTGATGATAATTATTTAAACTAAACGCCAACGGCGCCAAAAACGTGTTGCCTCTTTTTTAGTTATGACAAAAGAGCTCTAACTCATGCAAGCATACATGCGTCAACAAGTAATACAGAGTAAGTAAAGTATCGATCTCATAGAGAAAGTTGTCAAATTTAAACTACTATGCATCAATTAAATCACTATATTCATATGCTTAGACTAATGACTATAATTGGTGAATTAAACTAATTGCAAATAACAACTAAAATAAGAATATTAATGGAATAAATCAAATCTGGAAATAATAGGATCCTAACTTCATTTAATATTTCATCTAATCACCACTATCATGCAAGAAGTGTTCACATATCACAGGCAAATAGCCAAGAGCATTAATAGAGTCATAGCCATTTTTCAATGCACTAAGACCTACTTACACAGCATCCACAGATGATAGATTCTATGTAATCAACAATATGACCAAAATCACTATATGTCTATGTGGAATTGCAATCATACTGAATTGAAGCACAAGCCCTTATTCTAGCACATACGGTGAATAAGTATATGTCTATCTCATTCACGAAATACGCAAGCCATATACAACAGCCCCATATACATATGCTATTATGACTATAATCCATACTCGCATGTTCATTGTCAATTCCATGCAAATACTGAAACGAATGGTGATCAAGCATTCATACGTGTAAAACACAACCGTAATGTAATTCCCATATGATATGTAAAACAACCCTAGCAATCAAGCATGCAACCAAACTACATATTAAAATCGTTAGAATCCCATAATGGAGTTTAGTTCATTGACTGAACCAAAAGCCATTATGGGATCAACGCTAAACATGATTATCAAACAAACAATTGAAAGATGAAAGATAGAACGATCAAACCCAATTGAAGATTGCAAACCAATGTCTACGTTCAAATCCTTATATAAATCCAGAAAAAAATTTTAATAATCCACAATGATGGAGAATCCCAAGAAGAATTAGAGAAGATGGAGTTTTGGCTTCATTCTCCGTTGGAATCTCTCTCACGTGTAAACCCTAGTTACTACGATGATAATACGTCAAAAAATTATCCAAGTATACCGAAAGTTATGTCTGACACCAGTCAGATATCGTTTAAAACCCATTACAATCATTTTAATTAAAAATTAAAATAAAACAACTTAGCGACTCAATTATCATCACCACCGCCCCTCTGAGTGTATTAAATGCGGCGGTATGCTGACTTGCGTAAGGCTCTACTGTCCGGTAGACCTCTGCCATGGCATGCATCCTCTAAGCTTGTCATGCTCGCGGCCACACAACTTACGATGAAGGTAACATTATGCGGTGGGTGCTCACCCAAGGCGTGGCGTCTCCAAGCTCATCCTGTCGCGCGGCCGTACGACTTACAATTGGTGAATTCTGGTTCTGCTCCTGAGTTTGGTTCTGCATTGTTGCTGCTGCTACTAAAGTGTCCTATGTCCACCCATGCTTGTCCATCTATGCACCACTCAATCCTCAACCATGATATCCCGACTTTTGCCTTTTCTCATCGTCCATTAGCCGTGCCTCTAGTACCACCAAATTAGGCCGATTCCTGCACTTATTCACCAAAAGGAGTTTTAAGTAAATGCAATGCAAAATAACATGAAATGCAACTAAAACACAATAAGATGTACCTGAGATGGGCATAGTTCGCATGAATTGATATTCAATAAGTAGGTATAAATACCACTTATCAGGGTGTCACAGGTTGGTATCAGAGCTATAGGTTATAAACCTTAGGTGGGGGAACAACCTTAGGTAGTAGCCTTATAAGAGATTGAGAACATAGTGGTGGTAAACTCTTATCGAGTTCTAAGAAATGAATTCCTTAATTCATTGAAGGTAATAAAAGACTTTATGTGCTTATGTGATAAACTTATGTGCTCGCGAGTATCGATTAGTAACTAAAACTTAAAACTGTGTTGTCAGGATGTCGGATGTTGGGGGATCTAGTCGAGCTGGGGAGGAGGAACCCCGAGTACCTACAGAGGAGGAACTCCGAGACATTCATGTCGTTCGGGAGCAGTTAGTACAGAGAGAGCCATCTTCGTTGATTACTATTGTTGGTCAGGAGCATGAGCCCGAGTCTGATCCAGAGGAGGATCCTGAGGAAGAAGACGAAGAAGATGAGTTCCCACCGAACTCTATCAGTGCCGAGATGTACGACGAGCTTTATGACCCGTACCATAGAGTTACGAGATACTATTCAGGAGCTAAAGGAGTGGACTGTTATTCAACAGCTTACCATCGAGCAGAGGGATAGGGAGGTTGTGACTCTTCACACACGTCTGGGAAACGTAGAGTGACATTTGGTTCATGAGAAGGGCCAAACCGAGCAGAATTCAGAGGAAATAGAGGAGTTAAAGAATGAACTGAAAGAGGAATCCGCCAAATGAGCCAGAGCGAAAGATGCTTATGAGAAGGCTTCTCAGCGAGCAAATGCAGCCGAGGAAGAGGTACAACCAAAAAGGGTTAAGATAGTGGAAATGGATTGCACATTCAACACTGCGGTGAACAAAGCTCAGGATCGAGTTATGTACTATCCAATTTAGTTTGAGGACTTACCCTCGTACATGCTGGATCGAAGGACGATGTTTCGTATCATGGAAGAAGAGCGCAGAGAAGCTATTCGACGTCTTAATAGGCCGTGATAGGAATAGTATGAATTATGTGAATATTTGTGTTAGTTAAAATGTAAATTTCGATGTGTTTTATAAATAGAGGAATATTTTGATGTTTTAAATCCTGTAGATTCTTTATCTCGGGATAGATGATGTAAATAGCAGTGATGCTATCGTATGATGTTAAAACTTTTGATTTGAATAAAATATCAGAGTTTATTGAGATAATGTGTTAAGTGATTATGTTTAAATGTTTTAGTTAAGCCTTAAATATTTAAGGGATTGATTAAAGACCTAATAAGCGTATATTCTTAACAGAAATATACCGCCAAGAAGACGACCAAATCGTCGACCAGACCAGGAAGGGTCAACAAATAATAACAACAACGCCAATGCTGACCCATTGAGCAGCCGGTGAATTTACTGGCTGGAGCAATTAACAATCAACCTCAAGCTCCACCAAATACAACGTTCAGATTTCAATGGTGGACCGCCAGAGTTTAAAGGCTCCATGAACCCGATAGAAGCTCAAACTGGGTTATGGGGATGGAGAAAGTTTTGACGTTGCAGTCGAGAGGACGAGAAAACCGCCTCACGTAACATTTATCTTTGAAATCAAAAGCCGTTATTGGTGGTAAGCAAATAAGGTCCTGGGGAGGAGAAGGTGTGATTACCCAGGAGAGGTTCAAGGAGATGTTCTTGAGATGTATTTTCCGACCCATTTCATGAAAACCAAATGGAGGTCCAGTTCTAGAGCTAAAGCGAGGGAACATGTCCGTATCGGACACGCAAAGAAGATTCAATGAGTTAGCTAGGTTTGCCACATATCAAGTGCATACTGACGAGAGAAAGGCTAGGCGATTCTAGCAGGGACTGAAGCACTGGTTGTATAGCAAAGTGTCAATGTTTCAATTGAACACTTTTGCTGGGGGAGAAGGCTATACTCGCTGAAGGTGGAAGCGATGCGGTAACCAAGTATAACCAAGATTAGAAAAAGAAGAAAGAGTGAAAACGAGGGAAATAACAAAGCCAGTGGCAGCAACACGGGAGAAAGTATCAATCAGAAAAGGAGGTGGACTGATAACTCGTCAATTGGAAATTAGCAAGGAGGTCAGAAGAAGAGAATTGAAGCATGCCCGACTCATGGAAAGCTCACCGGGGTTTGTATGAAGGGAAAGCGGTGTGCTACAATTGTGGTCGAAGGCCACATAAAGACCTAAGCATCTAACCAAAGAAGGCGCCGCTTCACTCTAATGCAGTTCAAAGGACCATTTGGCAAGGGGACCGCCCCAAGAAGGGATATGGAGGGGCAGGGGAGGAGGAATAGGGAAACAAAGCGGTGGGCTGCTTTTAACTATCATGGGACCAACCGCAACCAACCGGGCCAAACCATCGGGACATTTAACACGATAAAGGATAGGATGCTATCTCGCGATGTGGTGTCGGTATCATTCCGATTAATAAAGTTAATGCTTATGTATTATTTGATTCGGGTGCTACTTGTTCATTTATATCCAGATGTCGCTAAGAACTTAGAATTTCCTAAGAATGAGTTAGAATACCCATGAACATAGAAATTGCGAATGAGAGAAGTGATCCCCTCAAATACGTCTGCACGCAAGAACTATAGGGTGGATATTAAGGGTAACATTATGAACGTAGACCTTATCCCTATCAAACTTGGGGAATTTGACGTTATCTTGGGAATGGATTGGCTATTCAATTACGGGACTATAATTGATTGCCAAAAGAAGCGTATTAACCTTATGACTCCGTCAAAGGTTGTGTTTTATGGCAGCAAGTCGCCTAGACAAGCGAGTTTTCTAACGATGATGCAGGCTAGGATTAAGACAAGGCTGTGTAGGATATTTAGCTTACATAGTCGACAGTCGTAAATAGAACCTGAAAATAGAGGAGATACCAGTAGTGAGGTGTAAGACCCCGGATTTCATGAAATAAAAGTATTCAATTTTTTTTATAATTATTATTTAGTAAATGGTTAAATTGATAAAAGTTTAAAGTTAAGGGTGATATATGAAAAATTTTCAAAATACGCAAGTGGTTATAAAATACTCATTTCTGTCGGGGAATATTCGTTTGGTTGTGGAATATTTTTGTAGTCGGGGAATATTAAATGACGACGGTATGTTGATCATTTATGGGCCCCATAAAAATAAGCATCGGATGAAGAAAATGACAAGTTTGAGTTTTTATAAATAACAGCGTAATTATTACTGAATTAACAACTTTGTTGGAATACCCGATGGTTAAAATACTGATGTCTGGCGTGGTTGCACGTGAAGGCACTACGGTATTGCACAATATTTTGAATTATTGATCCTTACGTAAAAAGGCACTACTCAATAATTGTTATAGTAATTCTTATTCAATATTTTATTTTATTGATTCAATAATTGTTACGTTGATATTTTATATTATTGTTATTTTAATAATTGTCATTTCACATTATTTCCATTATCGGATCAATAATTCATATTATTTGAATAATATTATTAGATAGCATTATTGGCGATGTCTAGAAAGTTACATTAAGGAGAGGGTTTGGTCACCTAATTGCTGCGCCGCCAAAGAAAGAAAATACTTATCGGAAAGCCCGTCTTTCCAGAAGCTACCGTTGTCATAATTGTGATTCTGTAATATTATTTGTGAATAATTAATTATTGATTTATATGATAAGGAAATATTTATTTGATGCGGATATAAATAATGGATTTATTTATGTGGTTATAAATGAAGGAATTAATGTTGAGGTGTTTTATCAGTATTTTTGTCGGAAAGGAGGTATTAAAAATCAAACCAGTGTTCTTGAGATATATTACGTGAATTATAATTTTTAATCCGACCGTTGGATCATTGTAATTTTTGGATATGTTATACATAGATAAGTTGAGTATATGTCCTCAAATTTTGAACCATTAAAAATGAACGTATGATTTGTTATGAATTTTAAGAGGTGACTGGTTCATAAATTGTTAAAGTTTCTGAATTTATCATTTTGGTAGAAATTTCTAGAATGCGTGGGCCCCACCTATGGTTGGTGAAGAAATGTGCTGAAATTCTATTTCAAATATGGTGGGTGGAAATAGTAGCAGGTAAAGCCATCAGGTAGCAGGTCAAGTCTGCTTCGACGTGCTAACATTTTCCTATAAATAGAGGGCTAAGTTAGAATTGAAAATCACACCAGAAACATAAGCTTTTTCTCTTTCTCTCTCTATATTATCGAGCGTATTTTGATACTTTGAGAGTTGCTAATGAGTGCAAGTTTCCTTCATAATCATATCAGATATTCCAAATCTAAAATATCCGCTCTTTTGAGGTAAGGAATTTTAAGGGTTATTATGTTTTTCAGTTTCGTAATTTTTCTGACTCTCAAAAATTCTAGAAAAATTTGAAATGATAATTTGATGAGTTTTCTTGATTATGTCCAAAAATAGTGATTTTTGGATGTATATATTATGAGTTATGGATTTTATGAGAAAAGACTATTTTAAAAGTAAACCCTTATAACTCCTTGTGGTTAACTCCAAAATTGATGAAATTTTTATTGGGAGTACATCTATATAACATTAGTATATCCTGTAAATTTCGGAATTTTTGGACAAAAGTACAATTTATGATAAATGTCTAAATATTCGGCGGTTTTGGCTATGTGAAAAATAGTAAATGAATTTTAAAAATTCTGAGAAAATATATGTTCAATATGGGACTATATACGCTAAATCGAGAAAAGAAATATTTTTGGGACTGATTTGGTATTTTTCATGAAAATAGACTAGTTATGAATAAATGAATTAAATATGTTATGTGAAGTAAAAAAAGTGGAAAATAGGATTTTATGGCTTGAGAATCCTATATAAGGTATATGCATATTTTTGATGATGGTTTTGGTTATTGGTGATGAAATCTTATGAGTTTGGCATTTTAGGATGATTAAATGCATTAATTAGTAAAGTGTAAACAATTAAAATAAATTGTTTATAAATTTAAGAAATGATTAAAATATTGTGGTAATATTAATAATATTAGATTATGAGATTATTAAGTGATTTATAACATTTGGATTAAGGTGTTATGAAATCATTGATTCATGAATATTACTCTTGAAATTAATGCAGTTGTTGATCGTATTGTTTTTATTATCATATATAACATTTTTATAATCCCGGTGATGAAATTTCTCTTTGACTTAAGTGTAAAGATGGATAGATTATTGGTATGATCGTGACTATGGATTCTCTTTGGCCAGTAGTGCAAAGATGAATTGTTGACTGGTATGATCATGACCATTGAATTTACAATTGAATATTTTTAGCTTAAGAGCAAAGGTGAATTGATCAACATGGTTATAATTATTGTTTATATAAATTCTGAAATGATTATATATTTCTTTGAAATATTAACATCTTTGGCCTGTAGTGAAAAGATGAATTGTTGATGAATATCTTTGGCGTGTAGTGCAAAGATGACCTGTTGTTGAATATCTCTGGCCCGTAGTGCAAAGATGACCTGTTGTTGAATATCTTTTGCATGTAGTGCAAAGATGAACTGTTAATGAACATCTTTGGCCCATAGTGCAAAGATGAACTTATTAGTATGATTATGAACAGAAACTATGATTTGGTATAACCTTGATCTTTGATGTTTCAGGTAAAGACATGATGAAAAATATCTTCGTCTTGGATGAAAAGAGAAAATTAGAACTGCAATTATGATTATGAATTATTCACATGACTGTGAACAGGATCTATTGATTAATGTTACAGGGTTAAAGCATTGTTGGTGGACTTTTAACATGGAGAAGATAATAAACTTTATGGTTTATTTGACTCTTCTAATGGATTGCTCGTTCCGCTGCAACTATGGTTGAAAAGTTTTATCATCTACCATATGTTCTAAATCTCTAATTTATTACTGACGAAGACTATTGATAATTTAATTATCTTTAGTCATGATATTCTTTACTGAGCTAGTTGTGCTCACCCTTTTGCTTCACAATTCCTTTCGCTGGTAATAAGAGTGTATCCACGGTCGAAAGCGGGGGTAACAGGAAATAGAGCTATGGTCTATATAATTTGTTGAGGTTCTCCTAAATAGTATGGAAATAATTTTATTGAGAACTTTAGATAAGTGTGTCGTATTGTATATGTCATTTGATATTTAATTTTGGTGAACCGAATAGGGTGAGGCAAACCCAACTTTGGAAGGGTGTTTTGTCACTATCATCCAAGATGTCTAATGATATACAACCTCGTGTTATCACAAGACAAGGTTGTGCACATCCACTTGTTGAGTATATCTACGAGCACTACCTATATGATCTTGGAGTTTGGTTGAAATGTAATTCTCAATTGCAGACAGTGGGGATAGTTATATGTCAAGAGAAGACTCACCATTGGAAGGAACATGATAGTAATCTTCTCGTTTTTCTTTGGGGTTTATTGGGTCAACCAAAGATAATTCTCCAGTCATATGATATCTATCATAACCTAGACCCATGGCCTCCCATGTACGAAGGTTTCCTTAAGCACTTCCCAAAGATTTTAATTTCTAAAACAGTTATTGACTGTACCTTTATGTAATGTATCAATGTGAGGTGCTGTCCATAGTTGGGACATGAGTCACAATTGGTATTAAAACTCACAGTATATGTGTTGTTGTATTTTGCACGACAATTGTAGTAATAAAGTTGTAGTTGTTTTCTGTACCATGTATTTGGCGACTCAGAATAGGTTGGATGGATTGGACCTATTTTGGGGGTGTCACATGAGGGACTTTGCAGACGTATTTCCAGATGATCCACCAGGACTTCTGCCAGACAAAGAGGTTGAGTTTGTGATCGATTTGGTGCCAGGAACGGCTCCAATATCGAAAGCACCATACCGGATGGCCCCGGTAGAGATGAAAGAATTGATGGTATAACTGCAAGAGTTACTGGACAAGAAGTATATCCAACCGAGCATATCGCTGTGGGGAGCGCCGGTGTTATTTGTGAAGAAGAAGGACGGGACGATGCGGCTTTGCATCGACTACAGAGAACTAAATAAGGTCACGATTAAGAATAGATATCCATTACCAAGGATTGACGATCTGTTTGATCAATTGAAGGGAGCAAGATATTTTTCAAAGATAGACTTAAGGAGTGGTTATCATCAACTGAAGGTGAGGCGGAGGATGTCTTAGAAGGCGACATTTAGGACTCGATATGGTCACTATGAATTTCTGGTGATGTCATTCGGTCTAACAAATGCTCCTGCAGCGTTTATGGACCTGATGAACAAGGTATTTTAAACCATTTTTGGATAAATTCATAGTGGTCTTTATCGATGACATTTTGTATATTCGAAGACCAAGGAAGAACACGTAGAGCATTTGAAAGTAACGTTAGAGGCATTGAGAAGAGAGAAGTTGTACGCCAAATTTTTGAAATGTGAATTCTGGATTGAAAGAGTACAATTTCTTGGACATGTGATCGATAAGGACGGAATTTCGGTAGACCCCTCTAAAGTCGTAATGTGATGATGAATCGGGATCAGTAGAAATATTTGTCGAAGTAAGAAGTTTTCTTGGATTGATAGGTTATTAGAGAAGATTCATTCAAGACTTTTCCAAGATGGCGACTCCGTTGACGAATTTGACTAGGAAATCGGTAAAATTCGTTTGGACGGAGAAGTGTGAGGAAAGTTTCCAAGAGCTTAAGAAGAGGTTGAGTTCGGCACCTGTGTTATCTCTTCCGGATGACACAGGAAATTTTGTGGTTTATAGTGATGCATCACATAAATGACTTGGTTGTGTACTTTATGCAAAACAGTAGGGTCATTGCGTATGCGTCACGACAATTGAAGGACTATGAGAAAGGGTATCCGACCCATGACATAGAATTAGCTGCAGTGGTATTCGCTTTGAAGATCTGGAGACACTATCTCTATGGGGAGAAGTGTGAAATATATATAGACCACAAGAGTCTAAAATATATTTTTACATAGAAGGACTTGAATATGCGCCAGAGAAGGTGGTTGGAGTTAATTAAGGACTATGATTGCTAGATTTTATACCATTCAGGTAAAACAAATATGGTTGCCGACACCTTAAGTAGGAAGGGTCGGGAGAAATTGATGATGTTGACCGCTTAGGAGGAGCTAATTTCAGCCATGGAAAAGCTGGAATTGGAAGTGAAGTATCCTATGGAGGTTGACGAGAAGCTGTTCTAGATGCAAGCTGGTACAACTTTACTGGATAAAGTTAAGGAGGCTCAACTTCAGGACAAAGAATGTGAGATAGTGAAAAAAGATATCCGAAGGATTTGAGGCAAGAGATTCAAAATGAGCGGTGAGGACTACTAAGATTTGAGAGTGGAATTTGGGTACTGCTTGATGCAGAGATTAAGGAAGATGTGCAAGATCTTGACAACATTTCAGTGGCCGAATTTGAAACGAGATGTTGTAGAGTGTGTTGCCAGTGTCTCGATATGTCGAAAGTGAAAGTAGAACATCGAGGAGTAAGGTGAAATTGCTACAACCTTTAGAGATCCCAGAATAGAAATGGGAACATATTACGATGGATTTCGTGGTTGGCCTACCGACAACTCAAAAAGGCTATGACGCAGTATGGGTTATTGTTGATCGATTAACGAAATCCGCACACTTCCTTTCGATTAAAATCAGATTCAACTTAGACCAGTTGGCAAGGTTATATGTGAAAGAGATTGTTTCAAGACACGGAGTTCCGGTGTCAATTGTTTTTGATAGGGATCCGCGCTTTACATCGAACTTCTAGAAACGACTACAGGAATGCATGGGTACACAATTGAGAATGAGTACGACATATCACCCTCAGACAGATGGGCAGAGCGAAAGAACGATTTAAACATTGGAGGATATACTGAGATCGTGCATCATGGATTTTAAAGGAAATTGGGATGATCACTTACCGCTCATTGAATTCAGTTACAACAACAGTTACCACGCTAGTATTGACATGCCACCTTACGAAGCGTTGTACGACAAAAAGTGCAGAACTCCACTTTACTAGGATGAAGTTGGCGAGAGACAATTACTAGGACTAGAATTGGTACAACAAATATAGAGATAGTCAAACTAATCAGGACAAGACTAGTAGCAACTCAGGACAGGTAGAGGAAGTACGCCGATCCACACTATAAGAATGTTAAGTTCGAATTGGGTAGCTTTGTATTCTTGAAAGTATCTCCCTAGAAGGGAAAGATCAGATTAGGTAAGAAGGGAAAACTGAGTCGGAGGTTCATTGGACCCTTTGAAGTTTTGCGAAGAATTGGTGAAGTTACCTATGAGATAGCCTTACCCCCGTCTTTAGAACATATTCATAATGTTTTCCATGTTTCTATTTTACGACCCTACAAACCCGATTACAAGCACGTTATTGAATATGAACCCCTGCATTTTGAGAAAGATTTGTCCTATGAAGAAGTTCCTGTTCAAATTGTTGACAGGAAAGAGCAAGTTCTCAGAAATAAAGTAATACCTTCTGTTAAGGTAATTGGAGGAACCACATCGCTGAAGAAGCTACGTGGGAACTCGAAGAGAATATGATGAAGAATTACCCTCATTTATTTACTTAATTTATGTGTAAGCGATTCTAAGGACAGAATCTTTTTAAGGGGGGAGAATGTAATGGGACGAATTGATTGAGTCGTGATTCTGGGGACAGAATCCTTTTAAGGGGGGAAAGATGTGACGAATGAGATTTTGTAATCTAATTTGAATATTTATTAAATTAAATAAATATTTTTGATGATTTAATTATTGGATTGAATAATTAATTGTTGAATTTGTGGTAGATTAATTTAATTATATGTGTTATATTGATTAAATTAATTTGGAGAATTTTATTATTCAAAGTATGTATTTAATTGAGCTTATTTGATTAAATGAATTATTTAATAAGCATAAGGTTATTCTATAATTAATTAATTAGAGATTTAATAATTTACATAATTAATAAATGAGAATTTTAATTATGTAATGATGTGATTTAATGTAGAATTATTATATTTTATTTAAATTAAATTAAATAGGATATTTGACTTATTGCTTAAATGGGTGTGACATTATTAAACTATATTATAAGAGATTAATTAAATTAATTGGAAAGAACCTTCTAATAGTTAGCCAAATAAGGCCTTATGAGGAGTTGGGAGCACTTAAACAACGTATGGATTAACTGACCACAACTGTGCGCATTAATCAGTCTGGTTTCTCTTACGCATTTCATTTATCAGATTCACTTAGAAAATTCAGAGAGAGTTAGAGAGAAGTTGAGGGAAATTGTGTGATTGAAGAAGATTCTGAAAGTGATTTCATCTCCTACTAATCTACACTGCTAGGTAATCTCTTTAACCAAACCTTATTTACGTACTTAGAAACTTTTCATGAAAATTGGCTTTTAGTTTTCTGTAATTAAATTTTCATGGCCAATTGTTTAATTAAAGATGTTATATATGTGTATTAACATGTATAGTTTAATTATATATGATCTATAGATGTTTTAGAATAATTAATCCATGAAAACATGTTCAAATTGGAGTTTTATAGTTTTACAGAGAAAATATATGAATATGGCTTATAAGTACAAAAATTTATGTTTAAATTGCATATTAATCGGTAAATTGATGATTGATTACGTTTATACATGTAAAAACGAAAAGAACGAAACTTAAACGGACTGATCATTCTTGAATTTTATCCAGTATCTTTTCATGGAAATATTCTTCTGAGCATTCTTGAATTTTACCCTACAAAGCAGTATCATGTTGACAATTTGGACGTTATTGATTTCTAGATAAATTAAATTATAAATCTTTAAAATTTATCCTTGAACTTGTTTTATTTAATTATTATGTCATTGCCATCATCCTCATGCTTATAATGTGATTAAAGTCATCTTTGGCTTACGTGCATAGATGGACTTGGTATGATTATGACCAGGGATTATTCGGTATAATCATGGTAGTAATGTGACGAATGATGTGGTAAAAATCTTTATTGGCACTGTAGTTCATTGATGGGACAGTTGTTGGTATGATTATGACGAGGATTATTCGGTATAATCATGACCATTGATGATTACATGAATATCCTTGGTAGTAGTGCGGGGATGATGTGGTTTATTTATTAAGTCGATTCTCAAACAATAAAGTTGATGAAAATCTTTTTAAATCATAGAAGATAGTAGATTTTATGCTCTACTTGACTCTTCTAATGGATTGCTTATTCATTGCAGTTGTTGATCTAAAACTTGTTGTCTATTATATTCTATCGGTTGTTATATTGTTGAAGGCTAAGGATAATTTATTCTGCATTATCTTAGTCATAATATTCCTTACTGGGCTAGTTGAGCTCACCCTTTGCTTTCATTGTTCTCTTCAGGAAATGAGAATATAGCTGGGACTAGTCGGGGAATGGAGTGACGGTCCAAATGATAGCATTAGTAGTCCTCACTATTCTGTTAAATAGTGTGATAATAAATGTAATGAGGACTCCATTGAGTGTGGATATTGTCTAGATGACAATATTCTTATTAAAATTCTTAGATTATGTTTTGTCGTATTTTACATGACTGTTGTATAATAAAGTTGTATTTGAATTTTGTACCATATATTTGGAGACTCAAGATTGGTGATGTATACCTATTTTGGGGGCGTCACATTAAAGAACCAGTTTGCGAGGTTTATGGATGTATTCAAACAATTACACATTAATATCCCATTTGTCGAACCACTTGAGTAGATGCCGTGTTACATTAAGTTCATGAAGGACATACTTTCGAAAAAATATAAGCTCCAGGATTTTGAAATAGTGGCGTTAACCGAGGAATGCAGTGCAATACTACAGAAAAAGCTCCCTCCGAAATTGAAAGATCCGGGAAGTTTTCCTTGTGCAATTGGCAATCAAGATGTGGGAAGAGCTCTATGCGACTAGGAGCGAGTATAAATCTGATGCCACTGTCCATTTTCCGAAAGCTAGGGTTAAAGGAAGCAAAACCAACCAATATTAGTCTACAACTCGTCCATAGATCAATAACATACCCTTTAGGAATAGTTGAAGACGTATTGGTCAAAGTTACTAATCTTTCCAGCTAATTTTGTGGTACTAGATTTTGAAGAAGATAAGAACATCCCTATCATCTTGGGACGACCATTCTTGGCGACTGGACGAACACTGATTGACGTGCCTAACGGAGAACTGATTATGAAAGTGTGATCAAGTAGTAACGGTAAAAGTGTTCAAGGAAATCCCAATCCTAACCGACAAGGAAGAGTGCGAGTTTCTCGAGAAATCTACAAGTGTCAAGTTCAGGGATTGTAAAGAGGATAGTGGTCTCAAGGCATTAGTTGAGGATATAGAAAGTCAAATTCATTATCCAACATGCAAGTGAACGGGCATGCAATACAACAATGTTGGTGTTGCGCGATAAATAATCATCATCCTGCAGTTAACCCAACTGATCCAGGATGAAACAGGAAGTAGTCAGGCTGAACGACTTAAAATCAAGCGCTAATTGGGAGGCAACCCAATCATACGTTTATTTTTCGTATTTTCATTCATAATTGTTAGAAGATAGTTTATAATAAGTTAATTAGGTAGTTACTATATTGTATGAGTCTTGTCAATCTCTCAACCATGCTCTAATTGATCAACAATCCACTAATTTTTATGTTTCATGGCTTGCAGGATGAGAAAATAATCATTAAGTGGCATAGCAAGAAGAAAGGAAGAGAAAAGAGAGGTCGGTCCAAGAAGCATGCCACGTGGGCATGGGGTCCCCAAAGTCGATTAGTTAGATTACATCAGCCGAGGCTGCTTCCTAATCTTAATACCCCGTCAAGTGGGGTCCCAAACGCAACACTTATTCGGCAGTTATACACGGTTGCTTCCCCAATTACATAACCTCCCCACTACTTCATCAATTAATCCTATTCCTCCTCCATCACAACTCCAACCAACACCCATTACACCCATTTCAACCCCACGATTGCCACTACTCCATTACTTCTCCCCACTACTCCAATCCAATACTCCCTTACATCACACCATCCCTATATATATGCACACCCTCACAACTCAATTTCTTCATAACTCTTTAGCATATCACAAGGCTACGAATAAGAATTTTCATTGAGGAGAGTATAGAGTAATTGAGGGTGAGCACCTTGTTGTCTAATTCATCCTTTCTTAGCATTTTGTAGAAGCATTATCATCTAAGTTTGAGGGGAGAAATTAGTGTGCACACCAAGTGTTCGACGGTGTGTGTGAACTAAGTCTGGGGGGAGATACGGTGATTAAGGCATTCGAGAGTTAATGGCTTTGCAACCCACAACAAAATGACAAAGGGGAGAAAGTTCAAGGCCTGCACAACCAACATAGACCTTTGATCGCCGAAAATTTGTAAGTGCCGCCGCCGCCGACCGGTACGACTATATGATGACAAAAGCCCTTACACCAGAGCGGGGGTTGGCACCGGATCATGTCGATGGGGAAATGATGTAGCAAATTTATCAGAAGGGCTTGAACAAATTCACCGAAGAATCGGAACCCGCCGTGGTCAACATAGTCAAGGAGTTCTATGCGAACACCGAGGACAAAGCCCCATACAATGCTTATGTGTGGGGTCGCTTAGTCCCATTCAGTGTCGATGCCATCAACACCTATTATCAATTACGAGTGCCTCGACAATGCCAATATGGGTACCACCTACATGATTTTGATCCAAACTATGAGGCAATACTCAAGGAAATGACTAAGCCGAGAACAACATGGATTAAAGGTCAGAAGGGAGGCATAGTTTTTCATAGCAAAGATCTCAGTCGATATGGTAAAAATTGGTATGCTTTCTTAGGTGCAAAATTGTATCCGTCCCAACACACATCGGACGTGACCAAGGAGAAGGCATTACTGCTATATGTGATTGTGCAAGACTTCATTATTGATGTCGGGGCCATAATATGTTTTTCTATCCGCCGGTGCTTACGAGGAAACTTTTCAGGCGGCTTGCCACACCCATCACTCATATGTGGGTTGTGTCGCCAAGCGGGTGTGAGATGGTCTGACGATGAACCCACACAGATGCCACTTCAGTTACTAGATTCCAGAATGATAGCGCGATATTTAGTGTGGGCCAGAGGTGAGTCCCATCCTCGAGGTCTAGGTTTTATTTTTTCATCGACTTCGGAGGACGAAGTTGATGCTAGACACCTCGGAGGATGAGGACGAGACTATGGGAGATCAAGGAACTGAGCAGGTACCGCAGTCCGAGGCCTTATCCAGTCCTCAGTTTCTTGACTTTCAATGTCGAATGGATGCGCACAACAAAGCAGCACGTCGGGAGATGCGGCGACTCACATTAAGACAAGACCACATATTTGATGCTATGAACAAATCTTTTGCTTCACTCAATACGACACGTCAGAGCTTCAATCCATTTGCACAATTTCCATATCAGCAGCCCATGCTAATGCCAAGGTTTCCACCTAGTGACTCCGAGGAAGAAGATCAACCACCACCTCCTCAGACTTAGGCGATTGCAGGGAAGTCCTCACACAATTAATTGCGATTATTCATACAATGAGGGCATTGTAATTCTTATGTTTGGGGGATTTAATTTCTTGTTTGCACGCATAATGTCATTAGTTAGGCTTACATTTGTCATTGCAGTCTAGTTTTGCATATTAGTTTAGGAATTATGATGTTGCATTCATATAGTCACATAGTAGCTTAGGTTACTTTTGTTATTGCATTTTTATTTTTTATTTTTATTGCATTATGTCATGTTATGTTTGATTTTCAATCTAAAAAAAACATTTAGTTACATATTGTGTTTGCATATGTCTAGCAGTGTTGCAATTCATGTTATTTTGGGCCAATGATGAGATTGAGAATAAGTTAACCAATACATCATTGATTATTAGAACTGTGATATAGTTTCTGTTATGAATCGAATCTTGTGCTTGTTTAAAACTGGTATAAAAAAGGTTAGCACGCTAACAACATCTGTGTTGACTGATTAGTTCAAATTGATACATAAAGATTTTCTAAAGGATAATGCTAGGGTGAATAAGAAAATGACAAGAATAGGAAGTGAAACCGACGAATCAGACAAGAACTTAAGTTTGAGGGAGAAAGGTAGGGTATATAAGCTTCAAAAAAAAGAGAAAATAATATCTAGTTGAGTCTGGTTGAGAAAAATATTATCCCCATAAACACGAGCATGAGATGGAGCGTAAAACGCACTCACCAACCATCTATCTAAAAAAAAGTATGAAAAAGATGGGAAATAAGAGCAAAGGGCCCCCGTCAATGGAAAAGAAGAAGAAGAAAAGAAAGCATGAATACCCTATTTGATCTCTTAAGCTTGGTAAATGTCTGAATTCAGTTGGAACTTGTCTATTTTTGAAATTTTTAAGTTTGCGTTGTATGATTCCTTCTAAGAAATTGGTTATGTATTGAATTTGAGTCCGTATCAATTATTATAGATGTTGAACACACACGCACACTATACCAGTAATAATGGTTTAAGATTTGAGAACTAATAAGGAATTATTGATTGGTTTTGGTGATTAATATTGTAGAGTTTGCTTGTTTTCTCTGAGGCCAGTAAGATAATTTTTGATTCTGTGATACTGTTGGATTCGAAAGCATATAGATTAGATTCGTTACATTTCATTGCATTGCATAGTATGTAGTTTGTTTTGTGCTCGAGGACTAGCACGATTTAAGTTTGGGAGATTTTGATAAGTGGATTTTATATCCACGAATTGATGTCCATTTCAAGCTTAATCGTTGTTCCTTTCTTGTTTTCATGTTCGTTTTTACTCGTTTCGTGTTATTTTGTATGTAGGATAGGTGGTGTGGTGATTGAATAAAAAAAAGGAAGCATTTGGAGCATTTTGGTTGCAAGAATCAAGTTTAGCCAAGCAGGTTTAGAAGCTTACCGCGGTATGGCTGAACCTTTTTGTTTTCATACTCACTTGCCAGTATGGGGGTCTTCAACATTTGTTTACAGAATGGATGCCCGCTTGAAATTTGGGCATTTATAGCATACACCACGAAGTGGGGGTCTCTCATTCTTGAGTCTCCTTTCTTGCTTTGAACTCTGTTGGGACATGAACATTAGCAATTGGATAGCATATGGACTCTAGTTAGCAGAGGATTTCGACTAAGACTTGTGTGTTGCGATATCTATTGCTCAGCTAACAACGAATTAAAGAACACACAAGGCATATTACAAAGATTAATTACAGATTCTTCATAGCAAGCTTTGGAGGGAGATTTTGAAGAGATTTTCGTGACGATTGCATATTTAGGCTACGTGAAGGGTGTCTTGCGTTATTCTTCATCTTAGTCTTATATTTGTAATTGAAAAGATGTTTTCTTTGAATGATTCAGTTATTAATTCATTTATGATGAACTAATCACTTGTTAGGCTTATGATGGATCCTTAAGTGAAACGATGATTTTGTAAACTTTGATTTCCAGTTCAATAAGCTAATTTCCAGTTTATCTATATTAATTTGAGCTTGAATTTATGAATTGCCTGATCAACAATTCTTTGTGGATTTGTATGGAATCGAGAGAGGATATATGAATCTAGACTTAGTTAATATAGCATGTGTTCATGAATTTTGTGAATAACAGAATCTTGATGAATGTTAAAGTAGAGATATTCTTGACATCGCATGTCATCAGATAGGGAACTTAATCTTAAACCTTCTTTAATTATAATTCACATAGAGATATAGTGAGTTAGTTGATTAAGGTGTTTAACTTGTTTCTATCTAATTTGTGGATTTAAGTTAATACGGTATTAGTGCATCGAGAGTTTGCTAGTATTACATCCGTGTTCTTGATTAATAAACTGGGATAGTGAGTTGAATTGGAATAAAGGTGTAGAAATCAGAGTGAAGCTTAGGGTGAAATCATAAGTCTAATTCTCCATTAATTGTTTGAAATTTCAGTTTTGATTTTTGTGATTGTTTTGTGATAGTATATTCATTAATAATTTAGTTTTTATAATTTTAATCATTGAATTGGATAGTTTAATAAAATTAGGATTAATAGGGAATTGATAATTGTGAGGTTAAATTCCTTACTAAATTGTCTCTGTGGGAACGATACTCTACTCATTACTGTATTACTTGTTGACCACGTATACTTGCGTGTTGTGCGTATATAGATTTTACCCAACAGAAGACCTGAGCTAAGTTCTTATTTCAGTTCTGAAGGGATGTTAAAGCTTATTCATAATTAACAGTTTGATTAAGTTAACTTTATTTATTCCTTCGTGCATAAGATTTATTATGATTATCTACTTGAACTTCTTGTATGCTATTCAATTTACTAATGTGATTCTGCAAGATTAAATTTTTGAATTGATATCATTTGCTAGAATAAGATATATATTAAGCAAATGATGTATATCTGATCAAAAGTAGCAATTAGTGATACTTGATTGTGGACAAGCTTTTGGGTATTATTATTATTATCAGAAGACAAGTTAAATAATTCTTGATTGTGTAATTGTTGCTTGGAATAAACTAATTCTCATTCTTCATGCTTCTGTCATATTAAATCTAGACTGATATTTCTAGGTTATATGATAGTTAGGATCTAGTGGCGGCCATTGTCACATTAGATTTACATATAAGGAGAATTTCAGATAATTAGCGATCTCGGTTATCTAGGGTTGTTAATCTCATTGAAGGATAAGTATTGTAAAACTTGACTACTCCATAATTGTGAAAAGGTGATACTGAACTAAAGAACTGAAGTCTTTTATTCATTGTTAATTCTTATTAGTTTATTCTTGTTAATTTAGTTTAATCAATTCAAAACCCCATTCTTATTGGAAATAATTGAATAAATATAAAACAAATCACTCTCTGCGGAATCGATTCATTGCTTACTACTGTACTAATTGTTTGAATTTTTAAAGTGAAAGTGAGATTAATTTAAGAGTTTAAACGACAGCTCCTAGATTAATTGATCAGCTAATTACAGAGTTATATTCGTTGCCTTAACCCCTTGTACTACGAGCTTTTCGTAGATAGATAGGGGCATAAGATTGATGCTTACCCCAAGATCACATAGAGCTTTCACGTCAAACTGCTTCCCTATTGTACATGGTATTGTGAAACTCACAGGATCTTGTAGCTTAGTAGGTAGTTTCTTTTGAATAACAACATTGAATTCCTCGATCAAAATAACCATCTCATTCTCACTTATCCTCTTCTTCGACAAAATCTCTTTCATGAATTTTACATAACTCGGCATTTGTTCTAATGCTTCTACAAAAGGTATATTAATTAGTAGCTTCTTAAAATCTTCTAAAAACTTTGAAAATTATTGATCCAGTTTGTTATTCTTTAAACGTTGCATGTAAGGCATGGGAGGTGTCTTTGTATCTTGTTTTCCCCCATTGTACTTTTTTTTTGCTAAGTTTGTTTGTATACATTGTGCTTTAAGTCTAACTCATCATTCTTCTTATCTTCACTATTGCTTGAATCAATTATTCTCTGGTCTTCCTTTTCTATATTCATCTTATCTGATGGAATGTTATCATTTCCTTGCAAACTCTTGGAATGTTATCATCTTATCTGATTGCCTTGCAGTGCTCATGACTTTCTTTTTCTTGGATTAACTTCGGTATCACTTGGGCCTTGCGGAGAGTTATTCACTGCATTAGCCAATTGTCCCATCTGATTTTCTAATTTCTAAATTGATCCCTCTAATTTATTAAGTATCGTGTCATTATGTGTGTGTGTCTATATATATATATATATATATAATTTATAACAAACTCAATTATGCGAACAATCAACATTTGAAAAGATATTAATCCACAAAGTTGTTAAACTGTTAAAGTTTTATCTCTGAAAGTCTATAATAAAAAGAAACAACTGCAAATGATTAAATAGCTCAAAGCTTTATAATATTAGTTGAAATGATATATATATATATATATATATATATATATATATATATATATATATATATATATATATATTGTCATTAATTCTTCTAAACTCGCTTTTTCCGCCGTTGTTAAGTTTGACCTTGAAAACCTGGTGGATAATACTATCTTGGAGCTGAAGTTTGGCTCTAATTGTTGCTCCAGCAAAAATTCAAATGATTCCTCCACCCCCGAATTATACGTATTAGAGTACATGCCTTACTTTCCCAATGAAATTCACTATTTCTGGATTGATTGGACACTAACTTGTCTGATGACTTCCTGTACATAGTTCACAAACTACAGCTGCCTATTACACCGGTTGTGTGCCTTATTAATCGAATTTCTTTGTTAATGTTTCCACTTAAGCAGCTAACGCAATCAATGCATCTACCTCAAATTTTCCTCCGGCTTTTGGTTGGTTCATTCTAGCTGTTGGCCACTGATAGCTTTTTTGCAGCCATAGTTTCTAAGTGATTAGAAGCATCGTCCACATTTTTGCCAATCAAAGCTCCTCCTACGAGTGATGTTCAATAATTCATTGTAAAAAGTCTGAACTTGTAGCCATTTAGGAAGCCTGTAATGTGGACATCACCTTAACATATCTTTAAACTTTTCCCAAGCCTCATACAGTGATTCTGAACCTTCCTGATTAAATGAAGAAATATTATTCCTCATTTTTTCTATCTTTGTAGGCGGAAAGCACTTTGGTAACGAATGCAACCAACTCTTCACCTTGTCAAAAAGTGTGAAAGGGAAGAGTCTCAATCTCACTACATCGTCTAAAACTCCATTATACTTAAAACTATCACATATCTCCAAGAAACTGATAAGATCAGATGGTCATTCGGATCATCATTCGGTAGACCTCTGAACTGAACAGAATTTTGTATCATTTGAATTGTCCCTGGTTTGATATCAAAATTGTTTGCATTAATTGTCGATCTCCTTATACTTGAATGAATATCTATCACCAACGACATAGCATAGTCCTTAAGTGATTTTTGTTCCTCCTCGGCCGCCATTTTCTCCTTTATATGCTTGCAATACTTAAACAACCGTTAAAATCGTTTTTCAATATCTTCCTCATACAGCAGCAATTCTTGACGTTCTGACTGCGTGTGCATACAAAAATCAAAAGTACCTGCGACAAAAACAAGATATGTAACGCATAAATAAAGTCTAAACTAAAACTAACTGGCAAAAATTAATATTAGAAACTTTAGCTATTGACGTGCTCCCTGGCAACGACGTCAAAAACTTGTTTGCTTAAAACACTACTAGCAATTACACGCAAGTATACGCGATTAATTATGTAATATAGTGGCAAATAGAGTATCGTTTCCACGAAGAGCAACTATTAACTTCAATTATCTAATTACTAACTGTTTGCTTGATTCTATATAATAATTTACACACAAGTATACGCGATCGATTATAAAATATCGGGCAAGAAGAGTATCGTTCCCACGAAGAGCATATATAACTTCCACTTCCTAAGTACTAACCATGCATCTGTGTGATTCTATTTAGACAAATGAATTAACAGCTACTAATTAATCACTACAGTAATGACTATGACTTATATGAATAAAAGCATTAAGGAATTCAATTTCCCGTGATGAATAATGAAATTAATCTTATTAATATTGCATTGAATTGATTAACTAGAATTGCCAACGAAAAATCACTAATAATTAATATAATTATTTTCCAAATGATTACATTGCATACTTATATTCTTAATTCACTATATTCCTATGAGAAATAATAATATCGAATTTATTAAGATTCATTTTCCAATAGTTGCTTACGGTATCTAGGTATATGTCTATCCCATCCACAAATTATCATTCACTTCTAAGAAGAATTACTAATCACAAGTTACTATATTCAGATCTTAATTTAGACTCTATTTGTCAGATTTCATATAAATCCATCCAATAATTGTTGATTAGACTATTATAACAAACATAACAAGACATAAAAAAACAATCCTAATATATATAACCAATTCAATAAACAATAAAAATAAGAACAATTATTTTGTGAAAGAACTCGTTTTGGTCAGAGTGAAAGAACAATTCAGACGGTAGAAGATATGCTGAGTGTTGGGTACAATCTAATTACGCACAACACGCAAGTATACGTGGTCAACAAGTAATATAATAGTGAATAGAGTATCGTTCCCACAGAGACAATTTAGTAAGAAAATTTAACCTCACAATTATCAATTTCCTATTAATCCTAATTTTATTAAACTATCCAATTCAATGTTTAAAACTATAAAAACTAAATTATAATAAATATATGATCTCAAAATAATCACAAATATCAAAAACTGAAATTTCAAACAATTAATGGAGAATTAGACTTATGATTTCACCCTAAGCTTCACTCTGATTTTTACACCTTTATTCCAATTTAACTCACTATCCCAGTTTATTCTCTATGTGAATTAAAATTAAAGAAGGTTTAAGATTAAGTTCTCTATCCGATTACATGCAATGTCAAGCATATCTCTACCTTAACATTCATCAAGATTCTGTTATTCACAAAATTCAAGAACACATGCTATATCAACTAATTATAGATTCGTACTTCCTCTCTCGAATTCATACAAATCCACAAAGAATTGTTGATCAGACAATTCATAAATTCAAGCTCAAATTAATATAGATAAACTGGAAAATAACTTATTGAATTGAAAATCAAAGTTATAAAACCATTGTTTCACTTAACTATCCATCATAAGCCTAAAAAGTGAATTAGTTCATCATGAATGAAATAATAACTGAATAAATAAAGATAACATCCTTTCAATTGCAAATATAAGACTAAGAAGAAGAATAATGCAGAACACCCTTCACGTAGCCTTAATCCGCAATCGATACAAAAATCTCTTCAAAGTCTTCCTCCAAAGCTTTCTATGAAATTCTGGAATTAATCTCTATAATTTGCCTTGTGTTCCATTTTGATTTCGTGTTTGCATTGGTATATATCCAATCTCCAACTCCTAGTAGAAATTCCATGTCATATAGAGTCCCAACACATTACTTGCACTAAAACTTATGTTCCAGCAGAGTTGTAAGCAAAACCAGACAACCACTTCGAGACTCCATTTGCCCGGGGTATTCGCTTAATAAAGGCCCGCCCGACGGTATAGCAATAAACCAAATGTGAAGACCCCCCCGCCCGGCGGGCATAGCTTCTGAAATCTGACTTTGCTAACTCTTTATACTTGCTCCAATGTTGCTTCAAACATCTCCATTTCTTTGCTACTTGCCACACCAACCACCTAACACATAAAATAACACGAAACAAGTAAAAACTAACATGAAAGCAAGAAGTTAACAACAATTAAGCTTGAAATGAACATCGATTCGTGAATATAAAATTTACTTATCAAAATTCCCCAAACTTTTAACTGTGCTAGTCCTCGAGCACAAACCAGAACAAATATGCTACATAATGTAATGCAATGTTAAGTAATGTATCTAATCTATATGTTTTCGAATCCTAAGATCGATCTTGAGTGCACATTTAGGAGGTCCTGTCGTCCTGGAGTACCCTTAGAAAAGTTCTTGAGCAATTAGAATATTATCACTAATACTCCTACCTTTTACAAAGGCTGATTGTGCTGTGTCAATAATATGGGGCAGCACTTCCTTGAGTCTGTTAGAGATGATCTTTGCAATACATTTGTAAATGGTGTTGCAGCAGGAAATAGGCCGAAAGTCTGCCATTGACGAAGGATTGAGGCATTTGGGGATCAAGGCTAGAGCTGTGGAGTTAATCCCTTTGGTGAGCACTCGCGAATGAGAAGAAGAAATGGATGACTTTTAAGAAATCGAGGTCCAACAATATCCCGCAAATGACTAAGGAAGAAATTTACATTAAAACCATCCACCGGGACTCTTCTTTGCGTTTCATGGAGTTTAGAACCTTAAAGATCTCCGAAGTCAAAACAGGAGCAATTTGCACAAGCTTGGGAAGGGCTCACCAGATTTGTGGGGGATATACCAAAAGTGTCAAACCCAAAGATAAGGAGTGTCCAAGCATTAAATAAGGTTTTGAAATAATAGTCAATGACAAACCTCAACATTGTCCTTGCCATGCACCATAACTCCATCATCATTAAGGATAGAAAATATTTTATTGTAGTTCCATCTCGCTCTTCACCATATTATAGCAAAATAGGTGGTGTTCTTGGCCGCCCAAAGCTAACTGGGTTTGTTCTCGATTGCTGATAAGGACTTCCTCCCTATCAATAGCTTTGGTAAAGCCTTTGGGTGCAGTATTTCTCCAAGGATAGGTTAGCCGGGTCCAAAGGGTGGTCATGTAGGAGAGATTATACCGAATGCAGTTCGTCTCTAGCCAGCTTTACCAAAGAGGTGAGATTGCCAGTAGTGAGGTTAAGAGAGAAAAAACATGTTTGGTACCTTTCAACTTTTCAGAGAAAACATAAAAGGGGTTCCCATGTAGGGGGTGTTCCATGAAGAACCCACAGCCTCCTTGAAACCCTCAAGGAGAGCCATGTGATTAAAGAATTGAAAATGCCTACGGGGTTTGGAGAACTTAATGCCAGTATTAAGAAGAACAAGTGAGTGATCAGAAAGGCCGCGATGGGCAAAGGTAGCAAGCGAGAGATCAAAGTTGGAGAACCAAGCCGAATTACCCATCACTCGGTAAAGCTTTTTATGTACAGGCCGAGATATTTGGTTATTCCACCAAGTGAATAAAGGGCAAACGCCTCTAAGATCATCAATGCCAATAGAGGAAATGCATTCTTTGAAATCATTTCTTCCAATGTCCCAGATATCATTTGGTTGCTTAGTCTCAGAAAGATCTTTGATAATATTGAAATCACCCATTAAGCACCAACTTCCAGAGGGAGACACTGCACCCAGCTCGTTCCATAAGTCTCTTCTTTCAATATAAGAGTTCAGCCCATAAACAAAGGAGACAAAGAAAGAAGTACTAATAAAATCTAAAGATTGCACCTTACAATGTATGACTTGAGAGGAGGCAAACAAAACATCCAAATTCCAGAGATTAGGATTCCAACCCACCCAGATTCTACCATTGTCATGAAAATCATAGTTGAAAGCCCAGTCCCAGTTGGGACACAGCTTCCTGGAAATTTTCTTGGCGTTAGTAAACTTGACTCTCGTTTCAATCAATCCAATAATGGATACATTATAATCAGCAATAATTTTCTTTACATAGGCTTGTTTAGGCTATTTATTGAGACTACGAATGTTGTGGTCGCATGACATAAATTAAAGTGATGGTGGGGGGGGTTTACCTGTTTTACCTTGCCTTTCCTTTTTTTGACTTTGGGGTTCTCCATACCACCAATCTATTTTTTTTTCAAGTCTTTGCCTTCCTTTTCATCAACAACCTTTAGTCTAGTAACTAGGGATTTGTGTAAATTTGGGATTAGAGTCGGACCCAAGAATGAGATCGGGTTGGTTAATCGGATCAAAGGTATTGGACACTATCATGGAAGCATTTGGGGTGGTGTTATCCAAGAACTAACTTTGGCCCCTCTAGCCACTTGCCACCCACTCATTAGAGGGGGGGGGTTCTCATTTCCTTTAGGATAGATGTAACCTTTGGTGAAGGGAGGCAACCTTGGACCTTCATAAGAGACAATCAACTTCAGTATGGCTAACTACAAAGATGAATCGTGACTCAGTAGGGGGTCTTGGGTGGACTTTTAGGTACCCATTTGAAATTTGCTTTAGGGCATTTGACTTGGGAGTGACAAAAGACTTTGCAGGAAGGGCAGGTGGTCTACTTTGATACTCAACATCAACCGGAACATAGGTCTTTTTTTATTTCTTAGAGTGCATAACAGCAACTTTGATGGAGGAAGGGAATGAGGATGTGGCAGTTACTTCAATGCACACACATGCAAAATTTAGGAAGTCATTATTAGTTGTCATCTCATCAGTGAAGAGAGGCTTACCAAGGGCACTAGCTATATAGATGATCCCCTCATCAGACCAATAAGAGAGAGGGATTTGGCTGAGCTTAACCCAGATTGGGATTTTGTCACAGTCAGACTTAGTGAACTCCACACCTTCTTGCCATTTCTGCAGAACAATCACTTTGGAGGCAAAATGCCATGGACCAGATGCAAGGATATTGTCAGGATCAGTGGAGGAGTTGAACTTGAATATATTGTAACCCTTGTTGTGCAGAAAAACTTTGGTAAGACCCAGGTTCCCCCACAACCGTTTAGCAATAGGTTCAACAACCTTAAAAGGGAGGTTAGAGTGCAAGAAATAGCCAACCAAGATGGTCGACCAGATAAGGTTTCCCCTCGCTAGCATGTCATCAAGAGGCTTTACCAGAATGTCACCATTCACCATAACAAGGGGATGGAAAGAGAGGGATCTGCTAGCTTTTCCCAAGTTCTTTGTAACTACAGCACTCCAACTTTTAGGGACATCAACCGAGACTGTTGGAGAGATTTTGCCTTCCTCTGCAGGGTATATAGGACGTTGGTTCGAAGTAATGGCATCAGATCCTTTCCCTAAGGTAGAGAAGTTTACTGCAGAGCCAGATAAAGGAGGGGAAGAAATAGTGGCTTTCCCAGCCAAATCTTGTACTGAGCTGCAGAGGATCCAGGTGTAGGAATTAAGGGTGGAGAATTCTCAATTACTTGGCGAGCATGTCCAAGATTTTGAATCTTGCCTTCAGAAAGATAAGCCTGTACATCCGAGGAGGATATACCATGAGCCGAGAGGAAGTCCATAAGGTGACTATTTTTCCTCCTCTCGAACAAGGCTTCATCCCTGTCCTTTTGGGAGAAATGTTGAGAAGCTACAAAAATTTCTCTTGCGTGCACGCCAAGAGCTTGTCCAATATTGGCCTCCAACGAAGAGTCAAGCTGAGTCCTCGCAACTGAGTCCTCCGAGCTACTGTCGAAAGCCATGGGGATAGGGTTGATTTCAGATTCGCCCATGCTAACACTTCGGACCAGAATATCCCTAGAAGGGATCGATAAGGTGGATAGGGGAGGAGAGTTTGGGTTTGACACCCCCATCTCCACAAAGAGGTCCCTAGAAACTGAACTAGAAGAGTTCCCAGCAGATAGGTGAGAATGGTCTACCATAATGATGGGAGGAAGAGAGAGGAACAGGAGCCAGGGGGAAGAGGCTAGGGGAGGAGGGGAGACGGTGGAGATTTAGTGGAGAGAGACCAAAAGGGGTAACCGAAAAAAGTAGGTATAACTGAAAAATTAGGTGAGGATGGGCGAGAGTAACCGGTTGAAAGAGTTGTAGAGAGAAGGGGGAGAAAAAAAATCTAGAGAGAGAAGCCATCCTGTCTCTTTCACAATAAGATCTATCGTGTCCTTGTCATTTTCTCATTCACCCTAGCATTCTCCTTTAGAAACTCTTTATGTATCAATTTGAACTAACCAGTCGACACAGATGTTATTAGCGTGCTAACCTTTTTATACCAGTTTCAAACAAGAATAAGATTCGAGTCATAATTCAAAACTACATCATGGTTCTAATAATCAATGCTGTATTATCGACTTAAGCTCAATCTCATCATTGGCCCAAAATAACATGAACTACAACACTACTGGACATATATGCAAACACAATATTTAACAAATTTTTTTTTTAGATAAACTGATGGTAAACGTAACATGAATGCAAACATACATAAATAACTAAATAAAAACTAAATATATGCACCTAAGCTATTATGCAAATGCATGATTACATAAATATGCAACAATTGATCGACCTAAACATAATAATAAACTACTATGCAATCCTAGCTTAATGAACTTAAATATGCCCTCATTGTAAGGATATAGCAATAAAAACAAGAGGACTTCTGTAATTTCTTCAAGCTGGGGTGGTGGTGTGTGGTGTTCTTCTTCCTGGAATCACTTGGTGGAAATCGTGGCATCGGGGCCATTTCTACCGATATGGAAACCGGCGGTGGGATTGAATCTTTGGAGTGTCGTATTCAAGGATGCAAATGAGAGGTTCATTGCTTCGAACATATGGTCCTGCCTAGCAGCGAGACGCCTCATCTCTCTTCGTGCTTGCTTATTGTGCTCATCTACTTGGCGTTGAAATGCAAGAAACTGAGGACTAGATAATGCCTTAGACTGCGGTACCTCTTTTGTTCCTTGATCTCCCATAGTTGCATCTTCATCCTCCGAGGTGTCTGCTGTGTCAACTTCGTCCTCCGATGCCGATGGAAAAATAAAACCCAGACCTCGAGGATGGGAATCACCTCCGGCCCACACCAAATACCATGCTATCATTCTGGAATCTAGTAACTGAAGCGGCATCTGTGTGGGTTCATCGTCAGACCATCTAACACCCGCTTGGCGACACAACCCACATATGAGTGATGGGTTGTGGCAAGCCGCCTAAAAAGTTTCCTCGTGCTTTAGCGAATGAAAAAACAGATTATGGCCCCAACATTAATGATGAAATCTTGCACAATCGTATATAGAAGTAGTGCCTTCTCCTTGGTCACATTCGATGTATGTTGGGACGGATACAATTTTTCACAGATAAAGGCATACCATATTTTTCCATACCGACTGAGATCCTTACTATGAAAAACCGTGCCTCCTTTCCGACCCTTGATCCATGTTGTTCCTGGCTTAGTCATTTCTTTGAGTATAGCTTCATAGTCAGGATCGAAATCACGTAGGTGGCGTATTAGCCTTTGTCGAGGCATTCGTGAATCGATAATAGGTGTTGATAGCATCGACCTTTCAGCAGGACTAATCGACCCCGCACATAAGCATTGTAGGGGGCTTTGTCCTCGGCGTTGGCATAAAACTCTTTGACCACGTTGACAACAGCTGGCTCAGGTTCCTCAGTAAATTTGTTCCGTCCTTTTTGATATATCTGTTGCATCATCTCACCATCGATAGGATCCGGTGCCAACCCCCGCTCCGGTGTAAGAGCTTTCGTCACCATATAGTTGTATCGATTCGTGACGGCTTACTTACAATTCTGGCGATCAAAGGTTCGTCTCGGTGGTGTTGTGGAACTCTCCCCCCGATGTCTCTTGGAAGTTGGTTTAGAAGCCATTGATTCTCGGATGCCTTAATAACAATACTCCCCCCCCCCAAACTTGGTTCACACAAACTGTCGAACACTTGGTGTGCACGGAGATTTCTTCCCCCAACTTGATGAATTTGTGGAAATTATGGTGATTGAAGATGAAGAATTTGTAGTGCTTCACACTCAATTGCTCTAAACTTACCCCAATACCTTGCTGAATTCGTAGCTTTTTGTAGAAGGAGTGGAAAGTATGTGGTGAGTTTGGGGTATGAGGGAGTGAATTTATAGAAGTGGATAATGTGAGGGAGAGGGTTAGGAGTAATGGATTGAAGTGGTGGGGAGATGGAGTGGATGATGGAAAAATCGTGGGAACAAAGTGGGGTGTAATGGATGGAGGTTGTAGTTGTAATGGAGGAATAAGGAGAGTAGAATGAGGAAGTGGGGTTGTGGGTCGAGCAAGAAGTGCTTCTTAGAAGAGTCGGTTGAGTTTGGGACCCAGCCTACGTGGTATTAGGTATATTAAGCCCATACAAGGCGGAACATACATTCTGTTAGCTGTGTGGGAGACCCATACAGCGAAGGGTGCAAGATAAATAGTTCACGCCTACGTGGCGTGCACTGTTTGCGCTTTTGCTCTTCTTTGCTTCATGCTTTTCCACTTAATGAATCTTTTAACATCCTGCAAGCCATGAGACATATACATGAGTCGATTGTTGATCAATTTGAGCATGATTGAGAGATTAACAAGACTAATACAATATAATAACTACTTAATGAACTTATTATGTCCTAATTAGTTTAAACTAAAATTTAACAGTTATAAAAAAATGAAAAATAAAGGTACGATTGGGTTGCCTCCCAATTAGCGCTTGATTTTAAGTCGTTCAGCCTGACTACTCCCTGTTTCATCTCGAATTGGTCGGGTTAACTGCAGAATGATGATTATTTATTGTGCAACACCAGCATTGTTGTATTGCATGCCCGCTCACTTGCTTGTTGGGTAATGAATTTGACTTTATATCCTCAATTAAGGCATTAAGACCACTATCCTCTTTGCAATCCCTGAACTTGACACGTGTAGATTTCTCGAGCAACTCGCACTCTTCCTTTTCAATCGGGATTGGGATTTCCTTGAACACCTTTACCTTTACTACCTGATCAAACACTTTCACAATCAGTTCTCCGTTAGGCACGTCAATTAGTGTTCGTCCAGTTGCCAGGAATGGTCATCCCAAGATGATAGGGATGTTCTTATCTTCCTCAAAATCCAGAATGATGAAATCCGCGGGGAATATAAACTTGTCAACCTTTACCAATATGTCCTCCACAATGCCTCTCGGGTACGTGATTGACCTATCTGCCAACTGTAATGAGATGTTCGTAGGCTTTGGAGCTGGCAAACCCAATTCTGTGTAGACGGATAACGGCAAAAGATTCACACTCGCCCCCAAATCACATAAACACTTGTTAAATGACATGTTCCCGATCGTGCACGGAATGGTGAAACTCCCCGGATCTTTCAACTTTGGTGGCAACTTTCGCTGTAACACTGCACTACACTCCTCTGTTAATGCCACTGTCTCGAAATCTTCCAATTTCTTTTTTCTGGACAAAATCCCTTTCATGAATTTCGCATAACTCGGCATCTGCTCTAGGGCTTCTGCGAACGGGATGTTAATATGAAGTTTCTTAAAAACTTCCAAAATTTTCGTGAACTGCTTATCTAATTTCTACTTTTGGACTCTCTATTGAAACGGCAGTGGAGGATACACAATTGGCTTGTCATCTAACTTTGTTTTCTCAATTTGCTTGTCTTCACCCTGTTTTTCTTCAACCACTTTGTTCTCATCAACTTTGTCATCCGATATAGCTGAATTTTCTGCACCTTTCCCTTCTAAATGTTTTCCACTTCTCAACGTGATTGCTCGACAATCGTTCGTGGTTTCCTTGGATTTCTCTCGGTGTCACTCGGTAGAGTCCCTTGTGGTCTGTTGTTCAATGCTAAGGCAATTTGTCCCATCTGATTTTCCAAATTCTTGATGGCCATTGCTTGGTTTTTTACGCCGCCTCATTGCTTGTTATGTACTTTGACAACAACTCCTCTAAATCTAATTTTCTTTCTTGATGTTGAGCTGGTTGTTGATGATTCTGAAAACCTGGGGGATATGATGGTTGTGGAGCATGTTGTTGATTATTACTCCACGAGAAATTTGGGTGATTCCTATTCCCCTGGTTGTAAGCATTCTGGTACATATTCTGTGGAATCCTGTTTTAGCTACCCACGAATTGCACGGACGCTGGGTTGATTGCGCATTGATCTTTAGGATGTTCACCCGCGCACAATTCACAAACAACCTTAACTTCTTTGTAGGCATGTACTGTGCCCAAACATAGCATCCAACTTCTTAGAAAGTCTTTGAAATCTGGCTTGTATTATTGGGTCACACCATCTACTTCTAACATTCCAGCTGCCTTTGCCTGTGTCATTCTTGTCGTGGGCCACTGGTAGTTGTTAGCTGCCATTGTCTCAATTAAATTGTAAGCCTCCTTATAATTTTTTGCCATAAATGCTCCACCAATTCAAGTGCATCAATACTAGTCCACGAGATTCCATATAGTCCTTTATAGAAAGTATTCATTTGCAACCACTTAGGCAATCCATGATGCGGGCACTTTCTGAGCAATTCCTTGTATTTTTCCCATGCCTCATACAATGACTCCCCGTGTTACTGTTCAAACATCGTTATCTCATTCCTCATTTTTGAGTTTTTCGTAGGTGGGAAAAATTTTGCGTAAACTTCGAAGCGAGGTCTTCCCAAATAGTTATCGATCCGGTGGTAGAGAGTGTAACCAACTCTTCGCCTTGTCCCGTAAGGTGAATGGGAACAAGCGAAGTCTTACTGCATCATCTGACACCCCATTATACCTCAAGGTGTCACAAATTTCCAGAAAGCTGACTAAATGTTCGTTCGGATCATCATTTTTGAATCCCCCAAACTAAACTGAATTTTGAATCATTTGAATCGTCCCAGGCTTGATTTAGAATGTGTTCGCAGCTATTGTAGGCCTGGTGATGCTCGACTGTAGTTCAGTCACCTTGGGTATGGCGAAGTCCCTCAACACTTTCTGATCTTTGGCTGCCATTACCTCTTCTTTTTTAGGGTTTTCGAATTCTTCTCTTGTTTCCTTGATCCACTTACTTAACCTCTGAAACCGTTTCTCAATGTCGTCCTCAAAAGGCAGCAAGTCTGGATTTTAACCACAACACTTAGCGATGAGAAAGTTTCGACACGGGTGAGCCAGTAAACCGGGCATCCTGGGATCGATCCCCGCCTGCAACAAGTGTGAGGGCCAATTAAAAACTGGTCCATGTGGCCACGGATCGCACATTTCTAGGCGTAGCCATGTCTTAGGCCGAGCCTGTGCGCAAAGCCTGGTCTGGGGTGGGGAGACTTAGTCCGACTGCGGTTGGGAAACTCCACATTATCAAAAAAAAAGTCTGGATTTTTGGACCAAGTTTGCATAAACCACTTCAAAAACCTGAAATAAGAGGAACAAAACAAAAATGAAAATGTTTTAAGTAAAACTGGACTAATTAAACTTGTGACGCCCCCAAAATAGGTATACATCACCCATCTTGAGTGGCCAAATATATGGTACAAAATTCAAATACAACTTAATTATACAGACGATTAAGTGTAAAATACGACAAAACATAATCTAAGAGTTTTAATAAGAATATTGTCATCTAGACAATATCCACACTCAATGGAGTCCTCATTACATTTATTGTCACACTATTTAACAGAATAGTGAGGAGTACTAATGTTATCATCTGGACCATCACTCTGTTCCCCGACTAGTCCAGGCTACGTTCTCATTTCCCGAAGAGAACGGTGAAAGAAAGGTGAGCTCAACTAGCCCGATGAAATATTATGACTAAGATAATGCGAATAAATTATCATTAGTCTTGACAATGTTAAAGCGATAAAATACAATAGACACAAGTTTAAGCTGTAGCGGAATAAGCAATCCATTAGAAGAGTTAAGTAGAGCATGATATCTACTATCTTCTATGATTTAAAATGTTTTCATCAATTTTTATCATTTGAGACTCGACAATAAATAAACCACATCATCGAGTCATCCCCGCACTTGCAGCCAAGGATATTCATTAAATCATCAATGGTCATGACTATACTTAGAATAATCTCACGGTCATAATCATACCAAAAATTGTCCATCAATGCACTACTGTGCTACTAAGGACTTTTACCACATCATTTATAACATTCTGGTCATGATTATCTTAGAATAATCCTCGGTCATAATCATACCAAGTCCATCTATGCACGTAAGCCAAAGATGACTTTCATCACAATATAAGCATAAGGATAGCGATAATGACATAATAATTCAATAAAACAAGTTCAAGAATAAATTTTAATGATTTATAAGTTAATTTATCTTGAAATCAATTACGTCTAAATTGTCAACATGACACTGCTTTGTAGAGTAAAATTCAAGAATGCTCAGAAGAATATTTCCATGAAAAGATACTGGATGAAGCGCAAATATCTAGGATATTCTACTAATTTCATGAAGTATAGAAGCCAAAACTTTAACCAAATGAGTATCATAGAATATATGAAAGTGCAAATGGATTTTCACCCGCCATGCGGTAATCCACGTAGACAGATCATTTCCACAATTTAATAAGGAATGAATACGAAGGATCATTCACCATGCATGTGATAATCCACATAGACAAGTTATTCCAACAGAATAATAAAGAATAGAACCAGGTCATGCGTAATCCGCACAGACAGGATATTCCAATAGAATAATAAAGAATGGAATAACAGAAGAATTCACCATGTATGCGATAGACAGCACAGATAGGTTATTCCAACAGAATAATAAAGAATGGAACCAAGTCTAGCGTAATCCGCACAGACAGGATATTCCAACAGAATAATAAAGAATAGAACTAGGTCTAGCGTAATCCGCACAGACAGGATATTCCAACAGAATAATAAAGAATGGAATAACAAATAATTCACCATGCATGCGATAGACCGCACAGACAGGTTATTCCAACAGAATAATAAAGAATGGAATAACAGAAGCTCTCTTCATGAATACGAAAGAAATAATACCTCTTATCTCAAAAGAAGACTGGATACTGGAATAGTGAGGTAGCAGACTTCTCTTCTTATTTCTCTCTATAATTTTCTCTCTATAATAATTCCTCTATAGCTTTAGTGAATTTCTGAGAAATGAAGGAAGAATGAGCTTCTATTTATAGAAAAATATAGTTTCGATAATTGCACGTTTTGGGGCTAGAAATATTACAGTACAATACCTTCAACTTTTCTTTCATTTTTAATTTAGTCCTGCAAGTATTAGCAAACTTGCATCACCTCCCCTAATAGTAAATAATGTGAATCAATAGTTCAATCATGTGAATCAAATGTTATAATCATGTGAAAATATGAATTACAGTATAGTACCTCCATCTATACCTCCATTTTTAACTTAGTCATGCAAGTATTATCAATCTTGCACCAACTCCCCTAACAGTACAAGAATGTGAATCAATAGTACACACATGTGAACAAATAATTATAATCATGTGAATTAATAGCAATTAATTTCTCATTTATCATTAATTACTGAGTGGTCAAATTATAACTTCCAGACATCAATTAATATCAAAATAAATGTCGATTTCCACTAACACTAATAATTTCAACACAATGGAACTATCAATTTCATCTTTAATCAACACGAACTTATTCATCATTAATATTATAACTCACAATATTTAACAACTAGGTCGTTCCCAGGAAAGAGGGGGCTTTTCGATAAGGATTTCTACTTATTGGCGCACAATTAGATGACCAAATCTCTCCTTGACAGAACTCCTAGACATTGTAAATATTGCAATTTAATATTATGAATAACTTTGTCGTCTCAATTATTGATTTAATAATATATCATATTATGCATATGATATTGTGACAATAATCGAATCAATAATATGAGAGATATGATGCAGCAATTACTGTAGCAATAATTGAGTATAATTGAGTGACTTCTCATGTAAGCATCAATAATCAATACTGTGTGCTACTATGCAACCACGTATTCTTTGTACTTTTTACTACTAGGGTAGTTCAACGGTTTAACGGTAAAACTTCCGCCGTTATTTTTATAAAAGATAATTATGTCGTTTTCTAACTACGACAATACTTCCGTTATGGGGTCCACCAATGATGCGTGCCATCGCAATGCAGTATTCCTGTTAAAGCGAATATTCCCCACCAATCGAATTTTATATAACCACTTGCTTACTTTTGCAAAATTTGTAAATATTACCACAACTATAACATTATATCAAATCCACACCATAATATTCAAAAATATATTTCGAGAAAATTATTCTTTATTCATAAAAGTTGGGGTCTTACAAAACTAATATCGTAAAAATATTAAAATCTATACTAAATTAGTCCCCGGCAACGGTGCCAAAAACTTGTTGGGTAAAATCTAATTACGCACAACACGCACAGTATACATGGTCAACAAGTAATATAATAGTGAGTAGAGTACCGTTCCCACAGAGACAATTTAGTAAGAAATTTAACCTCACAATTATCAATTTCCTATTAATCCTAATTTTATTAAACTATCCAATTCAATGTTTAAAACTATAAAACTAAATTATAATAAATATATGATCTCAAAACAATCACAAATATCAAAAACTGAAATTTCAAACAATTAATGGAGAATTAGACTTATGATTTCACCCTAAGCTTCACTATGATTTTTACACCTTTATTCCAATTCAACTCACTATCCCAGTTTATTAATCAAGAACACGAATGTAGCACTAGCCACCTCTCGATGCACTAATACCGTATTAACTTAAATCCACAAATTAGATAGAAACAATTTAAACACCTTAATCAACTAACTCATTATATATCTCTATGTGAATTAAAATTAAAGAAGGTTTAAGATTAAGTTCTCTATCCGATTACATGCAATGTCAAGCATATCTCTACCTTAACATTCATCAAGATTCTGTTATTCACAAAATTCAAGAACTCATGCTATATCAACTAAGTCTAGATTCTTCCTCTCTCAAATTCATACAAATCCACAAAGAATTGTTGATCAGGCAATTCATAAAATCAAGCTCAAATTAATATAGATAAACTGAAAAATAACTTATTGAATTGAAAATTAAAGTTATAAAACCATTGTTTCACTTAACGATCCATCATAAGCCTAAAAAGTGAATTAGTTCATCATGAATGAAATAATAACTGAATAAATTAAAGATAACATCCTTTCAATTGCAAATATAAGACTAAGAAGAAGAAGAATGCAGAACACCCTTCACGTAGCCTTAATCCGCAATCGATACGAAAATCTCTTCAAAGTCTTCCTCCAAAGCTTGCTATGAAATTCTGGAATTAATCTTTGTAATTTGCCTTGGGTTCCATTTTGATTTCGAGTTTGCATTGGTATATATCCAATCTCCAACTTCTGGTAGAAATCCCATGTCATATAGAGTCCCAACACATTACATGCACTAAAATCCACGTTCCAGTAGAGTTGTGAGCAAAACGGAGATGACCCGACTTTCAAGACCCCGCCTCGACGGGGTATATGCCTAATAAAGGTTTCAGCGCTCAATGCATATAACCACCGTAAACCAAATGTGAACCCCTATGAGACCCCAAATTTTATGAATAAATATTTAATTTTCTCGAAATAATTTTTTTTTTATGTTATAGTTGTGGGTAATATTTATAAATTTTGAAAAAGCAAGTGGTTATAAAATATTCGATTGGTTTGGGAATATTCTTTTTGTCGGGGAATATCCATACGGCGACACAATCATTGGTGGACCCCACAACGGAATTATTTTTGAGAATGAGAAAAGCAATGTAAATATCTTTTTATGAAAATAACAACGGAAGTTTTATCATTAGCTGTTGAACTACCCATTAGTAAAGAAATCTTTATGTCTGGCGTGGTTGCATAGTAAGCACACGGTATTGATTATTGGTGAGCTACGTGAGAAGTCACTCGATTTTAGTCGATAATTATACAAAGAATTCTTCGTTCAATATTTTATTTTATTGATTCAATAATTGTTGCGTTGATATTTTATATTATTGTTGTTTCAATAATTGTCACTGCACAGTATTTCCCATTATCAAATAAATAATTCATATTATTTGAATAATATTATTAGATAGCATTATTGGCAATGTCTAGAAAGTTCTATCAAGGAGAGGTTTGGTCACCTAATTGCAAGGCGTCGATGAAGGAGAAATCCTTATCGAGAAAGCCCCCTCTTTCTGAGGAGCTACCTGGTTGTCATTATTGTGATTACGTAATATTATTTGTGAATAATTAATTATTGATTTATATGATAAGAAAATATTTATTTTATGTGGACATAAATGATAGATAGGAAAATATTTATTTTATGTGGTTATAATTGAAGGAATTAATGTTGAGGTATTTTATCAGTATTTTGTCGGATTGGAGGTATTAAAAACTCAAATCGATTGTTCTTAAAGCTCTATTAAGTGAGTTATAATTTTAATCGTAGTTGGATCGTTGTGATTTTTGGATATGTTATGCATATATAAGTTGAGTATATGTCCACAAATTTGGAACCATTAAAAATTAACGTATGATTTGTTATGAAATTTATTGTCCGTTTGTGGATTTCAGATATATTTTCTATTTGGAATTTGGAAAACTTTCTTACGCAAAGTTGTAGAGAATTGATTTAGTGTGTGAAATGGACATAAAATTAAGTATTTTACGATAAAAGGGCTATTTATTATGAATTATTGAATTTTTGGAAATTAAAATGTTTTTATTTAAACTATGGGTGGGCCCCACTTTTGGTTGTTGGGGAAGATGGCTGATTTCTGGTGGGCCCCACTTGTGGTGGCTGAATTTTTATTTAAAGCATGCATGCGTAGAAATAATAATAATATCAACTGCTCTTCGGCTTGTTGGCGAGCTGAGTTTGGACAGTTGCTACTCGCCACTTGCTTAGGCTTACGACTTGTTTTATATATGCCCGTTTTATTTTATAAATTTGTAATTCCGGTTGGTCGATGGTCTGTAGTTGTTTTTTTGGGGGTTGTCCCATGTGGTTCTTTCTAAAGTTTCTGAGGTATGCCCCTTTGCGATTGTTTAATCTCTCTTTCTTTTCTATATACAAACAAACTTAGCAAAAAATAATAATAATAATAATATTTTATTATTTAGTCTCCTATGGCGTTCTAACATTTTCCTATAAATAGGCGTTTAGGTTAGAATTGAAAATCACACCAATAAGTTTTCTTTCTCTCTATATTATCGAGCGTATTTTTGTGAGTATTTAGATACTTTGAGAGTTGTTATTCAGTGCAAGTTTCCTTCGGCTTTACATTCGATATTCTGATCAGAACTACTGTTATTTTGAGGTAAGGGATGTTATTTTCTTCGTAAATGATATTATTTTCTTCAATATCATTATGCCGAAATAATTTTATTGTGGAATTTCTACCTTTTTGTGTCGGGGTTACTATTCACGTATACAACACTATTCACGAATACGACACAAGTAAAAACGAACATGAAAGCAAGAAGTTAACAACAATTAAGCTTGAAATGAACATCGATTCGTGAATATAAAATTCACTTATCACTGAGATCTTTTTTTTTGCTAAGTTTGTTTGTATATAAAAAGGACCAAATACAAAGGCTAAGGGGCATACCCCAGAATATAGTAAAATCATCTAAGTTGTATAGATGATGATACGATATATGGAAGAGAACCCAACACAACAAGTTAAACTAACAACCAATTTCAAATTGATTACAGTTGAGAGCAACCGACCCACCTGACCTAGCTCCCCCACGCCCAAAGGCCAAAACCTAGGCTCATACCTTCATGGTCGCCCACCTCATGCTCGCAGCCCGAAGCCATGCTCGCCCGAAGGACATTGCCTGAACACACCCACCACCTTGCCCGAAGACCATAACTTGGGCTCGCCCACTTCATGGTCGCCCGTAGCCATGCTCGCCTGAAACCATGCTCACCCGAAGCTATGCACGCCCACCACATGGTCGCCCACCTCATGGTCGCTCATGGTCGCCCACCACATGGTCACTCACCACATACTTGCCCGAAGCCTCATGCTCGTCCAAGTGCACCCATAACAAACCAACACCTCACCTGCCCCCCATGGGAGTTACCAACCAATTACACTAGTAATTACAATTTGTTGCTTTGATGAAAGATTTACTAGAAGAGAGTCTTGATTTAATAAGATTGATAGTGTCCTTTGCAAGAGACCTAGGTGGAATGGTAGTACTCTTGTGCATCTTTGTGTTCCTAGCTTCCCAAACTTTGTAGAAGCAAGTCGCTACTGTGAGACTCAAAATGTTCTTGGTTAGTTTTGAGCCTTGGTAGTTGGTGAGGTAGCTTATTAGAGCGTCCCATGTCAATGGGATGGAAGCCCAACTTCCTTAAGGCAAGTGCACTAGTTATGATAACCATAGAATAGGCACATTCAAAGAACAAATGCTCAAAAGATTCGAGGTGTTGGTTGCATAGAGGACAATTCCACGTCTTACCCGTGTAGTTCTTGGTTCGATCATTCGTAGGCAGTTTCCTTAACAGTCCCAGCCACAACATAAATGAGTATCTTGGCACATGATATTGGTGCCAAAGGATTGAGCTCCATGGAACCAATGAGTTCCTAGTCCGAATAGAATCCCAAATCTGGTTGGACTTAGCAAGAATGTAGTGTTTGAGCGTTCCACAAAATTTTGTAGATTACATGCAGGGAGAATTGGAACTTGAAGAATTTCTTCTTGAAAAATAATAACATCATGATGATTGCTTCAGGGAGATTCCATGAGGAGTTCAATATAATATGGCTAACCTTCGCATTTGGTGGAATACCTGAATTGGATAGTAAAGCTATTGAGGGGTTGATGGAGGCACCATTCAACCATGGATCATACCAAAGAGAAGTTTGAGTACCATTCCCAATGCGATGCTTGGATGTTGAAAGAGCACATGGGACGAAGCTTTAGGATTTGTTTCCAAGTCCACGAGCAATCGAGTCCGGCTATAACCTGCCAAATAGACTTGTCTTTCAAGAGAGTGTTTTGAATCCAACGTGCCCAAAGTGTTTTGAAGTGTTGCATCAATAAAGCAGAGTTCCAGTCTAGGATGCTTTTTATTCCTAATCCTCCTTCACTCGTTGGTAATGTGAGTTGAGACCAAGCCACTTTAGGGACTTACACAGATTCGGCCCCTTCCACAAAAACCTGCTAAGTAGGGAATAAATCTCACGGAGTACGGCCTTAGGTAGCATGAAATGCTTACACTAGTAGGTTTGGAAGGAACAAAGGATAGACTTTATCAGCTGAAGACGGCCGGAGTAGGCAAGGACTTTGGAAGTCCATGTAGAAATTCGAGAGGTTATCCTTTGAACAAGTGGAACACAGTCAACATAGGATAGCTTTCGAGATAGAAGTGGAACTCCAAAGAATTTAGAAGGTAGCGAACCTATTTGAAATCCGAGTAATGATAGGATACTATTCATGGTTTGAGGATCGATATTTGAGATAAAGCATTGACTTTTGTGTGCATTAGGGATCAGACCAGAGTAAAGAGAGAACGATTGGATGCAAGGGTTAATAATATTGACCGAAGGTAAGCTCGCGTAATGAAAACAAGGATGTTATGCGCAAGCGAGAAGATGAGTAAGTTGGCAAGCTTTGGCCTTCCAATGAAAAACAAACTCATCAGCTGAGGTCTCTTTGTTGAGTTTTAGAGAAAGCATTTCCATCACAAGAACAAATAGGAAAGGGGAGAGGGGATCTCCTTGACGAAGCCCTCGAGGACTACCAAAGAATCCAGTAAGAGTGCCATTTAACTTTATGGAGAACATGCATTTCAAGTAATCTGAGCCTTGATCCAACCTATGAAAATTAATGGGAAATGAAAAGCTTTAAGGACATCCAAGAGGAACTCCCACCTAGCAGAGTGTCAAAGGCTTTCCAGAAGGTCAATCTTGAGAAGCACAACGAGAGGGCGAGAATTCTGGTATAGCCTTTGAAGAGATCTTGAGCCAAGAGTATATTGTCACTTATACTTCGACCCTTAACAAATACCGATTGTGCTTGGTCAATAAGCATTGGCAAGACCACCTTAATCCTATTTGCGAGGATTTTTGCAATACATTTATAAATGGTATTACAGCAAGAAATAGGACTGAAATCAACCATGGAAGTTGGGTTAGGATATTTGGGAATCAATGCCAGAGCAGTGGAATTCATCCCTTTGGTTAACCGGCTAGTGGAGAAAAAGTATTGAACCGCCTGAGTAAAGGATTCCCCAACAATGGACTAGCAACTAATAAAGAAGTTCACATTGAAACCATCCGGTCCTGGGCTCCTGTTACGGTTCATGGAGTTAAGCACCTTGAAAATCTTAGAATCAGAGATAGGAGCACAAAGAAGAGAGGCTTGAATTGGGTCTACTAATTTGGTAGGAGAAATGCCAAAGTTGGTAAACTCATCATAGGGAGACCAGAATCAGAAAACAGCTTAGAGAAGTAACCCACAATAGCTGCCTCAATCTGGTCCTTGTCGTGAACTATAATACCATCTTCATTAAGTATCGAGAGGATTTTGTTAAAATTCCATCTTTGCTTCATTATATTTGAAAAATAACTTGTGTTTCGATCACCTAAGGCCCGCCGGTAGCTCTGGATTTTTGTTGCATAAGGACTTCTCTCTGTCGATAGCTTGCCAAAGGTGTTTGAGCGACTCTCCTCCTTAGCCAAAAGGTTCAAGTCATAAGGATTATCATTAAGGAGGATTGAAGCCGAGTGGAGGTCCTCCTAGCTATCTTTACCAAAGTAGCGGATTGCCCATAGAATGTTAAGGGAAGATAAGGCCTTCTTAGTGCATTTCAATTTAAGGGTTCCCATAAAAGTGGGTATCCCAAGCCAATCGGACAACTTCATGAAAATGAGGCCTTAACTTCTATACAAACTCTAGCAAAGTTCAAGAAGTCATTCTTAGATGTCATCTCATCTGTGAACAAAGGTTTACCAATTGAACTAGCAATATAACTAATGCCTTCGTCTGACCAATAAGAAAGAGGAATATTGCTGAGTTTGACCCATATTAGAAAGGTGTTATATTCAGTTTTTGAAAACTCAACTCCTTCTTTCCATTTCTGAAGGACCATGATCTTAGAGGTGAAGTGCCAAGGACCAGATGCCAGAACATGGTCACAGTCCAAAGCTGAAGCAAATTTGAAAATGTAGTAACCTTTGTTGTGAAGGAAAACATCCATAAGCCCAAGATGACCCCATAGTCTCCTAGCTATAGGCTCAACAACTTTATAGCGAAGAGAGGAGTGAAGGAAGTATCCAACTACGCTTGCTGCCCATATTTGATTTCCTCTACGAAGCATTTAAATGCGGAGGTATGATGAGACGATACTCCATCGTTAGAAGTTGAAGTAGGTGGGTGGTACGAAAGAAGCCTGGAGGACCTGACATTGGCTTTACCAACCACATCACTCCAACTTTTAGTGGCAGCTTTCCGGCCTGGTGCAGGTATTTCCCCTTCCTCGAGGGAAATAGCAGGTTTATTTGAAATGGCTGACCCTTGGAGACCAGTCTTTACGATACATGAGTTTGTGGGAGACCGAGCTTGAATCACCGGTTTAGAGCTTTCACCCACCACAGACGTTGGGGCTGAACCATCAGGCCTAGAGCCTTCACCCACACATAAGACCTGACAAAGAGCACCACCCCGGACACCAGAGGAACCCAGGGGGATAGCTGGTGTAAGACTCAAAACATGTACCTCTGGTGCACTTGGAAAATTGACCCTCTTACCATCCGACAAGAAGTGTTGAACATCATTGGAAGTAATCCCATGAGTAGTTAAAAAGGACATTAGATGCAAGTTTTTCCTCCTTTCAAACAGAGCTTCCTCCCTGTCTTTTTGAGAAAAATGATGAAGCGTGAGAAGATTTCCCCTAGCATTGGCCCCATAGCATTACCGATATCAAACCCGGAGCTTGAGCATTGGATGACGAGTCATGGTGATGATAGTACCCGTACCACCCATAATGGGGAGTGACTCCACCATATCATCGACTTCAAGATGAGGAGGTAGAGAGTTCGGTGAGTTCGGATGAGAGACACCAAACTCAAGAAAAGGTCATTAGAAAGACTACTCCGAGTTCCAATGAGAGAGATGATTGTGACTAACCATAATGGAACAGAGGAAGAAATAGGACAACAGATGGAGAGGAGAACAAGAGCTAAAGGGAACCGAGTAGAAGAAAAGAAGGTTAGCAGCAGGAACCAGAAGAGAGATTGGAGAGGGAGTAGAAAGAGCAAAGAGGGAGGACGAAGGAGGAGAGAGAGATAGAGAAGGAGCCGGGAAAGTTAGGTAAGACCTAGGGGCGGGAGGAAATTTGAAAAATCTAGAAAGAGGGCAGAGCAAAAAACTAGAGAGAGAAACATGATTTTTATGGGATGAGAGCTCTTAGGGCTTCTTTTATCACTGAGATCTTGCGTTATGGATTTCAAAGGTAGATGTGATGATCATCTATCGCTAGTAGAGTTTGCGTATAACAACAGAGAACACCATTGTGTTGGGATGAAGTGGGAGAACCCCGAATGCTAGGACCTGAATTGGTACAACAAACAGCGAATATAGTTAAGTTGATACAAATGCAAGTGGTAGCAGCTCAAGACAGACAGAAAAAGTATGCAGATTCACATCAAATGAACAGAGAGTTTGAAGTCGGCTCGTATGTGTTTCTAAAGGTATCTCCCTAGAAAGGAAAGACACGCTTTGGGAAGAAGGGAAAGTTAAGTCCAAGGTTTATAGGACCTTTCGAGATATTAAAAAGGGTAGGAGAGGTACCTTACATGATAACCTCCAGACTTAGAACGCATACACAATGTGTTTCATGTATCTGTGTTATGTCCTTATAAGCTAGATTATAAGCACGTAATAGAGTATGAGCCTATTCATGTTGAGAAAGACTTGACGTATGAAGAAATGCCTATTCAAATCGTTGATAGAAAAGAGCAAGTTTTGAGGAATAAAGTTATACCTTCGGTGAAGTTAGTATGGAGGAACCACGACGCCAAAGAAGTGACGTGGGAACTTGAAGAAAAGATGAAGAAGAATTACCCTCAGTTATTTGACTAATTTATGGCGAGATTCTAGGGACAGAATCCTTGTAAGGGAATGTAACGACCGAGAAAATCGGATTATTTGTAATATAATTTTTTTTAATTAAATAATGAATAAAATTATAATATATGTTATTTATAACGAGTAAGCAAGATGAAGGTTATTCTATAACCTAAAAGTAGAATAAAGTCGTAGTATTCTGACTACGTGATACAATTAAGGTGTTTGAATTTTCAAGACGAAAATAAAAGTTTTCCGAGAAATTCTCCGAAAAACACTATTCATCCATTTCTGTTCAGAAATTATTTTTTAACTTCCGAGAAATACATAATGATAGAATGATAAGGAATGATGGATTATGTAATAATAATTCAGTTATGATAAACGCAGTTTTTCGCCTACGTACTAAATTCGAGAATGTTAAGTAAAGTAAAGTAAAGAATTTGAATAATGATGATCGTGTAATAAGAAAGTTATTATACGAGGCAATGACTACAAAGTATTGTACAAGTATATACGAAAGATGATATAACATATATGATGAATGATTATACGAACTAGTATACGAGAAGAATACGAGGATTATACGTTAAAAGGTTAAGCCATTTGAAATGGACTAATAGGATTTTCTTAAGTAATTGTCAAGTCCAAGTGAATTATTGTTAAGGCCCAAAGCTAAGTAATGCATGCTTAAGGCCCAAAGTTAATTAAACTTAAGCCCTCACTTTGGAAAGCCTATAATATGAGAGCTTTATTGGTCATTTGTTGCCTTGTTCAAATCACCAACATCTTAGAGCTAATTATATTGAGAGAAAAGTGAGAAGTGTCTTACTAATCCAAGAAGAAGAAAAAGAAGAAGAATCAAAGTAAGAACATCAAAGGTAATGAACCTCTAAACCACTAATCTTCATCTCTTCATTGGTAGTTTGATAGAGAAGTGATATTGGTGGAGCATATATCATAAGGAGTAACAAGGATGGTTATTAGTGGACTTAATCATTAATAAACCATGTTATAAGTGGAATACATAAAGTTATGAACTAATGAAGAACACTTGATAATTTATCATATGTTATTGATGGACAAGTTTAAAACCATCGTGTATAGGATTAGATGATATATGCTTGGATAGGATGTTAGAATGATGGAATGAATCCGTTTTGAACGGAGTATAAATCTCAAGTAACGAAGTTATGGCGAAATTTACGAGATTAGACGATAATTGTCGAAATCATAAAATTCTCAGAATGAAAGTCAAAAGTCGCCGTTTAACTCAGAAACCTTAGTTTTCGATGGCGTATAGTATAACTTTGCATTTTAGAGTTGTATACTCAAGAATGGTGAACAGAGACTTAAAAGCGATGAAAAACAAGCTATGAGCGTTTCACGAGCGTTTAAGCGAGCAACAATAAAGAACTTAAGCGGTGAATTAAGGGTTAGCAGATTGAAAATATAAGATGTCCTAATGAAATCGTAGTACACAGGATATGTGAGATAACCGCTTTTGAACGAGCCAATTCTGACTTATAACTATTAAGTTATGAGCCCAGGAAAGGATTGCAGTTGAAAACCTTAAAATTTCTCACGAGGGCTCGGTAGGCGTCATGACTCCGCTCAAGGTTATGAAGTTGCATGCATGCCTGTAAGCTAAATCCCACATATTGTTGAAAAGCCACACCACGTGTGACACATAATAAAGAGTTTGGCGCCGCAAATGACACAAGAGACCAGACCAGACATCGCTAACTTTCATGTATGACGCTTGAGATATACATAGGAGAGCTGGCCAGTAAGCGCCAACACTAAGAAAAAGACAGTAAAGAATGGAAATGAATGTAAAGAAAGTGGAAGTTGATTGAAGGTGAATTATAACCTTAATTAACTTAAAGTAACATCATTAAAGATGATTAAAACCTTGAGTTTAACGATTAAAAGTTGACGAAAGGTTACAAAAATGTAAACACAAAGTAGTATGATAAACCATAACGAACGTTAACTAATCTAATGAATGATTAGATTGAGAAGAAGGGGAAGATAGATTAGTAACAATACTTGATTGTTTATGACCTAAATGTGGTATGTATTATAGAATCCTTAAAGACTCTAAAGAGAAGTGAATTAACTGTAGAAGATGCTGAAGACAAGTGTTCTAAACCCTTGTCTATGTTCTTTTGGACAAACTTTGTGATTCATGTATCTTACGCATAAATTGATGTATAACGAAGTCGAAGCCAATTCCTTCGGCTAGACTTAATGTGTTTTGTGGATTTTCTCATAATCTATCAAAATATTATTAATGTTGTTATCTTATGCCAATTGTTTTGGTATGGATTTCAAAGAAAGACTGAGTATGAATAAACAAATGTTTTGTCGTCAATCGACAGGCACGTGAGGTTGCCAAAACTTAAACGTAGATACGTTTAATGAAGTAGTGTTGTACAACATAGAGTAGTATAAAGTCGATCACCTAAGCGTGTTTCGTAAGAAATGTCGGACTTACGGACTTGGTGTTGGGTTGTCCTTTTCAAAGAAAGAATGAAATGCTCAAGGTCTTAGACCAAAATTGATATTTAACTTGTTACACCATTGCATGAACCATATGAATGCAGCAAAGACCGAACGGACTGAAGGATCCAGTAAGGATAAAGGAAAGGATAAGGCAGACAAATAAGTTGTCATTATAATAGCATAATATGAACTTTGTAATTATTTGATATTATGACAAAGAACATATGTAATGGTTACAAAGAACCTAAGAAAGGAAATATTAATTTGTAATATATAGAAGACATATTCACTCTTTTGAGGTATTTCAGTTGAATGTATGTGTGAACTGTAGCACCGTGTAGCACCATCTGTCAGGTTAGAAGATACCCGAATTTGGGGGGTAGTTCATGGTACTAAATCAATCACGAATTCAATCTCTCTGTCAAGCGGTAGTCCTGGCAGATAATCTGGAAATACATCTACAAAGTCTCTAACGACAGGTATCTCCTCTAGTTTCGGACTCTCCTTCTGACTATCAACTATGTAGGCTAAATACCCTACACAACCTTGTCTAGACAACTTCTTGGCCTGCATCATCGTCAGAAAACTCATTTTTCTAGGTGAGTTGCTGCCATAAAATATAACTTTTGATGGAGTCATAAGGTTAATACACTTCTTTTGACAATCAGTTATCGCCCCATAATTGAATAGCCAATCCATTCCTAAAATGACGTCAAATTCCCCAAGTTTAATTGGGATTAGATCTACGATCATCACGTGGCCCTTAATATCCACCCTACAGTTCTTGTGTACAAACCTAATAGGAATTACTTCCCTATTTGCAATCTTTATATTCAAAGGGTATTTTAATTCCTCCTTAGGCAATTCTAGATTCTTAGCAAAGTCATCGGATATAAATGAGCAAGTATCACCTGAATCGAATAACACGTAAGCATTTATATTATTGATCAGAATAATACCTGACACCACATCTCGTGACTGCACAACATCTTGCATGGTCATGTTGAAGGTTCTAGCGATGGGTCGGTTTGACGACGTTGGTCCAGTGATGGTCAATGTATTACCACCGTTGTTTCCCTTACTGCCACCTATTCCTATTCCTCCTGTTGCCTTCTTGGGACAATCCCGAATTAAGTGATCCTTTGACCCGTAGGTGAAGCAAGCACCCTTCTTAGGAATAGGGCAATTTGGTGCTATGTGGCCTTCCTGACCACAATTGTAGCAGACTCTCTTCCTTTCATATATACCCCCAGGTGATTCTTCTCGCAGGTAGGACAAGCATCCACCTTCTTCTTCTGACTTTCTTGCTGATTCTCAATAGACATTATCATTCCACTTCCTTTTTCTAATTATTACCACCTCCACTATTGCTACCACTAGCTTTGTTGTTCTCACCTTCATTCGTCTTCTTCCTCTGTTCCTGGTTATACCTGGTCAGAGCATTGCTTCCACCTTCTGCAATGATTGCCTTCTCCAAAACTCCTGCAAAAGTTTTCAATTAAAACCACACATTGTTGTACAACCATGGCTTCAACCCCTGTTCAAACCGTCTAGCTTTCCTTTCATCTGTATTCACCTGATAGGTAGCAAACCTAGCCAACTTGTTGAAATTCGCGGCATATTCTGGCACTGACATGTTGCCCTACTTCAACTCCAAAAATTGAACCTCCATCTGGTTCTGAGAGCTCATTGGGAAGTACATCTCAAAGAACATCTCCTTGAACTTATCCCATGTGATCACACCTTTTCCTCCTCGAACATGGTTTGCATGCCACCAATAGCTGGCCTCTAACTTCAGCATAAAGGTTGCGAAGGCGGTCTTTTGGTCATCGTTAACCCTCGTAACATCAAACACCTTCTCACTCTCCATTACCCAAGTCTGGGCATCGATTAGACTCATGGAACCCTTAAAACTCTGGCGGTCCTACTGCCTTAAAGTCCTTAAATGACGTAGCTTGTGGAGCTTGCGGTTGATTCGCATGTGCTCCCGTTAACAGGTTCACTAACTGCTGAACTGGATTGGCGTTGGCATTGTCGTCATTGTTGTTGTTGTTGTTGTTGTTTGTGGATCCTACCTGGGCTTGCTGACAGGTTTGGCGTCTTCTTGGCGGCATCTTTCTGTTTAATATATACGCTTATTAGATCATTACTTAACTCTTAAGTATTTTAGACTTAACTTAAACATTTTAAGATTGTCACTTAACACATAACATCTTCAATAAATTCTGATATTATTCATTCAAAAGTTTAAACATAGGAAAGATAGCATCACTGCTATTTACATCAACTATCCCGAGATAAAGAATCTTAAGGATTAAATCATCATATTCCATTGCTTATATCCACACTGGAATTTCCATTGCTTATATCCACACTGGATCATCCTACGATCCAGCATGTACCAAGGTAAGTCCTCGAACTGGACTGGATAGTAAATAACTCGATCCTAAGCCCTAACAATCGTTGTATTACAAATATAGTCCATCTCACTCATCTTATCCTTTTTTGCCTACACCTCTGCTTCAGCTACATCTGTACAATGGGAAGCCTCCTCGTAAGCATCTTTAGCTCTGGCTCATTTGGCGGACTCCTCTCTTAGATCACCCTTCAGCTTCTTATTCTCAGCCAATAGTTGCTCCTTCTGACTCTCTACCTGAACTAACTTCCACTCCACATTCCCAAGACGTCCATTAAGATCATAGATTTCCTTATCTTTCTGATCTATAGTGGTCTGACGTTCATCTGCCAGCTCCTCTAACTCTCTGACTCTATCATGTAGCTCTATATTATGGTCGTATATCTCATCATACATCCCAGCTGCAATAAAGTTCGGTGGGAACTCTTTTTCCCCTTCTTCCTCATCTATCTGTGGTAGCTCCACAGGATCCTCCTTATCCGTCTCTACCTCATCCTCCTGACCAAACTCAAGCTTATATGCTCCTGACCCTCGACAGTGATTAACGGAGGTGGCTCCCTCCGAATCAACTGCTCCCGGACGACATGGATGTCTCGGGGCTCCTCCCATCTAGGCACTCGGGGTTCCTCCTACCCAGCCAGACTAGATCCTCCAATATCAGTCATCCTGACAATAAAATTTTATGTTTTAATTACTACTCGATATTCGCGAGCACAAAAGTATATCACATAAGCACATAAAGTCTTTTATTATCTTCAATGAATTCCTTAATTCATTCCTTAGAACTCAATAAGAGTTTATCAACACTATGTTCTTAATCTTCCATAAGGCTACTACCTAAGGTTTTCCCCCACCTAAGGTTCATAACCTACGGCTTTGATACCATCTTATGACACCCCCAAATCCTGGTACTAAAATTTCCCACAGATTTGGTGTTTACTCTCAAGAATAACACATCTAACTACCTATAAATAAATAAACTAATAAATGAAATAGAAATCCTCATAATAAAGGGTTACAACATCTTAAACAGATCAATCCCAGGTTATCTAACTTTAATACATATGCATGAACATCATAAACAAAGCTAGCCCTTCCCCTGATTGCAAAGCTAGCCCTGTTGATAATTGGACTGTGGTAGAAAAGGGCCCTAGACAAACAACTTCCCCCCTTCGTCCCAAGGATGCTCTTCCCCAGCCTTATGGTGTGGTTTCAATCTCCTTCTTCTTATTATCCCCAGTGGCTGGGGTTATGGCAGATGTCTTTTCTGATACCGATATCACCCCCTTCCCAAATCCCCTTGTGGGAAAGTTAAAGCAAATTGATGAAAAGGAAGTAAAAGACCTAAAGCAGAAAGCTAGGAACCATCTTGAACTAGGCCTATCTTCAAAGAAAAAGAGTAAAGGAGGGGGGAGCTCTAAATCCCCAACTTAACCAATTTTTTTTATGGTTAATTTTTGCTCTATGAATATTAGAGGTGTAAATAGTAGGGCCAAGCAAGACAGTGTTAAAGATCTCATCTGTAAATTTTCTTTATCTTTTGTTGGCCTTGTAGAAACTCGGGTCAAAGCACCAAAATCCAGTACTATTGCTCATGCTATCTGCAGGAATTGGAATTGGCATTTTAATTATGATCACCATGATAATGGGAGAATTTGGATTGGTTGGGACCCTAATATTTGGAACATCTCTGTTATTGTTACTTCTTCTCAATATATTCACTACATTGTTTTTTCTATTGAACTTAAAACTCAGTATTTTGTTACCATTGTTTATGGTCTGAATACCTCAGCTGAAAGAAAGATTCTTTGGAGGGATTTGGGGTTATTAAAATCTTCCATTGATAAACCTTGGTGCTTGCTTGGGGACTTCAATGAAGTGATGTCCCTCTCAGAGATAAATGGTGGCCATGAGGCTTGGGATTGCGATATGCAAGACTTTAAAGATTGCATTAAAGGTTTGTCTTTGGTGGATCTTAGGGCTGTCGGTCCATGTCATACTTGGTGGGATTCTCGTATTTCAGATCCTATCTATCGTAAGTTAGCTATGCTTATGATTAATTCTTTTTGGATGCAAGATTTTCCCTGTTCTCAAGCTATTTTCTCTCCTCGGGATCTTTCAGATCATTGCCCGGGCATAGTTCATACTGGGCTAAAGTTGCCCCTTATCCAAAAGCCCTTTCAATTCTTCAATTATATGTTGGGCTTGGATAACTACAACCATGTGGTCTTCTCTGTCTGGAGTCATCCTGTCATAGGCGACCCTCTGCAAGTTCTTGCTGGGAAGTTAAAATCTGTAAAGAGGGCTCTTATTAGTCTCAACAAATCAATTGGTAATCTCTCTTCAAATGTGGCTTAGGCACGGGCTATTCTCCATACTACTCAGCATGCCATATCAACTAGGCCTTCTGATACTTATCTCTTAGAGTTACAGAAAACCCAAACTAGGAATCTCTAGGATGCTTATACATGTGAGGAAAATCTTCTAAAGCAGAAATCTAGAATCCAATGGCTAAAGGAGGAGGAGCGAAATTGCAGGTTCTTTCATAACTTGAGTTAAGCACAAATGGAACCAAAATAAAATATTATCCAATGAAGATCATGAGGGGCATCTTAAATTTGGTCATAATGAGGTAAAGCAAATCACTGTGGATCACTTTAGTGCTCTCTTGGGGACTCCTACTCTTTCATGCCATAGAACTCTACACCTCCTGGCTTCATCTTTTGTGAATACGGTTACCCCTGTGGAAGCAAAGGCACTGGATAGAGATGTAACTGAGGCAAAATTTACAATTCCTTAAAATCTATGAAGCAAAACAAAAGCCCGGGCCCAGACGGATTTAATGTAAATTTCTTTATCTCTTCATGGGATATTGTTGGAAGGGATTTCACTTCTGCTATCAAATCTTTTTTCCAGCGTGGCTGCCTTCTAAGGGGTACTAATTCAACTGCCATTTCCCTAATCCCTAAAGTCAAAAATCCTACCTCAATGAATGATTATAGGACTATCTCTTGTTGCAATACCACCTATAAAGTTATCTCTAGAATTATTGGGGCTAGACTAAAAGGGGTCCTGCCTGGGATTGTTTCCTCTTGTCAAGCTGCATTTGTCCCAGGGAGGAGTATTTTTTTTTGCTAAATTTGTGTGATTGTATAAAATGGAACCAAAAAATACAATGGCAGAGGAGCATACCCCAGACTATAGCTAGATCATCTAGAGACAGACCAATAGAGGATCTAGCTAATGTTAAGAGAATATCTTAAAATAACAGATAGTGTAACATAATCTAGTCAGAATTATCTAAGCCAATCACAATAATATTGGCAAAAGTTTGTAGCTTTGAGGAAAGATGGACTAGTAGATAATCTATATTTAATGATATCAATTACATCAGTAGCAAGGCAACTTAGAGGAATGAGTGTCCCATTGTGCAGCCTTTTGTTTCTTGCTTCCCATAACTTATAGAAAGAAACGGCCAGAGAGAGGCTGAGTATCTATTTTGATAATTTCCTCCCTTGGAAAGATGATATAAAGTTAGTGAGTCCAGTCCAGGGGTAAAGAGAGCCATCCACCCAGTTGAAACGTAGCTTTGATAATAACAGTAGAGTATTCACAAATGAAGAAAAGATGTGAAAATGTTTCAGGATGCTTGTTGCATAACTGACAATTGAAGGTCCTTCCTGTATAGGCTCGAGTGATGTCATTTGTTTGGAGCTTTCCATGAAATCAAGCGGAGCATGAAAGAGTATCTCGGCACATGCAGTTTTTATGCCGGGGAATTGTGTGCCAATGATGAGCGACTGTTTCCTAATTCGATGCTTTCCCAAATGTGTCTTGCTTTGATGTAACAAACATCCATTGAGTCCCAAAAGATCTGATCCATTGATGCGAGAGGAAAGGGAGCAGATTGTACTAGATGCCGGAAGAGAATCACCTCATGATGGTTTGATAGGGGGAGGTGCCAGGAGGTGTTATTCATAATGTCCCTCACTGTGGCTGAGACGGTTAGGCCTGAATTTGAGATCAAGGTACTACTGGGGTTAATGGCAGAACCATTGAGCCAGGGATCGTATCAGAGATTGAAATTTTCTCCAGAGCCAACAACGTATCTTAGATCTTTGAAGAAGCGATGGGCTGAGCTTTAGAAGTTGTCTCCAGATCCACGAACAATCAGTGGGTATTTGTATAATATTCTTCTAGCTCAAGAGCTTTTTCGAAATTACCACAGACATTCGGGTCATGCACGTTGTGTCATGAAAATTGATCTCTAGAAAGCGTTTGACTCTACCTCATGGGATTTTTTATTCGAAGCTTTGAAGCTCTTTAAATTTCCTTCAAAGTTCATTTTCTGGATTAAAGCTTGCATTACTACTTCAACCTTCTCTGTTAAAGTTAATGGTGCCTGGTTATTTCAAAGGGGCAAGACCCTTTCTCCCCTTACCTCTTTGTACTCGCTATGGAAGTTCTCTCAATCTTGATCTTAAAAGAGACTGAATCTTCCGATTTTAAGTATCACTGGAAAACAAAACAAATTCGCCTCACTCATCTCAGTTTTGCTGATGATCTTATCTTATCCCGCCACGGGGATCCCAGGTCGGTAAGTGTTATGAAAGGATGTCTTAACCTATTCACCTCCATCTTTGGGTTGCGGCTTAATGCTTCCAAAATCATGTGTTTTGTCTCCAATGTTCCCCCTGATCAAGTTGCTTCCATCATCTCTGTATTGGGATTCCAGTTGGGTACCTTCCCTGCAAAATTCTTAGGGGTCCCTTTAATTACCACAAAGTTAAGTCTTGCAGACTGTGCTCCCCTCTTAGAAAAGATCACAAATAGAATCGTCTCATGGACTAACAAGTTTTTATCCTATTCTGGGAGACTCCAACTTATTAAATCTATGATTTTTGCTGTCCAATCCTACTGGTCTACTCATTTCATCTTGCCTGCTGCTGCTATGAAGGCTATTAAAAGCACTATTAGTCGATTTCTATGGAAAGGCTCATCTCTCTTGAAACATGGAGCAAAAGTGGCTTGGAGCAAAATCTCCCTCCCTTTATCTGAAGGTGGTCTGGGTATAAAATGTTTGGAAGACTGGAATCAAGACTTAATCTTACTGCACTTATGGAAAATTGTGAATTTCTCGACCCCCATCGCTATGGGCCAATTGGGTGAAAACATTCTCATTAAAGGGGAAGCATTTTTGGTGTATGCCGGTTCCCAATGATTGTTCATTGATTTGGCGGAAAATTCTAAACTTACTACCCATTTCTTTGCAGCACGTCAAATATACCATTGGGAGAGGAAATCTCACTAAGCTGTGGTTTGATCCTTGGCTCTCTTGCAAGCCTCTGTCTGATTCTCTATCATCCTCTTTGATTTCTAATTCTGGTATGGGGCCTAAAGCTATGGTCAGTAGTATTGTTTGCAATTCAACTTAGCAGCTTCCGGCCTCAAACCATTATGCTGTTATGGAATTTCAGAGGAATTTTGACACCTCAACGTATTGCAACTCTGCTTCTTCGGACACTATTTGGTGGGATGATACTCAGGCTAATAAGGTAACAACTTCATCTATTTGGATCTCTATTAGGCAAAGTGGGCCTCCTGTGCTTTGGTCTAAGTTGGTTTGGCACAAATTTCTCCCCCCACAATTTTCTTTTATCCTTTGGCTTGCTTTTCAAAATGGAATGCGTCGGCTTCTAGCATATGGTTTAATGGTTAATCCTGTCTGCACACTCTGTAACGCCCAAAATGAATCTTTTAACCATTTGTTCTTTCAATGCGAGTTTTCTTTCCAACTACTAGTATCGGTGTTAAGGCATTGTGGATGGAAGGGTAGTGCTAGGAACTGGTCTTCAATTACCAATTACATGATATCCTGCACTTCCTCCACTGTTCATCATGGTATCCTTCACTTAGGTTTTGCAAATGTTGTTTACCATATCTGGCGTGAACGTAACTCCCGTATTTATGCAAATAAGTCAACTCATATCCGAACAATTGTACGTGACATTATGTATTCTTTAAAATGCAAACTACATACTACCGTAAAGTTTCAAAGAGTTAAAACTCGTCCTTGGTTTAGTCATTTAAACTTGAGTTAATGGAAGGGGTTTTCTTCCTCTGTTTTGGACTATTGTAGCTGCTAATTGTAGCTAACTGTGTCTGTTTCTGGGCTATGCTGTTGGGCTTGTGCCTCAGTTTTGTTTGTTTGGTTTGGTTATTTGCAAGGCTGCTGCTACTAATGTTTGAGTATGGCTGGTTATTATTTGCAAGGCTGCTGCTGCTGTGCATTCTTGCTGGGGCTGCTGCCGGGTGCTGCTGATGGACCATGAGCTGTTGGGCTTGTGCTCACTGTAGCAACGGGGTTTTTGCCGTTGGGATGTAGCAGTAGAGTTTCTGCAGGATTTGGCAGTTCTGCTGTGCTTTCTTCATGCTATGATCTGATGCAGTGTATGGGGAGTGGTTCATCTAGTCTGGCTTTTGGGCTTGGGGGTAGCTAGAACCCTCTATGTCGCTGATGGGCTTTGAGCAGGCTTTTGTTGTTGGGTTACAGCAGCAGGTTTGGTTGTCGCTGGTTTCCCTCTGTCTGGGGTATGCTTTCGTTGGCTGAGATTTTGTTGAGCATTTTGCTTTGTCCCTGCTGCAAGTATGGGTCTAAGGATGTTTGATTTGAGAGGTTTGGGGCAGTTTGGTCCGGGAGTTACTGCTGCAGTTTTGCTCCGGGAGTTACTGCTGCAGCTGCAGATGCTTCTTCTCTGTTGCTGGGGTGCACTGTGTTGGTTCGCACTGCTGGTTGCTGGGCTCTGCAAACTGTTTTGGCCTTTGTGCTAGACAGCTAGGGTTTCTGGGCTATGGCTGGTTCGGCAGCTGAGGATGGGTTCTGCTACTGTTGAGTTTTCTGCTGCTGCTGGTGTGGTGGTGTGTTCCATGCTGCTAGTCTGGTCCATGAATGGCCATTTGTTGCGATAATTGGGTTTTTTAGCCTTTGTGGTCTGCTGTGAAACTGGATTATGAGGACTGTCTAGAATTTGATAAGCTCCTAGATTTCTTATGGGTCTGTAATTGTCAGCTTGTTTAAGCAATTATCTGTTTTATAATTGTTAGTGTTATTAGGCTTCGGGTTGCAGTCTTCTGTAGTCATGACATCATATGGCCTGTCATATGATGTCTATGCTATACTCTGATTGGGGTCTCCCACGTAATTTGTAATTTCTTTTTTTCAATACAGTTAAAATTTAGCAAAAAAAACAAATAATTCTTAAACATAACATCATAAGTTTTAACAATAACATTCTCAAATAATAATAAACAAGTCTTCATCACTTGTTTGCTTTGCCTTTACTCTTACCGGTAAATGGCTCATCAACCTTTTCAACCTTAGCTGCAATGTTATCATTCAAGAGTGAGCAACAATTGCCCACAAGTATAACAACAATAATAATGAAAACATGCGAGTAAACAATGGATACTGAAATAATAGAAAGCGCTGCTTTTGAATCAAGATAGAAAACAAGAATCAAAACTACATCTGAGGGTCACAAGACCAAGAACTATGTCCCAAGTTATCAAGTATTTCTACTTTAAACAATTTACAGTCGTAAGACTATACGGACCTTACTTCTTGTACTTAGGGGGATCAACTTTTAGTACCATGTATGTGCACAACATCTCAACGCTAACGCGTAATATAATCCCCTAATATGGTTGTTCATCTCAACTTTAAAATTAGAGTCTGCACCAAAGGGAGTTTGGTTTTTATTAACTTCGAGTGTAATTTAAAGTTCAATGATCATCAACTAAGGATTAGTTAAATCAATGGGGATTCACTAGCCTTTCAAGGTTTCAACACGATAATGCAATCAATATTTAAATGAAAGATTGAATTTCAACTCTATACAATTGAATGAGCATTATATAACAGAAGTAATACTTCAAAAGAACTAGGACATTTCATTTGGAATCATGAACTTAATGATTTAAGTTTGAACATTTCAAAATGAAACTTGCTCAACAATAATAAGGCTTAAGAACTTGTTCAATGAAAGCTTAGAGTTATAGAACTTGCGTAATTGTAATCAAGATAGGGTAAGGAAACTTACCTCGTGCGTAGATTATATGTTTACTATTCACGTTCCTCAATTTAATCCTACATACCATTTAGATTCACAATACCAATTAATCAAAACATATCTAACATCATGAGTAAATTCTCTTTCAACTTAACTTAACTTTAAGTCTGATTATATTAATCAAATCATAAACATTAGTTCTTAAACACATCATTAAACATCACAATTAACGAGTTTAAACACATATACAACTCATCAATTAATCACGTAAAACATCACTAACATGTTAATAATTTGTTTTAACATCTCATTACATGATCATTACATTATCATGTTTATTAGGTTAGATTTGAATTACCTTTTCTGGACTTATACAATTAAATAGAATTTTTGCAGGCGGTTTTTGCTAAGAAAGTATTACTACTTCCAGATTGAATTGAAGGCGGCATCGTGGGCGTGACCTAGGTAAGCGTGGGCGCATCTGTTAAGTTTATAAACGAGTACTGCTGACTTGAGCACAGGAGGTGCGCATGGCGCCATTTCTACTTGGTAGTGACTGCATTACCGACTTCGATGGCGAGTAGACCGTAACGATTCACGAATGAACATAAAACAAGGCCAAAATAGGCCAAAACTTCACTCAAACAACAAATTTAATGCTACCCATAAGTTTTTAACTTTACAGAAATATTTTACAACATTCATAGCAGATTTTTAACAACTTAAATAAACCACAGCACTTGGCGCAGTGGTAAGTTTCGACCTGGGGTGAACTGTAAACCCGGGCATCCTGGGATCGATCCCCGCCTATAACAAGTGTGAGAGCCAATTAAAAACTGGTCCGTGTGGTCACGGATCGAATATTTCTAGACGGAGCCATGTCTTGGCCAGTAGAACACATGCGCAAAGCTTTGGTGGGGGTGGCGAGACTTAGTCCAAGCAATGATTTGGGAAACTCCACATTAACAAAAAAAAATTAAATCACATAAACAACTAAATTTGAACTCATAATTTTCATGTTGCTATTTTTCACAGTTTCGTCAAATTTCATTAAATCACATACTACTGATTCGTTATAACACCAAATCAGTCCGTTTAAGTTTCGTTCTTTTCGTTTTTACATGTATAAATATAATCAATCATCAATTCACCGATTAATATGCAATTTAAACATAAATTTTCTTACATTTAAGCTATTTTCATATATATTTCTCTGTAAACTACAAAACTCCAATTTAAACACAACTTCATGGATTTGATTACTCTAAATCACATACAAATCATATACAAGTGGATTATGCATGCTAATAAACATATATAATCAATTTCTTAACAAATTGGCCATCAAACTCCATTTATAGAGAACTAAAATAAACTTTCATGGAGAAAACTCAAGAACATAAATTAAAGTTTGAATATAAGAAATTACCCTTGATTGTTTGTTTAGATTTCTAGAGGATGATAGAAAGCTCTTTTAATTCTCCCAACTTCTTCTTCTTCAATCTCAATCTCTCTCAAAATTTCTCTCTATTCTCTCTATATTATGTTTTCAGACTTAGCAATATGAAGGTTATAACTATACGTATAATATTAATAACTGACGTTCGTGGGTATCAGTAAGCGCACTAAGGTTTTAACTGATCCCATGTTCTCAAGGTCATGTTTGGCTAGCCTTTAAAAGGCTCTTTTCCATTTATTTTAATTAACTTGTTTATTATATAGTTCATTCGTCACACTTTAATTAATCAAATTATATTATTTAAATTCAATTAAGTTAAAGCCACAATTACTCATTAAATCAAATTATCACATAATTAAATTCTCATTTATTAATTATGACAAATCATTAAATCTCTAATTAATTATAACAACATTAAAATTATTTAACAACTCATTTAATTTAATTATCCCAATTAAATTCACGCTTTGAACTATCACATTACTCAACATTAATTTAATTAATGTAACATATTTAATTAAATTAATCTACTACAACTTCATCAAATATTTATTTAACTGCATAAATAATTCATAAAAATATTTATTTACTTCAATAAATATCTAAAATAAATTACAAAAATCTCGTTCGTCACATCTTTCCCCCTTAAAAGGATTCTGTCCTCAGAATCTATGACGAATGAATTTATTAAGTTGTGATTCTGAGGACAAAATCCTTTTAAGGAGTGAAGGATGTAACGAACGAGAATTTGTAATTAATTTTAAATATTTATCGAATTAAATAAATATTTGAGTTGATTTATTTGTTGAGATAAATAAATATTTGATGAAATTATTGTGCACTAATTTAGTTAAAGTGTGTTATAATAATTAAATTAATGTATAATAATTTTATGGATTTGAAGATTTAATTTAATGAAATCATTAAATGAATTGTTTAATAATTATAATATTGTTTAATGAAGTTATTTTAATTTAGTTGAGTAATGGAATTAAAGGAATGATTAATTTAGAAGGTTAATATTTATTAAATAAATATTAAAATTTTGTTGGCTAAATAAATATTATGTGGATAATTAAAATAATTTAAATTTAATAAGTGTGACATTTGTATACTATATAATAAGAAAAATATAAAAAAAAATTAAGGAGGAGGGTATTGTAAGCCAACCAAACATGCCCTTGTGGCTTTTGGTAAATATAACAGTTGATGACCTTTGCTTGGTGAAACTGATAACCCACGTTTTATCAGTTTATATTACACGTATTGTGTTTTAGTTGGTTGTATATTATGCGTACTTTTGTTCCAAGACTTAGAGAGAAATACAAAGAACTTGAGAGTTGGAGAAGGGAATTCTCTGAGAATTTGAGTATCAAGAGAGAAGGGGGAGTTTTAGCAAGCAATTCTCTATCATCTTTGTTAAGAGTAATCAAGAATTGAAGGTATAGAATAAACTTCATATTCTTAGTTTTAAATTTAGAACTTGTGTGAATTTGAATTATAAGTGTTAATTAGTTTATGTAATCCACTGGTTATAATCTATAAATGATTTTCAGTAAGAAAATTCATGAAATCATGTTTTGTGTTCTGGAGTTTTCTCTTTCGAAAAAGGAAAATTTGGTTGATAAATTGTTAGAATGGTGGTTATGTGTGTTATAGATGGTTTATAATTTGTTGTATATTGTTTACAAACGATTTTGGAGTATCAAATTCATGTGTAGTCATGTTTAAGAAGAAGAAATTGGTTTTTGGTTGAATATGTACTAAAAGGTTGATTTTAGAGTTAAAATTTATGTTTGAATTATATGGTAATCTGTAAATTGGTTATGGATTGTGTTAATATGTCAAGAAACGAAAGCAATGAATGGGTAATGAACTGATTTAATTAAGAAACAAAAATTTGGTGATTGAATTAGCTAAACATGTTGGAATATGAAGAAAACTAGTAAAAATATGGTTTAAATCTTTTATAATTGATTGTGTAAGATGTTTATGTTATTAGAAGTGTGATATGCATGCTTAGTGATGTTGTTAATAAGTAAAGCTTCTGGGTTTGTGAATTTCTGCTTAATTAGGAAAAAATTGGGTTGCTTGGGAATGAACTGTGAAAGCGAGGGGCCTTGATCTGCAAGTTTTCTGTCTGCGTCTGCAAAGAAGCAATTGCTTACCAGTACCAAAGGCAAAAATGCAGCTGCGCCTATTGAATTTTCTTGGTTTGAGCACCAAGCATTGCGATGGTGGTGCAGTGCCAAGGCTTGAGTAACGTAGTATAGCGCCTCCCCTAGCGAAAGCAGTTTGTTTTTTTTAGTTTTAATCCATGACAAATGCCTAACCTAGTCAGGATGTATAATAATGTGTTAAACATGTAATGAAGTTCTATAACTGATTGTAAACATGTATTTGATGATTTTAAGTGAAAAGATAATGACTTAGAAAGCTTTAACTTATAGTTTATTAAGTCTTGAGATGTTATGTAAGCGTGATGATGCTTTATTAGATTTATGATTTTAAACACGTAAATGGTGTCGTTGATTGGAATATGAGATAGGATAACGAGATGAACTTGAATGAGAATTAAACCTATAGGGTTAATGTTAGATTACCTAATCAGTATTGCGATTTCAATGGTATATGTAGGGTATTTGGCGAACGTGTGTTATAATTGTGTAGCTTACATGCGAGGCAAGTTCCTAAACCTTATTTCTTTATGTAAAGCAAGATCTTTATCCTATCAACTCTGACACTTGGCCTTGCAAGATAAGCTTCGACACAGGGGTGAGCCGTGAACCGGACATCCCAGGATCGAGTCCCGCGTGCCTCAAGTGTGAGAATTCTTTAATTCGAAAGTGGCCACAGACTGACCCAGTATGGTGGTGCATAAACAAAAAGGGTTAGTCCCTACACTGGGGATTAGTCCGACCGCGGTTGGGAAACCCCACATTATAAAAAAAAATAAAAAATGATCTTTATCCTATCTTGTTTATTATTGTTGTGCAAGTTTCTAATTACTTTTCACTAAATAAGTTTCCTAATTTTGAACTTGATATTGATTAAGATGGCTCAAGTTGGTTGTTCATATTGAGTGAGTTCCTAATCATTGTTTCTTATAATTCAAAGCTTGAGATGTTCATTATTTCGAATGAGACTTTCTAATTCCTTTGAAGATAGTCTATTGAATATACAATGTTTTATTCAACTATATATTGTTGTGATTCTATTCTTGTCTTAAATATCGTTACTCAATACCTAGTTATTGTATCGAACTTCGAATGGCTAGTGAACCTCTATTGAATTGACTAGTCCATAGTTGATGAGCGTTCTAAAATTTTAGAACCATTGTTAAAGCTAATCCAAACTAAACTTCTTTAGTGCGGAAATCCTAAGTCAAACTGAGATGAACAACCCTATTATAGGGGAATATATATGCATTAGCGTTAAGATATTTGTGCACAATACATGGTACAAAGGGCTGATCCCCCTAAGTACGAGGGGAAAGGTACATATAGCCTAACGACTATTAAAGCTTGAGGTAGAAATACTTAGTAACCTGGGACATAGTTCATGGTCTTAAGACCCTCAGATATAAATCTCAAACTTGTTTTATAATCTTGATTCGAAGAACGAGTTCTTTATTATTCAGTATTCATTGTTTACTCTTATGATATTGCTATTGTTATCATTATATTTGTGAGCAATTGCTTGCTCACTCTTTCATATATCACTGCAGCTAAAGTTGAGAAAGTTGACAAACCGTTTGCTAGTAAGGGCAAGGGTAAGATGTCCAAATGATGAAGACTTGTTTGATTTTATTTAATAGAATTTATGTTATGAGACTTATTTAATTATATGATGTATTCCGCAAACTTATGTAATAATTTAAGGTTAGATTACCTATGATTTGTTTTAAGTTGATGTATCCCTTTAATGGGGAGGATTACTGTTTAAGTTATTTAACTTATGTCTTTATCCTTGATTATGGGTAGTTAGATGTAATTGTTTTGGATAGTGAGCACCAAATCCTATGGGAATGAAGTACCCGGATTTTGGGGTGTCACAAGTTGGTATCAAAGCATTAGGCTATGTACCTTAGGTTGGGAAACCATAGGAAGTAACCTTTAAGGAGATAGAAAACATAATGGTGATAAACTCTTATCGGGTTTTAAGGAATGAATTAAGGAATTCATTAAAGATAAATAATAAAAGATTTTGTATGACTATGTGTTGGCAACTTATGTGCTCGCGAGTATCGAAGAGTGTCACGTAGTAAATAAAACTTAAAAAGTATTTTGTTGTCAGGATGTCTAACGTTGAAGGATCCAGTCAAGCTAGGGAGGAGATACCTCAGTTGCCTAGGGATGAGAAGCCTCGAGATGTCCATATTGTTCAGGAGTAGTTGATTCAGAAGGAGCCTTCTCTGTTGGTCACTGTTGAAGGACAGGGGTATGAGCCTGAGTCTGATCTTGAGGAGGACTCTGAGGAGATAGAGGTGGAGGATGAGGAAGAGGATCCTGTGGAGTTTCCACCAAACTCCTTTGCAACTAGGATGTATGATTAATTATATATGATCGTAATATAGAATTATAGGCTAAGGTTGAGGAGCTGAAGGAGCTGGCTAATATGCGTCAGGCCACTATAGAGCAGAAGAATGAGGAGATTTAAGATCTCGGCATACGTCTTGGGAATGCGGAATGGAACCTAGTTCACACAGAGGGTCATCAAGAACAGCTATTGGCTGAGAATGAAAAGATAAAGACTGAACTTGAGAAGCTAAAAGATTATTTGAAGGAGGAGTCAGCTAAGCGTGTGAGAGCAGAAGATGCTTGGATAAAGGATGCTCAGCGTGCAGATCGTGCTGAAGACAAGGTTCAGACGAAGAAGGCCAAGATAAGTGAAATGGATTATGTTTTTCATTCTGCGATTGATATGGCCCAGGACCGAGTCTTTTATTACCTAGCTCAGTTTGAAGACTTGTCATGGTATATGATGGATCTTAGAACGATGTTTCGTATCATAGAAGAAGAGAGTAGAGATGCTTCTCAACATCTTAATATGCCAAAATAGGAAGAATAATAAGATGTGTGATTAATTATGTGTTAAATAAATTGTAAATCCCATATTTTGAGATAAATAATGGGGTAAGATTAGCATGTAATCCTGAAAACTTTTCAAGTTCAGGAAAGTTGATGTTTGATAGCAGAGATGTTATCCTTACCATGTTTTTGAAGTTATGAATGAATGAAATATCGAAATCATCTAAATGTTATGTGTTAAGCTTTAATCTTAGAATGTTTAAGTTAAATCTTAAATCTTCAAGAAATTGAGTAGTGATCTAATAAGCGTATATCTTAACAGAAAATGCCTCCTAAAAGCAGACAACCACGCCAACAACCACCCCCTGACCTACTAACAACAACAATAACGAGGTTAACGCTAACCCGGTTCAGCAGTTGGTGACCTTGTTAACAGAAGCACTTACGAATCAGCCACAAGCTCAATTCACGACTTTCAAGGACTTCAAAGTGGTTGGACCACCAGAGTTTCAAGGGTCTATGAATCTAGTTGAAGCCCAAACCTGGATCATGGAAATGGAGAAGGTTTTTGACGTTGTCAATGAGGATCAGAAAATTGCCTTCGCAACGTTTATGTTGAAATCTGAAGCTAGTTATTGGTGGCAGGCGAATAAGGTTCGTGAGGGACAAGGAATAATAGCATGGGATAGGTTCAAAGAAATGTTTTTCGAGATGTACTTTTCGATGAGTTCCCAGAATCAGATGGAAGTTCAATCCTTAGAACTAAAGCAAGGAACCATGTCTATGCCAGAGTATGCATCGAAGTTTAATGAGTTAGCAAGGTTTGCTCTGTACCAAGTCAATACAGATGAGCGTAAGGCGAGAAGATTTGAACAAGGGTTGAAGCCTTGGCTATATAGCAAGGTTTCAATGTTTCAGTTAAATACATTTGTTGCAGTACTAGAAAAGGCGATTATCGCAGAAGGAGGAAGCGATGCAAAGACCAAGTATAATCAAGAACAGAAGAAGAGGAAGAATGAGAATAAAAACAAGGCTGGTGGAAACAACAGTGGAGGTAATAACCAGAAGAGGAAGTGGAATGAAAATCCAAATGCAGGAGGACAACAAGGAAGTCAGTAAAAGAAGAAGTTTGAAGCTTGTGCTACTTGTGGGAAGAATCACACTGGTGTATGTCTGAAGGGTAAGCGAGTGTGTTTTAATTGTGACCAGTAAGGTCACATTGTGCCAAATTTCTCTAGCCCAAAGAAGGGAGCTTGTTTACTTGCGGATCAAAGGATCATATGGCTTGTGATTGCCTTAAAAAGGCAAAATGAGAGGTGCAAATGAGGGTGGGGAATAACTAAATGATAAGTAGGGTTTTATCTGTGTTTTATACCTACTTATTCTAAGATCTCATTACTTGAATTAGTTGCTTAAACTCATGTTTCTTAGTTACTTTTCATGCATTTTGTGTTCATTTTGTAGATTATATGCTTGGGAGCTGTGTGAGCGACTATTGGTATAAAAACGCAAGGAAAACGACTATTGGTATGAAAACGCAAGGAAAAGCAATTCGAACATCGTTTGGGCTTTCATGTTTATTTCATGTTCTTGGCTTGGAACTTGGATTATATTGTAGAGCTTCTTCTTAGCTTTCTGAAACATCTTGAATCATTCCAATCGAAGTTCGGATGCAAGAGTTATGACCTTTGTACCAACAGATGTTGAACTTCACTGTTTTGGGTGGCCATTTGCATAGCAGTCATTTCCAACCCAATTTCGACCTTCATTCATCCGTTATTTCTCAATTCTCAAAGAACGGAAGTTGTAGAGCTCGTCGAGATCTTCGATTTGATAGGTTGCAGACCTCGTAACTCCTCTAGGATCAAAGGTTATGGCTGTTTTACCAGAGGACACTACAACAGAAAAAATGATGCCTGCCAAGGTGAGCCTATCATACAAAAAAAAGCCCACCGAAATGAGCCTATAATAGAAAAAAAACCGGCCAAGTAGGGTACGATAGAAAAAGAATTTTTTTCCAGAATTTGAGTTCGAGAAGGATTGGTTTGAGCAAATTGATTCAAGGACTTCCAGGAGGACTTAAAGATATATAAAAAGGCATATAAAAGGAGGAGAATCAGAAGGATTAGAGAGAGGGAGGATTCTATTAGATTAGATTAGAGTAGATTAGGAATAAAAACCCTAGTTCTTATTAGTTTGGAGATTGATGAGACTTAATTGGAGACCATTGAAGATCAAGAGCAGGAGCTTGAGGAAGATGGAGATTTGCTGACAACAGATTTATTCTTCACTCTACTCTTATTTTTATCTTTTAATGTGTATTCGAGTGTGGATTCTTAGTTTTAATTCAATGAACTAATTCTTTGTTTGAGATTACAATGGATCTTATTGTGTAGTTTATTTTAATATGCTTCGCTATCAATTATTTTATTCTATCATGAGGATTGTCTTTTGTGATTTGTACTTAATTGTTTAATTGATTGGCCATCAATTACCGTGATAATCTATATGAAATCAGAAGAAGAGTATAGATTTAGATCTGATCATGATAGCATGTGTTTGTGATTTCTGCATAGATGGAATTCATGATTCGTGTTTAGGATAGAGATTTGCCTTTACGCCATATGTAATCTTATAGAGAACTTGTGCTTTAAATTCTTTTTAATTGTAATTCACATAGAGATATAGTGGATTAGTTAATTAGGGTGTCTTGCTTAATTCTATCATCTGTGGATTTAAGTGAGTATGGGTATTATACATCGAGAGGTGGTTTTATCTGCTTTAGTGTTCTTGATTAACAATTCAGGATATAGAATAATTGATGAGAAGTGTGTTAACTTAAATGAAGCAATAAGTGAAGTTGTGATTTTAAATCTCCGTAATCTTAATTTAACTAGTGGAATTTAATAGTAGTTTAATTATATAATTTGAAATTCATTCGTTTAAATAAGATTGAGTTGGTTATGGGGTTAGTACTTGGTGATTTATATTAAATAATTTCTCGTGGGAACGATACTTTACTTTCACTTTATTACTTGTTGACCACGTATACTTGCGTGTTGTGTGTAATTAGATTTTACCCAACAAACAGCGGTGGTACGTTGACTATCATTGGGCCAGTGCCATCAAACTGACCCACTGCCATAACTTTCAATATGACCATGCAAGATGATGTGCAGTCAAAGGATGTGGTGTCAGGTATCATTCTGATCAATGGAATTAATGCTTATGTGTTATTTGATTCGGGTGCTACTTTTTCACTTATATCCGATGATTTTGCTAAGAACTAAGATTTGCATCAGGAAGAATTTGATTTTCCTTTTTTAAGCATAGAGATTGCGAATAGGGAGGTGATTCCTGTTAGGTTTATATACAAGAATTGTAGGGTGGATATAAAAGGCCACGAGATGAGGGTGGATTTGATACCGATTATACTTCGGGAGTTTGATGTTATACTGGGAATGGGTTGGTTTTTCAATTATGGGGCGATAATTGACTATCAAAAGAAATGTGTTAACCTTATGACTCCGTCAAAGGTGGTGTTTTTTGGTAGTAAGTCACCTAGACAAGCAAGTTGTCTGACGGTGATGCAAGCCAAGAAGTTACTGAGATAATTATGTATTAGATATTTAGCCTACATAGTCGATACTCAAAAGAAGACTGCGAAATTGGAAGAGATAGTGGTCATTAGAGATTTTGCGGATGTATTTCCAGACGATTTGCCTAGACTTCCGCCGGATAGAAAGGTTGAGTTCGTGATTGATTTAGCGCCAGGAACAGCCCCGATATCTAAAACCCCATATAGAATGGCCCCAGTAGAGATGAAAGAGCTGATGGTGCAGTTGTAAGAATTACTAGACAATAAGTATATCCAGCCGAACGTTTCGCCGTGGAGAGCGCTGGTGTTATTTCTTAAGAAGAAAGATGGATCGATGCGGCTCTACATTGATTACAAGGAATTGAATAAGGTCACGATTAAAAATAAATATCCGTTACCGAGAATCTGTAACGACCGAGAAAATTGGATTATTTGTAAAATAATTTTATTTGATTCAATAATGAATAAAATTATAATATATGTTATTATAACCAGTAAGCAAGATTAAGGTTGTTCTATAACCTAAAAGTGAAATAAAGTTATAGTATTCTGGCTACGTGGTAGAATTAAGGTGTTTGAATTTCCAAGACAAAAATAAAAGTTTTTCAAGAAATTTTTTGAAAAACACTATTCATCCATTTCTGCTCGGGAATTATTTTTGAACTTCCGAGAAATAAGTAATGATAGAATAATAAGGAAGGATGGATTATGTAATAATAATTCAGTTATGACAAACACAGTTTTTCGCCTGCGTACTAAGTTCGAGAATGTTAAGGAAAGTAAAGATTTAAATGAATGACGATCGTTTAATAAGAAAGTATTATACGAGGCAATGAATACGAGTATGATACAAAGTATTGTACTAGTATATACGAAAGATGACATAACGTCTATGACAAATGATTATACGAATTAGTATACGAGGATTATACGTTAGAAGCTTTAATTCAATTATAATGGACTAATAGGATTTGTGTAGGAATTTGGTTGTGTATTTGTCAAAGCCCAAATGGAATTATGTTAAGGCCCAAAAGATAAGAAATGAAAGCCCAACGTTAGGCCCAAAGTAATTAAACTTAAGCCCAAACCAAGAAGCAGGACCGATTGGATCGAACCGAGGTGGAACACTACGGCTTAGAAAGACCATATGGGGCAACCCAATGTGGGCCCCCCATGAGTGAGTCATAGTTGGACAACTTGGTGGCCAAGCAAGGGATAAGATTGTTGAGGAGGTGGAATAGTAAGGAGGTGGAGCCTTTTGACCAAATTACGCTCACCTTGAAAATCTATAAATAGAGAGCTAGGATTGTTCATTTGTGTTTTGTTAAATTCCACCAACATCTTAGCAAATATATTGAGAGAGAAATAAGACCTAGACTTTGAAAACTCAAGAAGAAGAAGAAAGAAAGCTTGAACATCAAAGGTAATAAACCTTTAAACCATTAATCTTCATCTCTTCATTGTTAGTTTATTAGAGAAGTGATTATTGGTGGAGCATGTATCATAAGGAGGAACAAGGATGGCTATTAGAGGACTTAAACCTTAATAAACCATGATTGTAAGTGGAATCATAATCTTAGAATTATGAACTAATGAAGAACATATGAAGAATTATCATTTTGTTGTTGATGGACAAGTTTAAAATCATTGTGTATAGGATTAGATGAAATATGTTTGGTTAGAATGATAAATGTATGGAATGAATCCATTTTGAACGGTGTAAAAATCTCAAGTAACGAAGTTATGTTGAAATTTACGAGATTAGACGACAATCGTCGAAATCGTCAAATTCTCGGAATGAAAGTCAAAAGTCTCCGTTTAACTCAGAAACATTACTTTCAATGGAGTATAGTATAACTTTGCATTTTAGAGTTGCGGACTCGAGAATGGTCGAATTCTGACTTAAAACGAAGAAACGAGCTTTGAACGTTCACGAACGTTTAACGAACGCTCAATAAAGAACTTAATCGGTGAATTACGTAGTTAACAGATTCGAAAATAAAATATTTTCTAATGAAATCGTAGTACACGTGATATGTGAGCTAATGACTTTTGAACGAGCCAATTCCGATTTATAATGACCAAGTAATGTGGCCGAAAAGAATTGCAGAAGAAAACTGAGAAAATGTTACGAGGCATGCAGTCAAGGCGCGCTTGACATCGATCAAACCCTCACCATCTTGTGAAGTATGCGTCGCGTATGACATAGAGTAGGAAGAATGGAAATGCAATATGTAGATCGGGTCTCAAGATCGCTAACTCTTCATGAAAGACGAGCCTAGTAAGGAAGTGGTAGCCATGAGACCATTACTAGAAAAGAAACAGTAATAAATGGAAATGAATGTAATGAATATAGAAGTTAATTGAAGGTGAATTACAACTTTAATTAACTTAAAGTAAACTCATTAAAGATGATTATAACCTTAAGAATTACTACTAAAGGTTGACAAAAGGTTATGAGAATGTAAACACAAGGTAATACGTTAAATCGTAACGAACGTTAATTAATCTAATGAATGATTAGATTCAGAAGAAGGGTAAGATAGATTAGTGATCATACATGATTGTTTATGACCTAATGTGGTATGTTATGTGATCATGTATTGTAGAATCCTTAAAGACTCAAAGGAAAAGTATATTAACTGTAGAAGACGCTGAAGGCAAGTGTTCTAAACCCTTGTCTATGTTCTTTTTGGACAAGTTTTGTGATTCATGTATCTTACGCATGAATTGATGTATAACGAAGTCGAAGCCAATTCCTTCGGTTAGACTTAATGTGTTTTGTGGATTTTCTCATAATCTATCAGAATATTATCAATGTTGTTATCTTTTGCCAACTGTTTTGGTATGGATTTCAATGAAAGACTGAGTTAACAAATGTTTTGTCGTCAAACGATAGGCACGTGAGGTTGCCAAAACTTAAATGTAGATACGTTTAAAGAAGTAGTGTTGTACAACATAGAGAGGCTGATCACCTAGACATGCTCGTAAGAAATGTCGGACTTATGGACTTGGTGTCGGGTTGTCCTTTTTTAAGAAAGAATGAAATGCTCAAGGTCTTGGACCAAAATTGATGTTTAACGAATGTTGTTAATTGTTAAACGTTTTTAAGAAAAGAGAAGTGCTATTTTGAATTATATATAATACTTCATAATTATTGATTCAGTTATAGAAGATATACGATTTATATGTTTTAAAATTGTCGTTTAAATGAAATTATCATACTTGCTGAGCAAGTTATGCTCACTCTTGCGTGAACCATATGAATGCTTGACGAGGCCAAAACGTACTAAAAAGATCGAAAGTACTTGATAAAGGGAAGGCTAAGGCAGACAAATAAGTTGCCTTTGTAATAGTATAATATGAATGTTGTAATTATTTGATATTATGACAAAGAACACATGTAATGGTTACAAAGAACCTGTGAAAGGAAATATTGTTTTGGAATATATAGAAGACATATTCACTCTCTTTTGAGGTATTTCAATTGAATGTATGTGTGAACTGTAGCACCATGTAGCACCATCTATCGGGTTGGAAGATACCCGGATTTAGGGGCGTCACTGAGTTGGTATCAAAGTCAGACGTTATAAAACTTAAGAGAACCTTAAGCCATAACCTTAAAAACCTTAAAAATGCATTAAATGTGATATGTGTTTTTACTATTCTAATGATGTGTACTAATCAAAATAATTTGTTTTGTTATAGATGTCAGGAGATAACGTGTTGTATAGGGATATACATGTGGTTAGTGAGGAGTTAGTAAACCAAGTAGATATTCTACCAACCCCTGTAGCTGTGTTGCCAGAGGTGGTGGTGGAGTCAAACGACTCGGAGAACTTAGTATTCACATCCTTTTTTTTCTTCTAAATTTAAACTGTATTAAAGAAAAGAAAGATTACAACCTTATGGGAAAAACCAAATTAGAATATAGCATAGACATCATAGAACATGCCCTATGATGTCATGACTATAAAAGATTACAAGGCCCAGAGCCCAACAAGAAAAAAATAACTGTCACGAGAAGTGTTAAAGGAAAAGACGTAAACTAGCAGCAGCAAAAGCATATGGAATAAGCATTAGAAGAAAATTCAGCAGCTTTAGGAATTAGAAAATAGCGACCCAATGCCCGGTGGCAGACAGGACCACCACCCATCAAAACCACTCAACAAAGATAACTTGGAACAACAAATTGCAGAATGAAGCGGTAAGCCCCAGTGATCTCTAAAGAACCGGGAAGAGTAGAAGCAAACCCACAACCGGCCCCTAAGAAAGCCAAACTATTTCACCTACTTCATCAATATGTTGCTCCCCAATCGACGAGAAAAGGACAACGACATTCTAGCCAACAAAGACCTCGGATCCAATAGACCAAAGTGAGAAGAAGGTCAGAGATGAATTGCTCCTTGATCAAAAACACGATAAGAGCAATGAAAGCGGTGATAGTAGCTCCATACCAAAGACCAAACCCTTACCAAAGACCCATACCAACCCACATCGCGCATATCAACGGTATCAGAGCAACCCCTAACAAATGATGCCTAGCACTTTCTGAGACATAAAAAAAATATGACCCATAGCTTGACCTCTCTCACCGACTTCATATCAATAATTACACCGGATGGCCTAAACCAAAAACCAAAGGAGAAGGAAAAGGACCACATCAACAACAATTGAGTCGGTTGCACATCAACACATCTAATTAGTTTACTAAATAATGACCTCTGGACCCACAATCGAAGAGATAAGATTACTAGCCACCTCTAGCGGCTCTAACAAACCTGGCGTAAAGAAGCGGTCTTTAGGCCGAGAAAAGAGCCAAATAGGTAACATGAAGCGTGGAATTCACCCGGACTTTAGATGGACCTTGATCTGACCTAAGAATGCTGCAATGACAGCCTAAGACCCAAACTTCGAGAAGCTAGAAGTCTCGGCTACCCTCCGGCGTAATCATCTTCAAGAAGACAAGAAATAACCGAATAAAACCAAGAACTCAGACAAGGCCTCTCTTTTACATATCAATATCTCTGCGAAGCAAGCATCAAGTAACAACAAAGAAACCCTAGCGACTTAGCCTGAATAGAACACCATTGAACAAATGGCTAAGCCCAAACCAAAACCAAATTGTTTAACCAAGAAGATCCATAAGAAAAGTAGGAACTTATCAAAATCAAGATCGTCCCCATAATCTAGTAGCATATTACTCTAGCGGTCCAACAACCATAGCTCTCAAAGCACAGAAACCAAAAAGCAGTTAAAAGAATAAAGTACACCCAAACCCAAATCTTGCCATTTAAAACCATGCTCGGGCAAGCATGAGGAAAGACTAGACCAACACGCCCACCCCAATGAAAGCGAGAAACCCAAAGATAAGTCCAAGAACCAAAGATTGCGAATCAACCAAAGAACTACCAAAGAGAGCCCTTATTGCCTAGACCACTACGACGGTAAAACCGAAACCAACCAAAACAAGAATCTATAATAGGGTTTACAGCAAAAGCATGAGCAGTAAGTGTTATAGAACCAAATGACTGTAGCATGATTTCTCCTTGATTCTTTGAAATCTGCTATAAGAATGAAGTTTACATTTCAGCATGTTCATAATATCTTGCACTATAGTCCTAACTGGAGTAGCTTTATCTGAAAAGATCCTCGCATTACGCTCAGTCCAAACGTGATGGACCACATCCGTAAACCCGGGATGAATAAGACTATGATGAAATTGAGGACATGAGTAGTGAATAAGATAATTGGTAATAGAAGACTAGTTCCTGCTACAACCTCTCCAACCAAAGTGTCTAAGAATAGAAACAAGAACCCAAAATGAATAGTCACAGTGAAAGAATAAATGATCAAATGATTCTAAGCGAGTGTTACACAACACACATATAGGGTTAACCTGAAGGCCAAAGGTGATCAATCTATCCATGGTACGCAACCCTTTGTGAAAATCCATCCAAAGAATAAACGAGAACCTAGGGTGAGTATCCAATGCCAAACCAGTTTGTCCCAAAGCACATCCACACCAACCTGCCTAATCGAGCGCTAAATAGTAGATGCTCTAACCTCACTAGCTTTTGTATTACCCCATAAACATTCATCTTGCAAAGAGGAGTTACATTGCCTGTTAAGTTTGAAAGCATCCCTAAAGCCTATGAAATCATTATGGTTAGAGGACTGGAGATTCCAAGTAGAGTTTTGGATAATGTGGCTAACTGTTGCATTTGGCCCTAGACCAGAGTTGATGACCAAGGAAGAGTGAATAGAGGTGGCCAAAATGCCATTACCTAACCAAGGGTCAAACCTTAGGCTAGTATCCGCACAATTACCATTACGGAAATTTATGTGATTAAGAGCTAAAGGCCTCAGCTGAAGAACTTTTCTCTAGATCCAAGAGCAGTCATTGGGTATAGACATACACCAAAAAAACTTAGATTTAATATTAGCTCTAACCCAAGAGGCCCTTAGGGAATGGTGCCTAGGATTAACAATCCTCCAAAGGTGTAGTAGAATTAATGATTTGTTCCAATCCTCAAGGTTCTTTATAGCTAGACCACCTTCTGAGTGTGGTAGAGAGATTTTGGCCCAGGCCACTTTAGCACCATGTTTGAGCAAAGAAGGACCCTTCCATAAAAATCTAGTCATAATAGACTTTATGTCCTTTAGAACGGCAGCATGAAGAATAAAATGGGCTGACCAATAAGACTAGATGGCATAAATTACTGATTTAATTAATTGCAATCGTCCTGCATAGGAAATGAATTTGCAAGTCCAAGAAGCTATTCTAGCTTTAACCTTATCTAAAAGAGGTTGACAGTCAGCAAGGCTAAGCTTAGAAGTGATTAAAGGAACCCCCAAAAACTTGGCAGGGAAAGACCCCAATTAAAATCCAAGAGTATTAACAATGGACTCCGCAAGATTATTTGGGACTTGAGAAAGAAAACACATACTCTTCGAAGCATTGATATGCAACACAGAAAGGCCAGAAAATTTGTCAATACAAAACTTTATAATCCTTACCGAATCAATATCTCCATGGCAAAAGATAAGAAGATCATCTGGAAAGCAAAGGTGGGTAATGGACAACAATTTAGTTTTCCAGTGAAATTTAAAAGAGGGCTGTAGAGTTTCCTTTGATAAGGATAAGAGATAGAATCTCCATAGCTATCACAAACAGATAGGGGGAAAGAGGGTCCCCTTGCCTTAAGCCCTTCACACCTTTAAAGTAACCACAGAGAGCCCCATTAACCTTCACAGAGAAGGATGTAGAAATAATACAAGCCTTAATCCAAAATACGAATTTAGGAGGGAATTTGAAGAGCCTAAGCGCTTCCAATATAAAGTCCCAAGAAACCTTGTCAAATGCTTTACTAAGATCTATTTTCATAGCACAATGAGAAGGACCCGAAGACCTGTGGTAATTACAAAATAATTCTTGGCCAAGAAATATTATCCCCTATCCTACGACCAGCAACAAAAGCTGCTTGGCAAGGGGAGATAATGAGAGGAAGAAGAATTTTAAGCCTAGAAGCAATAATCTTAGAGATGCATTTATAAGTTGTGTTGTAGCAAGATATAGGTCTATAATCATTCATGGAGGAAGGATTTGGAACCTTAAGAACAAGGGCAATGGAAGTTAAGTTAGTTCATCTAAGAAAACATCCCTGATTGAAAAAGGATTGGACAACAAGGGTAAAATCCTTCCCAACAATATCCCAAGAATGCAAAAAGAAATTGACATTGAAACCATCAGGGCCAGGGCTCTTGTTCTTCTTCATGGATTTCAAAGTGGATAGTATTTCAGCATCCGAAATATCCCTCTCAAGGATGGAAGCTTGTTGAGAGGTAACAGTATTAGCAATAGAGGAAGCAAGGTCTTGTAAGTTTGGAATTCCAGCTTGAGAAGAGGACCCCAGTAAAGAGCCGAAATGGTTCACAGCAATAGTTTCTATTTCTAGTTGGCCAAAGCAGAGATCACTTGAAGCATTCTCAATAGATAAGATTTTATTATGATTCCACCTGTTCTTAATTTGGTTATAAAAGAAACCATTGTTTCCATCCCCATCCTTGAGCCCTTGAATTCTAGACTTCTGCTTGGAAAGTTTTTCCTCAGATAACAGGGCTGCCCATAAGTCTTGAGAAAGAGATCTTTGAAGCTGATAAAGAGATACATCAGGGTTACGAGAGATGGCTAACTGAGTAGCATGAAGCAATTCTCTAGCCTCCACATTGGAGGATAGATTACTATTTGCTTTATTAAGAGAATGCAAGGCACTCTTTGTAGATCTCAGCTTGCCAGCTAAGACTTGCAAGGGGTCCCCAAGGATAGAGACACACTCAAAAGAGACTTCACTATATCATGAAACCCTACAATATCCACCATACAAATTGAAAAATTGGAACGGTTTGTGAATGCGAGGCAAGATAAGGCCAGTATTGACAACAAGCAGGATGATGGTCCAAAGCTCTCATGGTAAACTAGGCACGAGAGCAGGGAGATGATTTAACCAAATATTATTCACCATAACACGATCCAGCTTTTTGAAGGAAGGTTTAGTATCACTAGAGTTCCACCAGGTGTGGAAGTCCCCCACAGCTCAAAGATCATCAAGATGTAAGTCGGAAGAACAATCAAGGAAATCTTGCATTCCACAATCCCAAGTATCATCCCCACCCTTAATTTCAGTAACAGATTTAACCTCATTGAAATCACCTAACAGACACCAAGGGAGAATAATTGAAGGGGTAACAGATCTCAAGTCCTTCCACAAAGATTTCCTTTCAGAGGGGGTATTAAACCCATAAATGAAAGTAACAAACATTTGAATATTAAGGTCAAAGGACTTAACAGAACAGAATAAATTGGGAAGAAGAAGAAACAATAATAACATTCCATAGAGAAGGGTCCCAGCCCACCCAAATTCTCCCATTTACATGATGATCATAATTGAACTTCCACTGCCATCCTCTACGAATAGCCTTAGAAATCATATTAGCTTTAGGAGCTTTGACTCTGGTTTCGACTAAACCAGCCAAAAGAGATATTATGCTTACACAAAAGAGCAGTAATACTATCCTGCTTGGACTTCATATTTACACCTCTAATATTCATAGAGCAAAAATTTACCATAAAATTAAAATCTTAAGTAGAAATTTGGGGTTTGCCACTCCCCCCTCTACTCTTTTTCTTGGAAGATTGACCCAACTCTAAACCACCCCTTGCTTTGGTCTTAAGTTCACGCCCTTCCTTTTCATCAATAACTTTAAGCTTACCCACAAGCGGATTAGGAGAAGGAGTACAATCAGAGTCAGAAAATTCAAGTGGACCTTTAGGATAAGATAAGGGTTTGAAGGGATTGGGGGCACCCAAGGCAAGAGGAGAACCAGCTGATTGCTTAGGACCTCTAGAGACCATTGTCCAATCAAAAGAAGAGACATGCAAGGGACCAAGGTAGGTAACAGACTGAGGCACCGAGGGTTGAGGCAAAGGATCAGCCACTGATTGGGCTTTAGGAATCCACTTATAATTCGCTTTAGGACATCTAATAAGAGAATGCCCAAACGATTTACAGTGCGAGCAAAGTTGTGGCTTATTCTGATATTCAACTCTAACCGAAACAACCTGATCAGTTTTAGATTCCTCATCCATGACAACCACATCCAAACTGCTAGGCATAACAGATGAAGGAATGTATATTCTGGAGAAGTTCATGGGTTCCATTTTCTCAGTGATTTTATCCATAAACAAAGGTTTGCCAACCCCGCTAGCAATATAACTCATCCCAACAGAAGACAACTATGACATTGGAATATTGTGAAATTTCACCCAAACAGGAGCTTTGGTACAAGTTTCAGATTGGAAGTCCAGACCTTCCTTCCTTTTCTTGAGACAAGGGAATTTATTATCAATATACTATGGGACAAGAGCCAGAACATTATCCCTATCCTCAGGTTTGACAAATTTGAAAACAAAGAACTCCTTATCCTGGAGGAAAACATTTTGCAACCCAAACTTGTCCCAAAGATTATGCACATAATCTTCACCTAGCTTAAAAGGAAGTTTGGAATTAAGAAAACTACCTACTTGGCAAGAATTCCACAAATTGTTTCCTTGAATAAGGACTTCAGAAGGAGGTCTTATAAGGATACACCCACCATCAGACGAAGGAGGGGGAGAGGGAAAAATCCAGGATAAAATTAGACCGAGGACCCGTGCTACTACCGAGCTCCAGGAGGGTTTAGCAGTAATCCCGGCCCCAGTGGAGACCCCCGACAACCCAGAAACCAAAGGGGAGCATGGAAGCTCACCCTCTTCCAAACCAGGCCCAGCAAGACCATCCGAGGTACCAACCGAACAATTCACTTTAAGCTTAGCTTCTGCTGAGTTTCTCTGGGGACTTTTAACAAACATGTTATAGTCATTAACATATCTAGAATTTGAATCCTTACCAGCAAAATCATTTACCTGTTGAGTAGAAAACCCCTTCGAGAGAATAAACTCCATCAATGTATGACATTTCCTGCCTTCATGGGCTGCATCAACACTCCCTTGTTGAGAAAGATGTTGGGCTGCTTGGAAAATCTCCTTCATAGCAGACCCATGGGAAAGCCCTAAACAAGCTTCAACTTCACTATTAGAGTCTGATCCGTCAGAAACGATAGTAACTTCAGAAGGAATATGAGTAGGATTTACCATATTAGACATGTACCAAAATCGGATTTAACTAGGCCTAGAAACCTCAACATCGGCGAAGGGATCCGGAGAGGGACTGCTGACAGAGTTACCCGCCGAGAGATGCGAATAACTGACCATAATAGGGAACAGAGACGAGAACGAAAGAAGTAAAGAACCAGAAAAAAAACAATTGGAAGGGGGAAGACAGTGAAAAGTTAGAGAGAAGGGAGATAAAAAACCTAGAGAGAGAAACTAACCCATCACCGTATCGTCCTTTCTAGTATTAACATCCTTGTTTGATGGTATATCAGAGGAGGAGGTGGAGGTGGTGTAATTTAACACGATAGCACCTGTAGCAGAGATGACTCCGGGGGAGTCAATGATGGCGTTATTTATGACAGTGTTGGATAGAAATATCCAGTTAGAGAAAGTGGTGAGAGAGCTAAAGGAGGAAATCCATGAAATCTTGGCGAACAAGAAAGACATGGAGACGATGTGGGAAGAGGAGCACGATGAGCAGGTTTTGGCGAAGGACAAAGTCCATGACCTGAAACATGAGGCCTTTGAGCTCAGGCAGAAGCTAAAGGCCAAAAAGCAGAAGATTAGTAGAATGTCTTTGAGTTCTCATGCGAATTTTCAGCGGCAAGTGGCTGAGTATCCTGTGGAGGCAGGGCAAACTCGGCATACTATCTGTCGAGATGTGATAGCCAGTCTTGCCAATGCGGACTATGAGAATGCCATAAGGCAAATGTAACCTAGTAAGTAACTAGAGTAGAGTTAGATATGTAAATATGTTGTATCTATGTAGTGACGTAAAACCCTTTTTTGTATATCAAAGGGTAGTCTTTTGTAAATCCCAATTTTTGGAAAGCAATTACAGGAAAGTAATGTAATCAGCTAAGGCTGGGTAATGACGAATGATGTAGTATTATACTACAAGGAAGAAACATATCAGTATAAGCCTGTTATGGAACATGTTGTGCAATGAGTTTGAGTTATTGTTTAATAATGAATAATAACTAATCAACAAGAAGAAAATAATAATGAAGTGTTATTTATGTTAACAGAAAGATGCCTCCAAGAAGAAGACAACGAAATCAAGAAGCGAGCGTGAATCAACTCGGAAGGGGGACCGGTTAATCCAATGCAAGAGTTCGTTAATTTATTAACGACTGCTTTTAATAGAAATGGGGTGAATATACCTGTAAATCCTGCGGCAGTACGGGCTACTATGTTTAAGGATTTTAAAAGTGTAGATCCGTCGGAGTTCAAAGGAACTACGGACCCTATAGAAGTCCAGACTTGGGTGAAGGAAATAGAAAATGCATTTGTTATTGCGAATGTCGAAGAGGGGCAAATGGTTGCTTTTGCTACTTACATGATGAAGGGAGAGGCCAACTTCTGGTGGGAGGCGAACCAGGCTAGGGCTGGGATAGAAAACCTAACGTGGACACGGTTCAAGGAGATTTTCTTCGAGAACTACTTTCCCACGAGTATGCAGGGGAGGATGGAGATGAGGTTTTTAGAATTGAAACAAGGGGAAATGATGTTAATGAGATAGAATGCAGAGAGTTGAAGCATAAGTCTAGACTTGGCAAAGAACCTCTTCAAAACTCTAAGAAGAGAAATAAGGGTCCAAAGGGGTCTTCCCCTTCCTGATTCCTGATTGTTCTCATCCCCCTTTTTGGTTATGACATTTTTTTGTTCCTATAATGTCAGGGGTTTAAATAAGAAGCCAAAACAGGCTTTTGTTCGTAACTTTTTGTTAAATAACCATATTTCCTTTGTAGGGCTTATTAAGACTAGAGTTAAACCTTCAGAGGCCCCTAGAATTTCGAGGGCAATCTGTCAAAATTGGGTTTGGGTCCATAATTATGACTTTTATTCGAATGGCAGAATTTGGGTGGGGTGGGATCCAAATATTTGGAGAGTGGATATTCTTTTCCAATTTTGGTCTCCATTGTCTATGGCTTGAATTCAATGGTTTATTGGAGGCAATTGTGGGCTGACCTGGAATCTTGGTCCTCTCTTGACACTTGGTGTATCCTAGGGGACTTCAATACTATCAAGCGGATTTCTGAAGCAGAGGGGGGTGACTTGTCTTGGGATATTGGTATGTTTGACTTCAATGATTGCCTGGATTTAATTGGGGTTGCGATATTAGAGCTATTGGTCCTCAAAGACTGCGTGGTGGAATTGCCAAGTTAATAATCCTATTCACAAGAAGCTTGATAGGGATTTGGGTAATTCCTCCTGGTTCACCTCTATGCCGGATTCCCAATCAACGTTTGGTCCTCGGGGTCTCTCGGATCATTGTCCGGTCATTCTTAATACTGGCCTCCATCTTCGCAGACTCTCGAAGCCTTTCCAATTTTTTAACTTCATGCTTGATTTGGAAGGGTTCAGTTCTGCTGTTTCGGAATGTTGGAATTCCAAAGTTCGAGGAAATGCTTTTTTCATCTTTAATGAGAGAAGCTACGTCAAACCAAAAGGGCCCTTGTGACCTTAAATTCTTCTAATGGCAATCTTATGAGTAACGTTAGCTACCGCAAGCTTCGATTGGTCGCCATTCAATTTGTCTCTTCAGATGATCCTTGAATGCTCTTTCTCGCTCTCTCAAGAAACAACCCGCCTCCCGGTCTCTCCGAAAGCTTTGTCTCTTGAAGAATCTCTCCTGCTTCAGAAATCTCGTGCTATTTGGCTTACCCAGGGTGATAAGAATACGAAGTTCTTCGCTAATGTAATTAAAAGTAATTGGAACCACAATAAGATCCTCTCTATCTTCAACTGCTCGGGTGTTCTTATCGAGGACTAATTGGGTATTCAGTAGGTGGCGATGTATTATTTTTAGGATTTGTTGGGGGCTTCTCCTTGTACCTATCCTGGGCATGATGAGCTAAAAAATTTTGTCTCTAAGAGGATCTCTTCTACCCAGGCTGCTGCTCTGTCTGCTCCTATTCTTGATGCTGGAATCCTCGAGGTGCTTCAGTCCATGAAGAAGAATAAAAGCCCTGGCCCTGACGGATTCAACGTTAATTTTTTTCTTCACTGTTGGGATACTATAGGCCATGATTTTACCTAGGCAGCCCACTCTTTTTTCAGTACTGAGCACTTACCAAGTGGTGTCAATTCTACATCCATTGCCTTGATCCCGAAGATCAAAAACCTTTCCTGTATGTCTGATTTTAGGCCTATCTCCTGCTGCAATACCATCTATAAATGCATAGCAAAAACTCTTGCCAATAGGCTCAAGTGTGTTCTTCCTTCTCTTATTGATCATGCTCAGTCTGCCTTCATCTTGGGAAGAAGTATCAGCGATAATATTTTCCTTGCGCAGGAACTTATTAGGAATTACCACAGACTCTCTGGTCCTGCTCGCTGTGCTCTAAAAATTGATACCCGAAAAGCTTTTGACACTGTTGACTGGGGATTTCTTTTGGATTTGTTGAGCCTCCTTTAGTTTCCGCCTATTTTTATCAACTGAATTAAAGTGTGTATCACTACGCCTATGTTTTCTATCAAAATTAATGGCACTCTAGCTGGTTATTTTAAGGGTGCAAGGGGTCTTACGCAAGGCGATCCTTTATCCCCATATTTGTTTGTCCTTGCAATGGAAGCCTTCTCCATGATTATTTCTAAGGAAACTTTGTTGCCCAATTTCAAGTTTCACTGGAAGGCTGAGCCTTGTAAAATTTCGCATGTGTGCTTCGCTGATGACGTTCTCCTCTTTTGTCATGGGGACTTGTCCTCGGTCTCAATTATTCACTCGTGTATTCAGTCTTTCTCAATGTTCTCCGACCTTATTCCCAATGCTCTTAAAAGTATGTGTTTTTTTGCCAATGTCCCCAATGATGTCAAGGATAGTATCTACCTGCTGTTGGGTTTTCCGATTGGTGTCCTGCCAATCAGGTTTCTTGGAGTGTCCCTAATATCTTCTCGTCTCTCCCACTCTGAATGTCAACCTTTGATTCAAAGAATTACTACCCGGGTTTCCTCTTGGACATCTCGTTTCCTCTTTTATTCTGGGAGAGTGCTTTTGATTAGAACAGTGCTTTTTGCCATTCGATCGTCTTTGGCAAAATTTATTTTATTCTTCCTAAATCGGTTATGAGAGCTATTCAATCTATTCTGTGTAGATTTCTCTGGAAAGGATCTTCTCTTCTTCGCTATGGCTCTAAAGTATCTTGGAAGGATTTAGCCCTTCCCTTCTGTGAAGGAGGTCTAGACATCAAAAATCTCACTGAATGGAATTCGGCTCTCATCATCCTCCATCTTCTTAAGGTTATTTCCCCTTCTTCAACCTCCTTGTGGGCTAAGTGGGTCAATGCTATTGTGCTTTCTAGAAATAATTTCTGGCATATCTTTATCCCCGCGACTATTCTTGGATTTGGCGTAAGATTCTAAAATTATGTCCCATTGCTCTCAATTTCCTAAATTATACTGTTGGGAATGGGAATTTTTTCAGTCTATGGCATGATCCTTGGTTGAATGGTCAGGCCATCAACCCTTCAGTGTCACTTCTCTCCAACTCCAGAATTCCTGTGAATGCCCGTATCTCCGCTATCACATCCTTAGGTGCTTGGTTGTTACCCTCTAGGCATCATGAGGTTCTGCAATTTCAGAGTTTGCTAGCTTCTCTCCCTGCTCCTTCGGCTTCAGAGGATAGAATTTTATGGGGCACTTGTGACATTAAATTTTTTAAGGCCTCCCTTATATGGGATTCTATTCACTCACACGCTCAGAAGGTCCCTTGGGCTAAATTGTTATGGCACTCCCATCACATTCATCGGTTCTCCTTTACCCTGTGGCTGGCCTTACGTCGCAGACTGCCTACTAATGACAGATTCTCTTCATTCTCTAGTTTCTGTCCATTAAATTTCCCTTTTTGCGAAACTCATTTTGAGACTTTTTCCCACTTGTTCTTTGATTGTACCTATTCCTCTTCTGCCCTCTCCTCTGTAATTGTTGCTGGAGGCTAGGCTAATGTTCTAATGAGGTGTGATAATCTTGTGGACTTCATCATCCAGTTTAGAGGAAGTTCCATTAGGTTCGATATCCTTAAGCTTGTTTTAACTTCTACTGTGTACAAAATCTGGGCGGCTAGGAATTCCTTTGTCCATTATAAGATTAAGATGCCTTTAGGTGTCTTGGTTAGGGAGATTTTTAACGTCATCAAATCCAGGCTATCTTCTTCTTCTAAATTTCTATTGGCTTATCAGAACCGTCCTAGTCTTAGAGCGTGGTTGTAGTCCAGATGTCTGGGAGTGATGTTCCGATTGCTGTGTTGCAGGTCAAATTTCTGATCGGGCGTGTTCTACGGTCTATTGAGTTTCAACAGTGGAGGTATCTGGTCTGCTGTGTAGTTCATATTTCTGACCAGGGTGGTTGGTTAAGTTCAGTTTTACTCGTGCTGTTGGTTATATTGAATTTGTTGCGACCATATCAGTTGATTTGGGATTTATTGTTGTTTTATGTTTGTTTTGGCTGTTTTAGTGGTCTATTATTGTAAGCATGGTCTGTTTAGTCCATATCTGTCCAGATTGGGCGAGGTGGGGCTGTTTTGGTTTGGTAGGCGTGGGTTGGTTTCTGTTGGTGAGGAGGGGCTGGTGCTTTGTTGTTATGGCACTCCCATCACATTCCTCGGTTCTCCTTTACCCTGTGGTTGGCCTTATGTCACAGACTGCCTACTAATGACAGATTCTCTTCGTTCTCTTGTTTATGTCCATTAAATTGCCTTTTTTACGAAACTCATGTTGAGACTTTTTCCCACTTGTTCTTTGATTGTACCTATTCTTCTTCTGCCCTCTCCTCTGTACTTGTTGCTGGAGGCTAGGCTAATGTTCTAATGAGGTGGGATAATCTTGTGGACTTCATCATCCGCTTTAGAGGAAGTTCCATTAGGTCCGGATATCCTTAAGCTTGTTTTTTACTTCTACTAGTGTACAAAATCAAGCGTCTAGGAATTCCTTTGTCCATTATAAGATTAAGATGCCTTTGGGTGTCTTGGTTAGGGAGATTTTTAACGTCATCAAATCCATCCTGTCTTCTTCTTCTAAATTTCTATTGGTCGCTCGTAAGCCAGCCCTAGTCCAGAGAGCATGGTTGTAGTCCAGATGTCTGGGAGTGATGTTCTGATTGCTGTGTTGCAGTTCAAATTTTTGATCGGGCATGTTCTACGGTCTGTTGAGTTTCAATAGTGGAGGTATTCTGTGTAGTTCAGATTTCTGATCGGGCGGGTGGTTGGTTAAGTTCAGTTTTACTCCTGCTGTTGGTTATATTGAATTTGTTGCTACCATATCAGTTGATTTGGGATTTAATGTTGTTTTATGTTTTTTTAGCTGTTTTAGTGGTCTATTATTGTAAGCATGGTCTGTTTAGTCCATATCTGTCCAAATTGGCGAGGTGGGGCTGTTTTGGTTTGGTAGGCGTGGGTTGGTTTCTGTTCGTGAGGAGGGGCTGGTGCTTTGTGTTAGGTGTAGTGCTGGTTTGGTGCTGGGCTCCCTTAGCTGCTGCCGCCACCTACTTGTTGAGGCACATGCTTTTCGATTGTGCTTCGGCACAAGCTTCTCGGTTCTGCACACGCCTATGGCTTCATTTTGTTGTGACCATATCAGTTGATTTGGGATCTAATGTTGTTTTATGTTTGTTTAATTTGAATTGGCGGTCCCATTATTGTAAGCATGGTACATTTTATTCCATATCATCTGTCCATTGAGCGAGGAGGGTTGTTGCTTTGTGTTGGGTGGAATGTTGGTTTGATGTTGGGCTCGTTAGTAGTATTTGTTGCTCGCCCACCTGCTAGCTCTACAGCTCTTCTAAGACGAGCTTCTCGGTCGTGCTTCTAAGACAAGCTTCTGTTTCTCGCCTCTCGCTTGCTGGCAAGAACTGCTATTTCTGCTTGCCTAAAGGTACCTTTTTTTTGGCCTCTCGGGCTCTCATTCTTGATCACTCTGGATGCTTTGATTCATTTGTAAGGTTGTTCAAAGCTTCTACGCTTGCTTCATTTTTAAGCTAGTTTTATGTAATGTACTTTGTTCTTCCAATTGGTCTTTAGTTGGCCTCTTAGGGGGGTTGTCCTATGAGGTTCATTCTAAAGCTTCTGGGGTATGCCCCTTTGCGATTGTTTAATCTCTCTTTCTCTTCTATACAAAAACAAACTTAGGAAAAAAAATGATTGTTCCCCAATATGCTGCCAAGTTCAATGAACTGGCGAGGTTTGCTCCACATTAAGTGGATACGGAGGTGAGGAAGGTGAGAAGGTTCGAGCAGGGCTTGAAACCCTGGCTCTTTAGCCGGGTATAAGTGTTCCAGAGTAATTCATTTGGAACCATTATGGAAAAGGCAATAATTGCCAAGGGTGGTAATGAGGCTCTAAGCCAATACCACCGAGAGAAGAAGAACAAGGGAAAGGTAAATGGGGGAGTGAAAATTGAGGGAGCTAGTGGTAGTGGCAACGGCCAGAAGAGGAAGGGTTTTAACTCTAGGAATACTGGAGTAAAGCAAGGAGATCCTAAGAAGAGGATGGAGGCGTGCAAGAACTGTGGAAAGACCCATTTAGGAGTCTTTCTCAAGGGAAAAGTAGTATGTTACAACTGTGGACAGGAGGGGCACATTTTGCCTAACTGTCCAAGTCTGAAGAAGAATCACGGATACTTCGTGTGTGGATCAACTGATCATATGGCGAAGAATTTCCCGAAGAAGGGGATGGATGGGAATAAGGGCACTAATAGTGGTAAGTTAGTTATTAGTGGTCCAGCTCAGACAAGTAGGCCGATGGCCCGCACCTTTAACATGACGGTCCAAGATGCAGTTGCATCAAGGGATGTAGTTGCAAGTAATATCCCGATCGACGATATAAATGCTTATATGTTGTTTGATTCGGGTGCTACTTGTTCTTTCATATCATGTGATTTTGCTAAACGATTAGGATTACTTCCCGAAAGATTGCATGTACCTTTGAATTTCAAGGTAACAAACGAATAAATAATTCTTGTTGAAATTATTCATAGGCATTGTTGTGTAGAAATACGAGGTGATACCGATAAAGTTGGGAGAATTCGATGTAATTCTCGGGATGGATTGGTTGTTTAACCATGGTGCAATTATAGATTGTCAAAAGAAATGTGTAAATATTAGAACGTTGAGACAGCCTCATGTAGTGTTTTACGGTAATAAATCGTCGGGACGTTCGTGTTGTCTTACCATGACGCAAACTAGGAAGTTGTTGAGGAAGGGATGTGTAGGTTATTTGTGTTATGTTGTTGATACCCAGAGAGTGGGAGCAACGATGGAACAAATACCTATAGTCAAAGAATTCGTGGATGTATTTCCAAGCGAATTACCTGGTTTTCCACCGGATAGGGAGATCGAATTTGTAATAGATATTGTGTCAGGAGCGGAACCAGTTTCAAGGGCACCGTATCGTATGGTGCCAGTGGAGATGAAGGAGTTGATGGTTAAGTTACAAGAACTTTTGGATAGGAAGTACATTCAACCGAAAGTGTTTCGGTGCTTTGGGAGCACCTTGCAGATTGTTTGGGAAGAAGAAGGATGGATCGTTGAGACTTTGTATCGACTACCGAGAGTTAAACAAGTTAACGATAAAGAATAAATACCCATTGCCCAGGATCGATGATCTCTTTGATCAGTTGAAAAGGGCAAAGTATTTTTCTAAGATAGATTTGCGAACGGGGTATCATCAGTTGAAGGTTAGAAAGGAGGATGTACCTAAGACGGCATTCAGGACTCGTTACGGCCATTACGAGTTTCTGGCAATGTCATTTGGGTTGATTTAATGCACCAAATTTGCATTTATGGATATGATGAGCAGTGTTCAAACAATATTTGGACAAGTTCATCGTAGTGTTTATCAATGATATTCTGGTCTATTCTAAGACGCCAAAAGATCATGCTGAACAACTAAGGTTAGTGTTGGAGACACTCAGGAAGGAGAAGTTATATGCGAAATTCACTAAGTTTGAATTTTGGCTAGAAAGGGTACAGTTTTTAGGACATGTTATCGACCGCGATGGAATTTCAGTAGACCCAGCGAAGGTAGAAGTAGTAATTAATTGGGAACAACCAAAAAAGCCAACTGAGGTACGAAGTTTCCTAGGGTTAGCGGGATACTATCGAAGATTTATCCAAGATTTTTCCAAGATAGCTACTTCGTTGACTAATTTGACAAGGAAGATGGTGAAGTACGTGTGGACTGAGAAGTGTGAAGACAATTTTCAAGAACTGAAGAAAAGGTTGAGTGAAGCACCTGTATTATCTTTACCTGATGATACAGGAAATTTGTAGTTTATAGCGATGCTTCGCATAGAGGACTTGGTTGCGTGCTCATGCAGCATGGCAAGGTCATTGCGTATGCATCACGACAATTAAAGGATTATGAGAAAGTTTATCCTACTCATGATCTAGAATTGGCAGTGGTGGTATTTGCCTTAAAGATTTGGAGACATTATTTATATGGAGAGAAATGTGAGATATACACGGACCATAAGAGTTTAAAATATATCTTCATACAAAAGGATTTAAATATGAGACGAAGGAGATGGCTGGAGTTGATAAATGATTACGACTGCAATATCCTATATCACCCAGGAAAAGCCAATGTAGTGGCTGACTCCTTAAATAGGAAGGGTCGGGAAAAGTTGTCTATGTTAACGGCTCAAACTGAGTTGATAACAAAGATGGCTAAAATGGAGTTAGAGGTGAAGTTACCGAGTAAGTCAGGTCAGAAATTGTTTACAACGGAGATTCGATCTACCATTGTTCTCGTCAAGGAGGTACAACTCAGAAATGATGAGTGTGACCAGATGAAGAAGCAGCTAGCTGATGAAAAAGAGATAAAGTATAGTCTTGATAATGAGGGATTATTAAGATTTAAAGGAAGAATTTGGGTTCCGAATGAGATGGAATTAAAGGAGAAAGTATTATAAGAGGCTCATAGTTCGAGGTATTCGATTCATCCTGGTAGTACCAAGATGTATCAAGACCTTTGACAAAGTTTTTGGTGGCCGAACATGAAGGGGGAGATAGCAGAATATGTGAGTAGGTTCTTAACTTGTCAAAAAGTTAAGGCCGGACATCAACGACCAAGTGGCTTATTACAGTAATTGGAGATTCCGGAATGGAAGTGGGAGCATATCACGATGGACTTTGTGGTGGGACTTCCAACTACACAGAAAGGGTACGACGCTATTTGGGTAATAGTGGACCGATTGACGAAGTCGGCTCACTTTTTTCCATAAGAGTTAAGTTTAACTTAGATCAGTTAGCTAAACTTTATGTTAAGGAAATTATTTCCAGACATGGAGTACCAGTTTCGATAGTGTCAAATCGTGATCCACGATTCACATCAAACTTTTGGAAAAGTCTGCAAGCAGATGGGAACGCAGTTGAAGTTAAGTACAACTTATCGTCCACAAACATCTAGCAGAGCGAAAGGATAATTCAGACGCTAGAAGATATGCTAAGATCTTGCGTGATGGATTTCAAAGGTAGTTGGGATGATCATCTACCGCTAGTAGAGTTTGCATATAACAACAGTTATCATGCAAGATAGACATAAGAAGTATGCAGATTCGCATCGAATGAACAGAGAGTTTGAAGTAGGCTCGTATGTGTTTCTAAAGGTATCTTCCTAAAAAGGAAAGATACGCTTTGGAAAGAAGGAAAAGTTAAGTCCAAGGTTTGTAGGACCTTTTGCAATATTAAAAAGGGTAGGAGAGGTAGCTTACGTGTTAGCATTACCTCCAAACTTAGAACGCATACACAATGTGTTCCATGTATCTGTGTTACGTCCTTATAAGCCAGATTATAAGCACGTAATAGAGTATGAGCCTATTCATATTAAAAAAGATTTGACGTATGAAGAAAAATGCCTATTCAAATCATTGATAGAAAAGAGTAAGTTCTGAGGAATAAAGTTATACCTTCGGTAAAGGTGTTATGGAAGAACCACGATGCCGAAGAAGCAACATGGGAACTTGAAGAAAAGATGAGAAGAATTACCCTCAGTTATTTGTTAATTTATAGCGAGATTATAGGGACAGAATCCTTATAAGGGGGAGAGAATGTAACGACCGAGAAAATCGGATTATTTATAAAATAATTTTATTTGATTAAATAATGAATAAAATTATAATATATGTTATTATAATGAGTAAGCAAGATGAAGGTTGTTCTATAACCTAAAAGTGAAATAAAGTCGTAGTATTCTGGCTACGTGCTAGAATTAAGGTGTTTGAATTTTCAAGACGAAAATAAAAGTTTTCTAAGAAATTTTCTAAAAAACACTATTCATCCATTTCTGCTCGGGAATTATTTTTGAACTTCCGAGAAATACGTAATGATAGAATAATAAGGATGAATTATGTAATAATAATTCAGTTATGACAAACGCAGTTTTTCGCCTGCGTATAAGTTCGAGAATAATAAGGAAAGTAAAGATTTAAATGAATGACAATCGTATAATAAGAAAGTATTATACGAGGCAATGAATACGAGTATGATACGAAGTATTGTACTAGTATATATCTGAAAGATGACATAACGATATGATTTAATGATTATAATGTAATTAGTATATGAGGATTATACGTTAGAAGCTTTAATTCAATTGTAATGGACTAATAGGTTTTGTGTAGGAATTTGGTTGTGACCCAAATGGAATTATGTTAAGGCCTAAAAGATAAGAAATGAAAACCCAACGTTAGGCCCAAAGTAATTAAACTTAAGCCTAAACCAAGAACCGGACCCGTGGATCGAACCGATGGGGCGCCGGGTTAGAAAAACCCATGTGGGCCCCCCATGAGTGAGTCATGGCTGGCCAACTTGGTGGCCAAGCAAGGGATAAGATCACGGCCAGAGGAACCTACCCATCAAATTTCTTGGTGTTCCCCTTATTTCTACTAAGCTTTTTTTTTTTGCTAAATTTGTTTGTATTAAAAAGACCAAAAGGAACAATGGCTAAGGGGCATACCCCAGTATATAGTAACATCATCTAAAGAGCAAAGATGAGGATACGATACAAGGAAGAAATCTCAACCATCTTAGTGAGTTACCAACCAATTACAGTAGTGATTACAGTTTGTGGCTTTGATGAAGGATTTACTAGTAGAAAGTCTAGATTTAATAAGATTGATTGTGTCCTTTGTAAGAGACCTAGGTGGAATGGAAGTATCCTTATGCATCTTGGTATTCCTAGCTTCCCAAACTTTGTAGAAACAAGTGGCAACTGTGAGACTCAAAATGTTCTTTGACAATTTGGAGCCTTGGTAGTTAGTGGCATCCCATGTTAGTGGGATGGAAACCTAATTTCCCAAGTCAAGAGCACTTGTTAGGATAACCGTAGAATAGGTACATTCAAAGAACAAGTTCTCAAAGGTTTCAAGGAGTTGGTTGCAAAGAAGACAGTTCCATGTCCTTCCTATGTAATGCTTGGTTCGATCATTCGTAGATAGTTTCCTTAGAAGTCCAAGCCACAACATAAAGGAGTATCTGGGCACATGTAGGTTGTGCCAAAGGATTGAGCTCCATGGTACCAATTGGGTCCTAGCTCGAATGGAATCCCAAATCTGGTAAGCCTTTACCATATGAATGGCTTGAGCTTCCCACAATATTTTGTCATTCTATCTAGGAGGGATGGAAACTTGAAGAACTTGCTGCCGAAACAGGATCACATCATGATGATTACTAGTAGGGAGATTCCATGAAGAGTCCAAAATAATGTGGCTCACCTTGGCAGATGAGGGAATACCTGAGTTGGACTGTAATGAGGTAGAGGGGTTGATGGGGGCACCATTCAACCAAGGATCATACCAAAGAGATGTCTGATTGCCCTTCCTAGTAATGTACTTCAGATGTTGTATAGCACCTAGGCGAAGCTTTAAGATTTGTTTCCAAGTCCACGAGCAATCATGGCCTGTCGTAACCTGCCAAATTGACTTGTCTTTCAAGATTGTGTTTTGAATCCATTGTGCCTAAAGTGACTTAGCTTACTCATTATTTCTACTAAGCATACTCATTCAGACTGCATGCCCCTAATCCAAAGGATCACGGCCAGAGTTTCTTCTTGGACTGCACACCCACTTTCTTATTCTGGAAGGCTCCAACTGATTAAATCCGTTCTCTTTGCCATTCAGTCTTACTGGGCTGCCCATTTCATTCTCCCCAAATCAGTGCTACGGTCTCTACAATCAATCTTATGCAGATTCCTTTGGAAGGGATCTTCCCTTCTATGTCATGGAGTCAAAGTTTCTTGGAAAGACTTATCTCTGCCCCCACTCAGTAGGGGGTCTAGCCCTTAAGAACCTTACAGACTGGAACTTGGCTCTCATTCTCCTTCACCTTTTTAAGGTCATCTCCCCATCCCCTTCTTCCTCTTGTGCCAAATGGGTTCAAAAGTCAATTCTTAAGGTTAGGAATTTCTAGCATATTGGTGTTCCCTCTGATTGCTCTTGGATATGGCGTAAGATTCTCAACCTTAGACCTACCGCTCGTTAATTTCTTACCTACAAGGTTGGCAATGGTAACACCTTCAGTCTTTGGCATGACCCTTGGTTCTTTGGCCAGCCGGTAAATCCCTCTGAGGATCTCTTATATAACTCTTGGATCCTTATTACGGCTCGTATCTCTAGCATCATTGATATGGGCTCCTGGTCCCTTCTACCTAGTAATCACCATGAGGTCCAAACCTTCCGTAATCTTTTCTCTGACATCCCTCCCCCTTCTGATGGGGAGGACCTCATCCTTTGGGATAACCAAGCTATTACTTCCTTGAAGTCCAGATCTATTTGGGACTCCATCCGTTCCGGAGCTCCCTCTGTACCAAGGGCTAGTCTTTTGTGGCATTCCTTGCATGTTCCTCATTTTTCCTTTACATTATGACTGGCCCGCTTCACAGACGACTCCCAACCAATGACCTTTTCTCGGCCTACTCAAGCTTCCTCCCTATTTTATGCCCCTTGTGTGAGCTTTCTGCTGAGTCTTTTCCCCATCTTTTCTTTGATTGTCCTTTCTTCGGTCTTTGCATTTGGGAACTGGATTGGTTTTCTTCTGGCCTGGGACAACTTGGTGGAGTACATCTTGAATTTTAAGGGGGATTCTATGCTGACTGAAATATTAAAGTTATCCTTTGCCACTACAGTCTACAAATTTTGGACTATCGGGAATTCTAAAGTTCATAACAATTAGAAGATGCCTCCCCTGGTGTTAGCCCGTGATATCATTGCTATGATCAAGGCTCGACTCTCTTCCTCATTGAAGTTCCATAAGGCTGCCCATACCTCCACCATCTATAATATTTGGTTATAGTGGCTTTGGGTTTGTTAGGTCCCGTTGTTGGTCTCTCGCTCGCTAGGTCCCACTTGTTTGTTGTGCACGATCTTCGACCATTGCTCGTTGAGATGTTCTTTGCCATCGGGCAAAGGTTGCTGGTTGTTCCCTTCTTTGGACTTCATCACTGCATTCATCTCCTGGTTGTTGTAGGCTTTGACACTTGTGTATGGTTGTACTGGTTTTATGCTTTGCTTTCTTGTATGATAGATGTAGGCTTGTTCCTTGTTCTCTCGCTTTGTACTAGTTTGTCTTTAGGTTTATCCTCATGGGTCCTGTCCCATGATGATCACTCTAAAGCCTCTGGGGTATGCTCCTATGCGATTGTAGTATCTTTTTTCTTTCTATATACAAACAAACTTAGCAAAAAAATTGTAAGGAGGTGGAGCCTTTTGACCAAATTGCCCTCACCTTGGAAATCTATAAATAGAGAGCTAGGATTGTTCATTTGTGCTTTGTTAAATTCCACCAACATTTTAGCAAATATAGAGAGAGAAATAAGAGCTTGACTTTGATAACTCAGGAAGAAGAAGAAAGAAAGCTTGAACATCAAAGGTAATAAACCTTTAAACCATTAATCTTCATCTCTTCCTTGTTAGTTTGTTAGAGAAATGATTATTGGTGGAGCATGTATCATAAGAAGGAACAAGGATGGCTATTAGAGGACTTAAACCTTAATAAACCATGATTGTAAGTGGAATCATAATCTTAGAATTATGAACTAATGAAGAACATATGAAGAATTGTCATTTTGTTGTTGATGGACAAGTTTAAAACCATCGTGTATAGGATTAGATGAAATATGTTTGGTTAGGATGATAAATGAATGGAATGAATCCATTTTGAACGGTGTAAAAATCTCAAGTAACGAAGTTATGTCGAAATTTACGAGATTAGACGACAATCGTCGAAATCGTAAAATTCTCGGAATGAAAGTCAAAAGTCACCGTTTAACTCGGAAACATTACTTTTCAATGGAGTATAGTATAACTTTGCATTTTAGAGTTGCGAACTCGAGAATGGTCGAATTCCGACTTAAAACGAAGAAACGAGCTTTGAACGTTCACGAACGTTTAACGAACGCTCAATAAAGAACTTAATCGGTGAATTCCATGTTAACGGATTCGAAAATATAAGATTTTCTAATGAAATTGTAGTACACGTGATATGTGAGCTAACGGCTTTTGAACGAACCAATTCCGACTTATGATGAGTAAGTTATGAGGCCGGAAAGAATTGCAGAAGAAAACTGAGAAAATGTTCTGAGGCACAAGGCTGGCGACGCAAAGACCGCCAAGGTACTAACATCGGCGCCAGTAGCGCTGCATCAAAACCTCACCATCGTGAACTCATGCCGCAATGCGGCATAGAGTAGGAAAGTAGGTGCAGCAATACGAGACCGGTCTCAAGCATCGCTAACTTCAAGGCCATGCAAAGACGAGCCTTTGTAAGGGAAGTCAGCTGCAGTCACCGGGCTTAAGAATTACTACTGAAGGTTGACAAAAGGTAATACAATAAACCGTAACAAATGTTAACTAATCTAATGAATGATTAGATTAAGAAGAAGGGTAAGATAGATTAGTGATCATACATGATTGTTTATGACCTAATGTGGTATGTTATGTGATCATGTATTGTAGAATCCTTAAAGACTCAAAGGAAAAGTGTATTAACTATAGAAGACGCTGAAGGCAAGTGTTCAAAACCCTTGTCTATGTTCTTTTTGGACAAGTTTTGTGATTCATGTATCTTATGCATGAATTGATGTATAACGAAGTCGAAGCCAATTCCTTCGGCTAGACTTAATGTGTTTTGTGGATTTTCTCATAATCTATCAGAATATTATCAGTGTTGTTATCTTTTGCCAACTGTTTTGGTATGGATTTCAATGAAAGACTGAGTATGAATAAACAAATGTTTTATCGCCAAACGACAGGCACGTGAGGTTGCCAAAATTTAAATGTAGATACGTTTAAAGAAGTAGTGTTGTACAACATAGAGTACTATATGCTGATCACCTAGACGTGCTCGTAAGAAATGCCAGACTTACGGACTTGGTGTCGGGTTGTCCTTTTTAAAAAAAGAATGAAATGCTCAAGGTCTTGGACCAAAATTGATGTTTAACGAATGTTGTTCATTGTTAAACATTTTTAAGAAAAGAGAAGTGCTATTTTGAATTATCTATAGTACTTCATAACTATTGATTCAGTTATAGAAGATATACGATTCATATGCTTCAAACCTGTTGTTTAAATGAAATTGTCATACTTGTTGAGCTAGTTATGATCACTCTTGCGTGAACCATATGAATGCAGCCAAGACCGAACGTACTGAAGGATCGAGTAAGGATAAAGGGAAGGCCTTTGTAATAGTATAGTATGAATGTTGTAATTATATGATATTATGACAAAGAACACATGTAATGGTTACAAAGAATATGGCAAAGGAAATATTGTTTTGGAATATATAGAAGACATATTCACTCTTTTGAGGTATTTCTATTGAATGTATGTGTGAACTGTAGCACCATCTGTCGGGTTGGATGATATCCGGATTTGGGGGCGTCACAGAATTAATGACTTGTTCGATCAACTGAAGGGAGCTAGAAACTTTTCGAAGATATATTTAAGAAGTGGATATCATCAGTTGAAGGTAAAGAAGGAGGATGTACTGAAAACGACATTCAGAACTCGGTATGGTCACTACGAGTTTCTGGTTATGTCATTTGGTTTAACAAATGCATTTGCAACATTCATGGATTTGATGAACATGGTGTTTAAACCATTCTTAGATAAATTTGTAGTGGTTTATTGATTATATATTGGTGTATTCTAAAACCAAGGAGGAGCACGTTGAACACTTAAAGGTGATGTTAGAGACGTTAAAAAGAGGGGAGTTGTACGCTAAATTTTTGAAATGTGAGTTTTGGTTAGAACGAGTGCAGTTTCTTGGACACGTGACAAGGACGGAATCTCAGTAGATCCATCAAAAGTTGAAGTTGTAATAAACTGGGATCAGCCAAAGACACCGTCAGAAGTAAGAAGTTTCTTGGGGTTGGCAGGTTACTATTGGTGTTTTATTCAAGACTTTTCCAAGATCGCAACTCCATTGACGAAGTTGACTAGGAGAAGGCAGTTAAGTTTATTTGGACGGAAAAGTGAGTTTCCAAGAGTAAAGAAGAGATTGAGTTTAGCACCTGTGTTGTCATTGCCTGATGATAAAGGGAATTTTGTGGTATATAGTGACGCATCTCGTAAAGGACTTGGCTGTGTACTTATGCAGAACGGCAGGGTCATTGCATATGCATCGCGACAATTGAAGGATTATGAGAAAGGGTATCTGACTCATGATTTGGAGTTGGCTGCGGTGGTGTTTCCTCTGAAGATTTGGAGGCACTATCTGTATGGAGAGAGGTGTGAGATATATAAAAGTATGAAGTATATCTTTACACAAAAGGATTTGAATATGCGACAAAGAAGATGGCTGGAGTTAATTAAAGACTATGACTGAAAGATTTTTATCATCTCGAAAAGGCGAATGCTGTTGCTGATGCCTTAAGTAGAAAGGGTCGGGAGAAATTAATGATGTTAATTGCTCAGGAAAAGCTTGTAGCAAAAATGGCCAAGATAGAGTTGGAAATTAAATATCCGACAGGATCAGATGAAAAATTGTTTCAGATGGGGAGCAGTACAATTTGGTGGATAAGGTGAAGAATGCACAACTTCAGGGTGAAAACTGTGAAAAGATAAAAAGAAAAGTGTCTAAAGACAAATTTAAAATTCATACAGAAGGGTTGCTTAGATTTGAGGGAAGAATTTGGGTCCAGTACATGAAATTAAAGAGGAAATTTTGAACGAGGCTCATAAATCACGATATTCGATTCACCTCGGAAGTACAAAAATGTACCAGGATTTTAGACATCATTTCTTGTGGCCGAATATGAAAAAAGATGTTGCTGAATGTGAGGCAAAATGCTTAACATGTTAGAAAGTTAAAGCTGAACATCAAAGGCCAAGCGGATTATTGCAACCATAGAGATACCAGAATAGAAATGGGAGCATATCACAATGGATTTTGTGGTAGGTCTTCCAACGACTTAGCAAGGTTATGATGCAATTTGGGAGATTGTGGATCGATTGACAAAGGCATCACACTTTTTGCCAATCAAAATTAGATTTAATCTAGATCAGTTGGCAAAACTATACGTGAAGGAGATTGTATCAAGACACGGTGTCCGTCCATTGTATCATATAGAGATCCACGTTTCACATCAAATTTCTGGAAACGACTACGGGAATGCTTGGGAACGCAGTTAAGAATGAGCACATCGTATCATCCTCAAACCGACAAACAAAGTGAGATGACAATCCAGACATTGGCGGATATGCTCAGAGCTTGTATTATGGATTTCAAAGGAAATTGGGATGACCATTTACTGTTGGTTGAATTTACCTATATTAACAGTTATCACACAAGTATTGGCATGCCGCCTTACGAAGCGTTGAATGGCAGGAAGTGCAGAACCCCGTTGTGCTGGGACGAAGTTGGAGAACGTCAGCTATTAGGTCCAGAGATGCAAACCGTCGAGATCATCAAGGTGATTCGGGCGAGATTGATAGTTACAGGATAGGCAGAAGAAATATGTTGATCAACACCGATAAAATCAGGAATTTGATGTCGGCAATTTTGTTTTCTTGAAAGTGTCTCCCTGGAAAGGGAAAATCCGGTTTGGTAAAAAGGGGAAACTAAGCCCTAGGTTTATAGGACCTTTTGAAGTGCTACGACGAGTTGGTGAAGTGGCATATGAGGTAGCTCTACCTCCGGATCTAGAACATATTCATAACATTTTCCCTGTTTCGGTATTACGACCATATAAGCCCGATTATAAACATGTTATAGAGTGTGAACTGATTCTGGCTTAAAAAAGATTTGTCTTACGAGGAAATTCCTGTTCAAATAGTTGATAGGAAAGAGGAAGTTCTCATAAACAAAATAATACCTTCTGTTAAGGTAATTTGGAGAAACCATAATGTTGAAGAAGCTACGTGGGAACTTGAAGATGTTATGATGAAAAATTATCCTCAATTATTTGCTTAATTTTCTGGGGACAGAATCTTGTTAAGAAGGGAAGAATGTGACGAAAAAATTTATTGAGTTGTGATTCTTGGGACAAAATCCTTTGAAGGAAGGAAGGATGTAACGAATGAGAATTTTGTAATTAATTTTAAATATTTATCGAATTAAATAAATATTTGAGTTGATTTATTTATTGAGATAAATAAATATTTGATGAAATTAGTATACACTAATTTAGTTAAAGTGTGTTATAATAATTAAATTAATGTATAATAATTTTATGGATTGAAGATTTAATTTAATGAAATAATTAAATGAATTGTTTAATAATTATAATATTGTGAAATGATGTTATTTTAATTTAGTTGAGTAATGGAATTAAAGGAATGATTAATTTAGAAGATTAATATTTATTATTTTGTTGGCTAAATAAATATTATGTGGATAATTAAAATATTATGTGGGTGGCTGTTATCTTTGTTGCTGGGTCTTCTTCTTCTGTTGCTATAGAAGGGTTTAGGTTTGCTCTGAACTACTTTCGGGCCGCTAGTCTAACTCGAGCGGTTGTGTGTTCAGCTGCCCATACTGTAATCTTGTTGGGCTATATTGTTGCTTGTTTTGGGCGGATTTGGCTTCTGTTGCTGCTTGGTTCCTTACTGCAGATGGGGTTCTTTCCTGTTCGCTCATTCTGGATGCCTTGATCCTTTGGTTTGGTTGTTCCGGCTTAATGCTTGTTGTTTCCTTTTAATTGTTTCTGTTAAGAACATTGTACTTTCGTTTGATATGGTTGTTGGTCTTTAGTTGTTCCTTTTGGGGGATGTCCCATGAGGTTCACTCTAAAGCGTCTGGGGTATGCCCCTTTGCGATTGTTTAATATCTCTTTCTTTTCAATACTAAAACAAACTTAGCGAAAAAAAAATATAAAAATAAATTAAGGAGGAGGATATTGTAAGCCAACCAAACATGGCCTTGTGGCTTTTGGTAAATATAACAGTTGATAACCTTTGCTTGGTGAAACTGATAACCCATGTTTTATCAATTTTTTTTTATTAATGTGGAGTTTTCCAACCGCAGTCGGACTAAGTCTCCCCACCTCGGACCAGGCTTTGTGCACAGACTCGGCTTAAGACATGGCTCCGCCCTGAAATGTGTGATCCATGGCCACACGTTGATTGTATATTATGCGTACTTTTGTTCCAAGACTTAGAGAGAAATACAAAGAACTTGAGAGTTGGAGAAGGGAATTCTTTGAGAATTGGAGTATCAAGAGAGAAGAGGGAGTTTTAGCAAGCAATTCTCTATCATCTTTGTTAAGAGTAATCAAGAATTGAAGGTATAAAACCTAACTTCATGTTCTTAGTTTTTAATGTAGAACTTATGTGAATTTGAATTATAAGTGTTAATTAGTTAATGTAATCCATTAGTTATCATCTATAAATGATTTTCAGTAAGAAAATTCATGAAATCATTTTTTGTGTTCTTGAGTTTATTTTTTATTTTTTATGCTAAATTGTGAGTATTATAAAAAAAAAGGAACACATCTAGGGGCATACCCCGCGAAAAAAATATAGCAACCACATCAGAGACATGCCAATGATGCACTTGCTATAACCAAAGGCTATAACTGCCAACATCTAAGATTGGGATATTTTACAATATAAGAGCTAAATTTTTTAACTGAATACAATTTGCATTTAACAATCCTAACACAGTCTTGAGCAAGAGCAGTAGCAGCACTGGGGGTTTCACCATGGGCTCGTCTATTGCGTTCATTCCATACTTTATAAATAACAGTAGCCAAACAAAGCTTTATAATCCGAAATGACATTTGGTCCATTTGAGAATGTTGAATGTGATGAATAAGTGGGTCCCAGTCAAAAAAGGTACACTAAAACCGACCATGAACAAGTAAAGCACCGAACCAAGAAGCTGTTGGGAGAAGACACAGCCAAAGAAAAGGTGAGAGAATGATTTGGGGGCATGAGAACAAAGATAACAGGAGTCCAATTGCCATGTCACCAGCCTCTTATGTAGTGCCAAATTGTAAGAAGACGAGAAAAATGGGGACTGAAGGTTATGCCATATAAGATTGAACCAAGGGGTGGCACCCTCACAAATGAATAGATGACCGAGATATGAGAAGCTTTGATCGAGGAGAGGCTCGCCCAAAGACACCGATCCGCATCAGAGAGAAGGCAATGGCATGTGAAGTAATTTTTCCTTCATCTGCATAAGGCTATGGTAATTGGATATAGCTGCCATGAGCAGTGCGTGATGATGTCGCTAACCTTGGCTGAAAAAGGCAGACCAGAATTTGAGACTATAGGATCTGTACAATGACAAGTAAGTGGACGATTGTCTAACCAAGGATCTTTCCATAAATTGATGTTCTGGCCGTTACCCACTTTAATGTAATAAAATTGATGGCTAAGCTCCTAAGGTTCAGTACTTTGCGCCAAATCCAGGAAGCATTAGAAGGGATAGGAGTAGTCCAAAAGTTTTTTTTTTGCTAAATTTAGACTGAATTTAAAAATAAAAGGGATTACAAGCCTCATGGGAAACCCCAATCAGAATATAGCACAGACAACATAGGACATGCCCTATGATGTTATAACTATAAAAGATTACAAGGCCAAATGCCCAACGAAGATGTGACAAGAATACAACACAAAGCCCGACAAACTATCTTTTAAGAGCAATAGCATTTAAGACCATTAGCAAGGAGACGGATCAAAGGCACTAGCAGCAACAGGAGCACCATAGCCCAAGCCGAATAGCTGCCTCCCCAACTGATGCAGCTCGCCCAAGAAGCCCAGCTGCAGCTCGTCGAATTAGTAGCTCGCCCAAGTATCACCATTTTCAGAAGCACCATAGCAGCTGGTCGTAGCTCGCCCAAGCAACCAAGAAGTAGCTCGCCCACTATATGGTTCGCCCACCAAGCAGGTGCCTCACCCACCAAGCAGCTCGCCCACTCAAATCAGTGCAGCACATAGACAGGGACATCAGTGCAACATATAGCCTAGCACCTCCCCACCTAGCACCAGTGCAGCAAGTAGAACCAAACGTGACCCAAACAGAACGTAGCAACTGCACAAACAAGATCCCTCACCACAGCAGAACATAACGTAGCCAACACCCCAAGAGCAGAGCATAACGTAGTGACTGCAGAAACAGTCTGGCATCTCAAGAAACTGCAGTTGCCCAGGCCAACCAAAATGGAAGTCCAGTTCAGAAACCATGCTCTGTCTTGTCCAGACCAAACCAGCAGAGGCAAAGGGAAGAGGCTGAACGGTAGAACTAAACTGCAGGACCAAGAAGCTAACACCAAAGCAATGCTAAACATGTTTATCCAATCAATACCAACCATGTTCAAAACCAGCAGCAAGCCCATGACGAGGACACCACAAGCAATCCCAAGACGAGTACAATTACAACGTAAGTGATTTATAGCAATGTCTAGACTTGATTTGTTGAAATTTAGCATTAGAATGAAGACCACACTTTAGCAAATGAATAATACCACGAATAAGAATCCGAGCTGGGGTGGGCTTAGATGAGAAAATTCTAGCATTTCTTTCGGTCCAGATTCGATAGACTACCGCAGCAAACCCAAAGCGAAGAAGGCTAGAGCGAAAATTAGAGCATGAGCGACTTGAGATAAAGCTAGTCAGAATCCCAACTCCTACTAAAACCTCTCCAGCCGCACAGCTTAAGGACAGCTACCAGAATCTGAAATGAGAAAAAGCAATCAAAGAATAAATGGCTAAAAGTTTTGTTAGTATTCGAGCAAAGCACACACATAGGGTTAACAACAAGGCCAAATTGTGTTAGTATGTCAAGGGTTCGCAGCCCCTTAAGGCAAGCCAGAGGATAAAAGATTTCCGGGGGGACACAAGCTTATGCCAAACCAAGTTATGCCAAGACACGGTAGACCCAGTCCTTCGAATAGAGTTCCAAATAGTTGAAGCCTTAACATCTTTAGCCATAGTGCCATCCCAAAGAAGGCCATCCTGGTTTGTAGAGTTGCATAGTCTAGAGTAGTCAAATGAATTCCGAAAAGCAATGACATCCTGGTGATTCAAAGCAGGTAACACCCATCTAGAGTTTTGAATGATGCTATTCACACAGGCATGGGGACCTAGCCCCGAGTTGACAATCAAAGACGAGTGAACAGAATTAGTCAGAGATGATTGACCAATCCATGGGTCAAACCATAGGCTAGTATTAGCTGCATTACCTATGTCATAAGATAAGTGTCTACGAGCGAGATCCCTGCATTGTAACACTTTCCTCCAGATCCAAGAACTATTAGGAGGTATAGGGATAGCCCAGAAAGATTTAGTCTTTAGCAGAGTAACATGAACCCATTTAGCCCATAGAGAGGGAGAGAGGGGATTGATGACGTTCCAAAGCTGCAACAAGATAAGCGATTTGTTCCATTCAGCAAGGTTTTTAATTGCAAGACCACCCTCTGCATAAGGAATATCTTAGCCCAAGCAACTTTAGAGCCATATTTGTCCATGGATGGGCCCTTCCATAAGAATCTAGACATGGAAGACTGAAGATCTTTCAAAACCGCTGCAGGAAGGATGAAGTGAGCCGACCAGTAAGCTTGGGAAACGTGGACAACTGATTTAATAAGTTGCAGGTGACCGGCGTAAGACAGAAATTTGTTGGTCCAAGAGCTAATTTTGGCTTTGACCCTTTCAAGGAGGGGGCGACACTCAACAAGGCTAAGCTTTGAGGTGATTAAGGGAACACCCAAGAATTTTGCAGGGAACACACCCAAGCGGAAATCCAAAAGGTTAAGGATAAGTTCCGATTGGACATGAGGAACATGGGAGAGAAAACATGTGCTCTTCATGGCATTGATGAGGAGGCCCGATCCCAAGGAGAATTGGTCGAGACAGGACTTAATAATCTTGACAGAGTCAATATCACCATGACAGAAGATAATGATGTCATTTGCAAAGCAAAGATGGGTGAGGGATAAAGGCACAGATCGCCAATGAAACTTGAAGGAATCCTGCTTGGAGTACTGGGACAACATCAGAGAGAAGACTTCCATAACAATGACAAAGAGGTAGGGGGATAATGGGTGACCTTGTCTAAGACCTTTAGCCCCTTTGAAGTAACCACATAAGGCCCCATTAACTTTAACAGAGAAGCTGGAAGTGGAGATGCAAGCCTTGATCCAGTAAATAAATTTGGGAGGGAACTTGAAAATTTTAAGAGCAGCCCACAAAAATCCCAAGAGATAGAGTCAAAAGCTTTCCTAAGATCAATCTTCATAGCACACCTGGCCGGGCCAGAAGGTCTATGATAATTTCTGAAAAGTTCTTGTGCAAGAAGAATGTTATCACCAATTCTCCGTCCCGGAACGAAAGCAGATTGGAAGGGAGAAATGATGGAGGGGAGGACAGCCTTAAGCCTAGATGCAATGAGCTTTGAAATACACTTATAGGTTGTATTGCAGCAAGAGATTGGTCTAAAGTCATTCATAGAGCCTCGGTTAGGAACTTTCGGAACAAGAGCAATGGCCGTGGCATTTGACCCCCTAAGAAGGCATCCCTGACTGAAAAAGGAACGGATATCAGCAGTAAATACCTCTCCAACAATATCCCACACATGGAGGAAGAAATTAACATTAAACCCATCGGGGCCAGGACTCTTGTTCTTCTTCAGTTGCTTAAGGGTGGACAACATCTCCTCATCCGACACATCTCTTTCAAGCAAAAGGGCTTGTTGAGAGGACACATGATTGGCCCTAAGAGAATCAGGTAGAGGGATAGCAGAGCAATCAGCAGAAGAAGGAGTGCCGAGAAGATCAAAGAAGTGGTCAACTGCAACACGTTGCACAACCGAGTGCCCAAAACATAATTCACCGTCCAAATTTTCAATTGCTAAAATCTTATTCGTGTTCCACCTTTGCTTGACTTGGTTATGGAAGTAACCCGTATTCTTATCACCTTCCTTCAACCATTGAATTCTAGATTTCTGCTTTACAAGTTTCTCTTCAAGAAGGAGAGCAGCCCAAAGGGAATAAGTTTGAGATCTCTGAAGGAGAAGGAGAGAAGGATCTCCCGGATTGAGAGAGATGGCATGCTGAGTAGCGTGCAAGCAGTCCCTAGCCTGTTTCACATTTGAGGTCAGATTTCAATTGCGCTTATTGAGGTCCTTTAGGGCAAATTTAACAGCAGATAGCTTCCCTGCCAGAATCTGTAGTGGGTCACTCGAGCAAGGAGAGAGCCAAGCAGTTCGAACCACCTCATGATAATTTTCCAAGCCCATCATGAAGTTAAAGAACTGAAAAGGCTTAGGAATGTGGGGAGAGGAAATACCAGACTGAACCACCATAGGGCAATGATCAGCGCTTGGGAGTTGGGATAAGAGTCCAACCAGAGGTTGTTAACCAAAGCACGATCAAGCTTCTTGTAAGTTGGGTTTGCTGTTTGAGAATCCCACCAGGTGAGAAGGGGGCCAGTAGCACGAAGGTCCAACAAGAGGAGGTCATCCAACCAATCCGTAAAGTCTTGTATACCATAGTCCCAAGAACAGGCACCTCCATCAGTTTCAGTCAGGGATTTAACCACATTAAAGTCCCCAATAAGAGACCACGGTTTATCAATCGAGCCAGCAATAGCTCTCAAATCTTTCCAAAGAGATTTCCTTTCACTAGGGGTATTAAGCCCATAAACAACAGTAACAAAGCTATTAAAATTTAAATCAACAGAAGAAACAGAACAATGGATAAATTGTGCAGACTTTATAATTATATTGACATTACAGATATTTGGGTCCCAACCAACCCATATTCTTCCATTCACATGATGCTCATAATTAAAGTGCCACTGCCAGTTCCTATAGATAGCTTTAGAGACAAAATTGGCCTTATGTGACTTGACCCTTGTTTCAACCAGGCCAACAAAAGAGATACTATGCTTACAAATGAGATCATGGATGCTAGTCTGCTTAGGAGACATATTTACACCTCTAATATTCATAGAGCAAAAATTTACCATAAACAGGTAAGAAAGTTAAGTAGGGGACTTCTTGCTCCCCCCTCCTTTGATCTTTTTCTTGGAGGCTTGACCAACATCGAGAGAGCCTACAGCTTTATGTTTTAGGTCCTGACTTCCTTCTCATCAATCAGCTTAAGTTTGCCCACAAGGGGGTTAGGAGAGGGGGTGACATCCGTGTCAGAGAAACTGTCCAAAGGATCAGCGACCATGGGGGAGAGTAGGTTGAACAAGTTTGAGTCTGGAGGACCAGAGGGGGAGGCTAGACCAGCTTGTTGTTTAGGACCTTTAGCGACCAAGGTCCAATTGTCAGAGGTTGGGGTTGGGGCGAGAGAGGGGTTAACTGGAGGGGCAGAAGGTTCACCAGCAGCAGGGGTAATAGTTGAGGAGACAACTTTGGGAATCCACTTATAGTTAGCATTTGGACATTTAAGAAGGGAGTGTCCAAAAGACTTGCAATGAGAACAAAATAGCGGTTTATTCTGGTACTCCACTGCAACCGAGACCACTTTTTCTGAATTAGTTTCCTCGTCAAGGACAACAACATCAAGGCTAGAGGACCAACTTGAAGAGGAAGGAATCTCAACACATATCCTGGCATAGTTTATGGGCTCTAATTTTTCAGTGATCTTATCAACAAAGAGAGGTTTACCTATCCCACTGGCAAGGTAGCTAAGTCTAGGGCCAGAAAGGTAGGACAAGGGAACATTATGGAATTTCACCCAAACCGGGGCCTTAGTGCACATATCGGACTTAAAATCCAACCCCCCTCCTTCCAATGCAAGAGCTGAAGGTGCTTATTAGAAATATACCAAGGACCTAAAGCAAGAATATCGTTACATTCCTCAGGATTAGAGAATTTGAAAATGAAGTACCCCTTATCCTGCAAGAAGACCTTCTGCAGCCCCATGCTATCCCACATCTTATGGACACTATCCTCAACCAGTTTAAAAGGGAGCCGAGAGTGAATAAAACTTCCAACAAGGCAGGATTTCCAAAGGTTATTACCAAGCTGAAGGACCTTGGAGGGTGCCTTAACAGTGATGGTCCCGTTTTCTATAGATGGAGGAGCAGGAGGGAAGAAATCAAGAACCAAAGAAGATTTGGGGGAACCCTTTGCCACAACAGAGCTCCAAGAAGGCTTAACCGGAGGCAACACCCCATCAACAGGAGAAGAGGAGGTCTTAAGCATCTGCTTGATCGGCGACCCAACTTGCCCAGGAGCAGACTCATAGGCACCCTCCAAAATCGGAGCAGACACACCATCTACCGGAGTTACTTGGCTGCACGCCCTAGGGGGCTCTTTATCAAACAGATCATGATCATTGACTATGCGAACAGATTTTCCTTTACAGGCGAACTCATTAACATTTTCAAGTGAGAACCCTTGGGCGTTGATGAAATCAAGCAGCAAGGCACTTTTTTTCTGCTTAGTAGCAGCTTCAATATTCCCCTGTTTGGATAAAGCTTGTGCAGCTAAAAAAATCTCTTTCATGGCGGTACCATTTTGAAGCCCTAGGCTTTCTGCAGCAACACTATTAGATTCGGAATTGTCAGAGTTGTCGCGAGGTGGGCAAAGAATTACCGGAACAGGATGAGACTCGACCATAGCCTCGCCATCAATAGAGGGAGGGCTTGGGTATTCCAAAATCGTTAAAAGCTCCCAGAGAGGCAGAGCTAATGTAATTCCAATTTGAAAAGGTGGTCATAGTCAACCATGGAGAGAATAGGAATGGGAGAAAATGAATGGAAAGAGGGAGAGGAGATACGGACAAGGAGGACTAAGGAGGAGAAGGAGGGAGGGAGACGGTGGGGTAGCTAGAAAAGGAAAACAGAAAAAGAAGGAAAGGAAAGAAAGATTAGGCGTGGTTAAGCGGGAGACAAAAAAGGAAAGAAGGAGAAGGAGATAACAGTAGAGGGAGAAACGGAAGAAGGAAAACTAGAGAGAAGGAGGAGAAAAAAAACCTAGAGAGAGAGAGTCTAACCCATCGCTTTTTGTTTAAGTTCTGATATGTCCAAAAGTTGTGCTTCAAGAGTAGAGTTTTGTTAACCCATTGAGCCCAGAAAGAGGAACTTTTGAAACAGATAATCTGCCACAGGTGTAGCATAATCTGTGCTTTGTTCCATTCAACAACTTTTTTAATACCTAACCCACCTTCAGAAAGGGGCAAGGTGACACGGGCCCAAGAAACCTTTGAACCATATTTATCAAGCGAGGAACCCTTCCAAAGAAATCTAGAAAGTAGCTGTTCAATTTGCTTGGTAACTGATTTGGGAAGAACAAAATAAGCAGACCAATATGATTGAATTGCGAACAGAATGGATTTAATGAGTTGCAGCCTACCCGCATAAGAGAGGTAACAGTTAGCCCAGGACTTAATTCGCAAAGTGATCTTTTGAATTAGGGGCAAGCATTCAGCTGAGGATAGCTTCGAAGTATTGAGGGGCACTCCTAAGAATTTGACAGGCAAAGAACCCAGGCCTATATTGAGAGATGAAAGAATGTTATCAGCCAGATTGGGAGAGATGTTAGCAAGAAAGCACTGACTTTTGTTGTGATTGATAAATAGGCCAGAGAAGCTGGTGAAAGAGTCAAGGCTATGCTTTAAAAGATTGACAGATTGTATGTCACCATGACAAAAGAGAATGAGGTCATCCGCAAAGCAAAGGTTTGTAATTTTACATGCCTTTGTTCTCCAATGGAATGAAAAATTTGGAGAGGAAGAAGCTTTATCAAGAAGTAGAGCTAGGACTTCCATGACTAAAACAAACAGATATGGAGAAAGAGGGTTGCCTTGGCGAATACCTTGTTTACCTTGGAAATAGCCACATAGCTGACCATTAACTTTAACTGAGAACATAGCCGTAGAAATGCAACTTCTGATCCATTGTATAAATTTAGTAGGATAGCCAAAAAGGGCCAGAACATCAAATAGGAACTCCCATCGGACAGAGTCAAAGGCTTTCTTCAAATCAATTTTAACCGCACATCTAGAGGGCCCAAATGGTCTATGATAATTTCTTCAAAGCTCTTGGGCCAAAAGAATGTTGTCACCAATTTTACGTCCCGGAATAAAGGCAACTTGAGAGTTTGAGACGAGGTCAAGAAGAGTAGCTTTGAGTCTAGTTGCTAGAATTTTGGATATGCATTTATAGATAGAGTTGCAGCAAGATATAGGCCGGAAGTCAGTCATAGAGGTGGGGTTTGGGACTTTAGGAATAAGAGCGACAGCAGTGGCGTTGGACTCTTTAAGAATGTGACCAGAGTTGAAAAATGATTGACCAGCTTTGACAAAGTCAGCCCCCACAGTGTCCCAAGAATGAAGAAAGAAGTTCACGTTGAAGCCGTCAGGGCCAGGACTTTTATTTCTCTGCATGCCTTTAAGAGTGGAGAGAATTTCCTCCGGAGTAACAAGAGCTGCAAGAGAGGGAATCATATCGGGGTTGATACGCTTTGTGATCACTTCAGCTAAGGCAGCCCGACCTAGGTAGGGGGAGATATTTTTGGTACCCAAAAGATTTTTGAAGTAGCCAACTGCAGTGGACTTAATCTGCTCCAGATCATTAGTCAATACTCCCTGATTATCCTCGATCGCAAGTATCTTATTTGAATTCCACCTTTGGCATGAAAGTATTTGGTGTTTTTATCCCTTAAGGAAAGCCACTGAATTCTGGATTTTTGATGAAAAAGTTGTTTTTCTATAGTAATAGCATCCCATAAATCCTTGGTAAGTTTCCTATGGAGATCAAAATTATCCGGGGAGATAGGAGCATTAGACAGTTGAATGGTCATTTGAAGAGCATGAAGAGCTTGCCTAGCCATTTGACGCGTTTAAATCGCAGAGCCATTTTGCTTATTCAGATCAATGAGAGCTCTTTTGGTTCTCCAAAGCTTTTCCGCAAGAACAAAAAGAGGGGAACCAATGATATGGCAATTCCAAGCTTGGGAAACCACATCCTCGTAGCCATCCAAGAGAATAAGGTGATTGAAAAATTGAAAAGGCTTGAAGGATTTGGAAGTAGGGAGACCAGTAGACAGAATAATGGGGTTATGATCTGAGAAACCTCTAGCCCCAAAAGTAGCCAGAGAGAGAGTCATTTGAGTGAACCATTCTGCATTTCCAAGTGCTCTGTCCAGCTTACGACAAATAGTTCTATCCCCTTGAGAGTTCCACCAAGTGAAGTGAGGACCAACTGCTCTAATGTCATCCAGACCTGATTGTTCGAGACAAAAGTTTAAAGTCGGACATGCCAGTTGACCAAATGTCGTTACCCCCCTGCGATTCGACAAGACTGCAAATTTCATTAAAATCCCCCAAAACACACCATCTAGAACTGATGGAATTTGCGAGGGAAGAAAGCTCATGCCATAACTGCTTACGCTCAAACGGAGTGTTAAGACCGTAGACGATAGTAACCAAAAAAATATCAGCAGATCCAACCAAATATAATTCACAATGTATAAGCTGGGAAGATCTGAGCAACACATTAGCCGTCCAAAAAGAAGGGTCCCAGCCAACCCATATTCTACCATTGTCATGATAATCATAATTAAAAGCCCAGTTTCAATTAGCAAAATTTTTTGAGGAAATAGCCTTGGATTTGTGACATTTGACTCTAGTTTCCACAAGGCCAACAAAAGATATATGATTGTCCGATAAAAAGGCATGAACATCAGCCTGTTTTTGAGACTTATTAAAACCTCTAACATTATAGGAACAGAGCTTAGACATAAAAGGATAAAGATTTAGGATGGGGAATTTCTCCCCCTACCCTTGTTTCTCCTTTTAGTAGAAGGAGAACCAACAACCTCAGCCTTTGCTTTCAGCTTAAGATCTCTGCCTTCCTTTTCGTCGATGATTTTGAGTTTATCAGTAAGAGGGTTGGGAAGAGGTGGCAGAGAGATGTAATCAGGAGAAATGCAATTAGGATCCCCCAAGGCTGCAAATTGATTACCAGAAGTCACAGGAGATAGAGAGGAAGGATCCAATGGAATAAAAGGGGGCACCAAGGCTGGGGAGTTTTTCTGGGCAATAACAGTCCAGCCTTCTTCAGAAGCCACAGAGGGTGGGATGAAATTAGAGTTCACAGCAACAACAGAGGAAGAAGGACCAAGGCCATCAGCAACTTTAGTGGAGGATTTTGGTACCCATTGATAATTGGAGTTCTGGACATTTAATCAAAGAGTTCCCAAAGGTTTTGCAAACCGAAAGCAAGATGGGGGGTCTGCTCGAATTCAACAAATGACTTACCATTGAGCGTTCTTCATGCTCATCTTCATTCAAGATAATTACAGGAAGAGAACGGGGCAAAAGGGTTGCAACATAAATTTCCACACAGATCCGAGCATAAAGAAGAGGGTCCAATCTTTCCGTGACTTTATCCAAGAAAAGGGGCTTCCCAACCCCACTAGCTATGTAACTGAGGCCTTCGTCTGTCCAATAAGAGAGAGGAATGCCATGAAATTTTACCCAAACAGGGGCTTTTGAGCAAGCCTCTCTAGTAATGTCAATACCCTCCTTCCATTTCTTCAATAGGATTTGCTTGTTTGAGATATACCAGGGGCCCATAGCAAGGATGTTTTCTCGGGCTTCAGCCGAGTTGAATTTGAATATTTAATACCCTTTTTCATGCAGGAGCACTTTAGATAATCCCATCGAGCCCCAAAGTTTTTGAACAATACGCTCAACTACCTTGAAAGGGAGCTTAGAGTGAAGAAAGTAGCCCACAAGGCTATTGCACCACAGGTCACGTCCCTTTTTTAGCACCTCCGGCGGAGGCCTAATGGAGATAATGCCTTCTGATTTAGACGGGGAAAAAACTTTAATGAGGACTTCCTGGGAGCATCGTTCGCAACAACCGCACTCCAAGAGGGCTTTTCAGAGGTTGGAGGTTTGTCTGGGAGGGAAGAACCAACCTTAACTGGTTGTAAAAGAGGACTATCCAAAGTGTTGGGCTTCTCAGCAATTGAAGTGGAGCTAGGCACAGGCACAAGGAGAGCATCAACCACATTAGTGGAAATGTTAGCTTTCAGCGAACTTTTGTCAAATAGGTTGTGATCATTAACATCCCTATGCAGGACACCGGAGTTTGTAAAATCATTTAGCTCTTTAACGGAGAAACCATGGGCTACAAGAAATTCCAACAATTTTTTATTCTTACGCCTTTCATCAGCAGCTATGATTCTATCATGAGAAGAGAAATGTTGAGCTGCAACAAAAATTTCCTTCATTTTAGACCCATGCCCTAGGCCCAAACGGTCGCCCCAATCACTATTGGCAGACGAGCCATCCGGATCCAAAGCTAGGTTAATAGGAAGGGGAAGAGGAGCAAAATCCGATTAAGCCATCTTAGGAGAATTAGGGTTTGAAATCCCGTAATCGGCAAAAAGGTCACGAGAAATGCTAGACTCAGAGTTCCTAGCAGAGAGATGAGAGTGGCTAACCATGGCGGAGGAAAGAACGGGAGAGAATGAGGGAAAGGACTTTGCCGGGAAGAAGAGATTGCACGGAGATGAGGGAGAGACCGGCAGGATAAGGAAGAGGACCAAAAAAGGAAAACGAAAAAAGTTGGTGAGGATGGGGAAATTAGGTAGGAGAAGTCAGAAACCAAAAGGGGGAAAAAAGGGTTTGAAAAAATATTAACGGTAAAGGACGGAAAGGGACGACCGATTTGGAAAAGCAACGGAAAGAAAAGAGAGATAAAAGATTTTAGAGAGAAGGGAGAGCATAATTCTAGAGAGAGAAAACTAACCCATGATATACAATGTTACAAGTTATATTATTGATGAATAAATGTTGTTCGTTCTTGAGTTTTCTCTTGGGAAAAAGGAAAACCTGGTTGATGAATTGTTAGAATGGTGGCTATGTGTGTTATAGATGGTTTATAATCTGTTGTATATTGTTTACAAACGATTTTGGAGTATTAAATTCATGTGTAGTTATGTTTAAGAAGAAGAAATTAGTTTTTGGTTGAATATGTACTAAAAGGTTGGTTTTAGAGTTAAAATTTATGTTTGAATTATATGGTAATCTATAAATTGGTTATGGATTGTGTTAATATGTCAAGAAACGAAAGCAATGCATGTGTAATGGATTGTTTTAGTTAAGAAACGATGATTTGGTGATTGAATTCGCTAAACATGTTGGAATATGAAGAAAACTAGTAAAAACATGGTTTTAATATTTTAAAATTGATTGTGTAAGATGTTTATGTTATTAGAAGTGTGATATGCATGCTTAGTGATGTTGTTAATAAGTTTATAGCTTCTGGGTTTGTGAATTTCTGCTTAATTAGGAAAAAATTGTGTAGCATGGGAATGAACTGTGAAGCAGGGACACAATATGCAAGTTTACATCACAGACTTGCAAAGCAAATTGCTACCGGGTACCAAAGGCAAAAATGGCGTAGCTGCACCTGTTGAGTTTTCTGGATTTGAGCACCGGTATGATTGCTTGTTTAAGTGCAAGGCTTGGGGTAAGCTTGCATGCACCTCCCTCGAAAGCGTAAACAGGTTTGTTTTTTTATAGTTTTCAGTCCATGACATGTTGGCCTAACCTAGTCTAAGATGTATAATAATGTGTTAAACATGTAATGAAGTTATATAACAGATTGTAAACTTGTAGTTTATTAAGTCTTGAGATGTTATATAAACGTGATGATGTTTTACTAGATTTATGATTTCAGACCTGTAAATGGTGTCAGTGATTGGAATATGAGATAGGATAACGAGATGAACTTGAATGAGAATTAAACCTATAGGGTTAATGTTAGATTAACTAATCGGTATTGCAATTTCAATGGTATATGTAGGGTATTTGGCGAACGTGTGTTATAATTGGGTAGCTTACGCACGAGGCAACTTCCTAAACCTTATTTCTTTATGTAAAGCAAGATCTTTATCCTATCTTGTTTATTATTGTTGTGCAAGTTTCTAAATTTTACTTTTCGCTAATCAAGTTTCCTAATCTTGAACTTGATATTGTTTGATTAAGATGGCTCAAGTTGGTTGTTCATATTGAGCAAGTTTCTAATCATTGTTTCTTATTAATTCAAAGCTTGAGATGTTCATTATTTCAAACGAGACTTTCTAATTCCTTTGAAGATAGTCTATTGAATATACAATGTTTTATTAATCTATATATTATTGTGATTCTATTCTTGTCTTAAACATCGTTACTCAATACCTAGTTATTGTATCGAACTTCAAATGGCTAGTGAACCTCTATTGAATTGACTAGTCCATAGTTGATGAGCGTTCTAAAATTCTAGAACCATTGTTAAAGCTAATCCAAACTAAACTTTCTTTAGTGCGTAAATCTTAAGTCAAACTGAGATGAACAACCCTATTATAGGGGAATATATACGCGTTAGAGTTAAGATGTTTGTGCACAATACATGGTACGAAGGGTTGATCCCCCTAAGTACGAGAGGAAAGGTCCATATAGTCTAAACGACTGTTAAAGGTTGAGGTAGAAATACTTAGTAACCTGGGACATAGTTCATCGTCTTGAGACCCTCAGATATAAATCTCAAACTTATTTTCTAATCTTGATTCGAAGAACGAGTTCTTTATTATTCAGTAAAAAATTCATTGCTTACTCTTATGATTGTGCTATTGTCATCATTATATTTTTTTTTTGCTAAGTTTGACAAATATAAAGGAACCAAAGAAACAAATGCAGAGGGGCATACCCCGGAATATACCAACATCATCTAATGAAAGATGATGACATGATACAAGGAAAGATCCCAACTAACCAATACAGCTAAACTAACAACCAATTACAGAAATGATTACAATTTGTGGCCTGGAGAAAAGAGTTACATTTAGAAAGTCATGACTTAATGAGATGGATAACATCTTTGGCAAGGTTCCTAGGAGGAATAATGGAGCCTTTGTGGATCTTGTTGTTCTGAGCCTCCTAGACTTTGTAGAAGCCAAGTGGCCACTGTTAAGCTTAGGATTTTCTTGGACATATGCGAGCCTTGGTATGAAATCAGGTAAGCAATAATATCATCTCAAGAGAAGGGAAAAGTGGTCCAATTTCCTAAATTCATGACACATTGGAGAATGGTTGAAGAGTAAACACATTCAAAGAATAAATGGTTAAAGAATTCTAACTGTTGATTGCAAAGAGGACAGTTCCATGTTCTGCCAGTGTACTATTTGGTCCGGTTGTTTGTGGAGAGTTTTCGAAGGAGCCCAAGCCAGAGGATGAAGGAATATCGAGGAACATGAAGCTTATTCCAAAGTATAGAGCTCCAAGGAACCTTAGGAGATCTTGCTCGGATTGATTCCCAAATCTGTTTAGCCTTAACAGTCTTAATATCACATGTGCCCCATAAAATTTGGTCAGACCTAGGAGATGGGAGGGGAAGGAGGCAGATTTGCTGCCGAAGGAGAATGACTTCATGCTGGTTGCTAACTAGGTGGGTCCAAGAGTTGTCGGAGAGGAGAAAGCTAATCGTGGCAAGTGGTGGAAGTCCGGAATTGGAAAGGAGAGTATGAGAAGGGTTAATAGCTGCCCCATTCAACCAAGGATCATACCATAAGCTTATGTGTTGTCCATCCTCCACATTGTACTTTAGATGTTGAAGAGCGAGGGGACGTAATTTGAGGAATTGCTTCCATATCCAAGAGCAATCGGGGGATAATGTGACCGCCAAATGGTCTTAGATTTTAAGAAAGTGGCTTTCATCCGGTTTGCCCAAAGAGAGTGGGATTGATGGTGATTAGGTGGAGGAAATGTTGCAACAATGAGCTTTATTCCAATCCAATGATTTTTTAGTCCTAACCTCCTCATCCTTGGGTAATGTGATATTAGCCCAAAGCTACTTTTGCACCATACTTACTCAAAGTTGGGCCCTTCCACAAGAATCACCGAGTAATGCTTGAATTTCTCTTAGAACCGCTCTCCTGGAGCATGAAATGGGTGCACCAAAGAGACTTGTAAGGAGAAGAGAATGGAATGGATCAATTGTATTCTCCTAGAAGGCAAGGACCTTGGATGTCCATGAGGTGGCACGGTTGGTAATCCGTTGAATAAGAGGTACTGCAATCAGGTGTAAGAGAGCTTTTGGATAATAATGGTACTCCTAGGAATTTGGCGGTAAAGATCCTAGTTGAAACCCAAGAAGGGAGAGGATGTTACTTGTAGAGGAGGCATCAGTGTTGGCTAGGTAACAATAACTCTTGTGGGAATTAGGAATAAGACCAGAGACCAGAGAGAAAGATAGGATGCAAGAATTGACAATAGTAATGGAGGGTAAGCTTGCATGGCTGAAAATAATGATATCATCAGCAAAAAGGAGGTGAGTAAGTTTGCAAGCCTTGATCTTCCAATGATAAGTGATGTCATCATTATATTTATGAGCAATTGCTTGCTCACTCTTGCATATATCACTGCAGCTAAAGTTCAGAAAGTTGACGAACCGTCTGCTAGCAAGGCAAGGGCAAGATGTCCAAATGATGAAGACTTATTTGATTTTAATTAATAGAATTTATGTTATAAGACTTATTTAATTATATGATGTATTCCGTAGACTTATGTAATAATTTAAGGTTAGATTACCTGCGATTTGTTTTTAAGTTGATGTAACCCTTTAATGGGGAGGATTATTGTTTAAGTTATTTAACTTATGTATTTATCCTTGATTATGTGTAGTTAGATATAATTATTTTGGATAGTGAGCACCAAATCCTTTGGGAATGAAGTACCCGAATTTGAGGATGTCACAGAATCACTATTCAATTTCTTTGTCCCGTTTCAGAAACACTGAGTGATAAACACCATGGGACCTTAACCAAGAAGTTGGATGATGCAAATGTCCAGTTTGTTATATACGAAGTCAAAAGGTATCTTGGTAATATTAACTTTGTTTTTTGCTACTGATGTTGTTGACTCTATAGTGTAGGAATCTTTTGAACAAATATACAAGAAGGATTTGAGGGTTGGAATGGAGCAAAAATGTGAAGTAAATGATGCTCCTAATGAATTGAAACTGTTACTAGGCCACTTTAAGTTCACAAGTCCGATTACATAGAATGAAATGGAAGATGTCAATCCAATGACGTAAAACAAGGGCAGCTACTTGGGAGGCAACCCAAGACCTCAGATTTGATTTTTCTATCTCTTTACTTTTTAGTATGTTGTAGTTGCATGTAGTTTCTTTCTTTTCTGCATAATTTTCTTACATTAGGGACAATGTGTTTGAGTGTGGGGGGAGATATTTAGGTTTTATTTTATTTAGGGATATTAATCCAATTTTGATGGGAAGTTGAAAAAATTATGCCTTTGAAAATTCTTGGTTTCATGATTTTTTTTTTTTGGCTAAATGTTTAAAAGGTTAAAGTTAAAGATTGATAATTAATGCTAAATTGCAGAATCTGTTTGATGCTTAATTAGTTAATGCACGATGAAAACTAAGCCATGATCCATAGTAATTGATTTGAATTGAATTTGTGATACATGAGTACTTGAATATGAGAAGCATGCTTATTTGGCTAAGTTATTTGTTGAGTTGTCTATGTGCACTGATTTAATGACTTGGACCTGTTTAACCTGCTTATGTTGTTGCAGAACCTTGTGGAGAAAAAGTTGAAAAATTGATGAATGAAAAGAAGAGAAAAAAAGAAAAACGAAAAGAAATATTACGATTGAAAAATCTGCTTCAATTTCCATTGTACTAATTAACTGGGTATCCAAGCCTTAGGAAGCATTGGTATTCACGCTGAAAAGTGTGATGGATAAAAGCAGCTTGACTAGTCGACTTTTGTGGCCTTTGTTACTTGAATAAGTAAGCCCTAGCCTCTACACCTAGTACCCTAAGACCATCTGGTTTGGGAGTCGCTGGTGGAAAGTTTACTACATGGGTAACACTGAAAAGCCTAAGAAAATGAGACATTGCACATGTCAAGAAAAGAAAAGAAGAATATGAGAAAAGCAGAAAAATACATTCATCTGTGCTTAAGAAAAGGTTCTATGAAAAAAATGAAAAGCAAGGAAAATCTATTTTGAGTTGTGAATCAATGTGCATGATTTTGTTCCATGGTAACTAAGTTGAGTAAGTGTGTGGACTGTAAGAAAGTTGCTTATGTGGATCCGTTTCGATTTAATGAAATTCATTGGTGAAATAACAGATTCAGTCTATTGAATCTAGATTCGGTTCCCGTGATGAACATTTTCAGTTGTAAGCAGCTTGTAAATTATTCACGGTGTTTGAATTACCTTAGATGGCTTTCATGCCCATGAGGAGTTCGGCACTGCTATATATTATTTTCTCGAAGATGCTTCGCATCTCAAAAATAAAAGCAAGCATGCCGAACATTTAATAATAAAATGGAAGTATGAAAAGGTTTCAATTACTATTGAGCACAAGGTTTGAAAAACCTCTTTACAAAATATCATTGCTATATAATGTCTAAAACTGATTTTTTTCATACAAATTTAAACCCTTTCTATATAGGTGCAAAGAGGCCTCGTACTACTTCCAAATAACAGCACATTGACCCCCCCCCCTCACACACACACACACAAACACATTCATATAACAATTTCTTGAAAAGTGGCGGTCACCGTGGTAACACGGATGTCGGGGGTTGCCTAACACCTTCCCTCCGCATAATCAAGCCCCCAAACCCAAATGAATCTTGGTTTCACAGACCCGTTTAGCAATGTCACATCAGTGGGTAATGTGCAAACCTTTTCTCGGTTGCGTTGGTGCAACCAGTTAAAAATACCAACTGGCAACTCTTACAGTCAAATCATCGACATATACATGTCAGACCTTTTTCACTTGTTTTTTCAAACAAATCTCATATAACATGAGAACACCAAAGAACAAGAATAGAAAAGGGACAAATTAAAATCTCGACATCAAAACCATCTTTATTTATCGTTTTACGGCTTTACGACATACGGAGATGTCTTAAATCATACGATCATCATCATTGATGATTTGTATTCTTATCTTCTTCTTATAACCTTTCTAGAACTTAGCACACATCGAATCTCTACTAATAGTCCATATGGTACTCTGAGTGGTTTCCCACAAACAACCAACAAACTAGTTTCCCGTTTCATCTACACTGTCTTTCATAGTGAGTTAGATCGGTTGCAAATTTCGTATATACCTCCGCTCTCTGAAGGAATTGTTTAACCTAACTCCCATATGTCAATCACTAAAGATTACGATTGTACCACAACCTAAACTTAACTTAACTTATCTGAACCATTAAAACTATAAGGTTCGTTAAGTCAATTTCTTATTCCTTATGGCTTTCTGGCAACTAAATGCCATACCTCAGGTTTTATTCCTTATCGTTAATCATTTTACATTAACTTATTTATATCTTATCACATCTGGTTCATTCGACTCAGAATGTCATCCAAGTTATAACTATTAACTCGTCTTCTTAACTTTGTATGTTATTGTCTTTAATTCAATTTCTTCACCGTTCAAAGATTTAATCATTGGTCTTCACTACCTTACGGTCAAACCATACACGATGTGTAGGTTCTACCCATTTAATATTCACATACACTCAACCCTCATCTCTCAACGTCTAAGGAATCACAGTTATAGTAATCCCACACGTTCGTTTTATCTCAACTATGGTCCCCGAATATCGGTTACGTAATTTGCGTTTACATTCTTTGTCTTTTAATTCAGTTCAATCTTTCCCTTCAACCTTTACTAAATATTTAAATCACTTGATTAAGTGTTACATTATGTGAACTATATGTTCATTATCTTTACTTACACGTTCCCCCAGAGTTGAGCAATTAAAAGCTCTTCTTTAGGTCTTGCCCTGCACCGGCGCTGCGGCGCCAGTTCCTTTGTTAAATCTCGCTCTGCGGAGCAACTCATCAGTGGTTTTATCCTCGGGCTGGTGCTGTTGCGCCACCTCCCTAGGCATAACTGGCACTGCGGTGCCAGTTCTAAAACTCAGAAAATAATTCTAAGTGTTGAACATGTTTAAGACGCTTACTTCACAATCTCATAACTTCTTTGTTATAACTCAGAACAAGGTCATTCTAAAGCCATCTTCTTACTCTCATCACGTACCTCAACTTCCCTCAGACATGAATTCATTATGTATCCGTTAACTTGCCATTCAATTGGCTTAAATTTTGTCATTCGTTCGTTTTACGTTATTAACGTTCTTCATTCGTTCGTCCGTAATTCGGTCATCTGAACTCGGAACTCGTTCGTTCTTGAGTCAATGACACATGTTTTCTACGTATTCTTATATTCTTATGAAACCCTACACATTCGAGTTCATTTACATACTTTCTACTTTTTGTTTGTTATTTACGAAATTTTTGCCATATTTTCGTTATAGCTAAGTTTTAATATGTTCTTCATGAACGTTTCAATCGTTCCTAACCAAGAAATAAACATCTAACTTATATGCGATGGTTTTAAAATTGTCCATCAACAACAAGTTCTAACTACGATGGTTTTAAATTTGTCCATCAACAACGTTCTTCGTATTCTTCGTGTGTTCTTCGCGTTCTTCGTTAGTTCTTCATTTTTAATCCATACTTTGATTATGATTTCACTTTTTCTTGGAATTTGGTGTTATAAAACATCATTCCTTACTTATTTCACCAAATCGTTCATATGATTCATCCGGATCGTTCAAATTCATTATGAAATTCATACTTCCTTAATAAAGCTTTCTAAGAAATTTATAACCTAAACTTTTGATTCTTATTTCTTCTTTTTCTCATGATTTCAACCATATGAAAATAATTCTTAACATCTTTTACTTCTATTCTCATTAAGCTATATGTTTCCATATAAAACTTAAAGAAAATTTATATTAAACTAGGTTCTAGGATTACCTTCTTCTTTAATCTACTTCCTTGGGACAAAGTTTGCACTCGGGCTAGCCTTTCCTCTTCCTTTTCCTTCTCATCCAAACTCTCTCTCTCTCTCTCAAGTGTTGGTGATTTTCAAAATCACCAACAAATGAGCTAAGTCTCTCTTTTATAGGAAAATCAAGGCTAGGAGTATTTTAGTCATTTGGGAAACTGCCTTACTATTCACACCTCCTTACTATTCACGAAGCTTCTCCAGGAAGCTTCGTTTTCCCATCTTTTGGGATTAATCCGACAGTTCAAAAAACTGTGATTCTCGGAATCCAAATATTTTTAGATATTTTATCTTTCTTTACCGATTAACTTTTACGCATTCTTCGGAACTCCGAAAAACTAAAAAACACTTTTTGATGATAAGCGTTTTTCTTCATGTTTTCCCCTAATGTAGTTAAACAAATGAAAAGTACACAACAGTACTTTTCATCATTTTTATTTCGTCTGATTTCTACACGTTTTTCGAGATAAACTTTTATAGTCTAACGTAACTTTTCACGAAATATTATCGTCAAATCTTTCGACGGAATGTCATTTCAACATACAAAACTCTTGAAAAGGCTTAGGTTATTCAAACCTTAACCCTTAGGGTTTCTCGGGTGAATAATGCATATTTTGTCTTTTTCCTCTAAAATATTTTTGTTCCCGGAAAAATTTTATTTTTGTCTTGAAAATTCTTACTCGTTCAGTCTAGCTCGTAGCCAGAATCCTCCTGTTTTATAATCATCCTAGGTTCTAGAACGATTAATAAACAGATAGCACAAAATATTATTAATAAAAATTCATTTTAGTAAAAACTAATTCTTTAAACTTAAATTCTGGACAATTCAATTCTTCGGGTTGTCACACTTCCCCCCTTATAAAACTTCCGTCCTCAGAATTTCTTAAAACTACACCTATACCTGGGTCATCACATTCACCCCTTCTTCACAGAATTTCGTCCTTAGAATTTTAGCATACTATTTCTCTTAACTTCTCTTCGAAGAAGTTCTTATCTTTCAAACATTCCCTAATCTTCATAACTTAAAAATTATGAAGTAGAACGAATAAATAGGAATATAAAGATTCCTTTAAAATATTTTCACACAAGCTGAGGGGTCAAAACGACCATAAACTCTTACTAGGTTTAACAACATTTCACCGTAAACCCTTCTATAACGGTCAGTTTACAATCACTAAGAAAGTAAACTACCTCTTTCATACGTAGGTGATCAACATATCGTATAACCCCATTTCGGGATATGTTCACCTCAGACTTATTCATCAGATTCCATGCTAAAGCAATTTGGTTTGGCACAACTTCTCAAAGAAACTCGATTTTCGTATAACATGACATACCATTTATCTAGCCAAATCAAATAGCTTAGACCATACCAATAAGCTGGAGATCAATTGAAACATTCGTCTAGTCAAATCAATTGGCATCGACTACTCTTTGAATTCTTTTAATCATAAATTCAAAATGTTTTATGACGTCATGATACCGTACTATTTCACAGCACGTTGAGGACTTCGTCAGTTTATGACTTTGTCATTATGCATCATACCATAGCGGGTTGTTGATCCTAAGATCACATCCAACAATAGGTTCAATTACATTAATAACTCCATCCTTTTACCATCTTTGCATCAAATGCACTGATGATATAAAATTCATTTTGATATTTCAAATCAACTTCTGTCTAGCCAAAACAATTAGCATAGACATATAAAGAATATTTCTTTTTAAAATTCATTGGTTCCAAAAGTTGAACCAATTCTTTCCTTTTTTAAAATGTATATGAAAGCACAATTTCAATAAACTATGAAATCTAGCAGAGCTAGATGACTTGGAATATCATATTTTTCCATCTTCCTTCATTGTCTTACTAGCGACAATACAAAATCTTCTTTAGCACCTCCAATGCTAAGTATACTAAAAATAACTCGTTTTCAGTCTAAACATTCCTATACCTTAATATAGTCCATCAACTTACCACACTTTATGTGTTTAGGAACTTTCCACAACCATATGTGTTTAAGAACTTATATTCGCAATATGTAATCCAAGAACAAATCAAGGACTATCCATATGCTCAGGGCTTAGAAACATAGCATATAACTATTAGTCATAAACTTTTCATAAGTATGAGTTTCAAGAACTCGCACCTATCTTAACATTCTCTACCTATCAAGTATATACATGAGAAAAGATTCACCTTCTCGTCATATACATATTGATAGCGCGACATTACTATTTCAATGACTATCACTATAATAAACTGAGTGGTTGTTACCCCAAAGCACAAACTCCTGCCCACAACAAAAGTTCATACAACTCAGCTATCACATGAGTCATCAACTGAAATATTACAACTTCTAACTTCCCCTTACCTTAATACGAATTTTTCTTTAATTTGCATGCTATCCTTCACCACTCAATGTGAGTTCTTCTTCTCGTACTACTTTATAGTACCATTCATTTATAACATTAGCTATAAATCATCCATCGTTTAACAGAACATTTGTTATTACGATTCCATATGATCACGTGGGGATCTTCTTCCTTAATTGTTTAACTCAACGATTTTCTTATCTTTCTCTCTACGATTATAGTCTTAGGTACTCATACCTAAGATTTATAAACTATCAGCTTTGATACCAACTTGTGATGCCCCGAAAATCCAGTCTATCTTCACACCCAGATTCCGTACATCATAAGTACATCTCCTTCCAAACATACATAATTATATAGTTAAATATAACAACATACATTCTAAAATCCCAGGTTCTATTACCTTATAACCTCGTTCATTACAAATAATGATAGTTACATTATTCTTTAAATCTTACAAGAGTGACTTTCATCCGCCACCAAGGATACATAACAGTTTATTAAACTATTCTACAGCTTAATTACACTATTCTACATTACAACTCTTGACTTGATCTTCCCGCTCATTCATATACTGAATTACACTTCATCTGGATACCAGTCAACTTGATCTTTATAGAATCCTTAAGTTCTTCTACTCGTACGCTGAAAATGTTTTTCATTTAAAGTAAGTGTGAGCATTCAAATTCTCAGCAAGTCATAGCAGTTGAATAAACAACTTCAAGAATTTAAACATTATTTTTTTTTTTTTGCTAAGTTTGTTTGTATATTGGAAAGGAAAAGAGATAATACAATTGCTAAGGGCATACCCCATAAGCTTTGGTAGAACCACATGGGACAACCCCCAAAGTGGACAACAAAGACTAACAACCAAGCCAAATGAAAGAAAGAACACGGAGCAGACTAAGGGGACAATAGTAAAAACAAGCATGGGAACTTAAACAACTTAAATAAAAATAATCCGTTAAAACCAGAATGACCAAAAGAATGTAGCCAAGAAACCGAAATTTGAATCAGAAAGGGAGAGCGTAAGAGGATCTTCGAGGCATAGGAAGAACTACGAGTGCCAATAGGATATCCAACCCAAGCCAAAACCAAAGATCATCAAAGATCCGAAGACAAGAGGTTGAACCTCAAGGGCCGAACCATAAGAACCGAACCCAAGTCGAAACCAAGATCCCCAAAGGCGTTCCAAGACAAGATTTTGAACCATTTAAACCGAACCAGGATGTCAAGATCGCCAAGAAGCCGAACCGAAGACGGATCGAGAATGCTATGAATTCATAATGAATGAAGCAATAGTTGAACCAAACCGGCCGAGAAGCCGAATCGCCACTAAGCCGAACTACCAATCGCCATGGAAGCTAAATTTCCAACCCAACCCCAAGTCAAAAACCAGCGTCCCCAAAGATCCCGAAGACAAGAGGTGAACCTCAAGGGCCGAACCATATAAACCGAACCCCGAAGTCGAAAACCAAAGATCCCCAAGGCCTCGAGGACAAGATGCCGAACCCCGAACCGAACCAGGATGCTAAGCCCAGGTGTCTTCCAGACCTTTACTGGCCAAGAAGCCGAACCCAGTAACGGACTGAAACATAAAAGCAAAGAACACAAAGAATAAACACATGCAGACTCCAAGTCCGTTAAGCCAAACCAACCACAACACGACACGCGACAGATCTGTTGTCCTAAGCCAATTACAATAGTATTGGCAATAGTTGGTAGCTTTGAGAAAGGAAGAATTAGTAGATAATCTAGATTTAATGATACTAATCACATCAGTAGCAAGACATCTTGGAGGAATGAGTGTCCCATTGTGAAGCTTTTTGTTTCTTGCTTCCCATATCTTATAGAAAGAAAGCAACGGAGAGAGAGGCCGAGGATATGTTTTGATAATTTCCTCCTTGAAAAGATGATATAAAGTCGGTGAGTCCATCCATTCCGTGGGTAATGAGAGCCATCCACCCAGCTTGGAATGTCGCTTTTATAATAACAATGGAGTATTCACAGATGAAGAAAAGATGTGAAAAAGTTTGTGGTGCTTGTTGCATAGTTGATAGTTGAAGGTCCTTCCTGTATAGGCTCGAGTGATGTCATTAGTTTGGAGCTTTCCATGAAATCCAAGACAGAGCATGAAAGAGTATCTCGGCACATGTAGTTTATGCCAGAGAATTGTGTGCCACTGAACAGCCTGTTTCCTAATCCTGATGCTTCCCCAAATATGTCTTGCTTTAATGCAAATTGATATCCATCGAGCCCCAAAAGATACAAATCCATGGATGCGAGAGGAAAGGGAACAGATTGTACTAGTGGCGGGGAGGAGAATTACCTCATGATGGTTGGATAGGGAAGGTGCCGGAGGAGGTATTCATAATGTCCCCGACCGTACGAGACAGTTAGGCTCGAATTTGAGAGCAAGGTACTGCTGGGGTTAATGGCAGAACCATTGAGCCAGGGATCGTACCAAAGATTGAAGGTTTCTCCAGAGCCAACAACGTATTCAAGGTGTCAAGAAGAAAATGGGCCCGAGCTTTAGTAGTTGTCTCCAAATCCATGAACGATTAGTGGGGATTTCTATCTCGCCAAACAGATTTCCAAAGAAGAAGAACAAAGGGTCTGCACCCACTTAGCCCATAGTGATTTAGTGTTAATCGCAATACATGGGTTAGATGTAGTAGAATAAGGGCTTTATTCCAATCCAGAGACTTTTAATGCCTGCACTCTTCCTCGGTAGGGAGTGAGATGTTATGCCATGCAACCTTAGCACCATAAGGAGTAAGGGAGGTTCCCTCCGGAGGAATCGACAAAGAATAGATTGAATGGCTCTAATGACCGCTTTAGGCAAGTAGGAAATGAGTACTCCAATACGATTGTACAAGAAGAGCACTGATTTTATGAGTTGGACCCTACCGTAATAAGCAAGGGCGTGAGTGTACCATGAAGAGACTCTTTGTGTGATTGTATGAATCAGAGGAATACAATCCTGGTATGAAAGCTTAGAAGAGATGAGGGGGACACCCAAAAATCTGGTGGGGAAAGTACCATGAGTGAAGCCCAGGAAAGATAGGATGGAAGCTTTTGTTTCAGGGTCGTCGCAGGCTAGAAAACATTGGCTCTTATGAATATTAGGAATGAGACCGGAGAAGAGGGAGAAGGAATGGATACATGAATGTATTATGGAAATGGTTTGAAGGTTGGCATGAATGGAAGATTAAGATCAAATGGTGAAAAGGAGATGAGATATGTTTGGCTTTAGTGCGCCCGATGGTGAAGATACCAGATTGTTTTGAACCCCAGTTGAGTTTAAGGAGAGCATTTCCATTACTAGCACAAACAAGTAAGGGGAAAGGGATCACCTTGCCTTTAGGGCCTCGAGTACTACCAAAGTATCCAAAGAAGGAACCATTGACCTTGACCGAAAACATAGCAATGGAAATGCAGAGTAAATCCAGGTTTAGGAATTGAGAGGAAAATGGAAGGATTTAAGGGTGCCCATTAAGAAGTCCCAATTTATCGTGTCAAACGCTTTCCTTAAGTCAATTTTAAAGGCACAATGAGGAGGACCATTTTTGGTGGTAGTTTTGAATAGCTCCCTGGCAAGGAATATGTTGTCGCTTATGCTTCTTCCTTTGATGAAAGCGGTATGCCTTATCAATAATAGAGGGGAGGACCAATTTGAGTCTGTCAGCAAGAATTTTTGATATGCACTTGTAGATTGTATTGCAACATGATATTGGTCTGAAATCGTCTAATGAGAGAGGGATTTGAGCACTTTGGGATAAGAGCAATGGCAGTTGAATTTACACCTCGAGGCATTCGGTAGGAAGAAAAGAAGAACAGAACGGCTTTTGTGAAGTCTTCACCAACAATATCCCAACAGTGAGTGAAAAAATTCACGTTAAAACCATCCAGGCCTGGACTCTTGTTTCGCTTCATACCACTAAGAGCTTTGAATACCTCAGTAGCTGTGATAGGAGCCGAAAGGATGGCAGCTTGAGAGACAGTTATGTGTTTGGTAGGGAGAACTCCATAATTTTCAAAGTCAGCTGAAGGAGGTAGGTGTTGGTAGTTGAACAAATCTTTGAAATAATTCATAGCCACATTTTCAACCTCCTCCTGCCCCTGAACCAGATCGCCGGAAGAGCTATAAATAGAAAGGATTTTGTTTGTGTTCCACCTACTTTTCACCAGATTGGAGAAAAATTTGGTGTTTCTATCCCCTGTAGCAAGCCAGGTAGCCCTAGATTTCTGGTGGATAAGAGTTTCTTCTAGAGCCAAGGAATTCCAAAGAACCTGGAGGCAGCTCTGCTCCTGGGAGATGAGATCTGGATCGAGTGGCCTATTGGAGAGCAAGGATTGAACTCTGTGAAGGTTTGAAGTTGCTTCCTTAACATAAGATGATAGATTTCCAATGGATTTATTGAAGGTAGCTAAGGCTCTTTTAGTTCTCTTAAGCTTAGCGGTCGTACCGGGATATGAAAGGGGTTACCTAGGTCGGGTTGCATCCAGTGTAAGATACACATTCATGAAAGCCATCCAAGAGAATCATGTGGTTGAAGAATCGAAAGGCTTTCTTGACCTTGAAGCGAGGAATGCCAAGGTTAAGCATGACAGAGAGTGGTCGACATTCCTCCGGGGGCAAAAGGTAGCTTGGGCAAGGGAAATGAGTTAAGCCATGATGCATTTCCCAAAGCTCTATCAAGCTTTTTATGGATTGGATTTTCAATTTGGCAGTTCCACCAAGTGTAGAAGGGACCAATGCCCCTAATGTCAACCATTTCAAGGTTCTGCAGCACTCTTTGAAATCCTCCATACCGTAGTCCCAATCGGTTTCAACTCGTCGGTTTCACTAAGGTTCATTGATAGCATTTGAAGTCACCCAGACACACCAAGTTGAGAGAGGAACTAAGAGAGGATAGTTCAAATTTATAAGTTCTTCCTTTCGAGATATAGAATTCAAACCATAGATAAAAAGAACCAAAAAAAGTACGGTCATTGGCTAAATGCTTGATGTTGCAATGAATAACTTGGGAGGATACAAAAAGGATATCCACTTGCCAGATATTGGGGTTCCAACCAACCCAAATTCTGCCATTATAGTGGTAATCATAGTTATAAAACCAAGTCCAGTTCCTACAAATATTATTGGAGATTCTACTAGCTTTGTCTTTTTGACTCTGGTTTCCAACAGACCAATGAGGGAGATACTATTATCTAGAATTAACTGTTTAACATAAGCCTGCTTTGGCTTTTTATTAAGACCTCTAATATTATATGTCGCTAACATAGAAAAATAAGGGGAGTAGTGGTTAGCAGGAGGTTTTTCCCCCACGGCCCTTGCCTTTGTTCCTACGCTTAACATCTTGAGAAGGGTCCAGCCCAGATCTTTGCTTATGCTTTAGGTCCTTGCCCTCCTTCTCATCTATAGCAATTAGCTTGTTTAATATAGGGCAGTTTATGGGGGGTGAATCCAGATCAGAGGGAGAGAGAGCAATAGAGACAATATCATTTGCAATGGGGGAGAAGGAGTTAGGCGAGGCCAAAATGGGAAGAGAAGGAGTCGGGTTATTTCCAACTTTGGCACCTCGGGAGACAGTTACCCAGTCATTTGCATGAGTACCAGCATGTGGATTTTTGACAAGATCGAAGCAGGAGTGGGAAGTAAGGGCCAAAAGAAAAGAAGTGTCGTCAGCCCAGGTTTGGGAGCAGATTCAAAGTTGAGCATTTGTTCAGGCACCCATTTAAAATTGGATTTGGGGCATTTCAAAGGAGAGTGGCCAAATACTTTGCGGGGAGGGGCATGATGGTGGCCTACTCTGGTATTCAACACTAACCAGGACAATAATGTCTTCAGAAGTTTCTTCGTTAAGAACAACAACATTGATAGAGGAAGGAAAGGAGAATGAAGCTTGGACTTCAATGCAGACTCTGGCAAATTGCATTAAGTCATGTTTGGAAGTCATTTCATTTGTAAACATAGGCCTACCTATGGCACTAGCAAGGTAGCTAATACCCTCATCAGACCAGTGGGAAAGAGGGATTTGGCTAAACTTTACCCAAATGGGAATTTTGAGCTGATCAGATTTTGAAAATACAAGCAAGGACATTGTCTCTAGCAGAGACAGATTTGAATTTGAAAATATAGTTGCCTTTGCTATGGAGAAAGACACTTGTGAGACCCATGTTGCCCCAAAGGCGTTTGGCAATGGGTTCAACAACCTTGAAGGGGATGTTTGAGTGCAAGAAATAACCCACAAGGCTGCAAGACCAGAGCTGATTTCCACGTTTGAGCACATCAGTGGGAGGTTTAACTAGAATCGGATCATCTTCGGATAAGGGAGGGTGGTAGGAAAGGGAGCGGGAAGGTTTTTAGGAGCTAGTAGAGACCACCTCACACTGTGGATTTAGGTGGACCAGGGTTCAAAAGAGGGTTTTCACCTTGCTCAACCGGAGATGCAGCAGGTTTAATAGCAGCTATAGCAGAGGGAATAGGGTCCAGAGGTTTGCCAAGGATAGATCGGCGAGTAAAAGCGAAAAAAAGGCGCGGCAGAAGCAAAGGCAGAAGTTTTTTGAGTACTTCCAATAGACATCTTGTGGGCCTGACCTATATTTGCTAGTTTCCCATCAGAAACAAAAGCGTTGATATCACTAGTAGAGAGTCCATGCGCCAACAAGCAGTCCATAAGATCTGCATTTTTCTTTCTTTCAATTAAAACATCCTCTCGATCCTTTTGAGAGAAGTGTTGTGCAGCTTTGAAGATCTCAGAAACATTAGATGTAAGAGCTTGACCCAAGTTGCTTTCTATCGAGACGACTTGAGGAGAGAAAGTAGGAGGGAGGAGCAGTAGCGAGGAGGATGATGGGGAGAGAAACCGTAAAGGTAAAATGTAAAAGTTTGGTAAGGACGGAGAGGTAGGTGAGGTTGGGCGGGAGATTAAAAAGGAAAGAAAAAGGAAGTTAACGGTAAGGGAGAGAGAATGGACGGGGGAGGTGGTCTAAAATCCTAGTGAGAAGGGAGAGAAAAATCTAGAGAGAGAAACTAACCCATCTCGCATGCCTTCCTCTTGTCAGTTTAACATTGTTTTAAACATTATTTTAAGACTTTAATAACCGAACAAAGGTTATGAAGTAGCTTGAATAATAAGAATATTTCTGATTCCTATCATTTTAAAACATTAGTCACATTCACTTTGAAATACTTTCATTCTTTTCTACCTTTTTCATACACATTTCGTCTGGCTATAATCATTAACACAAACTTAACGATAACGGTTCATGAATAAACGAAACATTTTCATATTGAACATTTAAATCACAGAACAATTCATCTCATAGAAACACCAAAGTGTTAAAATTACCAACAAGGCCTCATACATTCTACCACCTTGTACAAATATCACACAATTGCACATACATAAAACATCTCATGTTTAACATCTGAGAAGTTTGAAAAACTAGCATTCATTTAAAATATGAATGAAGTTAGGAAACTTGCCTTATGCACAGCTACAACTTAGAGTTTACGCTGAACTGCTCATTCCAATCCCTATATAATATATAAGGAAATACCATGTACACCAATTAGTCCTATACTTGACTTATGCATTGGTTTAAGCTTAACCATACTCCTTATGATTGGTTTTTATAACCTAAGTTAACGTAACCATCTTTCCTTATCGTTTTATGGCTTTATGACATACGGAGATGTCTTAACTCATACGATCATCATCTTTGATGATTTGTATTCTTATCTTCTTCTTATAACCTTTTTAGGACTTAGCACACATCGAATCTCTACTAATAGTCCATATGGTACTCTGAGTGGTTTCCCACAAACAACCAACAAACTAGTTTCCCATCTCATCTACACTGTCTTTCATAGTGAGTTAGATCGGTTGCCATTTTCGTACATACCTCCGCTCTCTGAAGGAATTATTTAGCCCAGTTCCGATATGTCAATCATTAAAGATTACGATTGTACCACAACCTATACTTAACTTAACTTATCTGAACCATTAAAACTATAAGGTTCGTTAAGTCAATTTCTTATTCCTTATGGCTTTCTGGCAACTAAATGTCATACCTCTGGTTTTATTCCTTATCGTTAATCATTTTACATTAACTTATTCATATCTTATCATGTCCAATTCATTCGACTAGGAACGTCATCCAAGTTATAACTGTTAACTCAGCTTCTTAACATTGTACGTCGTTGTCTTTAATTCACTTTCTTCACCGTTCACAGATTTAATCATTGGTCTTCACTACCTTACAGTCAAACCATACACGGTTTGTAGGTTCTACCCATTTAATATTCGCATACACTCAACCCTCATCTCTCAACGTCTATGGAATCACAGTCATAATAATCCCACACGTTCGTTTTATCTCAACTACAGTCCTCGGATATCGGTTACATAATTTGCGTTTACATTCTTTGTCTTTTAATTCCATTTAATCTTTCCCTTCAACCATTACTAAAGGTTTAAATCACTTGATTAAGTGTTACATTATGTGAACTATATGTTCATTGTCTTTACTTACACTTCCCCCCAGAGTTGAGCAATTAAAAGCTCTTCTCTGGGTCTTGCCTTGCACCGGAGCTGCGACGCCGGTTCCTTTGTTAAATCTCGTGCTGCAGCGCCACTCATCAATGGTTTTCTCCCCGGGCTTGCACTACGGCGCCGTCTCCTTAGGCATAACTAGTGCTGCGGCGCCAATTCTAAAACTCAGAAAATAATTCTAAGTGTTGAACATGTTTGAGACGCTTACTTCACAATCTCATAACTTCTTCGTTATAACTCGGAACGAGGTCGTTCCAAAGCCATCTTCTTACTCTCATCACTTACTTCAACTTCCCTCATATAGGAATTCATTATGTATCCATTAACTTTCCATTCAATTGGCTTAAATTTTATCATTCGTTTGTTTTACGTTATTAACCTTCTTCGTTCGTTTGTCCATAATTCGGTCATCTGAACTCGGAACTCGTTCGTTCTTGAGTCCACAACTCACGTTTTCTATGTATTCTTACATTCTTATGAAACCCTACACATTCGGTTTCATTTACATACTTTTTACTTTTTGTTTATCTTTTACAAAATTTTTGCCATAAATTCGTTATAGCTAAGTTTTAATCCATTCTTCATGAACATTTCAATCGTTCATAACCAAGCAATAAGCATCTAATTTATACGCGATGGTTTTAAAATTATCCATCAACAACAAGTTCTAACTACGATGGTTTTAAATTTATCCATCAACAACGTTCTTCGTGTGTTCTTCGCGTTCTTCGTTAGTTCTTCATTTTTGATCCATACTTCGATTATGATTTCACTTTTTCTTGGAATTTGGTGTTATAAAACATCATTACTTATTTCACCAAATCGTTCATATGATTCATTCGGATCGTTCAAATTCATTATGAAATTCATACTTCCTTAATAAAGCTTTTTAAGAAATTTATAACCTAAACTTTTAATTCTTATTTCTTAGTTTTCTCATGATTTCAACCATATGAAAATAATTCTTAACATCTTTTACTTCTATTCTCATTAAGTTATATGTTTCCATATAAAACTTAAAAGAAAATTTATATTAAACTAGGTTTTACACCTTCTTCTTTAATCTACTTCCGTGGGACAAAGTTTGTACTCGGGCTAGCTTTTCCTCTTCCTTTTCCTTCTCATCCAAACTCTCTCTCTCTCTCTCTCTCTCTCTCTCAAGTGTTGGTGATTTTCAAAACCACCAACAAATGAGCTAAGTCTCTCTTTTATAGAAAAATCAAGGCTAGGAGTATTTTAGTCATTTGGGAAACTGCCTTACTATTCACACCTCCTTACTATTCACGAAGCTTCTCTTGGAAGCTTCGTGGTCCCGTTTTTCAAAATTTGTCCGATAGTTTCAAAAAACTTCAATTTTCGGAATACAAATATTTTTGGATATTTTATCTTTCTTTTACCGATTAACTTTTACGCATTCTTCGAAACTCCGAAAAACTGAAAAACACTTTTTGATGATAAGCGTTTTCCTTCATGTTTTCTCCTAACGTAGTTAAACGAATGAAAAGTACATAACAGAACTTTTCATCATTTTTATTTCGTTCGATTTATGTACGTTCTTCGAGAAAAACTTTTATTGACTAACTTAACTTTATACGATATATTATCATCAAATCTTTAGACGAAATGTCATTTTGACATACCGAACTCTTGAAAAGGGTTAGGTTATTCAAACCCTAACCCTTAGGGTTTCGTCGGGTGAATAGTGCATATTTCGTCTTTTTTCCTCTGAAATATTTTTGTTCCCGGAAAAATTTTATTTTCGTCTTGAAAATTCATACTCGTTCAGTCTAGCTCGTAGCCAGAATCCTTCCATTTTATAATCATCCTAGGTTCTAGAATGATTAATAAACACATAGCACATAATATTATTAATAAAAATTTATTTTATTAATAACTAATTCTTTAAACTTAAATTCTGGACAATTCGATTCTTCGGGTTGTCACACTTCCCCCTTATAAAAATCCTGTCCTCGAAATTTCTTAAAACCACACCTATACCCGAGTCATCACATTCACCCCTTCTTCACAAAATTTCGTCCTCGAAATTTTAGCTTACTATTTCTCTTAACTTCTCTTCGAAGAAGTTCTTATCTTTCAAACATTCCCTAATCTTCATAACCTAAAAATTATGAAGTAGAACGAATAAATAGTAATATAAAGATTCCTTTAAAATATTTCACACTATTGCTGAGGGGTTTTGACCATGAACTCTGACTAGGTTTAACAGCATTTCACCGTAAACCCTTCTATAACGGTCAGTTTACAATCACTATGAAAGTAAACTACCTCTTTCATACATGGGTGATCAACCTATCGTATAACCCCATTTCGGGATATGTTCACCTCAAACTTATTCATCAGATTTTGCGCTAAAGCAATTTGGTTTGGCACAACTTCTCAAAGAAAGCTCGATTTTCGTATAACATGACATACCCTTTGTCTAGCCAAATCAAATATGTCGACGTCGAGATTTTTATTTGTCCCTTTTATGTTCTTGTCTTTTGGTGTTCTCATGTTAGGTGAGATTTGTTTGAAAAAATAAGTTATGAAAAGGTCCGACATGTATATGTCGACGATTAGACTGTAAGAGTCGCCAGTTGGTGTTTTTAACTGGTTGCACCAACGCAACCGAGAAAAGGCTTGCACATTGACCTAGTGATGTGACACTGCTAAACGTGTCTGTGAAACCAAGATTCATTAGGATCTGGGGGCTTGCTTATGCGGAGGGAAGGTGTTAGGCACCCCCCGACATCCGTGTTACCACGGTGACCGCCACTTTTCAAGAAACTATTATATGAATGTGGGGGGGGTTAATGTGCAGTTATTTGGAAGTAGTGCTATGCTTCGTTCGCACCTATATACAAAGGGTTTGAATTTGTGTAAAAATTCAGTTTTAAACAAGATATAGCAGTGATGTTTTGGAAAAGAGGTTTTTCAAATTCTTATGCTCAATAGTAATCGAGGTCATTGATACTTCCATTTTATTATATGTTCGGCCTGGTTGCTTTTATTTCCGAGATGTAAAGCATCTTCGAGAAAATAAGGTATAAACCAGTGTCGAACTCCTCATGGGCATGAGAGCCATCCAAGGAAATTCAAATATAGTGAATAATTTACAAGTCAGCATAAATTTGAAAATGTCCATCACGAACCGGAATCTAGATTCAAGAGATCTGAATTTGTGATCACATGATTCCTAAGCTCACATGATGCCATAATTTATATGAAAGTAGTAAGAAATATATATATAAAAGTCAGATATATATATATATAAACAGCACTAATCGGGACTTAAAGCGATCTTGGGTGTTTTACAAACAAGGGTCGGGACTTGTAAAAGTAGAGCAAGAAAAACCGAAAGTTTGAAAAACATTTAAGTAAACAAATCAAGAAAAACCGAAAGTTTGAAAAAACATTTAAGTAAACAAATCAAACTGTTTTCAATCGAAACCACCGATATCATCAAGAACCAACCGTGTGGCTCGATACTATATATCAATGCATGATTAAGTTTTAAAAGAAAACTTAAATGTAAAAAAGAAAAGATTAAGAAGATGACCAGGTTAATCCAGAAAGCAATCTCTTTCTTTTATTTATAAACATTTAGGAAGAGATTACAGATATCCTAGATCTAAATGTTTGAGAGGAAGATCGAAGTATTAAGGACTTCGCCTTCATCTTCTAACTCAAGAAGATCGGTCAAAGCTTCGCCTCCCGGCTAACTAAGAGAGAAGGAGAGGACCTCAAGAGCTTTCTAGAGAGAGAAGCTCGAGGCTTTACATTGAATTAAGCTAAAGAAACTCTAACACTTGAGTTTCTTTAAATAGAAAAACTAAAAAGTAAATTACTATTAATATATATATATATATATATATATATATATATATATATATATATATATATATATATATATATACCATTTGGGGCTAAGGAGAAAAGGGAAGAGAGAAGAACAAGTGCAATATATAAAACACAATTAAATTACTAAATAAAAAACAATTTTATTGATTAATTCAAACTATTTACAAGATAGATAACTAAAATGGACTTACAAGATTATCAAATAAGAACATTAGATGAAGGGGGTTATAGGCTAAAACAAATGCAAGAGAGGTTAAAGATTTGTCGAGAAGGATCTCGAGTCTTTCTAAGTCCGCTTAAACTAAATGAATCTGATTTTATAGAACAAGGAAACGAATCGTTATAAGATTACTATTACAATAATCGAGGTAAAATAAAAGTAAGAAACATTTTACTAAAGTAAAAGTACAAGTAAAAACATTTTACTAAAGTAAAAGAAAAAGAATCGCTTTGGGAAAAGCAGACGCCTTTTGACTAATGCGCCGTGGGACCGGATGTTTGATCGAAAAGTCGCTTTGATGAAAAAGGTAAGATGTCACGATAATGCCGCCTCGAAAGCAGGACCGAGGTCGCCGAGGGTCACGAAAAGTGACTAAGGTCACGAGAAAAAAGATGACTAAGGTCACCGAAAGTAGTGCCGGGCCGACCGAAATAGAGAATCACATCTTCACTTTGATTGATTAGAGATGGGCTCAAGAAAATGGATCTTGAGCATCTCAAGAGCAATTGTGCCATAGGGGTCACAACCGCCTTCATAATCGTAATCATGACTAGAATTATCTCCTCCGGACCGAGAAGAAGCTTTATCTCGACTCTTCACGAATCGATCAAGTCTTAAATGAATAGCATCAAGAAGACGCTTAACTCTAATTAGAATAATCGTAAACATCCGTGGATCAAGCAGTGATGTAACCGATTTTGCTAATTCAATTGTTTTTGATTTATCGAGGATGCAAACGGCAGAGGCAGAGTAATCAGATTGACGTTAATCGGAGGAGGTAACAGAGAGAAGGCGGAATTTTTTTGAACTTGGCCTACTATTCGCATTAACTCCAAATTTATCCCACCATTTAATTGAAAATGGCGCAGAGACCCGAGAAATAGGAGAAAGAAAAGTCCGAGCCGCCCCGATTCCTATGGACGACTTGGAGACCGAAAAACAAATGACTTTTTGAGTGGTCAGAATTATATATTGCCATTTCAAAATCCAAGGATTTTATATTTACTACAAAATATAAGGAAGACCGGAATTTCCTCATATTTGGAATGATAGTTACCGTGATGACAAAATGCTCTAATTGGGCAAGGAGAGGTTTAGGAAAATGTCATGACTCAAACTGCACTTTGTCCACCAAAGAATGAACCATTTGGGGAATTGACTTTTAAATTTGTGGTCGAACCGAAAGAACCACGAGTGACTATGATCATCATTTTGATGAAGCATGATTTTATGCCGTGCTTCAATATAATCATAATAGCAAAAGGAACTAGATTGATTAGAAAGAGATCTCGAGATCCGATGGATGACTACTCCAACTGATGAATTAAGGACTTGTTTAATATACAATGAATGATAAAGGAGTTTTGATTTATCATCATTGGCATAGATTGGTTTTATGAAAATCGACTGCTTTCAATAAGGATATCTCTATAATAAACAAGTGACTTATATGGAGTCAAGGAGTAAAATGCCATCCCAAGGAAAATATCGGGTCGCTAACTCAATAGGGTCATTTTTAGGTTTCATATTTAACTCAACATGAAATAAGTGATGATCATAAACTCAAGATAATCGTATTAATCGGATGACTAGGTTTTGACGAAGTAGCCGGAGCTCGACTAGAAAAAATATCAAATGGCTTTGGTCGACTAGCAAGAATCGAGGAGTAGGGCTTTGGGACCGTATCAAGCACCGGAATTTATTATGTGTCTGGTGATCGGGTGAGGAACAACAGCCTTTGGTTGATTAATCGTTGATTAATCGACCAAAGAGAGCTATGGCCATGACTACGTAGAAGATGAACCTCCTAACACTCATTTTGTCGTGATTGTACTCGCAGTTAATAAATTCACGAAGTGAGAAAATCTGGGACCGAAGTTGTTATCGCTTTTAATATATTCAATATCAAAATCAAAAATACTTAAAATTGCTTGCCATCTAGCTTAATGAATGTTAGAGGCGACGCTTTTCAACGCTTTTTCAAGAATAAATTTTGTCGATTTACAATCTATTCTAACTAAGAATTTCGATTTAATAAATCTCTCCGAATTTTTAATACATAAAACTAGAGATAAAATCTCCTTTTTAATAGTAATCGTATTTTAATTGTGTAGAATTCCATGCGCCGTAATGGAAACGAACAATTTGTTCATTAGAAATAGAGTCAATTTTGCTTTGAGTATGCCTCCCAATCCAATGTCGAGGCGCCGCTTCAATTATTTTGAATGTCAATCATTAGAGATGCCAAGGGTGGCAAAACCTTAACATATTTTTTTAACTTGTCGGACGATGTAAGTATGAATGTCACCCAAGGAGGAGGATTACTTTGTAAGTTACCGAAAGAGAGGCTTACAAATCTTCCCGAGGTCCTTGTAAATCGCCAATATAATTGAAGCGAGCCAAGAAACCTCTCAGAATCGATTCTTTGCTTGTAATCTTATCTCGGGAACCCCTTGCATGAATGAATAGCTCACAATTGGCCGCGTGAGTCCATGATAGAGGATTAAACCGAGAAATCGATTTTAGTCAAAAAATGACTACACTTGAAGGAGAAAGGACAAGACCATTGGTTTTAATCTGCTTTTAAGAATGAATTCAAATGTTTAATATGTTCTTCAATAGTCTTGGAGAATACAAGGATGTCATCGATGTAAACAATGATAAAATGATCAAGGGATTCAAAATATTATTAAGAATATTCTCAAATTTCATCGGGTGCATTCTTAAGTCCAAATGATCGAACATTCCATTCAGTAGTGTCCGAACGGAGTGGTAAATGCGCTTTTGTACCTATCATCCGGTGAATGGCAACTTGCCGTAATCCCCGACTTGAGGTCAAATTTACTAAAGATTGTGGAGACGCTTAACCTACCAAGGAGATCATCCTTGTTGGGCAAAGGGTACCTAATCCACTCTAAAACTTTGTTTAATGGTTTATAATTAATGACTAAGCGTAGGACACCTCGCTCTTTTTCTCAACTTCATTATTAACATAGAAGGTCGGACAAGACCATGGGGACTTACTATGTCTAATTAGCCCTTTACCGAGGAGATCATTGATTTCAATTTTACATAACTCCATTTGTTCATGACTCATTTGAATAGCCTAAATTTTTAGTAGGAATTAAATGCTCTTTAAATTCTTTAAGATAGGTAATCTAACTGTGTGCTTCTTCCTATGCCAAAAAGCATTGGGAGAATCGTAACATAAGTTATTTATTAAATAATCTTTTAATTTTTTTTTTTCTTGAACCCGTTACTTTTAAGTTGGTCATCAACTTGTTGGTACTTAATTTCTTCTTTAAGAAAATTTAGGTGAGTAATTTTACAATTTATCAGATTTAATGATTTAGAAATTGATTCTTCTTGAATAAATTTTAAATCTCTTTCTTTTGGTTTAATTAAGAATTTAAATATAATTTTCTTTCCTAAATGTTCACAACTTAAACCTTTATTACTAGTGGTAAATGGATAAAGCAAATATATGAATGGTAATCCTAAAATAATTTTGTCAAGAAGATCATGTAACTAAGATTTAACGAGGTCTTGAAACACATGTTGTCCCGATGATATGTACTTTAGGTAATTTGTACTTTATTTCCATTTGACTACCGTTAATTTAATTTAATTTTTCACTAGTTTTCTTATAATATCTAGTGGGGATAATACCTTCTTGAATATTAATTCAAGTCCGCATCAAAGATTCACTAGAAAGGTGGAGTCAGATCGAAAAGGTTTTATCAATGACTAAATTAATGGAAATATACCATTTTGAATAGTAATATCTTTAATTTTTTTAAGAGAGAGACTTGAATAAAGAGATCGTAATCTTTGGCAATAGATGACTCGATCCTCGTGACATTCATCACTGTGTTAAGAATCATTAATTTGAAGATCCGATTTTTATTGTCAATCTCTTTTCTTAAACTAGAAATCTCAATCTTTAAATTAGAAATCTCCTTTTAAGTTTATTAACCTCTTGATTTATTCAGAAGTGTAATTTCTTTAATCGGAGATTTGAATCTTTCAAGAGTCTTATTTAAACCGGAATATGGGTTTTTCTTTAGCTCTAAGAACCTTGTCATTGACCTTTTTATCTTTAGTTAATAAATCTTTTAATTGTTTTAGATATTGAGTTTTTAATCCGGATCAAGAATTTTACCGATTAGATCAACTAATAAGGAGCTTTCTTCTTCATCTTTTGTAATTACACTAACCCTTTTACAACAGCTTTTATTACAATCTTTCGTATATATAGTGACTTCATTTTCACTATCGTAATTTACGCTGATGAGTTGTTACTAGAAGATTCTCGAACATCGTAAGCTTCTTCATTATCGCTACTACTCTTATTATCAATTCTCATTAATTCTAATAATTGTTCCAGATCTTCGCTTGAAATATTTAATCGAGCTAATTTTTGTTTAACTCGCATTCACTTTTTGTAATGACCTTTTCCGCCCACAATTGTGATGTATAATTTTACTTTTATCAAATATTTTTGATTTTTTTTATAAGATTTTTTCTTTGATGACTTAGGTTTATTATAATAATTATCTTGATTATTATTCTTATTTTTGTTGTGAGTATATCTCTTCTTACTTGCTGCTTTATGATTTTTTGTGTGACCTAATATGTTTATCTTTATGCCTCGTGCTTTCCTTTCGGAGGAGCCACCTTTGTGGTAGAAACCATACTGCTCACAAAATGTTCCTAACTCAGATTTAGCTTTATTTTTTGTCTTTTCTAGCTTGTTTAGCTAATTTAAAATCAATGCACATTTTTAATCCAATTTTTGGATATGACTAATAATATCTCCATAAGTTAAATTATCATAATCAATATATCCTAGGTTTTTGCTTAATTCTTCCCTAACTTTGTGAGCAAATAAAGATGGCAAACCATTAAACTAATTTTTCTTTCCAAAATGGTTTATTACCGCCATTTCTCATCATAACTCTAGAGGTAAATACATCTTTGTACCATCTAAAATCACTTAGAGTGGGACAAGTAAGATTACTTAACCGATCATGAATTTTTTCGTAATATTGCTAGGGGTTCCAACAAAATGTTTAATTATGGTGAATATTAAAGTGTTAACTCCATCCGAAGACCAATACCAAAGATCTTCATCAAAGATGGATTGCCTTTCTTTATCTCTTTGAATAGCATGAATTATGGATATTCTAATGTCTTTCGTGAGATGTTTTTCCCACCAAGACTCTAAGAATGCCAAAATGAATCCACTAGCTAATAATTCAACAATGTCCCGTTGAGACAAAGTGTTGAATTTAGTGATGTAATCGTTAGCTACCATAGACATATGATTTAGTTTATTAAGAATTTCTTGTTCACTAAATCCATCTATATTCCATTCATAAATTTTATTAGAGGATACCAAAACTGCTTATCTAGATTTCTTCTTCAATTCAAATCCCGAGGAGTTGGTCCGAATACCAATTTCTCGTGATACTTGTGTTATTAATAAAGCTAATTTATTTAATTGATCATTAAGGTTTGAAATAGAAGAGTGGTCGTAAGAACTTTCATTATTATCATCGATTCTACCGATCAATATGTTAATAGTTCCACTTGGACCAAGTTCTCGCTTTTGAGTTTTTAAATAATTTTTCAATGGATTGGACCAATTCGTCATCTTTATTAGGTAAACTTAAATTATATCTGCTTTTTCGTAAATTTAGTAAAGGTTGTTCTATCTTTGAATCGGGTTTTTGATAATACCTTCTTCAAATTTTTCTTCAATTCTATCTAATGCTTTTCCCACCGTGCTAGATATTGATTGCTAAAGTTTAATTGTTCAATTATTTTTTGTCGTTATTAGTTCCGCTGTGTATTTTGAAAGGACTAGCAATAATGTAAGTGTTTTTAATCGAATTAGAACCTGCTTTCTAATGGGGATGATCGGTCGATACTTTGATCATTTTCTTTAATCCATTGAGTTTTACTAATAACATCAGATTTACCTTGATACCTGTATATACCACCATAAAAAGTGATGTTAATTTCTTCATTTTTGATAAATCTTTTCCATCTATTTACTATCTTATCTCTTTCCTTTTCATTGGATGGATGATCTAAATAGATGTCTTTTTTCTTTATTAGATTTTGAATTAAAATCTTTAACTAAGTTATCCCAATTTAACACGAAATCCTTTTTAATGACTCTTAGTTGATTATGAATAGGGGCATTAAAATCAGACTGTGTGGGATAAACAGAGGATGCCGGGGAAGAAGAGTCTTCATCTTCGACTTCAGATCGCTCGAGTATAACAGGATGACTAACTTGTCCTTCATTAAGAATACCTTTAAGTTTGATATCTTTAACAAGAGGATTACTTAGACCTCAAGATTCTTTCTAGTGTGGATAATCAAGGATCAAGAACTAGAAATATCTTCAATGATAATCGGTGACCTAGTACGCTCAAAACTAATTTTAATCAGCCCATCTCGAAAATTGTTGGATATTTTCAATATTCAATAAATTGTTAACTATGGGTTGTCGTGGTAATTCATTTGGTAAAGTCCATTGATTAGGTAAGTTAATATCCTTCCAAAGAATTGTTCTTGGGATCCGGATATTAGCATCACTAGTTGAACTTTGAATTAAAACTGCTTGATCTTTTGGGCTTTTATTAAGAGCATGAACGCTCAAATTTGACTTCATCGCCTTTATAATAAATCCTCAGAATCAAAGCAATGGGTTGAGATCCTTCAATCATTTGAGTAATCTCTCCATCGCTTTTAATATTTAATGATAAGGCTTTAAATAAGTTTTGATCATCGAGACTCAAGGTGAAATCAGAAAGCAGCTTGAAATGGATAGGTCCATTATGCAAACTTGCTTCCATTGCACCAATAATGCTTGATAGTAATTTAAAAATCTAAGATCTCTAAGGCAGTAGGTAGATTGATGAATTAATTCCTTTTCTATTAAGAGGTTTAATCGCAACTTGAACAAGACCTATATGTATAAAATTATAACCCTTTTTCTATGTTTTTAATAACTTCCGTGATAAAAGACTACAATTTTCAGATTCTTTGTTAATTGCATAAACTCTCTCAACAGCTTTTGACATTATAATCGCTTTTAAATTTATCCGAGAATGTTGATCGATAAATTTCTTTGGGAGATACCTTAGGTATATTCCAGCTTGTTTAAAACTTGATTAATGTTTTCATAATTATGTTCTTCTTGGTTCACTATATCGAACAGAGGCAAAGTCGACTGTTATTAATCGAGGAGCTAGATCTGAATAACCTACTCATCTTCGACTGCTTTAAAAATAAAATCTTACTCAAAGCTCATTCATGCATACCCTGCTTACCCAAAGTAGACTCATACCTATGTTCTATAACCCGACACCGCCACACCTCGAGACTTACAAAGGTTAGACGCTTAACTAGGTGGACTAGGTGTAAGTAAGGTGACTTCGTAACTTTGATGAAGAAGATAATTTTGAAATAGTAAAGAGAAGTTTGATTAAAGAGATCCGCTAAACAGCTACTAATAAACAAACAACTTGGCTCTCGATATATATATATATATATATATATATATATATATATATATATATATAGCATGTGGGGCGTACCATGAGGGACTAGCAAAAGGGCGAGCATGAGGGGTGAGCCAACCCATCCTTTCTTTTGGCGTAAGAGGGTGTCCGATTTGTTGGGCTAGTGGGTCGCTCTCCTGCAATTTGGCCGAAATGTTTGTGTTTGGGCTAGTTCGCTTGCTTCGACACTAGGAGGTTGGTTGGCAAGGACATGTTCTGGGCTTTTGAACGGGTAAGGCAGCCGGTATGATTGGGAACAAGGCTTAACATGTGTCTTCTGGGCATCATGAGGTGAGGTGAGTAGGATTTGAGCCTGATGATATGGCCTTTCGTGCAAGGTATCGCTTCAGCATACATGGCTTCTGCAAGGTATTGGCTTCAAGCGACATGGCCTCAAGTACATGGCTTTCAAGTGAGCATGGCCTTCATAGTATCATCGCATGGCTTCTAAAGTAGCATGGCTTCTACTGGGATAGCTCTTGATGGCTTAGATGGGCCTGATGGGTCATTACTCTCTACTTGAAGTTTATTTTATTTTACCATTAATGTAATTGGTTGTTAGGTTAACTTGTTATGTTGGGTTCTTCTTCCATGTATCGTACTTCATCTATCAACTTAGATGATGTTACTTATATTCAGGGTATGCCCTTAGCCATTGTATTTGGTCCTTTTTATATACAAACAAACTTAGCAAAAAAAATAAAATAAAAAATAAATAAATATATCGATCCCCTCATTTTATCATTTCAAATGATTGTCGCTATATATATATATATATATATATAAATATATATATATATATATATATATATATATATATATATAATATAAAGAATGCACCCGATATAAAATTCAGCTCATCGAATGAGTTCGACAATGATTTATACATAAGTATATATATAAAAGCAGTAAATGCTCCGGATATAAAATCTGGGCTCATCGAACAGAGTTCGACAACAATTCATATATAAAAGTATATATATATATGCAAATAAACGCTCCGGACGTGAGTCCAGGCTCAGTCCAGGCTCAATCCAGGCATAACTCGATAATGTTAGTCTATATATATATATATATATATATATATATATATATATATATATATACAAACAAAAATAAAAGCCACTTTAATCAAGTCCAGCATATGCACGTACAAACACGACTCTCAACGTGAAGAACGGTGTGTGCACAGTAGAAGAGAAAGGCTTTAAGAAAAGCAAGAAGGCTTATAGTGGACTGCCAAAGAAGACTTCAATAGCTTTAAATGGATGAACACTCGGTTCCCACCGTTAAAAATATGACTGAATATAAGCTCACAAGTGTTTAAAATGAGAAAATACTCAGTTTATAGTGTATAGAGCAAATTGGACAGGGCTTCCTTGCCATTTTTTCTTGCAAATATGGCCACCCCAAGCCCTCTATTTATAGAGGGGGAGCCATGGTGTACCTGCAGCTTTCCCGGTGCCTCTGCAATGTGGGTCCCGCTCATCTCAAGCACGACACCAGATAACGCGTTGTTCGCTTGAACCTTCATAACTTTCAATCTGGGAGTCCGATGGAAGCGTGCCATACCATTCCAGAAAGCTCTTTCCGAGAGATATGCAATGACATAGGATTTGCCCCTTTTGATTCTAGGAAGATATGTCCACGACCAAAATAGCATTTCCAGGTCTCCGTTAGGCAATCCGTTGAGCTATTTTCCGTAGTTTGTGCTCGGAAGTTAAGATATGGTTCTTATGGGACATCTTATGATTTAATTTGTATTGAAATGAGTTGATTTTATTTAAGTTGAAGTTGAGTTGAAAAATGACAATTTTACCCCTCCTAGTGTTATTTTTGCTTTTGCACCGTCAGAAGCAGCTTTTTCTCGTGGTTATCTCCGAGGTTCACCATCGTCAATTTCGCATTATCTTCGTGGTTATCTCCGAGGCGTACTTGACCTCCTGCGGTTATCTCTAGGCTTTGAACTTGATTCCTGGGGCTCCGGGGTTGGAACTGACTTTCTCAAGGTTATCTCCGAGGTTGGAAACTGGATCTCCCGGAGCTACTTCCGGGGTTGGAATTGATGTTGTGGTCCTCCAGGGTTATCTCTAGAGTGTGAAAAAGATGCTTTTGTCCTCTTGCATAGTTAGTAATAGGAAAATGAAATTTCTAGTGTCTATAGATGCCCATCTTTCATGTTCATGTAATGCAATGGAATGGACATGATAAAGATTACTAGACACTTGAAATATGAAAAAGTATTTTTAATGATCTTCACAATGTAATGAATGTTATGATGAATGTTAAAAAGTTTTCACAAATCACAGTTCACAAATCGCACATTGCATTTCACACTTCACTTTTCGCTTATTGCAAATCGCACTTTGCAACTAACACATCGCATTTCGCATTTCGCATATCGCATATCGCATTTTGCATATCGCATATTGCATTTCGCATATCATAAATCGCAAATCGCACATCGCAAATCGTTTTACCTTTACTGGTTATTACTGATGCCTATGCTGGTATTGATTGCAATAGATATGTACGCCCCAAAATAGGTATACATCACCCATCTTGAGTCGCCAAATACATGGTACAAAATTCAAATACAACTTAATTATACAACAATGTGTAAAATACTTACAAAACATAATCTAAGAGTTTTAATAAGAATATTGTCATCTAGACAATATCCACACTCAATGGAGTCCTCATTATATTTATTTTCACACATTTTTATAGTAATAGTGAGGACTACTAATGACACCATCTCGGACCATTACTCCATTCCCCGACTAGTCCCGGCTTATATTCTCATTTCAAGAGAACAATGAAAGAAAAGGGTGAGCTCAACTAGCCCAAAGAAGAAATATTATGACTAAGATAATGCGTAATAAATTATCCTTAGCCTTCAATAGTATAACAACCGATGTAATACAATAGACAACAAGTTTTAGATCAACAACGCAAGCGGAATAAGCAATCCATTAGAAGAGTCAAGTAGAGCATAAAATCTACTATCTTCTATGATTTAAAAAGTTTTTCATCAACTTTATCATCGAGACTCAAATTTTAATAAATAAAATTGAATCATCCTTTCACCACGACCAAGGATATTCATATAATCCTTAATGGTCATGATTATACCAAATAATCCCTGGTCATAATCATACCGACAATTGTCCATCAATGAACTACATGCCAATGAGGACTTTTACCACATCATTCGTTACATTACGGTCATGATTATACCAAATAATCCTCGGTCATAATCATACCAAGTCCATCTACGACGTAAGCCAAAGATGACTTTCATCACAATATAAGTAATGAGGATGATGACAATGACATAATAATTCAATAAAACAAGTTCAAGGATAAATTTTAAAGATTTATAATTTAATTTATCCGTAATTCAATAACGCTCAAATTGTCAACATGATATCGCTTTGTGGAGTAAAATTCAAGAATGCTCGTAAGAATATTTCCATGAAAAGATATCGGATGAAGCTGCATTAAATATCAAGGATATTCTACTAATTTCATGGAGTATGAAGCCAAAACTTTAACCAAAATGAGTATAATAGAATATATGAAATCGCAAATGATTTTCACCGCCTATACGGTAATCCACGTAGATGATCATTTCCACAATTTAATAAGGAATGAATAATGAAGGGTCATTCACCATGCATGTGGTAGTCCGCGTGAGACAAAGTTATTCCAATGTAATAATAAAGAATGGAATAATGTAAGAATTCACCATGCATGCATGAGTCCGCGTAGACAAAAGTTATTCCAACAGTAATATTAAAGAATGGAATAATAAAAAGAATTCACCATGCATGCGCAGAGTCTCATGAGACAAAGTTATTCCAATGTAATAATAAAGAATGGAATAAAGAAGAATTCACCAAGCATGCATGTAGTAGTAAGAATTCAGAGACAAGTTATTCCAATGTAATAATAAAGAATGGAATAAATAAAGAATTCACCATGCATGTGGTAGTTCATGAGAATAAGTGTTATTCCAATAAAATATTAAAGAATGGAATAACAACCCTTACGATTATTGAAAGAAAATAACCCTCTTCATGAATACGAAAGAAATAATACCCCTTACCTTAGAAGAAAACTGGATACTGGAATAGTGAGGTAGCAGACTTCTCTTCTTCTTTCTCTCTATAATTTCTCTATAATAATTGCTCTTGTGAGACTTAGTGAATTGGTGAGAATGAAAGAAGAATGAGCTTCTATTTTTAGAAAAATATAGTTTCGATAATTGCACATTTTGGGGCTCGAAATATTACAGTATAATACCTTCCTTTTTTTTTCTTCATTTTTAGTTTAGTCCTGCAAGTATTATCAATTTTGCACCACCTCCCCTAATAGTAAATCATGTGAATCAATAGTTCATTCATGTGACTCAATAGTATAATCATGTGAAAAAAATAATTACAGTATAGTACCTTCATCTATACCTCTATTTTAATTTAGTCATGCAAGTATTATCAATCTTGCACCAATTCCCCTAATAGTAAATCATGTGAATCAATAGTACACACATGTGAACACATAGTTTTAAGCATGTGAATTAATAGCAATTAATTGCTCATTTATCCGATTAATTACCCGATTGGTCAATATACCCTCCAGACATCAATTATTATCGAAATAAATGTCGATTTCCACTAACATTAATAATTCCCACACAATGGAACTATCAATTTCATCTTTAATCAACACAAACTTATTCATCATTAATATTATAACGCACAATATTTAACAATTAGGTCATTCCCAGGAAAGAGGGGGCTTTTTAATAAGGATTTCTCCCTATCAAGCGCAATTAATTAGATTATCTAACCTCTCCTCGATGTAACTTCTAGACATTGTCAATATTGTAAATAATAATATGAATAACTTTGTCGCCTCAATTATTGATTTAATAATATAACATATTATACATGATGATACTATGACAATAATTGAATCAATAATATGAGAGATATGATGAAACAATATATTGTAGTAATAATTGAGTATAATCGAGTGACTTTTACGTGAAGCATCAATAATCAATACCGTGTGCTACTATTATGCAACCACGCCAGACATCGTATTTTTTACTACCGGGTAGTTCAACAGCTTTTATTCAGAACACTTTCGCCTGTTATTTTTATAAAAAGATAATTTCGTCATTTTCTAACTATTTACAATACTTCCATTGTGGGGTCCACCAATGATTGTGTCATCGCATTTGATATTCCCCGACAAAAAGAATATTCCCCAACCAAACGAATATTTTATAACAACTTGCATCCTTTGCAAAATTTTCACATATCACCCTTAACTTTAACATTTTATCAATTTAACCATTTATGAAATAAAATAATAATTATAAGAAAATTGAATACTTTCATTTAATAAAATTTGGGGTCTTACAATCTCCCCTCCTTATGAAATTTTGCCCTCAAAATTTACGTACGTACCTGGTATGCCGAAGAGGTGAGGATACCTTGACTTCATTTCAGATTCTAACTCTTGAGGTATAACCTTCGAGTGTCGAATATGATCCTTCTTATCCAAGATTTTAACACGATCTCCTCATATGCTAAATCTTTCGCTATCTCATCTAGTTCTAATTTAATAATGTGGTTCGGTCATTCACATATTTACGTAACATCGATACGTAAAAAAACGTTATGAACACGCAACATACTTTGGCGTGTAAAACGAGTCTATAGGCCACACGCCTACTCGATCGAGGATTTCAAATGGACCAATTAAATTGAGGGTTGAGATTTTCTCTTCATCGACTTCGCTTCTAGAATAACGCCTTCTTGAACCTTCTTCTCTTCTTTCATCACCTCCGGTCCGTAGTTTGAGCGATTTTAACTTTATCGATTAAAGTCGATTCTACTCAGATATTCACTATCTTCACACGGGTCCCTAGAGTCTTTAACTCTATCTTCATCATTTGTAAGTTATACTGAAATGGGTTTTTTTGTGTTAACAACATCACACTCAGAAAACGATACGATCTTCTACTCAACACGCCGCCTACCACGTTCGTTTCTTCCATAATGATATTGAATGGTATAGTCGTAATCTTCAACAAATTTCGAGCCAACATCTTTGGCGCATTATACGCTCATTTTGGGTGAAGAAATATTTGAGGGTTTTGAAGAAATGGGTTTTGTATCGGGGTCAATACAAAATTTGATTTCACGCCTAGGGGTAAGCTAAGAAGTCTTCAAGAATACGTCAGAAATTTATTAACAATAGAAATATCATTCAAAACTGCGTGACTCTCATCCAAGACTTGGATAGTATGTCACATTGATACCTATCAACTTGCCACCGTTATTCACAACGCCCCTACTGGAAAGTCCGGGGCTTCGTGACATTCCACACAAGGAAGTCACCAAAGAAAGGCTCTTCAGGCTCTTTACTTATGGCTTGATATACAAGTGATCGACTTTAGTGGTTTGGTTGTTGGATTCGCATAACAAAGTTGGTTAGAATATGAAAGCTAACAACCTTACAAAAAAATAATCAATTTTGGCATGGTGAGTAGTTAACCAATCGATTCCTAAAATCACATCAAAGGCAAGTATTTTCAAAGAGATAAGATCGACATGTAACGTGAAAGTGTCGATTTGAATCAAACAAGATTTATAAACAGTTGGAGGTAACGAAGGTTTCTACTAATGAAGTTTCAACCAATAAGTAAAGTCTAACTTCTCCGGGGTCAAATTTAAACATTGAGCGCAAGCAAGAGAGATAAAAGAATGGGTAGAACCAGATTCTAATAAGGTATAGACTTCGCAAGAATTTATAATTAACTAACCCCATGCTAACTTCGTTCGGGTTACTACTTTTTGAGAAGTCACGAAAAATGCTCTCCCTAAAACCACCGACTTTGTTTTTGTCCAGATCCGCCTTTTTTGGTGCCACTTTGTTTTGTCCCTGGACGACTTCGGACTTGATTTGCTACAGACAAAATCGAGCTATATGTGACTTTTTTCCACAACTAAAACATACCTTGAAGGTCGTGAATAATTTGGACTTATGTGTCCCTCCTCTCCGTGATCTCAGAAGCATCTAAATCAAGGTCGTTCTCCTTCCCTAGAATTTGTTGTTGTGTTGGTGTCGCCGCCGATTGATCTTCCCATCATCGTTAAATCTTTCTTCTTGAATTTTCCACTTCTATTATTCGCTATGATTACCATCAAGTGGTTACCATTCTTGCATGATAATTTCCCCACGATGGTTATCATTGTTTCGGATGGTCATTGCCACCGCATGATGATTATTATCGTGTTGTTGGTCGTTATCCTTTTGGTTGTGTTGACTCATTATCGCGCTCCAATAATCGAGCCCTATTCACAACATCCGAATATAAACAAAGTTTGTGAGAAATGAGGTATCGACTTATATCGGGTTTCAAACCTCTTAGAAACATTCGCATCATTCTCCCTCATTATCGACCAAATGGGATGCAAACCGAGGATAACTCCGCAAATTTAGCCTCAGATCATCGATATTACACGGCCATATTGTTTTGCTCCAACTTGATGGTTTCCACCTCCTTCATGTGATTTAATACTTTTTGAAAGTACTTGTCGTTGAATGTTCTTCGAACTTCTCCCCCAAGACATCTTGAGTGCGGCAGTTGAGTACGCTTTTACAGATTCCCACCAATAATCCGCCTCTTCACGCAACATAAAGGTGGCAAAGGAACCTTTTGCTCTCGGAGCATCCCAAGACATCAAATATCTTGGTGATCCGCTTTATCCATGTCTCCGCTTTAAGTGGTTCTGCTTTCTCCCAAAAACTCCGGTGGTCCCAGCCTTGAACTATTTAGCAAAGTGACCACCGAGAGTTGCCATTGTTTCCACCTACATTTTGAACAGAGTCTCTCTCGCTTCGATGTTGTATGAATTGCATAAAGCCTCTAAACATCCCATCGCTCATCATTTCATCTTGTTGTTATTGTTTACCCGAGGATTATTGTCTTCCTGTTGCACATTATCTCCGGTATTGATCGTTGGTGACTCAACGGTCTCATGTGCTTCATTGCTTATCTCAACATTTTCGGATGCCATTTTCAAACATCGCCACAAAACAAGGGTTAATTGACATATCACATATTATCCCTATACTCCGATCCACCAATTAAATACCAAATAAACTTAGGTAGGTTATACTAACAAGGAATTCCCCGCTCTCCTCCTAGTTCTTGTCTCACATCTCACCAGGATCATATCCTAAGCTTTGATATCAACCGTGACGCCCCAAAATAGGTATACATCACCCATCTTGAGTCGCCAAATACATGGTACAAAATTCAAATACAACTTAATTATACAAATGTCATGTAAAATACGACATAAACATAATCTAAGAGTTTTAATAAGAATATTGTCATCTAGACAATATCCACACTCAATGGAGTCCTCATTACATTTATTATCACACTATTTTATGTAATATAGTGAGGACTACTAAACAACCATCTCGGACCATCACTCCATTCCCCGACTAGTCCCCAGCCTATATTCTCATTTCTCAAGAGAACAATGAAAGAAAAAAGGGTGAGCTCAACTAGCCCAAGAAGAAATATTATGACTAAGATAATGCGTAATAAATTATCCTTAGCCTTCAACAAAGATAACAACCGATAGAATATAATAGACAACAAGTTTTAGATCAACAATCGCAATGAATAAGCAATCCATTAGAAGAGTCAAGTAGAGCATAAAATCTACTATCTTCTATGATTTAAAAAGTTTTTCATCAACTTTATCGCCGAGACTCAACTTAATAAATAAAAATCGAATCATCCTCGCACTCATGGCCAAGGATATTCATGTAATCATCAATGGTCATGATTATACCGAATAATCCTCGGTCATAATCATACCAACAATTGTCCATCAATGAACTACATGCCAATGAGGACTTTTACCACATCATTCGTTACATTACTGGCCATGATTATACCGAATAATCCTCGGTCATAATCATACCAAGTCCATCTATGCACGTAAGCCAAAGATGACTTTCATCACAATATAAGCATGAGGATGATGACAATGACATAATAATTCAATAAAACAAGTTCAAGGATAAATTTTAAAGATTTATAATTTAATTTATCCGTAATTCAATAACGCTCAAATTGTCAACATGATACTACTTTTGTGGAGTAAAATTCAAGAATGCTCGTAAGAATATTTCCATGAAAAGATATTCGATGAAGGCAAATATCAAGGATATTCTACTAATTTCATGGAGTATAGAAGCCAAAACTTTAACCAAATGAGTATAATAGAATATATGAAATCGCAGAATGGATTTTCACCGCCATGCAGTAATCCACATAGTATGCATCATTTCCACAATTTAATAAGGAATGAATACGAAGGGTCATTCACCATGCATGTGGTAGTCCAGAGACAAAGTTATTCCAATGTAATAATAAAGAATGGAATAATGTAAGAATTCACCATGCATACGCAGTAGTCCACAGATAGTCCACAAAAAGTTATTCCAATGTAATAATAAAGAATGGAATAATGTAAGAATTCACTGTGCATGTAGAGTCCAGTAGACAAAGTTATTCCAACATAATAATAAAGAATGGAATAACAAAAGAATTCATGGAAGCATGCATGTAGGTCTGCAGAGATAGTGTTATTCCAATGTAATAATAAAGAATGGAATAATGTAAGAATTCATTCACTGCATAGAAGAGTGATCGCAGAGACAGTGTTATTCCAATGTAATAATAAAGAATGGAATAACAAAAGAATTCACCATGCATGCAGTAGTCCGCAGACAAAGTTATTCCAATAAAATAATAAAGAATGGAATAACAACCCTTACGAGTATTGAAAGAAAATAACCCTCTTCATGAATATGAAAAGAAATAATACCCTTACCTTAAGAAAATCGGATATCGGAATAGTGAGGTAGCAGATTTCTTCTTCTTTCTCTATAATTTCTCTATAATAATTGCTCTTGTGAGACTTAGTGAATTGGTGAGAAATGAAAGAAGAATGAGCTTCTATTTATAGGAAAATATAGTTTCGATAATTGCACATTTTGGGGCTCAAATATTACAGTATAATACCTTCCTTTTTTTTTCTTCATTTTTAGTTTAGTCCTGCAAGTATTATCAATTTTGCACCACCTCCCCTAATAGTAAATCATGTGAATCAATAGTTCATTCATGTGACTCAATAGTATAATCATGTGAAAAAAATAATTACAGTATAGTACTTTCATCTATACCTCTATTTTAATTTAGTCATGCAAGTATTATCAATCTTGCACCAACTCCCCTAATAGTAAATCATGTGAATCAATAGTACACACATGTGAACACATAGTTATAAGCATGTGAATTAATAGCAATTAATTGCTCATTTATCCGATTAATTACCCGATTGGTCAATATAACCTCTGCACATCAATTATTATCAAATAAATGTCAATTTCCACTAACACTAATAATTCCCACACAATGGAACTATCAATTTCATCTTTAATCAACATGAACTTATTCATCATTAATATTATAACTCACAATATTTAACAACCTGTGTCGCTCCTGTGAAAGAGGGGCTTTCCGATAAGGATTTCTCCTTATCAAGCGCGCAATTAGATTATCTAACCTCTCCTCGATGTAACTTCTAGACATTGTCAATATTGCAAATAATAATATGAATAACTTTGTCATCTCAATTATTATTGATTTAATAATATAACATATTATATGATGATACCGTGACAATAATTGAATCAATAATATGAGAGATATGATGCAACAATTATCGTAGAAAGTAATAATTGAGTATAACCGAGTGACTTTCACGTAAGCATCAATAATCAATACCGGTGCTACTATGCAACCACGCCAGACATCGCATTTTTTTACTACCGGGTAGTTCAACAGTTTTAATTCAGTAATACTTTCGCCGTTATTTTTATAAAAAGATAATTTCGTCATTTTCTAACTATTTATAATACTTCCATTGTGGGGTCCACTAATGATTGTGCTATCGCATTTAATATTCCCCGACAAAAAAGAATATTCCAACCAAACGAATATTTTATAACAACTTGCTTACTTTGCAAAAATTTTCACATATCACCCTTAACTTTAACTTTTATCAATTTAACCATTTATTAAATAAAATAATAATTATAAGAAAATTGAATACTTTCATTTAATAAAATTTGGGGTCTTACAATCTCCCCTCCTTATGAAATTTTGCCCTCAAAATTTACTTACGTACCTGGTATGCCGAAGAGGTGAGGATACCTTGACTTCATTTCAGATTCTAACTCTTGAGGTATAACCTTGGAGTGTCGAATATGATCCTTCTTATCCAAGATTTTAACACGTATCTCCTTATACGTTAAATCTTCTGCTATCTCATCTAGTTCTAATTTAATAATGTGGTTCGGTTCGTCCACATATTTACGTAGCATCGATACGTGAAAAAAGTTATGAACACGCAACATACTTGGCTGTAAAACGAGTCTATAGGCCACAGTTCCTACTCGATCGAGGATTTCAAATAGACCAATAAAATTGAGGGTTAAGATTTTCTCTCTTCATCGACTCTTGCTTCTAGAATAACGCCTTCTTGAACTTTCTTCTTCATTTTCATCAGCTCTGGGTCTGAAGCTTGAGCGACTTTATCTTTATTGATTAAAGTTGGTTTTACTTGTATATTCACTATCTTCACATGGGTCCCTAGGGTCTTTAACTCTATCTTCATCATTTATAAGTTATACGAAATGGGTTTTTTTTGTGTTAACAACATCACACTCGTAAACGCATACGATCTTCTACTCAATGCGTCAGCTACAACGTTCGTTCTTGCACGATTATATTGAATGGTATAGTCGTAATCTTCAACAGCTCGAGCAAACGTCTTTGGCGCATTATACGTTCATTTTGGTTGAAGAAATATTTAAGGGTTGAAGAAATGGGTTTTGTATTGGGGTCTATACAAAATTCAATTTCACGTTCTGGGGGTAAGCCAAGAAGTCTTCAGGAATACGTCAAGAAATTTATTAACGATAGAAAAAAACTGTGACTCTCATCCTAAGACTTGGATAGTATGTCACATTGATACCTATCAACTTGCCACCGTTATTCACGGCTCCCCTACAGAAAGTCTGGCTTCGGTACATTCCACACAAGGAAGTCACCAGCGAAAGGCTCAGGGCTCTTTACTTATGGCTTAATATAATAGTGATTGACTTTAGTGGTTTGGTTGCTTGGATTCGCATAACAGGTTGGTTAGGAATATGAAAACTAACAACCTTACAAAAAAATAATCAATTTTGGCATGGTGAGTAGTTAACCAATCGATTCCTAAAATCACATCAAGGGCAAGCATTTTCAAAGAGATAAAATCGACATGTAATGTGAAAGTGTCGATTTGAATTAACAAGATTTATAAACAGTGGAGGTAACGAAGGTTTCTACTAATGAAGTTTCAACCAATAACTCAAAGTCTAACTTCTCTGGGGTCAAATTTAAACATTGAGCGCAAGCAAGAGAGATAAAAGAATGGGTAGAACCGGTATCTAATAAGGTATAGACTTTGCAAGAATTTATAATTAACTAACCCGTGCTAACTTCGTTCGGGTTACTCGCTTTTTGAGAAGTCACGAAAAATGCTCTTCCTGAAACCACCGACTTTGTTTTGTCCGTATCCGCCTTTGGTTTCACCGTCACTTTGTTTTGTCCGTATCCGCCTTTTGTGCCACCGTCCCAGCTGGACTTGATTTCGCTACAGGACAAAATTGAGCTATGTGACCGTCGTTTCCACAACTAAAACATACCTTGAAGGCTGTGAACAATTTGGACTTATATGTCCCTCCTCTCCGCATCTGTAGCATCTAACTGGAGGTCGTTCTCCTTCCCTAGAATTTGTTGCTGGTGTTGGTGCTGCTACTGACGTCTTCCCATCATCGTTAAATCTTCTCTTCTTGAATTTTCCACTTCTATTATCTTGGCCATGATTACCACCGAAGTGGTTACCATTCTTGTCATGATAATTTTCCCCACGATGGTTATCATTGTTCCGATGGTCATTGCCACCGGTACGATTATTATCATGTTGTTGTTGGTTACGCTTTTGGTTGTCTTTGACTCATTATCGCGCTCCAATAATTGAGCCCTATTCACAATATCTGAATATAAACAAAGTTTGTGAGAAATGAGGTATTGACTTATATCGGGTTTCAAACCTCTTAGAAACATTCGTGTCATTCGCTCCTCATTATCGACCAAATGGGATGCAAAGCGGGATAACTCCGTAAATTTAGCCTCGTATTGCAACACGGTCATATTGTTTTGCTCCAACTTGATGGTTTTCACCTCCTTCATGTGACGAATATTTTCGGAAAATACTTGTCGTTGAACAGTTCTTGGAACTTCTCCCAAGTCATCTTCAGTGCGGCAGGTTGAGTATGCTTTACAGATTCCCACCAATAATCTGCCTCTGCTCGCAACATGAAGGTGACAAAGGGAACCTTTTGCTCCTCGGAGCATCCCAAGACATCAAATATCTTGGTGATCTGCTTTATCCATGTCTCCGCCTTAAGTGGTTTTGGCTCTCCAAAAAACTCCGGTGGTCCCAGCTCCTTGAACTATTTAGCGGTAATCGTCCGAGAGTTGTCAGTGTTTCCCCCTACATTTTGAACAGGAGCCGCTCTAGCCTGATGTTGCATGAATTACATAAAGCCTCTAAACATCCCATCGTTCACCATTTCATCAGTGTTATTGTTTACCTGAGCATTATTGTCTTCCTGTTGCACATTATCTTGGGTATTGATCGTTGGTGACTCAACGGTCTCATGTGCTTCATTGGTTATCTCAATATTTTCGGATGCCATTTTCAAATACTGCCACAAAACAAGGGTTAATTGACATGCCACATATTATCCCTATACTCTGACCGACCAATTAAATAACAAGTAAACTTAGGTAGGTTATACTAGCGAAGGAATTCCCCGTCTCTCTCCTCCTAGTTCTTGTCTTACATCTCAGCCAGGGATCATATCCCTAAGCTTTGATATCAACTGTGACGCCCCCAAAATAGGTATACATCACCCATCTTGAGTCGCCAAATACATGGTACAAAATTCAAATACAACTTAATTATACAATAGTCATGTAAAATACGACAAAACATAATCTAAGAGTTTTAATAAGAATATTGTCATCTAGACAATATCCACACTCAATGGAGTCCTCATTACATTTATTTTCACACTATTTTATAGAATAGTGAGGACTACTATGACACCATCTCGGACCATCACTCCATTCCCCGACTAGTCCTGGCTACGTTTTCATTTCCTGAAGAGAACAATGAAAGCAAAAGGGTGAGCTCAACTAGCCCAATAAGAAATATTATGACTAAGATAATGCAGAATAAATTATCCTTAGCCTTCAACAGTATAACAACTGATAGAATATAATAGACAACAAGTTTAAGATCAACAACTGCAGCGGAATAAACAATCCATTAGAAGAGTCAAGTAGAGCATAAAATCTACTATCTTCTATGATTTAAAAAGTTTTTCATCAACTTTATCGCTGAGACTCAACTTAATAAATAAAATCGAATCATCCCTGCACCATGGCCAAGGATATTCATGTAATCATTAATGATCATGATTATACCGAATAATCCCTGGTCATAATCATACCAACAATTGTCCATCAATGAACTACATGCCAATGAGGACTTTTACCACATCATTCGTTACATTACGGTCATGATTATACTGAATAATCTCAGGTCATAACCATACCAAGTCCATCTATGCACGTAAGCCAAAGATGACTTTTATCACAATATAAGCATGAGTATGATGACAACGACATAATAATTCAATAAAACAAGTTCAAGGATAAATTTTAAAGATTTATAATTTAATTTATCCAGAATTCAATAACGTTCAAATGGTCAACATGATACTGCTTTGTGGAGTAAAATTAAAGAATGCTCAGAAGAATATTTCCATGAAAAGATATTGGATGAAGGGCAAATATAAAGGATATTATACTAATTTCATGCAGTATAGAAGCCAAAACTTTAACCAAATGAGTATAATAGAATATATGAAACTGCAACTGAATTTTCACCCGCCATGCGGCAATCCACATAGACAGATCATTTCCACAATTTAATAAGGAATGAATACGAAGGGTCATTCACCATGCATGTGGTAGTCGCGTGAAGAATGAGTTATTCAACAGAATAATAAAGAATGGAATACCGTAAGAATTCGCCATGCATGCAGTAGTCCGCGTAAGCAAAGTTATTCAACGAGAATAATAAAGAATGGAATAATGAAGAATTCACCGTGCATGCGGTAGTCCGCGTGTACAAAGTTATTCCAATGTAATATTAAAGAATGGAATAACAAAAGAATTCACCTGCATGCGGTGATCTGCGTGAGCATGTGTTATTCAATAGAATAATAAAGAATGGAATACGAGAAGAATTCACTGTGCATCACGTAGAGTCGCGTGAGATGATTATTCCAAATGTAATAATAAAGAATGGAATAACAAAAGAATTCACCATGCATGCGGTAGTCCGCGTAGACAGGTTATTCCAATAAAATATTAAAGAATGGAATAACAACCCATACGATTATTGAAAGAAAATAACCCTCTTCATGAATACGAAAGAAATAATACCCCTTACCTTAGAAGAAAACTGGATACTGGAATAGTGAGGTAGCAGACTTCTCTTCTTCTTTCTCTTTATAATTTCTCTATAATAATTGCTCTTGTGATATAGTTTATAATAATGAGCTTATATTTATAGGAAAATATAGTTTCGATAATTGCACATTTTGGGGCTCAAAATATTACAGTATAATACCTTCCTTTTTTTTCTTCATTTTTAATTTAGTCCTGCAAGTATTATCAAACTTACATCACCTCCCCTAATAGTAAATCATGTGAATCAATAGTTCATTTATTGGACTCAATAGTATAATCATGTGAAAAAAATAATTATAGTATAGTACCTTCATTTATACCTCCATTTTAATTTAGTCATGCAAGTATTATCAATCTTACACCAACTCCCCTAATAGTAAATCATGTGAATTAATAGTACACACATGTGAACACATAGTTATAAGCATGTGAATTAATAGCAATTAATTGCTCATTTATCCGATTAATTACCCGATTGGTCAATATACCCTCTAAACATCAATATTATCGAAATAAATGTCAATTTTCACTAACACTAATAATTCCCACACAATGGAACTATCAATTTCATCTTTAATTAACATGAACTTATTCATCATTAATATTATAACGCACAATATTTAACAACCAGGTCGTTCCCAGGAAAGAGGGGGCTTTCCAATAAGGATTTCTCCTTATTGGCGCACAATTAGATTATCTAACCTCTCCTTGACAGAACTTCTAGACATTGTCAATATTGTAAATAATAATATGAATAACTTTGTCATCTCAATTATTGATTTAATAATATAACATATTTAACAGATTATACTATGACAATAATTGAATCAATAATATGAGAGATATGATGCAGCAATTATTGTAGCAATAATTGAGTATAACTGAGTGACTTCATACGTAAGCATCAATAATCAATACCGTGTGCTACTTTTATGCAAACCACGCGTAGACATCGTATTTTTACTACCGGGTAGTTCAACAGTTTTAACGGTAACACTTTCGCCGTTATTTTTATAAAAAAATAATTCTGTCATTTTCTAATTACGACAATACTTCCATTGTGGGGTCCACCATTGATTGTGTCGTTATACGAATATTCCTCGACCAAACGAATATTTTATAATAACTTGCATACTTTGCAAAATTTTCACATATCACCCTTAACTTTAACCTTTTATCAATTTAACCATTTACGAAATAAAATAATAATTATAAGAAAATTGAATACTTTTATTTCATAAAATTTGGGGTCTTACATAATATTCAAAGGTTTTCTTAACCAGACTCTGCCTCACCCTTTTTGAGGTGATTTGGAGTTTTCTTTCGTTGTTGGGTGCTTGTGCACCATTTCCTTGAGCGTTTGATTTGCAACCCGACTCAACTGATAACTTGAATGCTACTAACATCCTTGGAGGGTGCAGTTGTAACGCCCCAAAATCCGGTCTATCTTCACACCCGGATTTCGTACGTCACGAGTACATCATTCTTCCAAACATACATAATTATATACTGAAATATAACAACATACACTCTCAAATCCCAGGTTCTAAAAACCTTATAACCTCTTTCATTACAAATAATGATAAATACATTATCCTTTACATCTTACACGAGTGACTTTCATCCGCCACTAAGGATACATAACAGTTCATTAAACTAATCTAAAGTTCATTTAACTTATTTTATATTACAAGTCTTCACTTGATCTTCTCACTCATCCACATTCTGAATGGCACTTCATCTAGATACCATCAGCTTGATCTTTACGGGATCCTTAAATTCTTCTAACATCGTAAGCTGAAAATGTTTTTCATTTAAAACAAGTGTGAGCATTCAATTGCTCAACAAGTCATAGCAGTTGAACAAACAACTTTAAGAGTTTAAACGTTCCTTTAGAACTTCGATAACCGAACAAAGGTTATGAAGCAGCTTGAATAATAGGAGTCAATCTCGATTCGTGTTCTTGTAACCTAAGTTATGAAGCAACTTTACTTCTTAGGGTTCGCGTTCTTATAACCTAAGTTTAAGCGACCACTTTCATTACCGTTCTACGGCTTCATGACATACGGAGATGTCTTACTTTTACGTTCATCATCTTTGATGTTTTATATTTTTATCTTATTCTTATAAGTTCTCTAGGACTCAAAGACACATCGCTTCTCTCCGCTTTAGTAGTCCATATGGTACTCTGAGTGGTTTCCTACAAACAACCGATAAAAAAGTTCGCCTCGCCTACTGCTGCGCCCATATAATGATGAGTTAGATTGGTTGCCGATTTTGTATATACCTTCGCTCTCTAAAGGAATTGTTTAGCCCAACTCCCATATGTCAACCATCAAAGGTTACGATTGTACTACAACTTAACTTATCTTAACTTAACCGAACTATTAAACTATAATCTTCGTTAAGTTAATTTCGCATTCCTTATGGCTTCCTGGCAACTAAATGCCACCCCTCAGGATTCATTCTTATACGACTCACCTTCGGCTTTCATTACTCTTATTATCGTTCATTACGACTTTCTCGATAATTCATGTCTTACTTACTACCTTTGTCAATGTCTAGGTCATACAACCAGGGTATACTTAGAACGTTCGTCCGACGCGAATACGATTCACGAGGATCGTTTACGTATTCAACGTTCACGTTGCTCGTCTTTTAATCTCTCATTTAACCTTTACTCAAGGTTTTAATCACTTTTGATCGTTATCCATCCCATGAACCTCATGTTCATTATTCTTTCTTAATGTCGAAGCCATACTGTTTGTTGTACGCTAAGACTGCTTGCAACTGCGTTACGTTTACGTTTATTCTCTTCTTGATCCTTTAATCTCTTTCGACCATTTCGTTCAACCTGTACTAAAGGTTTAATTCACTTGTTTAAGTGTTATATTAGTTGAACATTATGTTCTTTATCTTCCCGTACGTTTCCCCCAAGAGTTGAGCAGTTAAAAGCTCTTCTCTGGCTTTTTCCCTACATTGGCGCTGTGGTGCCACTCTCCCTTTTATCTCTCACGCTACGGCTCGAGTTTGCAGTACCCGGCTCCCTGGTCTGGCGCTGCAGCGCCACCCTACAAGGCATGGCTGGCGTCACGGTGCCAAGCTCTAACCCTAGAAAATTTCTCTAAGTGTTAAATCCAATTTGAAACTCTTACTTCCTGCTTCCATAACTTATTCGTTATAAGTCGGAACGAGGTCGTTCCAAAGCCATTCTCTTCCTTATCTTACGTACTTTAATACCCCCCAGACAGAACTTTGTTCTGAATCTATTAGTGTGCCATTTGATTGGCTTGATCTTCACCCTTCGTTCATTTTATGTTTTTAACGCTCTTTGTTTGTTCGTCCGTAATTCGGTCATCCGAACTAGGAATTCGTTCGTTCTTGAGTCCACGACTCACGTTTTCTATGTTCTCTTACATTCTTATGAAACCCTACAAGTTCGGGTTCATTTACTAACTTTCTAATTCTCGTTTATCTTTTACGAAATTTTCGCCATAATTTCGTTATAGCTAAGTTTTAATCCTTTCTTAATGAACGTTTCTACCATTCCTAACTAAGCAATATGCATCTAACTTATACGCGATGGTTTTAAACTTGTCCATCAACAACAATTATCCTACGACGGTTTTAAATTTGTCCATCAACAACGTTCTTCGTGTTCTTCGCATGTTCTTCGTGTTCTTCGTTCGTTCTTCATTTTAATCGATATTTTGGATTACGATTTCACTTTTTATTGGAATTTGATGTTATATAACATTATTCCTTACTTATTTCAGCTACTTATTTATATAATCCACTCGGATCGTTCTATTTCATTACGAATCTTATACTTCCTTAAGAAATTTATAAACGAAACTTCAAATTCTTATTTTCATTATTTCTCATGATTTCAACCATATGAAATCATTTCTAACATCATCTACTTCTTATCTTCATTAAGTTATGTTTTAAACATATAAAACTTAAAGAAAATCTAACATAAAAGTTAGGTTTTAATACCTTTCCTGTTTATTTTTCTTCCGCTAGACAAAATTGGCGATTCACAAGCTTTTCTATTTCACGCTCTTCTTCGATCTGATCATTCATGCTCACTCTCTTCCTTCTCCTTTCTTCATCCAAACTCTCTCTCTCTCTCTCTAAGGTGTAGGATTCTTAAAATCCCATTTAAATGAAATAAGCTTACTATTTATAGAATTTCCAAGCTAAGGGTATTTTAGTCATTTCACCCCCCTAACCTCCTTACTATTCATGGCTTAAGGACTAAGTTAACTTACTCCTTAAGTTTACTTAACACTTAAGTCTACTTAGCCTTTAAGTTTACTTAACTCTTAAGTTTACTTAACACTTAAGTTTACTATTTCCACCTCCTTAGTTAACCTCCTTACTATTCACGAAACTTAGCCTGTAAGTTTCGTGGTTCTGTCTTTTGGGTTTCGTCCTACAGTTTTAAAAACTGTGATTCTCGGAATCCAAATATTTTTGGATATTTCGTCTTTCCTTTATCGATTAACTTTTACATATTCTTCGGATTTCTGAAAAACTGAAAAACACTTTTTGGTGTCAAGTGTTTTCCTTTACGTTTTCCCCTAACGTAGCTAAACGAGTGAAAAGTAAACAGCAGTACTTTTCATTGTTTTTATTTTGTTCGATTTCTGCACGTTTTGCGAGAAAAATTTTATCGGCTTACTTAACTTTTCAAGATATATTATAGTCAAATCTTTCGACGGAATGTCATTTCGACATACCGAACTCTCAGAAAGGCTTAGGTTATTCAAACCCTAACCGTTAGGTTTCGTCAGGTGAATAGTGACTATTTCGTCTTTTTTCCCAGAAATATTTTTGTTCCCGGAAATTTTTTATTTTTGTCTTGAAAATTATTACTCGTTCAGTCTAGCTCGTAGTCAGAATCCTCTTGACTTATAATCATCCTATATAGGTTCTAGAACGATTAATAAACACATAACACATAATATTATTAATAAAAATTCATTTTATTAATAACTAATTCTTTAAACTTAAATTCTGGACGATCTGAATTTTCGGGTCGTTACACTCTTCCCCTTTTATAAAAATTCCGTCCTCGGAATTTCTTACAACCACACCCTTACCCTGGTCATCACACTCACCCCTTCTTCACACAATTTCGTCCTCGAAATTTTAGCCTACCCATCTTCTCAACTACCCTTCAACAGAGTTCTTATCTTTCCATCATTCCTAACCTCCATAACCTATCAAAAATCATGAAGTAGAAAGAATAACAAGGAATATAAAATTTCCTTTTAAAATGTTTCATACTTTTGATGAGGGGTCAAATCGACCAAGAACTCTTACTAGGTTTAACAGTATAACGCCGTAACCTTTCTTCCACGGTCAGTTTACAATCACAAAGAAAGCAAACTACCTCTCACCCATCGTATACCCCATTTCAGGATATGTTCACCTCAGACTTAATCATTAGATTCCGCACCAAAACAATTTGGTTTGGCACAACTTCTTCAAAGAATGCTCGATTTTCTTTTAAACATGATATACCATTTGTCTAGCCGAATCTAGTAGCTTAGACCATACCAATAAATTGGTTATCAATATGAAACATTCGTCTTGTCAACTCAATTGACATTGAATACTTCTGTAAATTCTTTTCGTAATACATCAAAATGTTTTATGACGTCATGATACCGTACTTTTCACAGTACGTTGAGGACTTTGCAGTTTGTGACTTCGTCATTAGATATCATACCATAGCGAGTTGTTGATCCTAAGATCACATCCAACACTAGGTTCAATTGCATTAATAACTCCATCCTTTTACCATCCTTGAATCGAATGCACGGATGATATAAAATTCATTTTGATATTTCAAATCAATTTCTGTCTAGCCAAAACAATTAGCATAGACATACCAAGAATAGTTCTTTTAAAAATCTATTGGTTCCAAAAGTTGAACCAATTCTTTCATTTCCAAAACGCGAACACATAAGCACAATTTCAATAAACTTTGAAATCTAGCATAACTAGATGACTTGGAATATTCTATCCTCCACCTTCCTTCATTGACTTACTGCGACAATACTTAATCTTCTCTAGCTCCTTCAATACTAGGCCTACTTAAAATAACTTATTTTCAGTCTAAACATTCCTATATCTTAGTACAGTCCATCAACTTACCACACATTATGAGTTCAGGAACTTTCCACAATAATATGAGTTTAAGAACTATCTCAGACAGACCATAAGCGTCCATTCGCTGAGAAGTTCAAAAACCTACCATATCAGTATGAGTCACGAACGTACCATAAGTATGAGTTTCAAGAACTCGCACCTACCTTATCGTTCTCTACCTATCAAGTATATATATGAGAAAAGATTCACCTTCTTGTCATATACATCTTAACAGCGTGACCAATTCCAATGATTATCACTATAATAAGCTAAGCAGTTGTTACACCAAGCACAAACCTCTGCCCATTACAAAGGTTCATATAACTCAGCTATCACATGAGTCCTCAATTGAAATTTTTACAACTTCTAAATCTCTCTTTACTAAATACGAATTTTCTTTAATTCATATACTATCTTTCACAACTTAATTTGAGTTCTTCTTCCCGTACTACTTCGTAGTACTATAAATCATTCATCGTTTAATAACTCATCTATTACTACGATTCACTATGATCACGTGGTGATCTTCTTATCATTCTCTCTATGATTATAGTCTTAGATACTCTTACCTAAGATTTATAACCTATCAGCTCTGATACCAATCTGTAACGCCCCAAAATCCGGTCTATCTTCACACCCGGATTTCGTACGTCACGAGTACATCATTCTTCCAAACATACATAATTATATACTGAAATATAACAACATACACTCTCAAATCCCAGGTTCTAAAATCCTTATAACCTCTTTCATTACAAATAATGATAAATACATTATCCTTTACATCTTACACGAGTGACGTTCATCCGCCACTAAGGATACATAATAGTTCATTAAACTAATCTAAAGTTCATTTAACTTATTTTATATTACAAGTCTTCACTTGATCTTCTCACTCATCCACATTCTGAATGGAACTTCATCTAGATACTATCAGCTTGATCTTTATGGGATCCTTAAATTCTTCTAACATCGTACGCTAAAAATGTTTTTCATTTAAAGCAAGTGTGAGCATTCAATTGCTCAGCAAGTCATAGCAGTTGAACAAACAACTTCAAGAGTTTAAACGTTCCTTTAGAACTTCGATAACCGAACAAAGGTTATGAAGCAGCTTGAATAATAGGAGTAATCTCGATTCCTATCATTTTAAAATATTATTCACATGCACTTTGAAATGCTTCCATTCTTCTACCTTTTTCCATACACATTTATCTGGCTAGAATCATTAGCACAGACTTAACAATAACGAATCATGTATAAACAGAGCATTCTCTTATTGAACAGTTAAATCACAGAACAATTCATCTCATAGAAACACCGAAGTGTTCACATTGTGGCACAGGGCCTCATATGTTCTACCACCTTGCATAATATCGCACATTAGCACATAGACAGAACTTCTCAAGTTCAACATCTGAGAAGTTTAAGAAACTAGCATTCATTTGAAATATGAATGAAGTTAGGAAACTTGCCTTACGCACAGCGACAACTTACGTTAAACTGCTCATTCCAGTTCCTATGTAGCATATAAGAAAAAAAACACATACACTAATTAGTCATGTATATTGGACTTATGCATTAGTTTGCTTAACTTTACTTCTTAGGGTTCGCGTTCTTGTATCCTAAGTTTACGCGACCACTTTCATTACCGTTCTACGGCTTCATGACATACGGAGATGTCTTACTTTTACGTTCATCATCTTTGATGTTTTACATTTTTATCTTCTTCTTTATAACTTCTCTAGGACTCAGCACACATCGCTTCTCTGCTAGTAGTCCATATGGTACTCTGAGTGGTTTCCTACACAAACAACCAAAGAAACAAGTTCCGTCCTCGTCTACACACGCCCATAACAGTGAGTTAGATCGGTTGCCAGTTTTGTATATACCTTCGCTCTCTAAAGGAATTGTTTAGCCCAGCTACCATATGTTAACCATCAAAGGTTACGATTGTACTACAACTTAACTTATCTTAACTTATCCGAACTATTAAACTATAATCTTTGTTAAGTTAATTTCTCATTCCTTATGGCTTCCTGGCAACTAAATGCCACCACCTTTGTCAATGTCTAGGTTATACAACCAGGGTATACTTAAAACGTTCGTTCGACGCGAATACGATTCACGAGGATCGTTTACGAATTCAACGTTCACGTTGCTCGTCTTTTAATCTATCATTCAACCTTTACTAAAGGTTTTAATCACTTTCAATCGTTATCCATCCCATGAACCTCATGTTCATTATTCTTTCTTAATGTCGAAGCCATGTTGTTTGTTGTATGCTAAGACTGCTTGAAACTGCGTTACGTTTACGTTTATTCTCTTCTTGATCTTTTAATCTCTTTTGACCATTTCGTTCAACCTGTACTAAAGGTTTAATTCACTTGTTTAAGTGTTATATTAGTTGAACATTATGTACTTTATCTTCCGCACGCTTTCCCCAAGAGTTGAAAGCGTTAAAAGCTCTTCTCTAGCTTTTTCCCTACATTGGCGCTGCGGCGCCACTCTCCCTTTTATCTCTCGCACTGTGGCGTGAGTTTGCAGTACCCGGCTCCCCGGTCTGGCGCTAAAGCGCCACCTTACAAGGCATGGTTGGCGCCACGGCGCCAAGCCCTAACCCTAGAAAATTTCTCTAAGTGTTAAATCCAATTTGAGACGCTTACTTCCTGCTTCCATAACTTATTCGTTATAACTCGGAACGAGGTCGTTCCAAAGCCATTCTCTTCCTTGTCTTACGTACTTCAATACCCCCCAGACAGAACTTCATTCTGAACCTATTAGCATACCATTCGATTGGCTTGATCTTCACCCTTCGTTCATTTTACGTTTTTAACGCTCTTTGTTTGTTCGTCCGTAATTCGGTCATCTGAACTCGGAATTCATTCATTCTTGAGTCCACGACTCATGTTTTCTATGTTCTCATACATTCTTATGAAACCCTACACGTTCGGGTTTGTTTACTAAATTTCTAATTCTCGTTTGTCTTTTACGAAATTTTTGCCATAACTTTGTTATAGCTAAGTTTTAATCCGTTCTTCATGAACGTTTCTACCGTTCCTAACCAAGCAATATGCATCTAACTTATACGCGATGGTTTTAAACTTGTCCATCAACAACAATTATCCTACGACGGTTTTAAATTTGTCCATCAACAACGTTCTTCGTGTTCTTCGCATATTCTTCGTGTTCTTTGTTCGTTCTTCATTTTAATAGATATTTTGGATTATGATTTCACTTTTTATTGGAATTTGATGTTATATAACATTATTCCTTACTTATTTCACCTACTTATTTATATAATCCACTCGGATTGTTCTAATTCATTACGAATCTTATATTTCCTTAAGAAATTTATAAACGAAACTTCAAATTCTTCATTATTTCTCATGATTTCAACCATATGAAATCATTTCTAACATCATCTACTTCTTATCTTCATTAAGTTATGTTTTAAACAAATAAAACTTAAAGAAAATCTAACATAGAAGTTAGGTTTTAATACCTTTCTTGTTTATTTTTCTTTCGCTAGACAAAACCGGCAATTCGCAAGCTTTTCTATTTCACGCTCACCATCGATCCGATCATTCATGCTCACTCTCTTCCTTCTCCTCTCTTCATCCGAACTCTCTCTCTCTCTCTCTAAGGTGTAGGATTCTTAAAATCCCATTTAAATGAAATAAGCTTACTATTTATAGAATTTCCAAGCTAAGGATATTTTAGTCATTTCACCCCCCTAACCTCCTTACTATTCATGGCTTAAGGACTAAGTTAACTTACTCCTTATGTTTACTTAGCACTTAAGTCTACTTAGCCTTTAAGTTTGCTTAACTCTTAAGTTTACTTAACACTTAAGTTTTACTATTTTCACCTCCTTAGTTAATCTCCTTACTATTCACGAAACTTAGCTTGTAAGTTTCGTTGTTCTGTCTTTCGGGTTTCGTCCGACAGTTTTAAAAACTGCGATTCTCGGAATCCAAATATTTTTGGATATTTCATCTTTCCTTTACCGATTAACTTTTACGTATTCTTCGGATTTCTGAAAAACTGAAAAACACTTTTTGGTGCTAAGAATTTTCCTTCACGTTTTCCCCTAACGTTGGTAAACGAATGAAAAGTACATAACAGTACTTTTCGTCATTTTTATTTTGTCCGATTTCTGCTCGTTTTTTGAAAAAAACTTTATCGCCTTACTTAACTTTTCAAGATATATTACCGTCAAATTTTTCGACGGAATGTCATTTCGACATACCGAACTCTCGGAAAGGCTTAGATTATTCAAACCCTAACCCTTAGGTTTCGTCAGGTGAATAGTGCCTATTTTCGTCTTTTTTCCCAGAAATATTTTTGTTCCCGGAAAATTTTCATTTTTGTCTTAAAAATTATTACTCGTTCAGTTTAGCTCGTAGCCAGAATCCTCCCGACTTATAATCATCCTATGTTCTAGAATGATTAATAAACACATAGCACATAATATTATTAATAAAAATTCATTTTATTAATAACTAATTCTTTAAACTTAAATTCTGGACGATCCAAATTTTTGGGTCGTTACAGCAGCTCATTCTTTTGTTGCATAGATTTGAACTTTGGTGTAGAGGCCTTGACTTGTGAGGACTCGACACCGGTTGGCACATTTGATGATGTATATTTCATTTGCTGGACCTTTTGTCGTTGGCCTTCTGCTCCTGAGTTAAGAACTTTTTTGAGAATTGTCCCCTTCTTTCATAGGGGCATGCTTATGCCGCCATGATTTCTTTCAGGAGTTCTCCCCTTTCTTCTAATGAGAGGCTTGATCCTGCCTTAAACTCCTTCCCTTTCATGAAATCGAAAAAATGCCCCAGTCCTTTCGCATGTTGACGTCGGGGATTCATATGAGAAACTCTATTTGTTAACTAAATCGCGAGTGAGCAATATCCGAATCGCCAATGAGATGATATGAGGGAAGCTCTGATGATGATGGACCATGTTGATGGTGCTGACTGGTGCATTTTCCTAGGATAGTTGATAAATGCCCAGTGTTGAGTTGTCGTTGTTTCTGAGATTGCCCCAGTCTTGTTGTAAGGGTTCCAATATCGGGTCGTTGCCAATTTTGAAATTACTCCAGCCTTGCTCGTTGTCTGGAATAGTTGCTTTGATAGATGGGCTGATAAGATGTTGATATCGCAAAAGGCTTTTACCTCTGTACCAGATGGTGAACAGGTAGTGGGTTTTGGCTTTGATGCCCTCAATCATTGTTCCTGACTTGTTCGCGCAATTAGTCTTGCCGATTTTCTTCTGATTTGGTGAAGACTTGTGATTGAGGGTATCGTCTCTTTGAAGGTCCTCACTGCTGGTTTTCTTGGCGCATCAATGTTTCTTCCTTTCTGGGATTTGTGCCAGATTTGATGGAATAACATTAAAGTGTTGTTGGGTCTTCTTAACATGGATCGCTGACTTGGAGGGTTTATCTTGGGTGTAGACTTAGAATTAATGTTTGGGTTTGGATTTTCTTTTGAGGGCCAGACCGCACCACTGATGGCTGTGAAAGTAGTATGCACACAATCTAATTATGTTTGATGATAAAGCATATACTTTGTAACAATCTTATTCATTTATTAATAAAAAGCATTAATTTATTAAAGGCTTTTAATTATCTATATGATGCTGCTTTATAATATGTGATAAACCCATAGTTTTTAAGCAATGCTTTTAGAATAATGATGATGATCATTCTAATGAGATCTAAATTCTTAGAAAGCTTAAAACTAAAATAGTTCCCAATCGTTGGATTACTAAATTGGGGATTAGTGAATCCGAATAAATTGGTACATACGTTGCTTGCTCATTGGATGAGGATGATTGATCTCATGATCATTTGTGTGGAGACACTAAAGCAAGTATGTAGGTGCTTATTAGAGAATAAGTTCACTGAACGTGGCTCGCTAAGGAATACCTAATGGAGTTTTACTTGCCTGTCAATAGGGGTATATCAAAGGGTCTGTTTGGGTATAATAAGTTATACATGGAGATACTGTATGATCAATAAAGAATTTACCGCTTCTAGTAAAAGAAGAGAAATGTCCTATGTGATTCGATAAATGACAACCCAGTAGTCCTTAACCAAGGCAGAATGAAATTAGAAAGAAGTTTCTAATTTACATTATTTGGAGTTGTGCATTTAAGAGTCGAAATACATATAATTAAATAAAATAAGACTTGACAGTAATTCCATGTCTTATATTTAATTGGGACATTGTATGGTGGAAGGATTGAATTGTACGGTAACTATTTACTCAAAGGTTCTTTTATGATTAATGTTAAAATCTATATTATCTGGAAAGTCGTTGATCGCTAGGGAGGCTTATTCCTATTGTAGAATAAATATTATTTATTTAAATAAATTAATAGTTTAATTTATTTATTTAAATAAGATTAGAATTGTTCTAATTGATTTATTCACAACCGGTTTAATATGGAGAACCTAAAGGGTCACACCATAAAAGGAAGAATAATTATTTAAGAAGTTAATGGCATAATCATAATAATAAATTAAGTATATTTAATTTAATCTATGATGATAGAATAAATTAAATAGCTTAATATTTATTATTTAATATTTTGAAAATATTAAATATAAATTAATAAGAGAAGTCTTATTATTATTATTATTATTATTACTATTATTATTATTTAATTCCTAAAAGAGTTTGAGAATTAATTAATAAAAGTACTCTCATTTATTCCTAAAAGATTAGGAGGTAAATTAATTAAAAAAAAATTAATTAATTATTTCTATAAGATTGGGAGCCTAATTAATTAAAGGAGTTTAATTAATTAAAATAAAACCCAATTCCTTAATTGTTAAGGAGGGTTGCCCACATCTATAAATAAGAGGAGTCTTATTATGGGTGTAGAGTTGTTGCTGACTTTTTCACAACATACGTAATTCCAATTGTTGGAGAGTATACTTTTTTTTATAGAGATAGAAAACTAGGGTTTTGCCAAATACTCATCTTCTTGAATCTTTCTTCTTCCTTGGTGGATCACCTCTGGAGGCCAAACACTTGGGTGGCTAACGTTGATCAAAGGAAGGAACGAAACCCGGTGGATTCAAGTTGAACGCAAAAAGGATTGGAGGTGAACTTGTACCTGAGGAAGCTCGAATTTTCAAGGGTATGATTCTTATTCTTTTTCTTTTCGTTTAATTAATAATTGTGCATAAAGAATATTTTGGGTATATGGTTTGTAAAATTTTTAAAAACTCTGATTTTCTATGCTTCCGCCTATTTTGTAAAATTTGATTTCGCTCATGAATATTACAAACCTAACAGTGGTATCAGAGCTAAACCTTTATGCGAATTATTAATTGTTCATATTTGATATGTATATTGATATGTGTTTAAAATAATTTAATTGGGCATAATTAGTTGTATAAAAATAAATTAAAAAAAATTGTGAAATTGATTTCCGTGACTTTATTGGTTATTCAAAAGTTACAGGCAGCCCCACGAATTTGTTTATATATGATTACTTTGATTAACAACATGTCAACAACAATAAAGTAAAATATATATATATATATATATATATATATATATATATATGATACTTAATAAGGAATCTTTAGTATGTATATTTATATATATAATCATCTTCCGAATGATTTCTTTATATATACTCCACGCCGGAATGTTCTGCGAACTATAATATGTTTGCAGTAAGATTTCTTGATTCACGGAATTGTTGTTTGCCTACTGAGATTTTAGTAATCATATATATCATATATATACGGTTAATATATATATATATATATATGGTGGCATGGTATTTACAAAAATGCCACCGCGTCTTATCAAAACTACGTCGTTTTGATACAATTCTATTATTTAAGGGAGTTCTACTACTTAAGAGTTCTACTTCTTATATATATATATATATATATATATATATATATATATATATATATATATATATATTATTCTTAATTATTTTATAATTAAAATAAATGTTTATTTTAATCTTAAAATAATTTTTTTTTTAATCTTAAAGTAAAAGTTTTATTTTAATTTTAAAATTATATTCCATGATAACTAATTGGAGTTGAAATTGGATTCCATGTTTCCTAAAATAAAGGAGTATATTTATGAATAGGAAAGTGAATCCATGTTTTCTTAAATAAAGGAGTTTATTTAGATATGGAATAAGATTTCATATTATTCAAAATAAAGGAGTTTATTTGTGAATAGAAAAGAGAATTCGTGTTTCCCAAAATAAAGGAGTTAATTTTGACAAAGGAATTAGATTCCCTAATTAATTAAAATAAATAAGTTTATTTTGATTAAAGATTTTGATTAAAATAAAATAGTTTATTTTATTCAAAATTGGATAAATTAAAATAAAAGAGATTTATTTTGATTTAAATTTGGATTAAAATAAAGGAGTTTATTTTGATTCAAAATTAGATTTTATACTAACTAAATTTGCCCATTAAATGATATCAATATATATATTGAATGTTTATTATTCATGAGATGAATGTTATTTATTGATACATATGTAGATGCGGATGATAATAAATGAGATTGATTATGGACTATTGACCAATGTGATTGGATTTTATTTTAGTTGGATGCTTGAATGTATGGGTTTTATTAAATGTGGTCTGCGTACCTCGTCTTCTCTAATTTTTTTCTTAATGTAAATCCTAACTCCCTCCTATGTATTTCCCCTTGACTGCTGATCAAGGTTTCTATTTATTTTAAATAGTTTTGTAATATGAATAGTTAGAATTAATTTTGAAGAATTGGATATCAAGGAGCAAGGAGCGCTTGAAGACCCAAACTGTAATGGAGCCTGGGTTTAAATGTAATAGTTATATTTAAATATTAATTCTTGCACCCCTAGGGTTTGACCATTTTGTTCACTTGGTGGCTCTAGTGAACCAAATTAGAATAAAAGTCCATAATCAATCCGGGTAGAATATAGTATTCTATATGTGCATGCTTATACTATATATATTATATATTATGCAAACATGCTTCGCATGTTCATTAATATGACGCGTATTTTATATATATATATATATATGTGCATGCGCGCTAAACAAGATGAAATAAATTAAGTACATGCAAACCTCTCAAATTTTTTATATTAAGTCCTAAGCGTTCAAAGATATTTGGAATATCGAACATCGCCTTCTAGCATGATAAAAATAATAGAGTATCAATTAATTATTATAAGTTTATTGTGTCACCACAAGGCTTATCTTAATTCTTTGAGATGTTAATTTTATCACATTTGATGCTTATAAAGAAAATTGAACAATATTATTTTGTTGTGTCACCACAAGGACAATATTTTTTTTTTTTGAATATATGGAGTGCTAGGTTGGACTTAACTTACATCATTTTAGTTCGGATGTGCACACACTTGACCATTATGATCTAAGAGGCAAAATACAAGAAGTTACATAGTCGATGTAATTGACAAGAGTTGTCTACCTATTTATTTATATATAGTTTGTTGTGCACTATATACATTTGAAATGAGATCCTTATTCTCACTAGCATATCTTTAATTAGATATTGCCGAACTATATATAAATTGAGGGTAATATAGTTTGAAGAAAATAGTGGGAGATATCAATTTAAAACAAGACCTAATTTATTTTGGTAATTAATAAAATAATGTATGCTAAAATGTTGTTAATTACAAATTCATTTACAGAATTTTACAATGTCTAAATTACTATCATTGTGAAGCATATTAGATGCTATTTAACCGGACCGAATTAAACGGATTGGTTAAGGAAATTGAGAATAGTTCTCATGACTGAAAAGTTATCTTATGTCCTTAATACGCCTATCCCTACAATGGTTGCAGAAAATGCCTCTGAGGAAGAGATTGTTACTTTTAGAAAGTGGTAAGATGATGCACAGTTGGCTCAATGCATCATGCTCGCATCCATGAGTAACGAGGTTCAGCGTCAGCATGAAACTATGGATGCTCCTACTATATTCCTTCATATCAAGTAGTTGATGGTAAGGAAAGTAGGACTAATAGATATCAGATATCTAAGGAGCTCTTCCAATCTAGAATGATCGATGACACTATAGTACAGATAAAAGTCCTTAACATAATCAATTTGATTGATCAATTAGGACAACTGGTTTTGTCATAGATGGAGAGTTATGCCAAGATTTGATCTTGCAGTTACTCCCGAACTCCTTTCACAAATGTTGTGAATTTTTCATATGAACAAGCTAGATATCAGCTTCGCTGATTTGCTTAACATGTTGAAAAATGTTGAGAGTCATTTTCCAACCATGAAAGACCAAGTCTTGCTGGTAGGAGCCAAAGGATCTTCTGAAAAGAAGAACGATTCAAAGAAAGTAAATAGAAAAGGCAAAAACAAAGGATAATAAGAACAAAACTAATAAGGATAGCAAAGGAGTTTGCTTCCACTGCAATAAGCCTGGACACTGGAAAGAAACTGCGAGAAGCATCTTGCAGAGGCTAACCAAAGAAGCTTAGTGAAGTTTCGGTTACAAATATAATTCTGTTCATGATTAAAATAAATTTTTCTTTAAGTCAAGGTTCTACTTGGGTATTGGATACCGGCTTTGGTTATCATAAATAAAGATTTATGAAGGAACTAAGCACAAGTAGAAAACTAAACAAGGGATAAATAATCCTGTGTGGAAAATTAAGTAAAGGTTGCTGCATTAGCCATAAAAACTTATTGTTTACTATTGTCTATGGGCAAGTCTATTAAGTCAATAAGTTGTTATTGTATTCCAATTCTTGTTAGAAATATTATTTCCATTTTGTTGTTGGACAATAAAATCTTTGGTATTATATTTAAGAACAATTGTTGTTCTATTTATAATAATAATGTTTTGTATAGAATTGAAATATTTCTTAATGGATTTTGTATACTTGACTTATGTAAAAATTATTTTATAAATTGAGCAAACTAGTATAAGAAAAGGAGATGATCGTTCAAAAGGTTGAATGTGTGCATTTGCTGAAATACAATTGTGAATTAATTGAAAGGTTCAAAGAATTCAGAAGTGAAACAAATTGGCAAAGTATTAGGATTCTTTGATCTGATCAAGGAATAAATACTTGTGCAATAAGTTTCTAGATCATCTCAAATGGTTTTCTCATAATGGACGCCTACTGGTAGGCAATAATTGATTGATGTATCTTAAAGGAAAAATCATACCTTGTTGGACATGGTATGGTCCATAATGATTTTATCGACATTCCAGTATCCTTCTAGGGTCATGCCCTAGAAATGACTGCATATCTACGAAAAAGGTAACCTCAAAGTTCGGCCACAAAGACTCCATAAAAGTTATGGACAGGAAGGATTCCTAATTTTAAGTAAGTTAAGATAAGGAGTTGTCCAACTTATGTGACAAAGGTTTCAAAGGATAATCTTGGGACAAGATTTGATAAGTACAAATTTGTGGGACATCCTAAAGTAAGTTAAGGGTATATGTTCTATAATCCTACTTAGCAAAAGGTGTTTGTTGCGAAACACGCTACCTTCTAAGATAAAGGTGTTTATCATTAAAGGAGCTAGTGGGAGGATAATAGATCTTGAAGAGTTCAAGAACCACAAAACACTATAAGTCAAATAAGAGGAACTTGTATATAGACCTATTGTACCACAACCGAATCGTAAATCTGAATAGTACCGAAGATACTTGGGAGGTATGGATTCATCATGGATGATTATGATGAGGTACGTATCATAGAAGATAATGATCCAGTTACATACGATGAGGTAAGAGTTGTAGACACTCAGAGAAATTGATTGAAGCAAGCTTCTCGAATATGGAACATTCGTTTTGATGAGACAATCAAATGAGTTTGATTTTATAAAAAAAAAAAACAAGAATGAGCCTAGTGTGTACAAAAGGGTCAGTGGGAGCGTCGTGACATTTCTAGTATTATATATTGATATACTACGGATACGGAATGACATGCCAATGCTAGAATCGGTAAAGATAAAGTTGTCTAAACATTCCTTCGCGAATGATTTGGGAAGAGTATCGTTATTGGGGATACAAATCTATATAGATAGATTTAATAGGATACTCGACTTAACCCAAGGAACGTATATTCATTTGATGCTAAAGTCATTTAGCATGGCAAACTCCAAGAGATGTCTCATGTTGATGAGCTATGGAGTGTATCTCTCTTAATAGTCCCCATAGACTCATAAAAGAGATATCGCATGAGTGACAATCATGTATACAATGAATATACGAGACCTGATGATGATCAGTCATATTCTGGAAAAGTTCACTATGAGTCAATGAAAAATATCTTAAAGTACTTAACTACTGGTACTAAGGAAGTGATTAAAATTTATGGTGGGTCTAAATTAAAACTAGAGGGCTTAACAGACTCAATTCAGACAGACCAAGACGACAGAAAATCCACTTAAGGTAAAGGGTTACCTTGAATGATGGTGCAGTGAATTGGAAAGGTTCCAAACAGCAAAGAGTTGCTGGTTTAGTGATAAAAACAAAGTATATAGCTGTAAATGAAGCTGCAAGTTGATTGTTTGGATGAAAAGTTCATTATAGAACTAGGAATAGTTCCTAAGTCTCATCTTGGATCTACACATGTGTTGTGGTACTTTCAATTGATTATAGAAATCATTGAAAGATGGAAAATCACTATAGAGATAGTGGACTCTCAAGAACAACATTACATATACATTAACTAAAGCTTATCCAACAGCAGGATAATCGTCACTTAGAGAAGAAGGGTATGAGATACCATGGCTATTGGCTTTAGTGCAAGTGGGAGATTGAAAGTAGTATGCACACAAGCCAATCATGTTTGATGATAAAGCATATACTTTGTAAAAATCTTATTCATTTAGTGATAAAAAGTATTAATTTATTAAAGGCTTTTAATTATCTACATGATGCTGCTTTATAATATGTGATAAACTCATAGTTTTTAAGCAATGCTTTTAGAATAATGATGATGATCATTCTAATGAGATCTAAATTCTTAGAAAGCTTAAAAATAAAATAGTTCCCAATCGTTGGATTACTAAATTGGGGAATAGTGAATCTAAATAGATTGGTACATACGTTGCTTGCTCATTGGATGAGTATGATTGATCTCATGATCATTTGTGTGGAGACACTAAAGCAAGTATGTAGGTGCTTATTAGAGAATAAATTCAATTGAACGTGGCTCATTAAGGAATACCTAATGGAGTTTTACTTGCTGTCAATAGAATTCTATAGTGATAGTAGTACAAGTGATCATTGGACTTGAGATCATCATAGTATCTTGTGTATGATGAGTTATACTTTGACTTATTCCTTAAGACCCTTAGGGTATATCAAAGGGCATTTGGGTATAATAAGTTATACATGGAGATAATGTATGATCAATAAAGAATTTACCGCTTCTAGTAAAAGAAGAGAAATGTCCTATGTGATTCGATAAATGACAACCCAAAGAGTCCTTGGTTATAGGCGAGAATGAAATTAGAAAGGAGTTTCTAATTTACATTATTTGAGTGTGCATTTAAGAGTCGAAATACATATAATTAAATAAAATAAGATTTGACATAATTCCATGTCTTATATTTAATTGGGACATTGTATGGTGGAAGGATTGAATTATACGGTAACTATTTACTCAAAGGTTCTTTTATGATTAATGTTAAAATCTATATTATCGGAAAGTCGTTGATCGCTAGGGAGGCTTTATTCTATTGTAGAATAAATATTATTTATTTAAATAAATTAATAGTTTAATTTATTTATTTAAATAAGATTAGAATTGTTCTAATTGATTTATTCACAACTCTAGGTTTAATATGGAGAACCTAAAGGGTCACACCATAAAAGGAAGAATAATTATTTAAGAAGTTAATGGCATAATCATAATAATAATTAAGTATATTTAATTTAATCTATGATGATAGAATAAATTAAATAGCTTAATATTTATTATTTAATATTTTAGAAATATTAAATATAAATTAATAAGAGAAGTCTTATTATTATTATTATTATTACTATTATTATTATTTAATTCCTAAAAGAGTTTGAGAATTAATTAATAAAAGTACTCTTATTTATTCCTAAAAAGATTAGGAGGTAAATTAATTAAAAAAATTTAATTAATAATTTCTAAGATTGGGAGCCTAATTAATTAAAGGAGTTTAATTAATTAAAATAAAACCCAATTCCTTAATTGTTAAGGAGGGTTGCCCACATCTATAAATAAGAGGAGTCTTATTATGGGTGTAGAGTTGTTGCTGACTTTTTCACAACATACGTGATTCCAATTGTTGGAGAGTATACTTTTTTCTATAGAGATAGAAAACTAGGGTTTTGCCAAATACTCATCTTCTTGAATCTTTCTTCTTCCTTGGTGGATCACCTCTAGAGGCCAAACACTTGGGTGGCTAACGTTGATCAAATGAATGAACGAAACCCGGTGGATTTAAGTTGAACGCAAAAAGGATTGGAGGTGAACTTGTACCTGAGGAAGCTCAGATCTTCAAGGGTATGATTCTTGCTCTTTATCTTTTTCGTTTAATTAATAATTGTGCATAAAGGATGATCCGGGTATATGGTTTGTAAAATTTTAAAAACTCTGATTTTCCATGCTTCCGCTTATTTTGTGCAATTTGATTGTATTCATGAATATTACAAACCTAACAGGCTGCCTACATACTCCTGTATGTGCGGGAGATCAGGTCTTAGTAGTTCTTGCTTGATAAGATAAACGGTTTGAGAAGTGTTTGTTTGGGGTTTTTTGGGTTTTTCTTTAGTTTGACCGCACTATAAATGGCTGCCTACGTACTCCCATTGGTGAGAGGAGATCAGGTCTTTCGTAGTTCAGGCCCGGTGTAAGAGGTTCAACGCTGTAGAAATGTGTAAATTGGTGTAGAAATGTTTTTATTTGTGGAGAAGGGTGTAGAAATGTTTTTTGTTGTTTTTGTTTGGTTTTGTTTGGTTTTGTTTTTTTTATTGCGACCGGGCCATAAAAATGGTTGCCTACGATACTCTGTGTATCGGGAGATCGGTCGACGTAGTTTGCCCATCGAAATAAAAAACGATTTGTTGATTTGATTTTTGATTTTTGATTTTTCTTTTTTCTTTTTTCTTTTTTTTTCTTTTTCTTTTTATTTTTTTTATTTTCTTTTTTTTCTTTTTTTTCTTTCAATATTTACATGCATGGAAAATAAAAGGCATACTGCGAAGAAAGTGATACCGTCCCAAAATCTCTTGGAACTCATTACTGTATCCTCTGGATCTACACCTTCTTGGCTAGTTGAGGCTTGATAGTCCAGTTGTCAGTGGTTATGTTGCCTTCAAGGCTCGCGATAGAGGTTACCTCTTGCTTCTGAATATCTTCACTTATAGTCATAACTTGATCGCTTCCTGCTTCAATGCGTTCCTCATGGACACTTGAACTGGACCTATCGCAAAAAGGGATGAACTCTTGATTCTTCAATGGGTTGGCTTCTCCGATAACTTCACCACCTTTTCCTTCATCTGTTCCTTCACCTTTTTCTTGGGTTAGAGAGGATTCGACCATGAAATCTCCCTCAAACTATTGTTGCATTTCTTGTACGGAACTTTCCTTTTTGGCTTCTTCTTCCTTGAAAATGATCAATATACATCATCGAAGGTGATAAAATCAGGAACGTGGTTGCTATCTTTGGACCACATGATGTTTGATGTTGGCGGAGGAATCTCCTTTGGGGATTCTCTTGTCTCCTCTGTCATTCCTTGCATTGGAATCAGTCCACCTTGTGTTCTGCCAGAATTGGTGTTCATAGCCTTCACCTCCTTTGAGCTTCCTGTCTCGAGTGGACATCTTAGTCTTTTTATTTCCTTTTCCCATTTTTTGGTCATGGGGAATTCTATCTCCAGCTCTCTATTTTCAATGAGATCCTGGATTTTATGTCGCAAAGACAAGCATTCCTCAGTCGCATGTCCAAGTGAGTTAGAATATAGACACATCTTGGTGGAATCATAACTCTTTATCTTGAAATTTATAGGAGGCAGCAACTCAATAATCCTTCCTTCGCTTATCAGAAAGTGTAGCATTTCTTCAATTGATTTGTTCAGAGGGGTGAATTTTTGGACTCTTGTGGAGGTTGTTTGATCTTTCTTCTTTGAGAATTCGCATTCTCCCGAGCGATTTTTTCGTTGGCGAGATCTTCTAGCAATTTTATCAATCCCCTTTTCTTGTACTTTCAGCCCACTTTGATATTCTTCATTTAGCTGGCTCATCATGGAGAGATATGGACTTACATTATGGCTAACCTCCTTTTTCTCTTGGCTTTCTGATAGTTGAGTGAAAAACTGCCTCGTTTCTTGATGTTGGCGCACTATAAGCTTAGCCAGCAGATTTACTTGATTCTGAATCATCTCTAATTTTTGCATTACGATCATACCCTCCTCCGAGTTTTCGCACTCTAGGACATTTGTTCTGTGCCTTTGGGGGTATTCCTCTATCGTTCGTATGTACTTGCGATTTGGATACATTTCAGCGCTTCCTGACCCGATCATATTTATTTCCTTCGTATCATGCTGCAACGGAAGGTTGGTGTTGACATTTTTTTGGTCAGGTTGTTGGATCACAATACTGCCACTTTCGATCAAATTTTAAATCTTATGATTTAAGGACCAATAATCTTGTTTATCATGTCCTAGAGACCATAAGTGGTAAACACATCTTTGGCTTGGATTGTATCTTTTGCTCTCTGGTTCCAGAGGTAGAGCCAGTTCGATAATTTTCTTGTGATCCATTAATATCGCTAATACATTTTCAAGGGAATCGCCTAGTGGAGTGAACACCCGATTTTTAGTTCTTTCAAATTTTCTTTTTCTATCTTGGCATTGGTTGAATGCAGCCTGTTGTTGAAATGTCAGATTGTCTTATTTTTTCTAAATGGGGGGACTGTAGGTTGGTCTCCTAGCTTGCCCCTGTACAACAAGGGATACATCATCAGTGCCTTTATTGAGTACCCCCTTGGAATCGCTCGCATATTGGCCAGTCTGTATATTCTTGACGACTGCTTCCAAGGCAGTGAAGTCTTTAATCTTGCCTGCCTTCAGGCCCATCTCTGCCATTTTGCCGTGTTTGATCATTTTCAAGAATGGCTTTCCTATGCCTGCTAGAATCCTCTCATAGTAAGGAGCCTCTTGGATATCAATAAACGTCATTACCATCTCAGTTTCTATTATTGATGGAATGACTTGTGCTGCTAGATGTCTCCACCTTTGGGCATATTCTCGAAAAGATTCAGTACTTTGCCTTTTGACTTTAGTCACTTGGTATCTATCCGGTGCCATTTGTGACTGAAAACTATATTGATTGAGAAAGGTGTGGGCTAATGCTTCCCAGTTGTGGATTTTGGCATTGTCAAGTCGAGAACACCAGGCTTTAGCCTCTCCAGTGAGACTCTTTTGGAAAAGTTGCATTCTGAGGCTTTCATCTTCAACATAAGACCCCATCTCGCCAATATATACTTTTAGGTGCGTATAGGGATCGCCTATCCCATTGTACTTTTCAAACTCTGGGACTTTGAATTTGTCAGGAAATCGAGCCCCTAGGAATATGCAGAGATCTGAATAGGTGACACTTCCATAGTTTCCAGTCCCTTTAATTGACCTGATGGTTTCCTCCATTTGTTGGAATTTCTTTCTTATATCCCCAGTTTCTCGATCATCCATGAGTTTTGTGATTTCAGGGATTTTGTTCGTTCTTTATTTGAATGAGGTTCAGGTATCTGGGTTTCCATATTTTTGCCAAAACCCTGACTGCCCCCTGATGTGAATGACTCTAGTTGAGTAGGCATTGTCTGGCCCCTGAATGTTTTTACTTTGTTCTTTTAGAAAGACAATCAATTCTGCTATCTGATTCCTTAATCCTTCGAACTCCTCTCGAGAGACAGGAGTAGGATCAGGTGGAGCACTTGTAGCCATGTCTGACTGTGAGCTTAATGCCTTTCTGGACTTTGAATGGGAAACGAGACCAATTGCTTCCCTACAAAAGACTTGCATAGATTAGTCTTAGGGAATGAATAAATGTTTATATGCTATGTGATGTATCCGTTTTTAGGAGTATTATCCTGTGAAATGGATGTTAGCTATTTGTAATACAGGATAACATGTTAGGATTTTAAATATGCATGTACACATATTTCTTCATATTTCCCATTACATTGAGATTGATATGGAATGAAATTATAAGTAATTTTAAATGTTACAAGTAATTGAAATAAAAAGTATGAAGAAACTTCCCTCCACATTTGGTTTATCAGAGGCTAACATATCTTAGGTTTACTCTCGCGGCTTTTTGGCATGAAGGTTCCCAGATCATCGCAATTTACTTGACGGGAAGTTAATCAGGTCTTTCAACTAGAGCGAGTATGGGTGGTGCCTTTCCTGAGCCTCGTTGGAATTAGTCTCCCTACGAGTCCAGTAATCAAACACGGACAGGATAGCCTCCTGGTGGAGGAACCACACAACATACATTCACATACAACGTGTCTCACCGTTATGGGAATGATGACATGTGTGAAGCACTAATATCATAAATAGATATATTGCAGTGCAGTAAGTAAAATGCATTCATACACATTCATCATAAATGTAATTGCAACATCCACAAACAAGCATATAACAATTTTGAAAAGCTTGTAATAGCGGCTTAAGTACTCTTACTAGTGTCCCCAGCAGAGTCGCCACCTGTCGACGTCGGGATTTTTATTTCTCCCTTTTCTGTTCTTGTCTTTTGGTGTTCTCATGTTAGGTGAGATTTGTTTGAAAAAAATAAGTTGTGAAAAGGTTCGACATGTATATGTCGACGATTGGACTGTAAGAGTCGTCAGTTGGTGTTTTTAGCTGGTTGCACCAACGCAATCGAGAAAAGGTTTGCACATTGACCCAATGATGTGACACTGCTAAACGGGTCTGTGAAACTGAGATTCATTAGGATCCGGGGGCTTCCTTATGCGGAGGGAAGGTGTTTGGCACCCCCCGACATCCGTGTTACCACGATGACCGCCACTTTTCAATAAAATGTTATATGAATGTGTGTGTGTGTGTGGGTCAATGTGAAGTTATTTGGAAGTAATGTTATGCGTCATTCGCACCTATATACAAAGGGTTTGAATTTGTGTAAGAATTCAGTTTTAAACAAGATATAGCAGTGATGTTTTGGAAAAGAGGTTTTTCAAACCCTTATGCTCAATAGTAATTTGAGGCCATTGATACTTCTATTTTATTAAATGTTCAGCTTGCTTGCTTTTATTTTCGAGATGCGAAGCATCTTCGAGAAAATAATGTACAAAGCAGTGCCAAACTCCTCATGGGAATGAGAGCCATCAAAAGAAATTCAAACACCGTGAATAATTTACAAGTTGCTTACAGCTGAAAATGTCCATCACGGGAATCGAAACTAGATTCAGTAGACTGAATCTGTGATCACATGTTTCTTAGGCTCACATGATGCCACAATTTATATAAAAGCAGTAAGCAGTTATATATATAAAAGCTGTAAATATGTATATATATATATATATATATTGACATGATCAACCACCATGAAGCACCTCTATAGGGGATCAGAAATGTAAATATATAAAAGTGGAATGTAACATGCGAGATGGGTTAGTTTCTCTCTCTAGATTTTGCTCTCCCTTCTCACTAGGATTTTAGACCACCTCTCCCGGCCCATTCTCTCTCCCTACTGAATTAACTTCCTTTTCTTTCCTTTTTAATCTCCCGCCCAACCTCACCTACCTCTCCGTCTCCTTACCAAACTTTTCTTTTACCCTTTCGGTTTTCTACTCCTCCATCCTCCTGCCACTGCTCCTCCTCCCTCCCGGCCTCTCTCTCCTCCGGCTGCCTACCACCTCACTCCCATGGTTAGCCATTCTCATCTCTCTCTGGAAACTCCACGAGCTCTGTCTCTAGGGATTTCTTTGCTGAATTTGGTGTCTCAAACCCAAACTCTCCTTCTCTTTCCTCTCCTTTGGTGCTCAAAGCAGTGCTGACATGGCTGTCTCCACTGACCTATCCCTCAACGTGGACTCGTTTGCAATGCTAGAATCAGACCCAAATCCTGTTGCTGTTGATCAAAGCTCTGCAGACTCTACCTCATTAGCAAATGAGATAGAAAGCAACTTGGGTCAAGCTCTTACATCTAATGTTTCTGAGATCTTCAAAGATGCACAACACTTCTCTCAAAAGGATCGAGAGGATGTTTTAATTGAAAGAAAAATGCAGATCTTATGGACTGCTTGTTGGCGCATGGACTCTCTACTAGTGATATCAACGCTTTTGTTTCTGATGGGAAACTAGCAAATATAGGTCAGGCCCACAAGATGTCTATTAGAAGTACTCAAAAACTTTTTTTCGCATCACTGGCCGCCTTCGCTTTCGCTTTCAGCCGATCTATCCTTGGCAAACCTCTTGACCCTATTCCCTCTGCTATAGCTGCTATTAAACCTGTTGCATCTCCAGTTGAGCAAGGTGAAAACCCTCTTTTGAACCCTGGTCCACCTAAATCCTGGTGTAAGGTGGTCTCTACTAGCTCCGGAAAACCTTCCCGCTCTCTTTCCTACCACCCTCCCTTATCCGAAGATGGTCCGATTCTAGTTAAACCTCCCACTGATGTGCTCAAACGTGGAAATCAGCTCTGGTCTTCCAGCCTTGTGGGTTATTTCTTGCACTCAAACATCCCCTTCAAGGTTGTTGAACCCATTGCCAAACGCCTTTGGTGCAACATGGGTCTCACAAGTGTCTTTCTCCATAGCAAAGGCTACTATATTTTCAAATTCAAATCTGTCTCTGCTAGAGACAATGTCCTTGCCTCGGGTCCATGGCACTTCGCCTCAAAAGTGATTGTCCTACAACCTTGGAAAGAAGGAGTTGTATTTTCAAAATCTGATCAGCTCAAAATTCCCATTTGGGTAAAGTTTAGCCAAATCCCTCTTTCCTACTGGTCTGATGAGGGTATTAGCTACCTTGCTAGTGCCATAGGTAGGCCTCTGTTTACAGATGAAATGACTTCCAAACATGACTTAATGCAATTTGCCAGAGTCTGCATTGAAGTCCAAGCTTCATTCTCCTTTCCTTCCTCTATCAATGTTGTTGTTCTTAACGAAGAAACTTCTGAAGACATTATTGTCCCGGTTAGTGTTGAATACCAGAGTAGGCCACCATCATGCCCCTCCTGCAAAGTATTTGGCCACTCTCCTTTGAAATGCCCCAAATCCAATTTTAAATGGGTGCCTGTAACAAATGCTCAACTTTGAATCGCTCCCCAAACTTCTTGACGGCACTTCGCCCTTTGCCCCTTACTTCCCATTCTCGCTTCGATGTTGTCAAAAATCCACATGTTTGGTACTCATGCAAATGGTAGTAATGCCTGTCTCCCGAGGTGCCAAAGTTGGAAATAACCCGACTCCTTCTCTTCCCATTTTGGCCTCGCCTAACTCCTTCTCCCCCATTGCAAATGCTATTGTCTCTGATGCTCTCTCTCCCTCTGATCTGGATTCACCCCCTATAAACTGCCCTATATTAAACAAGCTAATTGCTATAGATGAGAAGGAGGGCAAGGACCTGAAGCATAAGCAAAGATCTGGGCTGGACCCTTCTCAAGATGCTAAGCGTAGGAACAAAGGCAAGGGCCGTGGGGGAAAAACCTCCTGCTAACCACTACTCCCCTTATTTTTCTATGTTAATGTTAGCGACATATAATATTAGAGGTCTTAATAAAAAGCCAAAGCAGGCTTATGTTAAACAGTTAATTCTAGATAATAGTATCTCCCTCATTGGTCTGTTGGAAACCGAGTCAGCAAAGATAAAGCTAGTAGAATCTCCAATAATATTTGTAGGAACTGGACTTGGTTTTATAACTATGATTACCACTATAATGGCGAGAATTTGGGTTGGTTGGAACCCCAATATCCTGCAAGTGGATATCCTTTTGTATCCTCCCAAGTTATTCATTGCAACATCAAGCATTTAGCCAATGACCGTACTTTTTGGGTTCTTTTATCTATGGTTTGAATTCTATATCCGAAAGGAAGAACTTATGGGGTGAACTATCCTCTCTTAGTTCCTCTCTCAACTGGTGTGTCTTGGGTGACTTCAAATGCTATCAGCAACCTTAGTGAAACTGACAGGATTGAAACCGATTGGGACTCTGGTATGGAGGATTTCAAAGAGTGCTGCAGAACCTTGAAATGGTTGACATTAGGGGCATTGGTCCTTCACACTTGGTGGAACCGCCAAATTGAAAATCCAATCCATAAAAAGCTTGATAGAGCTTTGGGAAATGCATCATGGCTCAACTCATTTCCCTTGCCCAAGCTACCTTTGCCCCTAGAGGAATGTCTCGACCACTCTCTGTCATGCTTAACCTTGGCATTCTCGCTTCAAGGTCAAGGAAGCCTTTCCAGGTTCTTCAACCACATGATTCTCTTGGATGGCTTTCATGAATGTGTATCTTTCGCACGGATGCAACCCGACCTAGGTAACCCCTTTCATATCCTCGACCGCCAAGCTTAAGAGAACTAAAAGAGCCTTAGCTACCTTCAATAAATCCATTGAAATCTATCATCTTATGTTAAGGAAGCAACTTCAAACCTTCACAGAGTTCAATACTTGCTCTCCAACCTACCACTCGATCCAGATCTCATCTCCCAGGAGCAGAGCTGCCTCCAGGTTCTTTGGAATTCCTTGGCTCTAGAGGAAACTCTTATCCACCGTGAAATCTAGGGCTACCGCTTTGCATAGGGGATAGAAACACCAAATTTTTCTCCAATCTGGTGAAAAGTAGGTGGAACACAAACAAAATCCTTTCTATTTATAGATCTTCCGGCGATCTGGTTCAGGGGCAGGAGGAGGTTGAAAATGTGGCTGTGAATTATTTCAAAGATTTTTTCAACTACCAGCACCTACCTCCTTCAGCTGACTTTGAAAATTATGGAGTTCTCCCTACCAAACACATAACTGTCTCTCAAGCTGCCATCCTTTCGGCTCCTATCACAGCTACTGAGGTATTCAAAGCTCTTAGTGGTATGAAGCGAAACAAGAGTCCAGGCCCGGATGGTTTTAACGTGAATTTTTTCACTCACTGTTGGGATATTGTTGGTGAAGACTTCACAAAAGCCGTTCTATTCTTCTTTTCTTCCTGCCGAATGCCTCGAGGTGTAAATTCAACTGCCATTGCTCTTATCCCAAAGTGCTCAAATCCCTCTCTCATGTCTGATTTCAGACCAATATCATGTTGCAATACAATCTACAAGTGCATATCAAAAATTCTTGCTGACAGACTCAAATTGGTCCTCCCCTCTATTATTGATAAGGCACGATACCGCTTTCATCAAAGGAAGAAGCATAAGCGACAACATATTCCTTGCCCAGGAGCTATTCCGAAACTACCACCGGAAATCTGGTCCTCCTCGCTATGCCTTAAAAATTGACTTAAGGAAAGCGTTTGACACGATAAATTGGGACTTCTTAATGGGCACCCTTAAATCCTTCCATTTTCCCTCTCAATTCCTAGACTGGATTTACTCCTGCATTTCCACTGCTATGTTTTTAGTCAAGGTCAATGGTTCCCTTGCTGGATACTTTGGTAGTACTCGAGGCCTAAGGCAAGGTGATCCCTCTCCCTTACTTTGTTTGTGCTAGTAATGGAAATGCTCTCCGTTAAACTCAATCTGGGGTTCAAAACAATCTGGTATCTTCACCCTTTGGCGCACTAAAGCGTGACATATCTCATCTCCTTTTCACGATGACATCTTAATCTTCCGTCATGCCAACCTTCAAACCATTTCCATAATACATTCATGTATCCATTCCTTCTCCTCTTCTAGGTCTCATTCCTAATATTCATAAGAGCCGATGTTTTCTAACTGCGGCGACTTCGAAACAAAAGCTTCCATCTTATCTTTCCGGGCTTCACTCATGGTACTTTCCCCACCAGATTTTTGGGTGTCCCCTCATCTCTTCTAAGCTTTCATACCAGATTGTATTCTCTCGATTCATACAATCACACAAAGAGTCTCTTCATGGACTCTGCTATCGCCCTTGCTTATTACGGTAGGGTCCAACTCATAAAATCTGTGTTTCTTCGCAATACAATCGTATTGAGAGTACTCATTTCCTCCGCCTAAAGCGGTCATTAGAGCCATTCAATCTATTCTTTGTCGATTCCTCCTGGAAGGAACCTCCTTACTCCCTATGGTGCTAAGGTTGCATGGCATAACATCTCACTCCCTACCGAGGAAGGGGTGCAGGCATTAAAAGTCTCTGGATTGGAATAAAGCCCTTCTTCTACTACATCTAACCCATGTATTGTAGATTAACACTAAATCACTATGGGCTAAGTGGGTGCGGACCCTGTTCTTCTTGGGAAATCTGTTTGGCAGATAGAAATCCCCACCGATTGTTCATGGATTTGGAGACAACTACTAAAGCTCGGGCCCATTGCTTCAAAGACCTTGAATACGTTGTTGGCTCTGGAGAAACCTTTAATCTTTGGTACGATCCACAGCTCAATGGTTCTACCATTAACCCCAATTGATACCTTGCTCTCAAATTCAGCCCAACTGCCTCGTACCCACTTGGTCGGGGACATTATGAATACCTCCTCCTGGAACCTTCCCTATCCAACCATCATGAGGTAATTCTCTCCCAAGAACTAGTACAATCTGTTCCCTTTCCCTCTGCATCCATGGGTTTGTATCTTTTGGGGCTCAATGGATATCAATTTGCATTAAAGCAAGACATATTTGGGGAAGCATCGGGATCGAGAAGCAGTCAAGCCGCTCGATGGCACACAATTCTCTCGCATAAAGCGCATGTGCTTGAGATACTCTTTCATGCTCGGCTTGGATTTCATGGAAAGCTCCAAACTAATGACATCACTCGAGCCTATATGAGGAAGGACCTTCAACGGTCAACTATGCAACAAGCACCACGAAACTTTTTCACATCTTTTCTTCATCTGTGAATACTCCTTTGTTATTATAAAAGCGACATTCCAACTGGGTGCATGGCTCTCATTACCCCCGGATGGGTGGACTCACCGACTTTTTATATCATCTTTCAAGGGAGGAAATTATCAAAACATATCCTCACTCTCTCTGGTGTTTCTTTTCTATAAGATATGGGAAGCAAGAAACAAAAAGCTTCACAATGGGACACTCATTCCTCCAAGATGTCTTGCTACTGATGTGATTAGTATCATTAAATCTAGATTATCTACTAATTCATCCTTTCTCAAAGCTACCAACTATTGCCAATACTACTGTAATTGGCTTAGGACAACGGTCTAATGCGTGTCAGGTGTTGTGACTGGTTTGGCTTAACGGACTTGGGTCTCTTTGTGTGAAATTTATTCTTTGTGTTGTTGCTTTTTATGTTTCGATCCACATCTTGGGTTCGGCTTCTTGGCCAGTAAAGGTCTGGGAAGACACCTGGGCTTAGCATCCTGGTTCGGTTCGGGGTTCGGCATCTTGTCCTCGGGACGCTGGGGATGCTGGTTTCGGCTTCGGGGTTCGGTTTATATGGTTCGGCCCTTCGGGGTTCAGCCTCTTGTCTTCGGGATGCTGGGGGACGCTGGTTTCGGCTTCGGGGTTGGGTTGGAAATTTAGCTTCCATGGCAGTTCGGCAGTTCGGCTTCCGTGGCAGTTCGGCTTCCTCAGCGGTTTGGTTCAACTATTGCTTCTGTTCGTTATGAATTCAGTAGCATTCTCAGTCCGGTACTGGGTTCGGCTTCTTGGCCAGTACTGACATCCTGGTTCGGTTTCGTGGTTCAAAATCTTGTCTTCGGGACGCTGGGGATGCTGGTTTAGGCTTCGGGGTTCGGTTCTTATGGTTCGGCCCTTCGGGATGCTGGGGGATGCTGGTTCCGGCTTCAGGGTTGGATATCCTATTGGCACTCGTAGTTCTTCCTATGCCTCAGCATCCTCTTCTGCTCCTGCTACACTTCAGCTCGGTCTTCGACTACATTCTTTTGGCTGTCTGGTTTTAACGGATTGGCTGTTTAAGTTCCCATGCTTGTTTTTACTATTGTCACCTTGAAGTCTTCGCTCCGTGTTCTTTCTTTCATTTGGCTTGGTTGTTAGTCTTTGTTGTCCACTTTGGGGGTTGTCCCATGTGGTTCTACCAAAGCCTATGGGGTACGCCCTTAGCAATTGTATTATCTCTTTTCCTTTCCAATATACAAACAAACTTAGCAAAAATATATATATATATAAAAGCGATAAATATATATATAGAGACATGATCAACCACCACGAAGCACCTCCATGCAGGATCAGAAATATAAATAAAGCAGTAAAAACACGATCAACCACCATGAAGCACCTCCATGGGGGATCAAAAATGTAAATAAAGTTATAAAAGACGATCAACCGCCACGAAGTAAACTCCAGACGGGACTAAATGTAAAGAAAGCAGTAAAAGGCCATGAAGTAAACTCCAAGCACGACAGTAAATGTAAATATATATATATATATATATATATATATATATATATATATATAAGTGGTAAGTAGACATGAGGATATATATCGATCCCGGCTCGGTTTATCATTTCAGCGATTTGTCGCTATATATATATATAAAAGCAATAAACGCACCAGATGTAAAATCCAGGCTCATCGAACAGAGTTGGACAACAGTTCATATATATATATATATATGAATAACTCGATAATGTTAGTCCATATATATATATATATATACACACACAAACAGAAATAAAACCACGGACCGAAGTCCGGGCATACACATGCAACACAACACTCAACGTGAAGAAATGTGTGTGCAAAGATGATGAGAAAGGCCGCTCGAACCTTCATAACATTCAATTTGAGAGTTCAATGGAAGCGTGCCATACCATTCCAGAAAGGTCTTTCCGAGAGCTATGTAATGACATAGGAGTTGTCCTTTTTTGATTCTAGGAATATGGGTCCATGATCAAAATAGCATTTATGGGTCTCCGTCAGGCAGTCCGTTGAGCTGTTTTGCGTAGTTTGTGCTCAGAAGTTGAGATATGGTTCTTATGGGACTTTTTTTGAAGAAATATGAGTTGAGATTAGTGTATTTGATTTGAGTTAAAGTTGAGTTAGTAAAATGACCATTTTGCCAACTCCCAGGGTTATCTCCAATTTTTGCACAGTTATAGCAGTCTTTTCTCAGGGTTATCTCTGAGATCACTATGATGTTGACTCTGAATGTCCTCAGGGTTATCTCTGAGGTTGACTTTACCTCCTGGGGTTATATCCAGGCTTTGCACTTAATCCCCCGGGGTTATCTCCTTATCAGAAAAATATAAATTTTATGTCCATTCCATAGGAAATTGAATTCTCTACAACTTTGCAGAAGAAAGTTTTTCCAAATTTCAAACAAAAAATGTCCGAAATCCATATACGGATGATTTTTAATACCTCCATTCCGATAAAATACTGATAAAATACCTCGGTTTAATTCCTTCATTTATAACCACATAAAATAAATATATCCATCAATTATATCCACATAAAATAAATATTTCCTTATCATATAAATCAATAATCAATTATTCATAAATAATATTACAGAATCACAATTATGACAACCAGGTCGTTCCCAGGAAAGAGAGGGCTTTCCGATAAGGATTTTTCCTTACTGGCGCGCAATTAGATGACCAAACCCCTTTCCTAGACAGAACTTTCTTAGACATTACCAATAATGCTATCTAATAGTATTATTCAAATAATATAAATTATTGATCTGATAATGGAAATAATGTGCAGTGACAATTATTCAAACAACAATAATATAAAATATCAACGTAGCAATTATTGAATCAATAAAATAAAATATTGAACAGTAATCACTGTAACAATTATTGAGTAGTGCCTTCTTACGTAAGAATCAATAATCCAAAAATACTGTGAAATATCGTGTGCTACTGTGCAACAACGCGTATTACTTTACTTTAACCATCGGGTATTCCAACAGTTTCAACGGTAAAAACTACGTCGTTATTTATAAAAAAAACTCATACTTGTCATTTTTTCATCCGACAGTTATTCTATTATGGGGCCCACAAATGGCTTCGCCGTCGTACGAATATTTCCCGGCAACAAGAATATTCCATGACCAAACGAATATTCTCCGACAGCAATGAGTATTTTATAACCACTTGCGTATTTTATAAACTTTACATATATCAACCTTAACTTTAACTTTTTATCAATTTAACCATTTACTGAATAATAATTATAAAAAAATTGAATACTTTTATTTCATAAAATTCGGGGGCTTATATGGACTGATCTGTTGATGTAGATTTGTTCCTTATCATGTGTACTACCTGTTTGGACCAAGAAAATGCCTAACTGATGACTAGAACATCTTAATAATTGAACTAGAAAATGGCACCATGTAACTGCTTGGGTTTCTGGGTTACCCAGAAAACCCAGGAACACTCTGACAGTGAGTTTGAAGGCTCGGATCTTGAATCTGAGTTGTGGTATGACATAGATGATGATTGATAATTGTAGTGTTACATAAACACTGATTAATATTTAACATGGCTCAAAAACATTTCGAGATGAGAATTAAATTCGGTCAAACAGGGCACCTTGAACACTGACTTGTCAGTGTTCTTGTGACAGCCCCAAATTCGAGTCCCAAATCACCACGGATTCGGTTCAATCATTTTATCACTATTGCGGAAGATATAAACATAAATTGTTTATACAGTACACTTTACACACTATTCCCCAAAATCGAGTAACCTTAACTTATACACAAATTATAAACTATCTAACATATACCATTATTATCCAACAATATTATTACAAACTAACTGCACATTTTATCCCAAGCTGAACTTGGCATTAATCTTTTCCTGTATCCGAACGCATTCGCCTTATCTGCAATGTTTATCATGATATAGCAAGGGTGAACATGAAAGTTGCCCAGCAAGTTTAAATACAATTTAAGGATATATCATGATTGAAAGAATCTGAATAATAAGCTGGCTATAATTCATCAATATAATTGAGAACTAGCACGAACAAAACTTTTGACTGAACAAGTATTGAACATGAACAAATATATCTGGACCAACTAGTAATGAAGGTGATTAGCCTTTCATACCTGACTTATACATGCAATACGTACAGAGTACAATTATCCATTGCAATCAGCAATGATTAACCATAAGCATATCTGAATGAAACAACTCTTAGTAGAGTTAAGTAAAACTTGCCTGAACCGTTGATTACCGCTACGCAATTTATAACGTTTTATCCGAAGACCTAATATTAGTAATATAGATCTCCAATATTAGAATAATATTGGCACAATATAATACTATTATATATATACACATAGAATAACCTAAACACATAGCACATAATCCTATCAGTCTACAATACAAGTAAGACTTGGCATCAAGTTAAACTATTTAAGTTTGAGTTGAAACCGACACAATTCTATCATCCCGACGGTCTAGTCGGACAAATATCGAGTTTAAGTTCAATTAAACTCTGCCTAAACACTAAACAATATCTTAGATAATCATATTATCAGTCAAAACAATTTTCATAGACTTGTAATAATTTTCAGATAATTAATATCATTTATCAAAATCGTCGCTAATGGTGTTCTTGGGATGCTCTTGAGCCTGCCCAGATCTTCATGTCAGTCATCGTGGGGCTTACTTTGACCACTGATAAATTTGTGATCTTCATGTTTTTGGGTTAAATTTTGGGTTAATGTTGTAGAAAATCGATATAGTACTACAACTCTACATAATTTCCATGTCAATACACATCTAAAGCGACAAGATTAAAGCTTGAGAACCTCTTGTCAGACACGTTCTTGAATTTACAGGGCGCAGAAATTAAAGCAAGTGCAAAAAGCTCACGCTTTGAATCCTTGTAGTTTACATCCTGGGTCTATTTTGTATGATCTAACGGTTGATATATGTAGATCACATATCATAGTACAACAACTAATAATCGTATCAACTTATCAACATTAAAACAATAAGATCTAGGTCGGTCAAACTAGGCCTCAACAACTGTTCTTGAACATTTCTGTAAAACCCAGAAATGTTCTTGAGCAGTTCAGTCAATGGTGGTTTGACCACCAATAGTTTTGATTTTGAGCAAGATCTGAGTAAGATAATGGCTTAGAAATGTAGATCTCATGTCAGACTACAACCTTAAAGCAACAACATGACCAAAGAACTTAACAGAAGCAAGATTCAAGGCCTGAAAAATCATTGTCAGAAAAATCTGGGTTTTTGGGTTACCCAGAAACCAGATTTCGTGAACGGTCAACGAGTTTTGACCAACAATAACTCTCGATCTACACCAGATATGGACTTGATTCGAGTTTCAGAGTAAAGACCACATAACATACTACCAATACAAATAGTTAAAACACAAAAACAAATAACAGACACCGATCTATGAGGTCTGACATTTGACTGTCAGACACTAATTTTCCAGATTTCCAGATTTAAGAAATCTTCAATTTCGAGCATCAAAATGATATGGATCTAAGTTTTATCGACCCAGATCATCAAATGACACCCTCTAACACATATCTAGCAAAAAAAATTACATCTTCAAACATCAGATCTAAGGATTTCTAAGTTAGGGTTTTTATACCTTTTAAGCTTTGATTCAAGAACTGATCCTTGATAATCTGATCTTGGCTTGTTATTACATGAAGAGGATTTGATTTACACTCCCTCTCACTCTATAATTTCGAATTTAGAGAGAGAAGAGCTTAGGAGAAAAAAAATGAAATGAAAGTGAGCCTTTTCTCTCCTTTTAATCCATATAAATGATAGGATGTATCTAGCAAGTTAAATGGCAGATATAGACTAAATTAGTCACATGGCTAGGCTAGGTTTTGGTAAACAACTCACTTAGAGTCAAAACCTACATACCAACTTCATAAAATAAAATACAAAAGGGCATTATAGTCATTTTCATACCATTTTATTTCTAGATTGGTCATTTGATACAAACCCTTAGGGTTTAGGGTTTAGCACTTTAGGGACCCTTAGGGTTTAGGTTTTAGCCATAAAGATTTTAGCAAATTAAAATTCTAAGATTTTCTAATTAAATTTTAAAATAGAAAATCATGATTTCTAAGTTATAATTAGGGCTTCCTAATTATATTATAATTTCCTAATTACATTAGGACTTAAACAAATTAGGATTAATATTTTCCTAATTAATATTGCTAATTTAGCAATTAAATCTACAATTGTGCATTAGGGTTTTTAACGGAACAATTAAGGTTTAAAATTTGAAATTAGGGTTTGCTAATTAATTAAACTTTACCCTAATTAATATCATAATTAATAGCACTTAAGCATTATAATTATCCTTGAAATTCCCAGATTAGGGTTTCAAATTTCCAAAATCTGAAATTAGGGTTTTTAGATCTGGTATTAGGGTTTTCTAATGGTCAATTAGGGTTTCAAGTAATTCATTAGGGTTTTCCCTAATTAAATTATAATTTATTAACATTTAAACCTTATACCAGTATTTGCATTCCCAATATAGGGTTTAAAATTTTTGAATTAGGATTTTAAATTCCCAGAACTGAACTTAGGGTTTCAAGAACCGGTTTTTAGGGTTTCTTATCAATCATTAGGATTTTCTAATTTAACGTTGACGTTCTTAATATATATACATAGGGTTTGACACTGATAAAATTTATCTGGTCAACCCTTCACCCTTAACCACATTCTAAACACATACTTAACACAGAACATATTCCCATATACACTTAATCCTGAAAAATTCACCTAAATCCTTCACAGAATTTTAAAATCTTCAAAATTCCTTTCCAAAAATATCAAATGCATACACTTATTTTCTGTCTAGGTCTATTATTTGACCTTAAATCATTCATTTAAGATTTTAATAAATTTTTTAAATTCTCGGGTCGTCACAGTTCTTGAGACCAAGAACACCTAATGTAAGACCCCAAATTATTAATAAATGAAATTTAATTTCCTCTATTTATTATTTTTAAATAGTAAGGGTTGATTTGATTTGGTCACCTAATTACGCCACCGATGAAGGAGAAATTCTTATTGAAAGCCCCTCTTTCACAGGGCAACACAGTTGCCAAGATTGTGATTCTGTAATATTATTTGTGAATAATTAATTATTGATTTATATGCTGAGGAAAATATTGATTTTATGTGGATATAAACGGAGAAAATTTTTTAAAATGATAATTGTTGAAAATTAATATTTTATCTTTTTTGATAAAATAATTCATTTAAATATATTATTTTAATAATATATTATGGTGATATTTTTATAATGAATGTGGGATATATGAGTATATGAGAAGGAAGAGTATTTTGTGGCATTAAATGTTTAACACATATTTTGTGTTGGTGGACACAATTATTAATAAGAAATTTGATTATAACCTCAACCAAAAATCGTCTGTTTGTGGATTTCGGTCAATTTTTGTTTGGAATTTGGACACTTCCTTCTGCAAAGTTGTAGATAATGGAATTTCCTATGGAAAGTCATGAGTTTCGAATTTTTCTGACAAAAGGACTATTTATTATGAATTATTGAAGTTCCGAAGCTCCGAAATAATTGATTTTTGGAAGTTTTAATTATTTTAAATAAGAAAACATTTTTATTACTTTTTGGGAGGTGGGCTACATGTGTGGCTGATCTTGGATTAAGAAACATGTGCGTAGGAAGTTTTAGAAAATAATAATAAATATTTTAATAAATTTTCTACTTTAGTGTTCTAAGCATTTTCCTATAAATAGGGTGTTTAGGTTAGAATTGAAAATCACACCAGAAACTGAAGTTTTCTCTCTCTATATTATTGAGCGTATTCTTGTGAGTATTTTAGTACTTTGAGTATTGCTATACGGTGGAAGTTCTTTCAGCACTATATCCAGTATTCCAGTCAGAAGTACTATTCTTTCTGAGGTAAGGGATATTTTTTTTAAAATGATATTATTTCTTCTAATATCATTATGCCGAAGTATTGATCTGAACTTTTTAATCAAATTTGAAACTTTTAGTGTCGGGGTTACTATTCACGTATACGGCACTATTCACGTATACGGTACTATTCACGAATACGGCACTATTCATCGAAAAATAAAAATTTTCCTTTTCGTCCAAAATATCTATTATGGATACTAGCTTTGATTGTATCCATGTTTTGATCATTCTTGAATTTTACACCACTATGATTATTTATGAGATATTTTTGGACATGAAATAGCTGAAATACGAATCCTTAATATTTATTCTTTTGTTTCACTGGATTCGTTTTCTTTGAAATATTTTTCATCATCCTCAGTCCTAAATGATGATATTCTTGAATATCTTTGGCTCTGTAGTGTAAAGATGAATGATTTCTTGATGAATATCTTTGGCCCGTAAGGCAAAGATGAGCAGTGTTGAGATGAACATGAATGACTGATCGATTAATATCTTTGGCCCGTAGTGCAAAAATGAAGCAGTGTTTAGATGAACATGACCCGGTGATGAATATCTTTGGCACCTGAGTGTAAAAGATGAATATTTGATTCAGATATATATTGATTGATGTTCTACGGGGATAAAATATTGACGATGAACTTTTAAATTCATATATAGAAGATAGTAGTTTGCATTCTCTACTTAACTCTTCTAATGAATTATTATTTCAATGCGAAGATTGATTTAAAACCGGTTATCTATTGTATTCTATTAGATTTTTCCTGTTGAGGACTAACGATAATTTGTTCTATATTATCTTAGTCATAATATTTTTTCTTGGGCTAGTTGAGCTCACCCTTTTCCTTGTTGTTCCATTTTCTTCTCGGGAGAGGCGAGAATGTAGTAGTACTAGTCGGGGTGTGGAATGATGGTACTAGAAGTTGTTCTAGTAGTCCTCCTCACTATTCGTAAAATAATGTATTAATAATTGTAATGAGGACTTATTTGAGTGTGAATATTGTCTAGATGACAATATTTGTATTTAAACTCATTCATTAATAATTATAATTATTTGAATAATAATAATATTTAATTTATTTAATTAGTATATTAAATAAATTAGAGAAAAATGATTTTAATATTATAAAAATCATTTTTAATAAGAATAAAGTATTTAAAAATATTTTAAGTTATAAAATATAACCTTTAATATTTTAAAGAAAATTCTATTAATTATTTAATATTAATGATATTAGATTTATTTAATAATTATATTAAATAAATTAATTTAAAAATAATTTTAATATTAGAAAAATCATTTTAAATAAAAATAAAGAGTTTAAAAATATTTTAAGTTATAAAATATAACTTTCAATATTTAAAGGTAAATTTTATTAATTATTTACTATTAATGATATAAAAGTTATAAATAATTATATTAAATAAATTAGTTTAAAAATGATTTTTATATTATAAAAATCATTTTAAATGAAATTAAGGTATTTAAAAATATTTGAAGTTATAAATATAAATTTTAATATTTAAAGGTAAATTTGATAAATCATTTAATATTAAATGATATTAGACTTAATTAATAAATATATTAAATAAATAGTTTTAAATGGTTTTTATTAATTTAAAAAAATCATTTAAAAGGGTATAAATGAATTAAAAATATTTGAAGTTATAATTAATGACTTTTAATATTTTGATAAATAATACATTAATATTTTAATATTAATGGTAATTATTTAAAAATGATTTTAATTGTTTTAAAAATCATTTAAGTGTGATATTAGTACTTTAAAAGTATTTTATGTTATTATAGATAACTTTAAGATTTTAGCAATGGTTTCATTAACAATTTAATATTAATTAAATATTAATGATAATAGAATTATTTAACATTTAAACTATTTAATAATGATTCCAGTGTTTGAAAAATCATGATAAATTATAATAATTATTTAAAAATTATTATAAGGCTACGAAAAAATAATATGACTGATATTTACAGTTATTGAACTACAGGATAGAGTTTTCGACTCGATTATTACCCGATAAAGTCGTCGGTACCCCGACATGTTTCAGAAATTGATCTGGACTTAGATAACTTGACTTGATAGGTGTTTATTTGTGATCCAATGACTGCTAAACATATGTGACAATGTGATTATGTTATGTGCTGACTGCAATAAGCAGTATTATGTATTACGATATGTTATTCTAATCGGTAAAATGATCTTATTAATGATAGGTTGTTATATAAAAGATAAAACTAAGTTGCGTATTGTAAGCAGCAGACCAGGCAAGTATCCTACCTTTGCATTTACTTTATGCAATGGACATAAGTAATAAAGTTTCAAAATTATATTATCATTGTGCCATATTATTAACTCTATTATTATTGATATTATATCCAATAAATTGTATTCATACAAGTTCTTAAATTATCCGATCATTGTTTTTTAATATAGTATTATATTATAATTCAGATATTTATTCGATTCGTTAATTTCTAAACATGGTTATATAAGTGTCCTCACTTGGATAATCATTGTATTTAATCACATATTGATACATACTTATTAAATTCCAGTATGTATACGTTAACTTCAAAGCCGTCTAAGCTATTTGACCCAGCTAGACACAGATTTAGAAATATCGTTGAACATGATAAAACTTTATTGTATCCAACTAAATTGTTTTGGTTCGAAATAATTTTTGTGCGCCTAAGGCGGATAGAGTGAACGATAATATCATTCTTGTATGTAGTATTGATCAATACAGGGTACATTGGGTAGATCACCCTCGCACTCATAAGTTATTACGGTTGGCAGATGAAGTTCTGCTAAACCTTATCGAAAATTAAAAACAAAGTTCATAGTCTGTCGACTACTCTCCATTTATGGTCAATACGTAGTTTCAAAAGTTTGATATAGAATTGTTATGTTATTATTATTGGTTCAGTTTACTTCACAACTGTTGATTCGTTGTAGAAGTGTCATTCAAAGAAAACATTTAATTCTTTCAGCTAATATTTATTGTTGCTATTACTTGTTGGGCACCCAAATGCTCATTCTTGCTTTAAATTTAAATGTTTTCAGCTAATTGTGATCAACCATAAGGTTCCGGCAAGAATAAGGGAAAAAGGAAAGCAAACAGAATAAGTGTTATGGTATCTTTTGTAATAGTTAGATTGTATTAAGACGATGATATTTATTATCTATCATGTAATGAAATATAGTAAAGGTCGCGTACCTGGGATTAGACTCTGATATATGTAAATTAAGTTTGATATTTATATTATTGTTATTATTATTTGTATTATTCCGCTCATAGAAATGGTATCGTGAAGCACCGAGTTCGGGTTTCAAGTACCTGAATTTGGGGGCTTTACAGTGTGTGGGTCAATGTGCAGTTATTTAGAAGTAGTGTTATGCCTCGTTCTCACCTATATACAAAGGATTTGAATTTGTGTAAAAATTCAGTTTTAAACAAGATATAGCAGTGATGTTTTGGAAAAGAGGTTTTTCAAACCCTTATGCTCAATAGTAATTGAGGCCATTGATACTTCCATTTTATTAAATATTCGGCTTGCTTGCTTTTATTTTCGAGATGCAAAGCATCTTCGAGAAAATAATGTACAAAGCAGTGCCGAACTCCTCATGGGCATGAGAGCCATCCAAAGAAATTCAAACATTGTGAATAATTTACAAGATGCTTACAGCTGAAAATGTCCATCACGGGAACCGAATCTAGATTCAGTAGATTGAATCTGTGATCATATAATTCCTAGTGTAAGACCCCAACTTATTATAAATAAAATTGAATTTTCTCTATTTATTATTCTAAATTAATAAGGTGTTAATTTGATATAATGCTTTGGTTATGGGTGAAATGTGCAAATTTTACAAAATAAGCAAGTGGTTATAAAATATTCATTTTTGTCGGGGAATATTCTTTTGGTCGTGGAATATTCTTTTTGTTGGGGAATATTAAATGCGATGGTAAATGACCATTCGTGGGGCTCATAATGTGAGAATAACTGTCGGATGAAGAAAGCGACAAAGTATGAGTTTTTATAAATAACGGCGTAGTTATTATCAATTAACACTGTTGGAATACGGTGGTTAAAATACAATAATCTGGCGTGGTTGCCGCGAAGAGCATACGGTATTACGCAAAGATTATTGAATTATTGATTCGCACGTAAGAAGGCACTACTCAATAATTGTTACAAGAGTTATTCTTTGTTCAATATTTTATTTTATTGATTCAATAATTGTTTGCGTGATATTTAATATTATTGTTGTTTCAATAATTGTCACTTTACGATATTTCCCATTATCAGATCAATAATTTATATTATTTGAGTAATATTATTAGATAAGCATTATTGGCAATGTCTAGAAAGTTCTGTCAAGGAGAGGTTTGGTCACCTAATTACGCGCCAGTAAAGAGAAATCCTTATTGGAAAGTCCCCTCTTTCCTTGGAGCGGCTTTGGTTTCATAATCGTAATTACGTAATATTATTTGTGAATAATTAATTATTGATTTATATATGATAAGAAAATATTTATTTGATGTGGATATAAATGATGGATTTATTTATGTGGATAAAAATGAAGGAATTAATGCTGAGGTGTTTTATCAGTATTTTGTCAGAATGGAGGAATTAAAAATCATCCGTTTGTGGATTTCGGATATTTTCGGTTTGGAATTTGGAAAAATTCAAAGCTACAAAGTTGTAGAGAATACAATTTCGTGTGGAATGGACATAAAATTCGTATTTTTTTGATAAACGAGTTATTTTCTATGAATTGTTGAAGTTTCGAAAAATAAAATGATTTTTATTAAAATTATGGGTGGGCTTTTGTTTTACAATGTGTGGGCTGCAAATTTGGTTCAAAGATTGTTGGCCTTGATTTTCAACAAAGTGTGCGTAGAATGAAAGAAATGAAATAATAATATTTTATTATTTTAGTCTCCTTTGACGTTCTAGCATTTTTCTATAAATAGACGCTTAGGTTAGAATTGAAAATCACACCAGAAACAAGTTTTCTTTCTCTCTAGATTATCGAGCGTATTTTTGTGAGTATTTTGATACTTTGAGAGTTGCTGTTCGGTACAAGTTTTCTTCGATTTTCTATCCGATATTCCGATCAGAAGTACCGTTATTTTGAAGTAAGGGATGTTATTTTCTTCTTAAATGATATTATTTTCTTCAATATCATTATGCCGAAATATTGGTGAACTTTTTAATCAAATTTGAAATTTTTTGTGTCGGGGTTACTATTCACGTATACGACATTATTCACGAATATGGCATTATTCAACGAAAAATAAAAATTTTCCTTTTTGTCCAAGATGTCTATTTTGGCTACTATCTTTGATTGTATCCATGTTTTGATCGTTATTTTTGAATTCTGCTTCAAAATTTGTTATTATGAAGTATTAGTGATCTTGGATAAACTGTAACATGAATCCCTAATATTTGTCCTTCTGTCTCACTGGATTCGTTCTGTAAAATGTTTTTCATCATCCTTAGTCCTTAATGATGATATTATTGAATATCTTTGGCCTGTAGTGCAAAGATGAATGATATATTAACTGATGAATATCTTTGGCCCGTAGTGCAAAGATGAATAGGTGTTGAGATGAACATGACCAACTGGTGATACAAATGAATATCTTTGGCCTGTAGTGCAAAGATGAATATTCGATTAAAGATGTATATTGATTGTTGTTATAGGGATAAAATATTGATGATGGACTTTTAAATCTTAGAAGATAGTAGAACTCATTCTCTACTTGACTCTTCTAATGGATTGTTATTTCCGCTACAGAATATTGATCTAAAACTTGTTGTCTATTATATTCTATCAGATTTTTACCTGTTGAGGACTAACGATAATTTGTTGTATATTATCTTAGTCATAATATTCTTTACTGGGCTAGTTGAGCTCACCCTTTTCCTTTTTGTTCCATTTTTCTTCTCAGGAGGTGAGAACATAACAGGATCTAGTCGGGGTATAGAGTGATGGTTCTAGAAAGATGTTTGAATAATTGTAATGAGGACTTATTTGAGTGTGGATATTGTCTAGAAGACAATATTTGTATTTAAACTCACAGTATGTGTTGTCGTATTTTGCACGACAATTGTATTATTGAAGTTGTAGTTTGCTTTCTGTACCATGTATTTGGCGACTCAGAATGGGTGTTGTATACCTATTTTGGGGGCGTCACAGTTGGTATCAAAACTTAGGTATATGGTCTCTGGCGGAGATCGGGGAATAAAACTAGGAGGGGAGAGATGAGTAAATCCTTCGCTAGTGTGTCCTATCTAAAGCTTATTTGTTGGTTGGTCATAATATAGGGATATTATGTGATATGTTAATTTATTTAATTAACCCTTGTTTTATGGCGAGATTTAAGAATGGTCACGAGAATGTTAACAATGGAGTATATGAGACCGTGGAACAACCTTTAGTCACAAACCAGAGAAGCGTGCAACGGGAAGACAATATTCCTCACGTAAAAAAACACTCACAAGAGCAAACGATGAATGATGGAATGTTTAGGAGTTTTTTGCGTTCATGCAAAATCGACGAGGCGAGACTCGTGTACAAAAATACTGGTGGAAGTGATGGCAACGCGATCACATCACAGACCCAAGCAATTGAAGGAGTTGGGACCACCATTTTTGGGAAAGCCCGTCCGATTAAGCGGAATCATGGGTCAAGCAAATCACCAAGATATTCGATGTCTTGGGATGCACGGAGGAACGAAGGTTCCATTCGCCACCTTTATGTTAAAGTGGTGAAGCTGATTCTTGGTGAGAATCATGAAGCGTACCCGACAAATTGCATTCAACATGTCTTGGGAAAGATTTGAAACTTTTCAATTACAAGTACTTTCCTGAAAGTATTCGTCATATAAAGGAGGTAGAGTTTATTAGACTCGGAGCAGAACAACATACGCGGTGTCTCGATGACGAGGCAAAGTTCGCAGAGTTATCGAGGTTTGCACCTCATTTGGTGGAGAATGAGGAGCGTATGACGCGGATGTTTACGAGAGGTCTAAACTTAGAGATTCGTCAATACCTTATCTCTCATAAATTTTCTCTGTATTCAGATGTTGTCAACAGGGCTCAATTATTAGAGAGATGATAACCAGTGAGGAGGGAAAAATACGGACAAAGGCGGTAACCACTCTGGTGGTAATCGTGGCCATGACAATAGGAGAGGTGAGTCAAGTGGAAATTTCAGAAAGAGGAGATTCAACAATGACGGGAAGACATCAACAGCAGCACCAGCACCAACACTCGGTACGGGCATTATGAATTCTTAGTCATGTCTTTTGGATTGACTAATGCTCCTGCTACTTTTATGGATATGATAAATCGAGTATTCAAGGAATATTTAGATCAGTTCGTTGTTGTATTTATTGATGACATCCTCATCTATTCCAAAAGTCGTGAAGATCATGTGCACCATTTGAAGCTGATACTTGAAAGGCTTCGTGAAAACAAGCTTTATGCCAAGCTGAAGAAATGCGAGTTCTGGCTTGAGGAAGTAGCATTCCTTGGGCACGTGGTGTCAAAACATGGAGTATCTGTTGACCCGATGAAGATTGAAGAAATAAAAAGTTGGGAGTAACCGAAGTCGGTGACCGAAGTACGCAGCTTTCTGGGCTTAGCTAGTTATTATCGGAGATTCGTGGAAGGATTTTCTCGAATCGCTACTCCGTTAACTCAGCTGACTCGGAAACATACAAAATTCGTATAGAGCGAGGAATGCGAGAAGAGTTTCCAAGAGCTCAAGAGGAGATTCATTTCGACACTTGTTCTGGCAATACCATCTGGTTCGGATGGATTTGTTATCTACAGCGATGCTTCAGGCAAAGGGTTAGGATGTGTTCTCATGCAACATGGGAAAGTCATAGCCTATGCCTCAAGAACAACTCAAAGAATATGAGAGGAATTATCCTACTCATGATCTAGAGTTAGCGGTGATTGTATTCGCGTTGAAAATTTGGAGACACTACTGTATGGGGAGAAAGTGGAGATTTATACGGACCATAAAAAGCCTCAAATATTTCTTCACCCAAAAGAACTCAACATGTAAGAACGACGTTGGCTTCAAATTGTTGAAAGATTACGACCACACTATTGATATCATCTTGGAAAAGCGAACGTAGTAATCCCATTTATTGAGTAGAAGATCATATCTGAGTCTGAGTGCGATATTGACAACGCAAAGGCCCATTTTGTAGGACTTGCAAAGGATGGAGATAGAATTAAAGACTCCAGGGAACCACGTGATGATGGAGAATATACGAGTAGAACCAACTTTAATCGATAAAGTTAAAGCTGCTCAAGCTACGGACCTGGAGCTGATGCGTATGAAGAAGAAAGTGCAAGAAGGTGCTATTCCAGAAGCAAGAATCGATGAAGAAGAAATACTTCGATTCAACTCTAGATTTTGCGTTGCTAACGATTCTGACTTGAAGCATAGAATCATGATGGAGGCACACAACACCCCGTTTGCAATCCATCCTGGGAGTACCAAAATGTATCATGATATTTGACATACATTTTGGTGGAACAATATGAAGAAAGAGATCGCGAAGTTTATCTCGAGGTGTTTAACTTGTCAACGTGTAAAGGCGAAGCATCAAGTACCAAAAGGTCCATTGTAACCACTTGAGATTCCGGAATCGAAGTTGGAACACATTACTATGAATTTCGTTATGGGTCTTCCCAAGGTTTCTGGTATAGGTGCGATTTGGGTTATTGTTGATAGATTAACCAAGTCTGCTCATTTCTTGCCTATACGTGAGACTTATTCCCTTGAACGTCTTGCTCGTATGTACGTGAATGAGATTGTGAGATTGCATGGCATGCCAGTATCCATAGTTTCGGATTGTGACCCAAGATTCACTTCAAGATTTTGGGTTAGCCTACAGAAAGCTATGGGCGCGGTTCTGATTGGGCCAAAGATACCATCCTCAAACGGACGAGCAATCGGAAAGGACTATTCAAACCCTTGAAGATCTATTAAGACTCTTTGTCCTAGATTTCAAACGAAGTTGGGATAAGTACTTGCCACTGGTGGAATTCTCCTACAACAACAGTTATCAAGCAAGTATAGGCATGGCTCCGTTCGAGGTGTTGTATGGACGAAAGTGTCATTCTCCAGTATACTGGGACGAGGTGGGAGAAGCAACGTAGTTGGGACCAGAATTAGTACGCATGACTACAGAAAATATCCAAATGATTCGACAACGTATTCAAACCTCACAACATCGACAAAAGAGTTATGCTGATCTTCATCGAAAGGACGTGGAATTTAATATTGGGGATCATATATTATTACGTATTGCTCCATGGAAGGGAGTTACAAGATTTGGAAAGAGAGGAAAACTCAATCCAAGGTTTGTTAGTCCATTTGAGATTCTTGACCGAATAGGAAATGTGGCCTATAGACTCACGTTACCTCCAAGTATGTCTCGTGTTCACAATGTTTTCCACATATCTATGCTTCGTAAATATATGAAAGACCCGAACCACATTATTGCGTTATAACCAGACAAAATAGCCGAAGATTTAACGTACGAGGAGGTACCTGTTAAGATCTTGGATAGGAAAGAGCATGTCCAACGCACCAAGGTTTACCACAAGTTAAGGTTTTATGGAGGAACCATACTATTGAGGAAATGATCTAGGAGTTAGAATTGAAAATGAAAGCGAGGTACCCTCACCGCTCAAACACCAAGACGCGTCGCCAATTTCGAGGACGAAATTTTATAAGGAGGGGAGGTTGTAAGACCCTAACTTATTATAAATAAAATTGAATTTTTCTATTCATTATTCTAAATTAATAAGGTGTTAATTTGATATAATGCTTTGGTTATGGGTGAAATGTGCAAATTTTGCAAAATAAGCAAGTGGTTATAAAATATTCATTGTTGTCGGGGAATATTCTTTTGGTCGTGGAATATTCTTTTTGTCAGGGAATATTAAATGCGACCGCCTTGCCCATTCATGGGGCTCATAATGAGAATAAGCATTTCGGATGAAGAAAATGACAAAGTATGAGTTTTTATAAATAACGGCGTAGTTGTTACCATTAACACTGTTGGAATACCTGGTGGTTAAAATACAGTAATATGCATGGTTGCATGATGGCACTACGATATTGCTGCAGTATTATTGAATTATTGATTAAATGACGTAAGAAGGCACTACTCAATAATTGTTATAGTAGTTACTGTTCAATATTTTATTTTATTGATTCAATAATTGTTGCGTTGATATTTAATATTATTGTTGTTTCAATAATTGTCACTGCACAGTATTTCCCATTATCAGATCAATAATTCATATTATTTGAGTAATATTATTAGATAAGCATTATTGGCAATGTCTAGAAAGTTCTGTCAATGAGAGGTTTGGTCACCTAATTGCGCGCCAGTAAGGAGAAATCCTTATTGGAAAGCCCCTTCTTTCCTGGGAATGGCCTGGTTGTCATAATTGTGATTCTGTAATATTATTTGTAAATAATTAATTATTGATTTATATGATAAGAAAATATTTATTTGATGTGGATATAAATGATGGATTTATTTATGTGGATAAAAATGAAGGAATTAATGCTGAGGTGTTTTATCAGTATTTTGTCAGAATGGAGGAATTAAAAATCATCCGTTTGTAGATTTCGGATATTTTCAGTTTGGAATTTGGAAAAATTCAAAGCTACAAAGTTGTAGAGAATTCAATTTCGTGTGGAATGGACATAAAATTCGTATTTTTTTGATAAACAGGCTATTTTCTATGAATTGTTGAAGTTTCAGAAAATAAAATAATTTTTATTAAAATTATGGGTGGGACCCACTTTTTCTTTACAACACGTGGGCTGCCAATTTGGTTCAAAGATGGTTGGCCTTGATTTTCAACAAAGTGTGCGTAGAATGAAAGAAATGAAATAATAATATTTTATTATTTTAGTCTCCTTTGGCGTTCTACCATTTTCCTATAAATAGACGCTTAGGTTAGAATTGAAAATTACACCAGAAACAAGTTTTCTTTCTCTCTAGATTATCGAACGTATTTTTGTGAGTATTTTGATACTTTGAGAGTTGTTGTTCGGTACAAGTTTCCTTCGACTTTCTATCCGATATTTCGATCAGAAGTACCGTTACTTTGAAGTAAGGGATGTTATTTTCTTCTTAAATGATATTATTTTCTTCAATATCATTATGCCGAAATATTGGTGAACTTTTTAATCAAATTTGGAACTTTTTGTGTCGGGGTTACTATTCACGTACATTCACGAATATAGCATTATTCCCCGAAAAATAAAAAAAATTTCTTTTTGTCCAAGATGTCTATTTTGGCTACTATCTTTGATTGTATCCATGTTTTGTTCATTATTTTTGAATTCTGCTTCAAAATTTGTTATTATGAAGTATTAGTGATCTTGGATAAACTGTAACACGAATCCCTAATATTTATCCTTCTGTCTCACTGGATTCGTTCTCTAAAATGTTTTTCATCATCCTCAGTCCTTAATGATGATATTATTGAATATCTTTGGCCTGTAGTGCAAAGATGAATGATATATTAACTGATGAATATCTTTGGCCCGTAGTGCAAAGATGAACAGGTGTTGAGATAAACATGACCAACTGGTGATACAAATGAATATCTTTGGCCTGTATTGCAAAGATGAATATTCGATTAAAAGATGTATATTGATTGTTGTTACAGGGATAAAATATTGATGATGAACTTTTAAATCTTAGAAGATAGTAGAATTTATTCTCTACTTGACTTTTCTAATGGATTGCTATTTCTGCTACAGAATATTGATCTAAAACTTATTGTCTATTATATTCTATCAGATTTTTCCCTGTTGAGGACTAACGATAATTTGTTGTATATTATCTTAGTCGTAATATTCTTTACTAGGCTAGTTGAGCTCACCCTTTTTCTTTTTGTTCCATTTTTCTTCTCAGGAGGTGAGAACATAGCAGGATCTAGTCGGGGTATGGAGTGATCTAGAAAGATGTTTTAGCATTCCTCACTATTTCTATAAAATAGTGTTTGAATAATTATAATGAGGACTTATTTGAGTGTGGATATTGTCTAGAAGACAATATTTGTATTTAAACTCACAGTATGTGTTGTCGTATTTTGCACGACAATTGTATTATTGAAGTTGTAGTTTGCTTTCTGTACCATGTATTTGGCGACTCAAAATGGGTGTTGTATACCTATTTTGGGGGCGTCACACCTAGGCTCACATGATGCCGTAATTTATATAAAAGTAGTAAGCAGTTATATATATAAAAGCAATATATATATATATATATATATATATATATATATATATATATATATATATATATATTGACATGATCAACCACCACGAAGCACCTCCATAGGGGATCGTAAATGTAAATATATAAAATGGTAAATATATATATATATATATATATATATATATATATATATAGAGAGAGACATGATTAACCACCACAAAGCACCTCAATGGGGGATCGAAATATAAATAAAGAAGTAAAAAACACAATCAACCACCACAAAGCACCTCCATGGGGGATCGGAAATGTAAATAAAGTCAAAAGATGATCAATCGCCACTTAAGTAAACTCAAAGGGACTAAATGTAAAGAAAGAAAAGAAAAGGCCCAATAAGTAAACTCGAGGCTCATGAAATGTAAATATATATATATATATATATATATATATATATATATATATATATATATATAATTGAAAGAACGATCTGAGATATATATCGATCCATTTCGGTTTATCATTTCTATTTGTATGTATATATATATATATATATATACAAATAGAAATAAAACCACTGACCAAGTGCAGGCATACACACGCAACACAACTCTCAACATGAAGAAAAGTGTGTGCAAAGATGAAGAGAAAGGCTTTAAAGTTTGTAAGAAGGCTTACGATGAATTCGCAAAAAGAAGACTTCTATGGCTTTAAATAAAAAAACACTAGGCTCCCTTATAAGTACAAAAGTAGATATATATATATATATATATATATATATATATATATATATATATGAGCTCACAAGTGTTTAAAATGAGAAAGCACTTTCGCTTTAGGGTGTCTACAGAGCAAATTGGACAAGGTTTCCTCGCCTTTTTCTCTTACAAAATGGCCACCCCAAGCCCTCTATTTATAGAGGAGGGAGCTGTAGGTGTACCTGCGGCTTCCCGAGGTGCCCCGGGTAATGTGGGTCCTGCCATCTCGAAGTACGTGCACTCAGACAACGCGTTATTCGCTCGAACCTTCATAACTTTCAATCCAGGAGTCTGATGGAAGCGTGCCATACCATTTTGGAAACCTCTTTCCGATAGCTATGCAATGACATAAGATTTGCCCATTTTGATTCTGGGAATATGGGTTCATGACCAAAATAGCATTTTCGGGTCTCCGTCAAGCAGTCCGTTGAGCTATTTTGCGTAGTTTGCGCTTGGAAGTTGAGATATTGTTCTTGTGGGACTTATTTTGAATTAATATGAGTTGAGATGAGTGTATTTGATTTTAGTTGAAGTTGAGTTGGCAAAATAACCATTTTACCCCTCTCGGGGTTATCTCCAGTTTTCGCATAGTTATAGCAGTCTTTTCTTAGGGTTATCTCTGAGATCGCTATACTAGTTACTCTGAATGTCCTCAGGGTTATCTCTGAGGTTGGCTTTACCTCCTGGGGTTATATCCAGGCTTTGCACTTCATCCCCCGGGGTTATTTCCAAGGTAGGAACTGATTTTCCCGGGGTTATCTCCAGGGTTAGAAACTGATTTCCCAGGGTTATCTTTGGGGTTAGAAACTGGATCTCCCGGGGCCATTTCCGGGGTTGAAATTGATGTTGTGGTCCTCCAAGGTTATCTCTGGAGTGTGAAAAAGACGCTTTTGTCCTCCGGTATAGTTAGTAACAGGAAAACAAAATTTTGAGTGTCTACAGTCTTAGGTACTCATACCTAAGGTTTATAACCTATCACCTTTGATACCAACTTGTGACGCCCCAAAATCCGGTCTATCTTTATACCCGAATTCCGTACATCACGAGTAAATGTCCTTCCAAACATACATCATTATATAGTTAAATAAAACAACATACATTCTAAAATCCCAGGTTCTATTACTTTATAACCTCATTCATTATAAATAATGATAGTTTCATTATTCTTTACATCTTACAAGAGTGACTTTCATCCGCCACCAAGGATACATAACAGTTCATTAAATTATTCTACAGCTTAATTACACTATTCTACATTACAAGTCTTGACTTGATCTTCCCGCTCATTCATATACTAAATGACACTTCATTTGGATACCGGTCAACTTGATCTTTACAGGATCCTTAAGTTCTTCTACTCGTACGCTGAAAATGTTTTTCATTTAAAGCAAGTGTGAGCAGTCAATTGCTCAGCAAGTCATAGCAGTTGAATAAACAACTTTAAGAATTAAACATTCTTTTAAGACTTCAATAACCGAACAAAGGTTATGAAGTAGCTTAAATAATAAGAATAATTCTGATTCTTATCATTTTAAAACATTACTCACATTCACTTTGAAATACTTTCATTCTTCTACCTTTTTCATACACATTTTTATGGCTATAATCATTAACACAGACTTAACGATAATGGTTCATGTATAAACGAAACATTTTCATATTGAACATTTCAATCACAGAATAATTCATCTCATAGAAACACAGAAGTATTAAAATTTTGGCACAAGGCCTCGTACATTCTAACACCGTGTACAAATAGCACACAATTACACATACATAAAACTTCTCATGTTTAACATCTGAGAAGTTTGAAAAACTAGCATTCATTAAAAATATGAATGAAGTTAGGAAAACTTGCCTTACGCATAGCTACAGCTTAGAGTTTACGTTGAACTGCTCATTCCAATCCCTATATAACATATAAGGAAATAACATGTACACCAATTAGTCCTATACTTGACTTATGCATTGGTTTAAGCTTAACCATACTCCTTATGAATGGTTTTTATAACCTAAGTTCCCGTAACCATCTTTCTTTATCGTTTTACGACTTTACGACATACGGAGATGTCTTAACTCATACGATCATCATCTTTGATGATTTATATTCTTATCTTCTTCTTATAACCTTTATAGGACTTAGCACACATCGAATCTCTACTAATAATCCATATGGTACTCTGAGTGGTTTCCCACAACCAACCAACAAACTAGTTTCCCGTCTCCCATATGTCATCATTCAAAGATTACATTTATACCACAACCTAAACTTAACTTAACTTATCCGAACCATTAAAACTATAAGGTTCGTTAAGTCAATTTCTTATTCCTTATGGCTTTCTGGCAACTAAATGTCATACCTCAGGTTTTATTCCTTATCGTTAATCATTTTACATTAACTTATTCATATCTTATCACGTCCGGTTCTTTCGACTCGAAACGTCATCCAAATTATAACTATTAAACATTGTACGTCATTGTCTTTAATTCAATTTCTTCACCGTTCACAGGTTTAATCATTGGTCTTCACTACCTTGCAGTCAAACCATACACGGTGTGTAGGTTCTACCCGTTTAATATTCGCATACACTCAACCATCATCTCTCAACGTCTAAGGAATCACAATCATAGTAATCCCACATGTTTGTTTTATCTCAACTACGGTCCCAGGATATCGGTTACGTAATTTGCGTTTACATTCTTTGTCTTTTAATTCCGTTTAATCTTTCCCTTCAACCTACTAAAGGTTTAAATCACTTAATTAAGTGTTACATTATGTGAACTATATGTTCATTATCTTTACTTACACTTCCCTAGAGTTGAGAAATTAAAAGCGCCACTCATCAGTGGTTTTCTCCTCGAAATAGTCAACTGCATTTAGATTCTAAAACTCAGAAAATAATTCTAAGTGTTAAACATGTTTGAGACGCTTACTTCACAATCTCATAACTTCTTTATTATAACTCGGAACGAGGTCATTCCAAAGCCATCTTCTTACTCTCATCACGTACTTCAACTTCCCTCAGATAGGAATTCATTATATATCCGTTAACTTGCCATTTAATTGGCTTTAATTTTGTCATTTGTTTATTTTACATTATGAACGTTCTTCGTTCGTTCGTCCGTAATTCGGCCATCCGAACTCGGAACAAGTTCGTTCTTGAGTTCACGACTCACGTTTTCTACGTATTCTTACATTCTTATGAAACCCTACATATTCGGGTTCATTTACATATTTTCTACTTTTTGTTTATCTTTTATAAATTTTTTGCCATATCTTCGTTATAGCTAAGTTTTAATCCGTTCTTCATGAACGTTTCAATCGTTCCTAACCAAGCAATAAGCATCTAACTTATACACGATGGTTTTAAACTTGTCCATCAACAACAAGTTCTAACTACGATGGTTTTAAATTTGTCCATCAACAACGTTCTTCGTGTTCTTCGCGTTCTTCGTTAGTTCTTCATTTTTAATCTATACTTTGATTATGATTTTACTTTTTCTTGGAATTTGGTGTTATAAAACATCATTCCTTACTTATTTCACTGAATCGTTCATATGATTCATTCGGATCATTTAAATTCATTACGAAATTCATACTTCCTTAATAAAGCTTTTTCAGAAATTTATAACCTAAACGTCTAATTCTTATTTCTTCGTTTTCTCATGATTTCAACCATATGAAAATAATTCTTAACATATTTTACTTCTATTCTCATTAAGCTATATGTTTCCATATAAAACTTAAAGAAAATTTATATTAAACTAGGTTTTAGGATTACCTTTTTCTTTAATCTACTTCCGTGGGACAAAGTTTGCACTCGAGCTAGCTTTTCCTCTTCCTTTTCCTTCTCATCCAAACTCTCTCTCTCTCAAGTGTTGGTGATTTTTAAAATCACCAACAAATGAGCAAAGGCTCTCTTTTATAGAAAAATTAAGGCTAGGGGTATTTTACTATTCACACCCCTTACTATTCATGAATATTCTCCTGGAAGCTTTGTGGTCCCGTCTTTCGGGATTCGTCCGACAGTTCAAAAAACTATAATTCTCGAAATCTAAATATTTTTTGATATTTGTCTTTCTTTTACCAATTAACTTTTACGCATTCTTCGGAACACTGAAAAACACTTTTTGATAATAAGCGTTTTCCTTCATGTTTTTCCCTAACATAGTTAAACAAATGAAAAGTACATAACAGTACTTTTCATCATTTTTATTTCGTCCGATTTCTGCACGGTTTTTAAGAAAAACTTTTATCGACTAACTTAACTTTTCACGATATATTATCGTCAAATATTTCGACGGATTATCATTTCGACATACTGAACTCTTGAAAAGGTTTAGGTTATTCAACCCTTAGGATTTCGTCGGCTGAGTAGTACCTATATCATCTTTTTCCTTAGAAATATTTTTGTTCCTAGAAAAAAATTTATTTTGGTCTTGAAAATTCTTACTCGTTCAGTCTAGCTCGTAGCCTTCTCCTCCCGTTTTATATCATCCTAGGTTCTAGAATGATTAATAAACACATAGCACATAATATTATTAATAAAAATTCATTTTATTAATAACAAATTCTTTAAACTTAAATTCTGGACAATTCGATTCTCTGGGTTGTCACAAATGTTGCATAGCCTTACGAAGCTCCTCTTCCATAATATGGAACATTGTTCGGCGATCTAACATTAACGCCCCAAAATCCGGTCTATTTTCACACCTGGATTCCGTACATCACGGTCCCACATCTTTCCAAACATACATCATTATATAACTAAATATAACAACATACATTCTCAAATCTCAGATTCTAATACCTTATAACCTCATTCATTAAAAATAATGATAATTACATTATTCTTTACATCTTATAAGAGTGACTTTTATCCGCCACCAAGGATACATAATCGTTCATTAAACTAGTCTATAGTTTAATTAAACTATTCTACATTACAAGTCTTCGCTTGATCTTCACGCTCATTCACATACTGAATGACACTTCATCTGGATACCGGTCAGCTTGATCTTTACGGGATAACACCGTTCGCTGAAAATGTTTTTATTTAAAGTAAGTGTGAGCATTCAATTGCTCAGCAAGTCATAGCAGTTCAATAAACAACATCAAGAATTTAAACATTCTTTTAAGACTTCAATAGCCGAACAAAGGTTATGAAGCAGCTTGAATAATAGGAATAGTTCTGATCCCTATCATTTTAAAACATTAGTTACATTCACTTTGAAAAACTTTCATTCTTCTACCATTTTCATACACATTCTGTCTGGATAGAATCATTAGCACAGACTTAACAATAACGGTTCATGTATAAATAGAACATTCTCATATTAAACAGTTCAATCACAGAACACAGTTCATCTCATAGAAACACCAAAGCGTTAAAATTATGGCACAAGGCCTCATGCGTTCTACCACCTTGTACAAATATCACACATTTGCACATAGATAAAACTTGTCAAGTTCAACATCTGAGAAGTTTAAGAAACTAGCATTCATTTAAAATATGAATGAAGTTAGGAAACTTACCTTACGCGCAGCAATAACTTACAATTTACGCTGAACTGTTAACCAAAATCCCTATATAACACATAAGGAAATAACACATACACCAATTAGTCATATACTTGACTTACACATTAGTTTACTTAACTTTACTTCTTAGGGTTCGCGTTCTTACAATCTAAGTTTACGCGACCAACTTTCTTTACCACTTTACGGTGTTATGACATACGGAGATGTCTTACTCATACGATCATCATCGTTGATGATTTACATTCTTATCTTCTTCTTATAACTCTTCTAGGACTTAGCACACATCGAATCTCTACTAATATTCCATATGGTACTCTGAGTGGTTTTCCACAAACAACCAACAAACTAGTTTTCTGTCTCATCTACACTATCTTTCACAGCGAGTTAGATTGGTTGCCAGTTTCGTATATACCTTCGCTCTCTGAAGGAATTATTTAGCCCAGCTCCCATATTTCAATCATTAAAGACTACGATTGTACCACAACCTAAACTTAACTTAACTTATCCAAATCATTAAAACTATTATGTTCGTTAAGTCGATTTCTCATTCCTTATGGCTTTCTAGCAACTAAATTCCATACCCCAAGATTCATTCTTTGTCTTCTAAGTCATACAGTCTTTTGTATACTTAGAATGATCATTCAATGTTAATACTACACATTCATAGCGTTAAGCATTTTACATTACCTTATTCATATCTTACAGCGTCCGGATCATTCGACTCGGAATGTTATCCAAGTTATAATTATTAACTCGACTTCTTAACATTATACATCATTGTCTTTAATTCATTTTCTTCACCATTCACGGGTTTAATCATTAGTCTTCATTACCTTACGGTTAAACCATACACGGCGTGTAGGTTCTACCCATTTAATATTCGCGTACACTCAACCCTTACGTCGGCTAAAGTGTTTAACGCTTACTTTTCATTCTAACATTCTCTATCCGACTTACCCTCAGACTTTCATTATTCTTATTACCGTTCGTTCTGGCTTTCTTGATAATTCATATCTTACTTACTACTTTCATTAACATCTAAGTCATACAACCAATATATACTTAGAACGTTCGTCCGACGCAAATACGATTCACGAGTATCGTTTACTTTTTCTGCGTTCACGTTGTTCATCTCTTAACCTCTCATTCAACCTTTACCCAAGGTTTTAATCTCTTTCACTCGTTATCCATTACATGAACCCCACGTTTATTATTCTTTCTTAATGTCGAAGACATACGTTTCATTGTATGCTAAGACCGATCGATCATCGCAACTACGTTACGTTCACAGCGTCTATACGTTTTACACTTATTCCTTATTACGACATCATAACATCGAAATGTTATACATCACCCTCGTCATTCAACGTCTAAGGAATCACAATCATAGCAATCCCCCACGTTCGTTTTATCGCGACCACGGTCCCCGGATATCGATTACGTATTTTGCATTTACATTCTTTGTCTTTTAATCTCATTCAATCTTTCCTTCAACCTGTACTAAAGGTTTAAATCACTTTATTAAGTGTTACATTATGTGAACTAAATGTTCATTATCTTTCCTTACACTTCCCCCAGGAGTTGAGCAATTAAAATCTCTTCTTTGGGACTTTCCATGCACTGGCGCTGTGGCGCCGGTTCCTTCTTTATTGCTCGCGCTGCAGCGCCACTTACACACCTTTCTCCCCAGGCTGGCACTGCGACGCCGCCTCCCTAGGTATAACTAGCGCAGCGGCGTTAGTTCTAAACCTCAAAAAAAAAATTCTAAGTGTTGAACATGTTTGAGGTGCCTATTTTTGAAATTTAATAACTTCTTCATTATAACTCGGAATGAAGTCGTTCCAAAGCCATTTTCTTATTTATCTTAAATACTTTAACCTCCCTCGGATAGAATTCATTCTAAATCCGTTAATATGTCATTCAATTGGCTTAAATTCCATCCTTCATTCGTTTTACGTTATTAACGTTCATCGTTCGCTCGTCCGTAATTTGGTCATCCGAACTCAAAACTCGCTCGTTCTTGAGTCCACAACTCACGTCTTATACAATTTCTTACATTCTTATGAAACCCTACACATTCGGGTTTATTTACATGCTTTCTACTTCTCATTCGTCTTTTACAAAATTTTTGACATAACTTCGTTATAGCTAAGTTCAATCCGTTCTTCATGAACTTTTCTACCATTCCTAACCAAGCAATAAGCAACTAACTTATACTTAATGGTTTTAAACTTGTCCATCAACAACAAGTTATACAACGATGTTTTTAAATTTGTCCATCAACAACGTTCTTCGTATTCTTCGCCTGTTCTTCGCGTTCTTCATCTGTTCTCTATTTTTAATCGATATTTTGATTACGATTTCACTTTTTTTTGGAATTGGGTGTTATGAAACACCATTCCTTACTAATATCACTGAATCGTTCATATGATTCATTTGGATCGCTAAAATTCATTACGAACTTCATACTTCCATAAGAAAATAATAAACTAAACTTCTAATTCTTACTTCTTTGTTTTCTCATGATTTCAACCATATAAAAATCATTCTTAACATCCTTTACTTCTATTCTCATTAAGCTATATTTTTAACATAGAAAACTTAAAGAAAATTTATATAAAATTAGGTTTTGGATTACCTTTTTTTGTTAATCTTCTTTCGTTGGACAAAGTTTCCACTCGGGCTAGCTTTTCCTCTTCCATTCTCTCCTCATCCGAACTCTCTCTCTCAAGTGTTGATGATTTTCAAAATCACCAACCAATTAACTAAGGCTCTCTTATATAGAAAATCAAGGCTAGGGGTAAAATAGTAATTTTGCCTAAAAGTTACTATTCACACCTCCTTATTATTCACACCTCCTTACAATTCACAAAGCTTCTCTTGGAAGCTTCGTGGTTTCATCTTTCAGGATTCGTCCGACAGTTTGAAAAACTACGATTCTCGAAATCCAAATATTTTTGGATATTTCATCTTTCCTTTACAGATTAACTTTTACGCATTCTTCGAAACTTTGAAAAACTAAAAAAAACACTTTTTGATGATAAGCATTTTCCTTAACGTTTTCTCCTAACGTAGTTAAACGAATGAAAAGTACATAACGATACTTTTTGTCATTTTTATTTCGTCAGATTTCTGCACATTTTTCGAGAAAAACTTTTATCGGCTAACTTAACTTTTCACGACATATTATCGTCAAATCTTTCAACGGAATGTCATTTCAACATACCGAACTCTCGGAAAGGCTTAGGTTATTCAAACCCTAACCCTTAGGGTTTCATCGGGTGACTAGTGCTTATTTCGTCTTTTTCCTCGAAAATATTTTTATTCCCAGAAAAATTTAATTTTTGTCTTGAAAATTCTTACTCGTCCAGTCTAGCTCGTAGCCAAAATCCTCTCGTATTATAATCATCCTAGGTTTTAGAACGATTAATAAACACATAGCACATAATATTATTAATAAAAATTCATTTTATTAATAACTAATTCTTTCAACTTAAATTCTTGACAATCCGGTTCTCTAATTTGTCACACTTCCCCCCTTATAAAAATTTCATCCTCGGAATTTCTTAAAACCACACCTATACCCGGGTCATCACATTCACCCCTTCTTCACAGAATTTCGTCCTCGAAATTTTAGCTTACTCTTCTTCTCAACTTCTCTTCAAAGAAGTTCTTATCTTTCAAACATTCCCTAACCTTCATAACTTAACAAGAATCATGAAGTAGAATAAATAACAAGGAACATAAGAATTCCTTTAAAACATTTCATACTTTTGCTGAGGGGTCAAATCAACCATGAACTCTTACTAGGTTTAACAGCATTTCATCGTAAACCCTTCTATCACGATCAGTTTACAATCACCAAGAAAGTAACATCTTCCATACGTAGGCGATTAACCCATTGTATGACCCCATTTTGGGGTATGTTCACCTCAGACTTATTCATCAGATTTCACACCAAAACAATTTGGCTTGGCATAACTTCTTCAAAGAAAGCTCGATTTTCTTTTTAAACATGACATACCATTTGTCTTAGCCAAATCAAATAGCTTAGACCATACCAATAAATTAGATATCAACTCGAAACATTCGTCTAGTCAAATCAATTAACATCGACTACTCTTTAAATTCTTTTACAATACTTCAAAATGTTTTATGACGTTATGATACCGTACTTTTCATAGTACGTTGAGGACTTCGTCAGTTTATGCCTTCATCATTATACATCATACCATAGAGGGTTATTGATCTTGAGAACACATCCAACACTAGGTTCAATTGCATTAATAACTTCATCTTTTAACCATCTTTGCATCAAATGCATTGATGATATAAAATTCATTTTGATATTTCAAATCAACTTTTGTCTAGCTGAAACAATTAGCATAGACATATAAAGAATAGTTCTTTTTAAAATCCATTGGTTCCAAAAGTTGAACCAATTCTTTCCTTTTCAAAATGCGCACATATAAGCATGATTTGAATAAATTTCAAAATCTAGTATAGCTAGATGACTTGGAATATCCTTTTTCTCCATCTTCCTTCATTGTCTTACTTGCGACAATACTTAATCTTCTCTAGCACCTTCAATGCTAAGTCTACTGAAAATACTTGTTTTCAATCTAAGCATTTCTATGCCATAGTATAGTCCATTAACTTACCACACTTTATGTGTTCAGGAACTTTCCACAACCAATATGTGTTTAAGAACTTATCTTCGCAATATATAATCCAAGAACAAATGAAGGACTATCCATACGCTTAGGGCTCAGAAACATAGCATATAACTATGAGTCATAAACTTTTCATAAGTATGAGTTTCATTAACTCGCACCTATCTTAACATTCTCTACCTATCAAGTACATGGAAAAGGATTCACCTTCTCGTCATATACATATTGATAGCACGACATTACTATTCCAATGATTATCACTGTAATAGCTAAGTAATCACAAACCCTCTCCCATTCAAAGGTTCATACTACTCAGCTATCACATGAGTCCTCAATCGAAATCTTATAACTTCTTACTTTCTCTTTACTTAATACGAATTTTCTTTAATTTGTATGTTATCCTTTACAACTCAATCTGAGTTCTCCTTCTCATACTAATTCATAGTACCATTCATTTATAGCATTAACTATACATCATCTATCGTTTAATAGAACAACTGTTATTATGATTCAATATGATCACGTAGTGATCTTCTTCCTTAATCGTTTAACTCAACGATCTTCTTATCCTTCTTCTCTCTACGATTATAGCCTTAGGTACTCATACCTAAGGTTTATAACCTATCAGCTCTGATACCACTCTGTAACACCCCGAAATCCGTTCTATTTTCACACTCGAATTCCGTACGTCATAGTCCCACATCTTTCCAAACATACATCATTATATAACTAAATATAACAACATATATTCTCAAATCCCATGTTCTAATACCTTATAACCTCGTTCATTACAAATAATGATAATTACATTATTCTTTACATCTTACAAGATTGACTTTTATCCGCCACCAAGGATACATAATAGTTCATTAAACTAGTCTATAGTTTAATTAAATTATTCTACATTATAAGTCTTAGCTTGATCTTCACGCTCATTCATATACTTAATGGCACTTCATCTGGATACCTGTCATCTTGATATTTACGGGATCTTTAAGTTCTTTTTAACATCGTTCGCTGAAAATGTTTTTATTTAAAGTAAGTACGAGCATTCAATTGCTCAGCAAGTCATAGCAGTTCAATAAACAACATCAAGAATTTAAACATTCTTTTAAGACTTCAATAACCGAACAAAGGTTATGAAGCAGCTTGAATAATAGGAATAGTTCTGATCCCTATCATTTTAAAACATTAGTTACATTCACTTTGAAATACTTTCATTCTTCTACCTTTTTCATACACATTTTGTCTGGCTAGAATCATTAGCAAAGACTTAACAATAACGGTTCATGTAACGACCGAGAAATTCGAATCCTTTGTAAAATAATTGTATTTAATAAAATATTGAATAAAATTATATTACTTGTTATTATAATGTGTTAGTAAGATAAATGTCGTTGTGACACCCCCAAATCTAGGTACTTTATTCCCACAAGATTTGGTATTCACTTTCCATTCATTCATATTTGTCTACCAAAATATAATAAGATTTAATCATAAATCCTCCCTTTAAATAGGGTTACATCATTAAATTCAAAATATCACAGGTTGTCTAACATTAAACATCATATAAGTACATAAATAAAATTATTACATTACATCATTAATTAAAAGTCTATCACCATAACAATAATTGAAAATTACAAGTCTTCATCAATTGTACATTTTTCCCTTTCCTTTGCTAGTTGTAGGTTCGTCGACCTTCTCAACTTTAGCTGCAATGATTATATTTATGCAAGAGTGAGCCAAACAATTGCTCACTAGATATAACAATAAAGCAACAAGATAATAATAATAACTGCCAATGAATAGGCTCATCAAAACTGAATAGTACTCTATCAATGATAACCAAAAGCTGGAATCAAAATATGAAATATATCTGAGGGTCATAAGACCACGAACCATGTCCATAGTTGTAAGTAATCTTTCAACTTCAACTTTAACAGTCATAAGACTATAAAGACTCCTCGTACTTAGGGGGATCAACCCTTCGTACAATGTATTGTGCACAAACATTTCCACGCTAAGCGTAAATTATCCCCTAATAATAGGGTTGTTCATCTCAGTATTTAGAGTACAAGTCTGCACCAATGTAAGTTTGGTTTGGATACATTTCAAGGGTAATTTAGAATTCAACGGTCATCAACTAAGGATTAGTTGAATACAATATTGATAACGTCATGCTATGGAATAATCATAACTAAATCGACATTGTAAATTAAGATCATGCTTTAGGAATAAACTAATAGCATAAATGTGAGACCCCAGATTTTATGAATAAAGATTTAAATTTCTTGAAATATTTTTTTTTGAATATTATGGTGTGGATTTGATATAATGTTATAACAGGTAATATTTATAAATTTTGCAAAGTATGCAAGTTGTTATATAATATTCGATTGGTGGGGAATATTCATTTTAACAGGGGAATATTAGATGAATGAGACAATCATTGGTGGACCCCACAATGGAATTATTGTCGGATTGAGAAAACGACAAGAGTATTTTTATGAAATTAACGACGAAAGTTTTACCGTTAAAACTGTTGAACTACTCGGTAGTAAAAGTACAGTAATACGCGTGGTTGCATAGTAACACACGGTATTAATTATTGACGCTTACGTGAAAAAGTCACTCAGTTTTGTTCAATTATTGCTACAGTAATTGTTACATAGTATCTCACGTTATTTGATTCAATTATTGTCGATATTTTATATATTATTAAATCAATAATTGAGATGACAGAGTTATTAATATTATTATTTGCAATATTAACGATGTCTAGAAGTTCTGCCAAGGAGAGGTTTTGTGACACCCCCAAATCCAGGTACTCCATTCCCACAGGATTTGGTGCTCACTTATCAAAAACTATTACATCTAACTACCCATAATAAAGGATAAAGATATAATTAAAATAACTTAAACAATAATCTCTCCCATTAAAGGGTTACATCATCATCTCAAAATAAATCCCAGGTAATCTACCCTTAAAATTATTACATAAGTTTGCGGAATACATCACATATTAAAACAAGTCTTTAACATAATTCATTAAAATAAAATTCTCATAAGTCTTCATCATTTGAACATCTTGCCCTTGCCTTTGCTAGTCGACGGCTCATCAACTTTCTCCACTTTAGCTGTAGTGTTAATTGCAAGAGTGAGCAAACAAATGCTCACTGATATAGAAAGTAGCAATGATGGTAACATGAGAGTGAACAACGAAAGCTGAACAATAAGGAACTTGTTCTACAAATAAAACTAGAAAACAAGTTCGAACTTTAATTATCTGAGGGTCTTAAGACCACGAACTATGTCCCTGGTACTTAGGTATTATTACCCAACCTTAACAGTCATTTAGACTATACGGACCCTTCTTAACATACTTAGGGGGATCAGCCCTTTGTACAATGTATTGTGCACAAACATCTAAACGTTACACGTACAAAATCCCCTATGTTAGGGTTGTTCGTCTCAGTTTGGATTTAGAATTTCCGCACTAAAGAAAATTTGGTTTGGAATTATCTTATCAGTCTTTCTAGAATTTTAGAACACTATTCAGATATAGATTAATTCAATCAATAAAGGTTTGCTTACTACTTGAAGGTTTAATACAACGATAAAGCTTTGAACAAGGTTATCAAAGTCAAAGATTGAATAACAATAATATATCATTGAGTAAACATGACATACATGCAAAGCGCTATAGAAGAGTTAAAACAATCTCTCTTGAATCAATGTATTAGAACAATATATGCTTTGAATAATAATTAGGAAACTAAATCTGTAAGATCCCAAATTTTATGAAATAAAAGTATTCAATTTTCCTATTTAGTAAATGGTTAAATTGATAAAAAGTAAAGTTAAGGGTAATATATGATTTTTTTTTCAAAATAAGCAAGTGGCTATAAAATACTTATTGTTGTCGGGGAATATTTGTTCGGTCATGGAATATTCTTGTTGTCGGGGAATATTATTAAATACAGCCAGTATAAACCATTTATGGGCCCCATAATGAGAATAAGCATCGGATGAAGAAAATGACAAGTTTAAGTTTTTATAAATAACGGCGTAATTACTGAATTAACAATTGTTGGGATACACGGTGGTTAAAAATAATGTCTACGCGTTGTTGCACAAGAAAGACACCGGTATTGCCGCATATATTTTGAATTATTGATTCTTACGTAGGAAGGAACTACTCAATAATTGTTACGATAATTCTTTATTCAATATTTTATTTTATTGATTCAATAATTGTTACATTGATATTTTATGTTATTGTTGTTCAATAATTGTCACGACACGATATTTCGGATCAATAATTTATATTATTTGGATAATGTTATTAGATAGCATTATTGGCAATGTCTAGAAAGTTACATCAAGGAGAGGTTTGGTCACCTAATTGCGGCCATGAAGGAGAAATCCTTATTGGAAAGCCCCTCTTTCTGAGGAAACTGGTTGTCATCATAATTGTGATTACAGTAATATTATTTGTGAATAATTAATTATTAATTTATATGATAAGGAAATATTTATTTGATGCGGATATAAATGATGGATTTATTTATGTGGTTATAAATGAAGGAATTAATGCTGAAGTGTTTTATTAGTATTTTGTCAAAATGAAGAACAAAATATGGGATTTTCAGAAAAATTAGTTTATTACTTGATTTTGTAAAATCTATAACTCTTTGTGTATAATGAGTTAGGAGATGAGCCATATATCAAAAGAAAGCCCTAGAAGTAATCTAAATGTAGAAATTTGAATCACCCAAAAATCCTTTGTAGATTTATCGTGGTGAATTTTTGAATGAAACTGGTCCGAAGGATTAATAATCCGAAAAATCAGTGTTCTTGAGATATATTGCGTGAGTTATAATTTTTAATCCGACCTTTGGATCGTTGTGATTTTTGGATATATTATACATATATGAGTTGGGTATATGTCCACAAATTTTGAACCATTAAAAATTAACGTATGATTTGTTATGAATTTTAAGAGGTGACTGATTCAAAAATTATTTTTATAAATGTTTTTAGTGGAAAATTCTAGAAGGCGGGCCCCACTTTTTGGTTGGTGATTGAATGCATGTGCTGAATTGGATTTTCAAAGGTGATGGCTGCGGTTTTTTTCAAAATGGCATGCGTATAAAATAAATTAATATTTTATTAATTTAGTCTCCTTTGGCGTTCTAGCATTTTCCTATAAATAGGCGCTTAAGTTAGAATTGAAAATCACACTGAAACAAGTTTTCTTTCTCTCTAAATTGTCGAGCATATTTTTGTAAGTATTTAGATACTTTGAGAGTTACTATTCAAAGGTAAGTTTCCTTGACTTTACATCCAGATGTTAAAATTCCGGTAAATCTTGCGCTCTTTTGAGGTAAGGGATTTTAAGGGTTGTTATGTTTTTCTGTTTGTAAATTTTCCGAGCCTCAAAAATTTCGAAAAAATTTGAAATAATAATTTGATGAGTTTTATTGATTGTGTCCAAAAATGGTGATTTTTGGATGTATAGATTAGGAGTTATGGATTTTATGAGAAAAAAACTATTTTAAAAATAAATCCTTATAACTCCTTGTGGTTAACTCCAAAATTGGTGAAATTTTTATTGGGAGTACATCTATATAACATCAGTATATTCTGTAAATTTCAGAATTTTTGGACAAAAGTACAATTTATGATAAATGTCTAAATATTCGGCAGTTTTGGCCATGTGAAAAATAGTAAATGAATTTTAAAAATTTTGAGAAAAATATATGTTCAATATGGGACTATATTCTGATAAATCTCAGAAAAAAAAATATTTTTGGAACTGATTTGGGATTTTTCATAGAAATGGACTAGTTATGAGTAAATGAATTAAATATGTTATGTGAAGTAAGAAAATTAGAAAATAGGATTTTATGGCTTGAGAATCCTATATGAGGTATATGCAGATTTTTGATGAGGGTTTTGGTTATTGGTGATGAAATCTTATGAGGTTGGCATTTTAGGATGATTAAATGCATTAATTAGTAAAGTGTAAACAATTGAAATAAATTGTTTATAAGTTTAAGAAATGTTATTCTTTCAATATCATTATACCGAAATATTGGTATGGATTTTATTGTGGAATTTCTTCATTTTTCATGTCGAGGTTACTATTCATGGGGTACTATTCACGACAAAATTGGTTTCTTTTTATGACCAAATTATCGTTGATTTATAAATCTTACTCTTGAAATTAAATTCATGTTTGGATCATATTATTTTTATTATCATATATAATATTTTTATAATCCTGGTGAAGAAATTTCTCTTTGACTTAAGTGTAAAGATGGGTAGATTTTTGGTATGATCGTGACTATGGGTTCTCTTTGGCCAGTAGTGCAAAGATGAATTGTTGACTGGTATGATCATGACCATTGGATTTACAATTGAATATTTTTAGCTTAAGTGCAAAGGTGAATTGATCAACATGATTATAATTATGGTTTATATAAATTCTGAAATGATTGTATATTTCTTTGAGATATGAATATCTTTAGCCTGTAGTGCAAAGATGACCTGTTATTGAATATCTTTGGCCCGTAGTGCAAAGATGACCTGTTGTTGAATATCTTTGGCATGTAATGCAAAGATGAACTATTAATGAATATCTTTGGCCCGTAGTGCAAAGATGAACTTATTAGTATGATTATGAGCAGAGGGCGTGATTTGGTATAACCATGATCTTTGATGTTTCAGGTAAAGACATGTGATGAAAAATATCTTCGTCTTGGATGAGAAGAGAAAATTAGAACTACAATTATGATTATGAGTTATTCACATGACTGTGAACAGGATCTGTTGATTAATGTTACAAGATTAAAGCATTGTTGGTGGACTTTTAACATAGAGAAGATAATAGAATTTATGGTCTATTTGACTCTTCTAATGGATTGCTTCGTTCACCGCAACTATGGTTGAAAAGTTTTATCATCTACCATATGTTCTAAATCTACGATTTATTCTTGATGAAGGCTATTGATAATTTAATTATCTTTAGTCATGATATTCTTTATTGAGCTAGTTGTGCTCACCCTTTTGCTTCACAATTCCTTTCGTGTAATAAAAGTGTTGTCGAATTCGGCGGGGATAATGAGGGAATAGTGTGGTGGTCCGAGACTATCAAAGTTTCTCAACACATTATAAAGCGGCATAACATACAATATATAATTGTATTGAGGACCTAAGATGTGTGTGTCGATATTATATCGTCACTTAATAATTGATTTTGGTGAACAACAATAGGGTAAAGTGTGAACTCAACTTTGGAAGGGTGTTTTGCCACTATCATACAAGATGTCTAATGACTACACGGGTTATCATAAGATGTGGTTGTGCGCATCCTCTTGCTGAGTATATCTACAAGCACTACCTATATGATCTTGGAGTTGGGTTGAAACATAATGTTCAATCGCAGACGGTGGAGATGGTTATATGTCAAGAGAAGATTCACTATTGGAAGGAACATGATAGTAATCTTCTCATTTTTATTTGGGGTCTATTGGATCAACCAAGGATAATTCTCTGGACATATGATATCTATCATAACTTAGATTCATGGCCTCCTATGTACGAAGGTTTCCTTGAGCATTTCCCAAAGATTTTAATTTCTAAAACAGTTATAGATTGTACCTTTATGTAAGGTATCACTGTGAGGTGTTGTCCATAGTTGGGACATGAGTCACAGTTGGTATTAAAACTCACAGTATATGTGTTGTTGTATTTTGCATGACAATTGTAGTAATAAAGTTGTAGTTGTTTTCTGTACCATGTATTTGGCGACTCAGAATATAAGTCCATTACACATGATCTGCAAACAAGCAGACCTTACTGTCCCAGTTCAGGGTATGGCGATTTGCGCTATGTGCCAAACTTAGGAACCGGTAAGGCTACTGCTTTTTGCCTTGCATAGCTGGCAAGTAATTGCAAATGCTAAGTGTTCGAGATAGACGCAGTAGAGGCAAGAAGTGAGCAGTGAGTCGTTTTAGCCCAACTAACACGAAATTCACCCATCAAACGGTGATAACAACATGTAAAACAATTATACAACTATCATAACATGATTGCTAACATATTCAACCACCTAGCACAATTTAACAACAACTAGAACTATTTTAATTTCTCAATTTTCATGTTTTTCACATAAAACTCTATTTTTGATAGTATGTCCAAAAATCATCACTGTGAATTCATTATTTGGCCAAATCACCTCATTCAAATTACGTTATGCTCATATCTCAATGAGCTAACATATACAAGCTTCAATTTATAGTTTCATATACAAATTGACCACTAAAACTGGTACTTTCTAAGGCCATAACATATGAACATAAATACTGTTATTTCATTTTCTTCTTACAGTTCAATTTTCACGAATTTAATACTCAACAACCCTCATACATGATAATTAACAGATTCTACAACATAATACACACCATTTACACAACGCTTGAACAACAAATCCACAAAAACCAGTTTACAGATAACTCAGATAACACTAACATTTGGAGATTTAGGAGTGAATTATACCTTAATCCTCTTGATTATAGACTAGCAAGGTGGTGAGTCTCTTCCTTCTCTTGGCAAACTCACAGAGATTATTCTCTCAATTCCTCACTCTCAATACTCTGTAATTCTCTCTTCCTCAGTTATTTAGCAAGCCTTAGAAAATAATACGCGTAGCAATTATAATAAACGGACTCCCACTAACGTCAGGTAAAGAAACAAAAAGGCAGCGTCAGTTGAATAATGCCAAAGGCCATAAGGCTTTGTTTGGCTAACACTTATTCCCTAAACTAATTTATTTTAATAACCTTATATTATATAGTTTCCAATTGTCACACTTTTAATTTAGTTAACTTTAAATAACTTTAGATTAGTTGATTTAAATTAACTTATAATATTAATAATAAAAATCCTATTATCATTATACTTATAATTAATAAATAATTATATATCTAATTTAATTAATAAATTAGACACATCACTTTATTTTATTTATTTATTTCCTTTAAATTAAACAATTCATTTAATTTAATTATTTTCTTAAATATTAAGCAATTGATTTAATTTAATTATTTTCTTAAATTAAATCATTCGGATAAAATTATCAATACACAATTTAATTAACATTAATCAATTTATTTACTAAATTAAATCACCATAATTCATCAATTATTTATTTAACCACAATAAATAAATTATTAAAAATATTTGTTTAATTCAATAAATATTTAAATCAAATTACAAAATTTTTTCGATCGTTACATCCTTCCCTCCTTACAAGGATTCTGTCCCCAGAATCACAGCTCGAAAAATCTATTCGTTACATTCTTCCCTCCTTAACCAGATTCTGTCCCCAGAATCGATATACAAAATCAAGCAAACGACTAAGGATAATTCTTCATCATAACACTTTCAAGTTCTCACGTAGCTTCCTCAGCATTGTGGTTCCTCCAGATTACCTTAACAGAAAGTATCACCTTATTCCTCAGTACTTGCTCTTTTCTGTCAATAATTTGAACAGGGACTTCTTCATATGACAAATCTTTCTCAAACTGTAAGGGCTCATATTCTATAACATGCTTATAATCAGGCTTATATGGCCTCAATACTGATACATAGAAAATATTATGAATATGCTCCAACTCCGGAGGTAAAGCTACCTCGTACGCCACTTCGCCAACTCATTGAAGCACTTCAAAAGGTCCTATAAATCTAGGGCTCAATTTCCCTTTCTTGCCAAATCGAATTTTCCCCTTCCAAGGAGACACTTTCAAGAAAACATAACTACCGACATCGAATTCCCGATTCTGTCGATGTTGATCGGCATATTTCTTCTGTCTATCCTGTGCAGCTATTAATCGTGCTCGAATAACTTTAATGATCTCGACAGTCTATTGTACCAAATCTGGACCCAATAGCTGACGTTCACCTACCTCGTCCCAACATAACGGGGTTCTGCACTTCCTGCCGTATAACGCTTCGTAAGGCGGCATGCCAATACTCGCATGATAACTATTATTATAAGCAAATTCTACCAATGGTAGATGGTCATCCAAATTTTCCTTAAAATCCATGATACATGCTCTGAGCATATCTTCTAGTGTTTGGATGGTTCTTTCACTTTGTCCGTCGGTCTGAGGATGGTACGATGTGCTCATTCTCAGCTGTGTTCCCAAACACTCTTGTAATCGTTTCCAAAAATTAGATGTGAAACGTGGATCTCTGTCTGATACAATAGACACAGGTGCACCGTGTCTTGACACAATCTTTTTCACGTATAGTTTTGCTAACCGATCTAGGGTAAACCGAATCTTGATTGGAAAAAAGTGTGCCGACTTCGTTAGTCGGTCAACAATCACCCAAATGGCGTCGTAACCTTGCTGAGTCGTTGGAAGACCTACCACAAAATCCATTGTGATATGCTCCCATTTCCATTCTAGTATCTCGAACGGTTGTAACAATCCACTTGGCCTTTGATGTTCAGCTTTAACATTCTGACACGTTAATCATTTCGCCACACACTCAGCCACATCCCTCTTCATATTTGGCCACCAAAAATGATGCTTAAGATCCTGGTACATCTTTGTACTCCCAAGGTGAATCGAATATCTTGAATTATGAGCTTCATTCAGAATTTCATCTTTAATTTCTGCTACTTGCGGAACCCAAATTCTCCCTTCGAATCGAAGTAACCCTTCCGAATCGATTTTAAATTTGTTTTCCTCACCTTCAGATATATTCTGTTTTATCTTTTCACAGTCTTCATCCTGAAGTTGTGCATTTCTCACTTTATCTACCAACGTTGAACTATTTCCTATCTGGAACAACTTTTCATCGGATTCTGTCGGATATTTAATTTCCAACTCCATCTTAGTCATTTCCGACACTAACTTTTCTTGATCAGTTAACATCATTAACTTCTCTCGTCCCTTCCTACTTAAGGCATCAACAACAACATTCGCCTTTCCGGGATGATAAAAAATCTCGCAGTCATAATCTTTGATTAGCTCTAACCATCTTCTTTGTCGCATGTTCAAATCTTTTTGTGTAAAGATATACTTCAGACTTTTATGGTCGGTATATATCTCACACCTCTCTCCATAAAGATAATGTCTCCAAATTTTCAGGGCAAACACCACTGCGGCCAACTAAGTCATGAGTCGGATACCCTTTCTCGTAATCTTTCAACTGTCGTGATGCATACGCAATAACTCTGCCGTTCTGCATAAGCACACAACCTAGTCCTTTATGCGATGCGTCACTATACACCACCAAATTCCTTGTATCATCAGGCAATGACAACACAGGTGCAGAGCTCAGCCTCTTCTTTAATTCTCGAAAACTTTCCTCACACTTCTCCGTCCAAACAAACTTAACCGCTTTTCTAGTTAAATTTGTCAACGGAGTCGCGATCTTAGAAAAGTCTTGAATAAAACGCATGTAGTAACCCGCCAATCCTAAGAAAATTCGAGGCGTTATATGGGCGAAAGTGTCATTCTCCAGTATGCTGGGACGCGGTGGGTGAAGCAACGTTGTTGGGACCAGAATTAGTAAGCATGACTACAGAAAAGACCCAAATGATTCGACAACGTATAAAAATCTCACAAGATCGACAAAAGAGTTAAGCTGATCTTCATCGAAAGGACGTGAAATTTAATATTGGAGATCATGTATTGTTACGTATTGCTCCATGGAAGGGAGTTACAAGATTCGGGAAGAGAGGAAAGCTCAATCGACGATTTGTTGGTCCATTTGAGATTCTTGACCGAATAGGAAATGTGGCCTATAGACTCGCATTACCTCCAAGCATGTCTCGTGTTCATAATGTTTTTCATATATCTATGTTTCGTAAATATGTGAAAGACCCAAACCACATTATTGCGTTAGAACCAGACGAGATAGCCGAAGATTTAACTTACGAGGAGGTACCTGTCAAGATCTTGGATAGGAAATAGCATGTCCTACGAACAAAGGTTATACCACAAGTCAAGGTTTTGTGGAGGAACCATGCTATGGAGGAAATGACCTGGGAGTTGGAATCGGGAATGAAAGTGAGGTACCCTCACCTTTTCGAAACACCAGGTACGTACGTCAATTTTGAGGACGAAATTTCATAAAGAGGGGAGGTTGTAAGACCCCAACTTATTATAAATAAAATTGAATTTTCTCTATTCATTATCTTGAAAGAATAAGGAGTTAATTTGATATAATGCTTTGGTTATGGGTGAAATGTGCAAATTTTGCAAAATAAGCAAGTGGTTATAGAATATTCATTTTGTCGGGGAATATTCGTTTGGTCGTGGAATATTCTTCTTTGTTCGGGGAATATTAAATGCGGCTATTAATGACCATTTGTGGGCCCCATAACGAAAAAGCGGTCGGATGAAGAAAACGACAAGTTTGAGTTTTTATAAATAACGACATAATCGTTTACTGAATTAAACCTTTGTTGGAATACCCGGTTGTTAAAAATCTGATGTCTGGCGCAAAGTTGCCTGATGGCTCAGACGGTATTGCATGATATTTTGAATTATTGATTCTTACGTAAGAAGGCTCTCATTTCAATAATTGTTGATAATTATTGTTCAATATTTTATTTTATTGATTCAATAATTGCCGTGTTGATATTTTATATTATTGTTGTTTCAATAATTGTCATCGCTTTGCGATATTTTCCATTATCGGATCAATAATTCATATTATTTGAATAATATTATTAGATAGCATTATTGGCAATGTCTAAGGAAGTTCATCTGCAAGGAGAGGTTTGGTCACCTAATTGCGGCGCCAATAAGGAGAAATCCTTATTGAAAGCCCCTCTTTCCCGAGAAGCGAATTGGTTGTCATAATTGTGATTACGTAATATTATTTGTGAATAATTAATTATTGATTTATATGATAAGAAAATATTTATTTTATGTGGATATAAATGATGGATAGGAAAATATTTATTTTGTGTGGATATAAATGAAGAAATTAATGCTGAGGTATTTTATCAGTATTTTGTCGGAAGTGAGGTATTAAAAATCGTCCGTATGTGGATTTTGGGCATTTTTCGTTTGGAATTTGGAAAAACTTAAAGCTACAAAGTTGTAGAGAATTCGATTTCCTATGGAATGGACATAAAATTCGTATTTTTCTGATAAAAGGGCTATTTATTATGAATTATTGAAGTTTCAGAAATTAAATATTTTTATTAAAATTATGGGTGGGTCCCACTTTTGTTTTTTTGTAAAAACATGTGCTGAATTTTTTTCAATGATGGCTTCTCAGCTTGTTCAACAAGTATGGGCGTAGAAGAGAAAATATATATATATATTATTTTATTAATTTAGTCTGTTTTAGTGTTCTAGCATTTTCCTATAAATAGGGTGCATAGTTAGAATTGAAAATCACACCAGAAATAAGTTTTCTCTTTCTCTATATTATCGAGCGTATTTTGTGAGTATTTAGATACTTTGAGAGTTGCTATTCAGTGCAAGTTTCCTTCAGCATCATATCAGATATTCCATTCGTAAATCTTCGTTTCTTTTGAGGTAAGGGATGTTATTTTCTTCATAAATGATATTATTTCTTTCAATATCATTATGCTAAAATATTGTTATGAATTTTATTGTGGAATTTCTACCTTTTTGTGTCGAGGTTACTATTCACATGTATAGTACTATTCACGTATACGACATTATTCACAAATACGGCATTATTCACCAAAAAATAAAATTTTCTCTTCTTTGTCCCAGATGTCTATTATGGTTTCTATCTTTGATTGTATCCATGTGTTGATCTTCATTCTTGAATTTTACTCAATTATAGTTTATTATAGAGTATTTTTAAACTTGAATTATCTAAAGTACGAATCTCTAATCTTTGTCCTTTTATCTCACTGAATTCGTTCTCTAAAATATTTTTCATCATCCTCAGTCTTTAATGGTGATACTTGATGAATATCTTTGGCCTGTAGTGCAAAGATGAATGATTACCTGATGAATATCTTTGGCCCGTAGTACAAAGATGAACAGGTGTTGAGATGAACATGACTGGCTGGTGATACAAATGAATATCTTTGGCCCGTAGTGCAAAGATGAATATTTGATGCAAGATGTATATTGATTGATGTTACATGGATAAAATATTGATGATGAACTTTAAAATTCATAGTTGATAGTAGATTTCATTCTCTACTTAACTCTTCTAATGAATTGTTATTTCCGCTGCAAATATTGATCTAAAACTTGTTGTCCATTATATTTTATCTGATTTGTTGAAGGCTAACGATAATTTGTTGTTCATTATCTTAGTCATAATATTCTTTACTGGGCTAGTTGAGCTCACCCTTTTCCTTTTTTTTCCATTTTTCTTCTCAGGAGGTGAGAATATAGCAAGATCTAACCGGGGTATGGAGTGATGATTCTAGAAAGTTGTTTTAGCAGTTCTCACTATTTTTGTAAAATAGTGATCATGCCAACAACTGTCCATCAATGCACTACGGGCCAATGAGGACTTTTACCACATCATTTGTAACATTACGGTCATGATTATACCGATTGATCTCTGGTCATAATCATACCAAGTCCATCTATGCACTACAGGCCACAGATGACTTTGAACATAATATAAACATGAGGATGATGACAATGATATAAGAATTCAATAAAACAAGTTGAAGAATTAATTTATACAGGAACTAATAACGTCCAAATTGTCAACATGATACTTCTTTGTAGAGTAAAATTCAAGAATGTTCAGAAGAATATTTCCATGAAAAGATACTGGATGAAGCGCAAATATCAAGGATATTCCATTAATTTCATGGAGTATAGAAGTCAAAACTTTAACCAACTAAGTATAATAAAGAATGGAATAACAAAAGAAATCACCAGGCATGCGATAGACCGCACAGACAGGTTATTCCAATAGAATAATAAATAACGGAACCAGGTCATGCGTAAACGCACAGACATGATATTCCACCAGAATAATAAATAACGGAACTAGGTCAGGCTAAATTCGCACCGACAGGATGTTCCAACAGAATAATAAATAACGGAATCAGGTCATGCGTAAACGCACAGACAGGATGCTCCAACAGAATAATAAAGAACGGAATAATGGAAGAATTTCACCATATAAACGGTACTTCGCATAGACAGGTTATTCCAACATAATGATAAAGAATGGAATAACAGAAGAATTTCACCAAGTATAGGGTAGACCGCGTATACAGGTTATTCTGGGATCGATCCCCGCCTGCAACAAGTGTAAGGGCCAATTAAAAACGGGCTCGAGTGGCCACGGGGACGCGGGCGTAAGCTCATATGAAAAGACTGATCCGGGTTCGTGGAGATTAGTTCGACTGCGGTTGGGAAACTCCCAGTTATCAAAAAAAATAGAATAAAAAAATAGAATAACAGAAGTTCTCTTCATGAATACAAAAGAAATAATACCCCTTACCTTAGAACAAACTGGATATAGGAGTAGTGAAGTAGCAGAATACTTTTCTTCTCTCTCTCTAGAGTTTCAGTGAATTCGTATGAAATAATGAAGGAATGAGCTTCTATTTATAGGAGAATGGACTGAATAGTAACTAATTCCTGAACGGTCCAGATTGATTTACTTTTAAAAGGACGGTCCAGATTGGTTTACTATAAAATATTCTAATAAAACAAAATCTTTTAAATAAAATATAATATATTCTATTTATAATCTAATAAAACGAATAACTTTATAAAAGTATTTTGTTTTATATAAAAAGATTTTACTATGCAAAACACTATGCATAATAGAATATAATATATTCTATTTATAGTCTAATAAAACGAATAACTTTATAAAAGTATTACATTTTTTATATAAAAAGCTTTTACATTTTATTACATTAATAATACTAATAAAACAAAACTTCATCATCATTATTATAATTCACACTATTAATCGAATGTGCAATTCGTTCCCGTGAGGAAAGAGGGGGCTTTCAATAAGGATTTCTCCTATTGGTGCCTTGATTAGGTAACCAAACCTCTCTTTGGTAGAACTTCTAGACATTGTTAATATTGCAAATAATAATATTAATAACTCCGTCGTCTCAATTATTGATTTAATAATATATAAAATATCGACAATAATTGAATCAATTAACGTGAGATACTATGCAACAATTACTGAAGCAATAATTGAACAAAACTAAGTGACTTCTCACGTAAGCATCAATAATCAATACCGTGTGCTACTTATGCAATCACGCGTATTCCTGTACTTTTAACACCGGGTGTTTCAACAGTTAACGATAAAACTTCCGCCGTTATTTTCATAAAATATTTTTGTCGTTTTCTCAATCTGACAATAATTCCATTGTGGGGTCCACCAATGATTGTGCCGTCGTACGAATATTCCCTGTTAAAACGAATATTCCCCGACTAATCGAATATTATATAACAATTTGCGTACTTTGCAAAATTTATAACTATTACCCACAACTATAACATTATATCAAATTCATTTCATAATATTCAAAAATGATAATTATAGAAAATTCATCTTTATTCATAAAAGTTGGAGTCTTACAATCTCCCCTTCTTATGAAATTTCGCCCTCGAAATTAGGGTACGTACCTGGTATGTCGAAGAGGTAAGGATACCTTGATTTCATTTCAGATTCTAACTCTCAGGTCATTTCCTCAACATCGTGGTTCCTCCATAAAACTTTGACTTGAGGTATAACCTTGGAGCATAGAATATGTTCATTCTTATCCAAGATTTGAACAGGAACCTCTTCATACGTTAAATCTTCCGCTATTTCATCTGGTTCTAACTCAATAATGTGGTTTGAGAATTTCACATATTTACGTAACATGGATATATGAAAAATGTTATGAACACGAGACATACTTGGCGGGAAAGCGAGTCTATAGGCTACAGTCCCTACTCGATCGAGGATTAAAAATGGGCCAATGAATCGAGGATTAAGCTTTCCTCTCTTTCCAAATCTCGTAACTCCTTTCCATGGAGCAACACGTAACAACACATGATCTCCAATATCGAATTCCATGTCCTTTCGATGAAGATCAACATAACTCTTTTATCGGTCTTGTGAGGTTTTTATACGTTGTCGGATCGTTTGAATCTTTTCCGTAGTCATACGTACCAACTCCGGTCCCAACAACGTTACTTCACCCACCTCATCCCAAAGACATCTTGGAGAAGCGACACTTTCTTCCATACAATGCCTCGAATGGAGCCATGCGATACTTGTTTGATAAGCTGTTGTTGTAAGAAAACTCCACCAATGGTAAGAACTTGTCCCAACTTCCCTTGAAGTCGAGGACACGAGTCTTAATAAATCTTCAAGAGTTTGAATAGTCCTCTACGATTGTCCGTAAAATCCGAGGATGATATGCCGAACTAAATCGTAAATCCGTGCCCATAGCTTTTTTGTAAACTAACCCAAAATCATGAAGTGAATCTTGGGTCTCGATCGAAACTATGGATACTAGCATACCATGCGATCTTACAATCTCGTTTATGTACATACGAGCAAGGCGTTCAAGTGTATAAGTTTTCGTATTGGTAAGAAATGAGCGGACTTGGTCAATCTATCAAGAATGACCCAAATTGCATCTATGCCTTGAGAAACCTTAGGAAGACCGAAGCTTGAAATCCATGGTAATGTGCTCCCACTTCCATTACGGAATTTCAAGTGGTTGCAATGGACTTTTTGGTACTTGATGCTCTGCCTTGACTTGTTGACAAGTTAAACACCTTGAGATAAACAGCGTTATCTCTCTCTTCATATTTTCCCACCAAAATGTATGTCGAAGATCATGATACATTTTGGTACTCCCAGGATGGATTGCAAACGGTGTGTTGTGCGCCTCCATCATGATTTAATACTGTAACTCAGGATCGTTAGGAACACAAAGTCTGGAGTTGACTCGAAGTATTCGTTCTTCATCGATTCTTGCTTTCGGCATAGCACCTTCTTGTACTTTCTTCCTCATATGCATCAGCTCCAGGTCTGTAGATTGAGCAGCTTTAACTTTATCGATTAAAGTCGGTTCTACTCGTATATTCTCCATCATCACGTGGGTCCCTGGAGTCTTTATCTCTATCTCCATCCTTTGCAAGTCATACAAAATGGGCCTCTGCGTTGACAATATCGCACTCGTATCCACATATGATCTTCTACTCAATGCGTCAGCTACCACGTTTGCTTTTCCAGGATGGTATTGGATGGTATGATCATAATCTTTCAGCGATTCAAAGCCAACGTCATTTGTCGCATGTTGAGTTCCTTTTGAGTGAAGAAATATTTGAGGCTTTTATGATCCGTAAAGATCTCCACTTTCTCCCCATACAAGTAATGCCTCCAAATTTTAAGTGCGAAGACAACAGCTGCCAACTCTAGATCATGAGTAGGATAATTCCTCTCATATTCTTTGAGTTGTCGAGAGGCATAGGCTATGACTTTCCCATATTGCATGAGAACACATCCTAACCCTTTGCACCGAAGCATCTTTGTAGATGACAAATCCCCTCCGAGTCGGATGGTATTAGCCGAGCGAGGTCTTTGAAATGAGTCTTCTCTTGAGTTATTGAAAACTCTTCTCACATTCCTCGTACCAACCGAATTTTGTATCTTTTCGAGTCAGCTGAGCCGAGAAAGCTACGATGCTTCATCCATCGATTTAAGTTGCTCGACTTTGAATAGCTTCAATCTTTGATGGGTCAGCAGATATTCCATGACTTGATACCACGTGCCCAAGGAATGCTACTTCCTCAAGCCGAACTCACATTTCTTCAACTTGGCATAAAGCTTATATTCACGAAGCTTTTGAAGTATCGACCTCAAGTGTTTATTTCATGATCTTCACGGCTTTTGGAATAAATAAGGATGTCATCAATAAAGACGACCACAAAGTGATCCAAATATTCCTTGAATACCCATCATATCCATGAAGGCAGCAGGAGCTAGGAATCCAAAAGACATGACTAGGAATTCATAATGCCCGTACCGAGTTCTGAAAGCCGTCTTTGGAATGTAATCGGTTCTAATCTTCAATTGGTGATATCCGAAATGAAGATCAATCTTTGAAAAAAATTTGGCGCCTTGCAACTGGTCAAACAGGTCATCAATGCGAGGCAATGGATATCTATTTTTGATAGTGACATGGTTCAACTCCTGATAATCAATACAAAGTCGCATACTCCCATCTTTCTTCTTCACGAATAGAGCAGAGCACCCAAGGAGACGATTTAGATTGAATGAAACCGATGTCTAACAATTCCTGCTGTTGGGTCTTTAACTCCTGAAGTTCAATAGGAGCCATTCGATATGGGGCTTTCGAAATGGGTTTTGTACCAGGTTCAAGGTCGATACAAAATTCAATTTCATGCTCTGGGGGTAGGCCAGGAAGTTCTTCAGGGAATATGTCAGGAAATTTATTAACAATAGAGATATCATTCAAAATTGACGTATTTTTGTTTAAATCCGTGAAGAAAGCTTGACATCCGTTTTTTAATAAACGAATAGATTTATGGCTTAAGATGACAGTGATTGATTTTAATGGTTTGGTTGCTTGAATTCGCATAATAGGTTGGTTAGGAATATGAAAGCTAACAACCTTACGAAAACAATCAATTTTTGCATGATGTTAACCAATCAATCCCTAGAATTACGTCAAATGCAAGTATTTTCAATAAAATAAGATCGACAGGTAATGTGAGGGTACCGATTTGAACCAAACAAGACTTATAAACAGTGGATGTAATGTTCAGGTTTCTCCCAATAGAGTTTCAATAGATAAGTCAAAGTCTAATTTCTCCGGAGTCAAATTTAAATGTTGAGCGCAAGTAGGAGAAATAAAAGAATGGGTAGAACCGGTATCAAATAAGGTATAAACTTTGCTAGAGTTTATGATAAGCTTACCCGTGATGACCTCGTTTGGGTTCCTTGCTTTTCGGGAGGTCACGACAAACGCTCTCCCTTACCATCGGGCTTTGACTTTTTCGGGACGTCCTTTGGTGCCTCCATCCTATTGAACTTGTCTTTGGTGAACGACAAAATCGGGCTAGGTGACCTTCTCTTCCACAATTATAACATGCTTTGGACTGACATCATGTGATTTGGTGATGTGTCCTCCCTCCGCATTTGAAGCATATGATAGGTGGTCGTTCTCCTTCCTTAACAATAGAGTATTGGTCTTCGACGTCTTTCCATCATTGTTGAATCTCCTCTTCTTGAAATGTCCATTCTTATTATTTTGGCCATGATTACCACCAAAGTGGTTACCATTTCGCAAGTTGATTCCTCTCACGCTTATTGTCACCGCTTCGATATTCGCTATCACTAGTATTATCATTTTTGCCTTTGCGCTCTTTTGGTTGGGTTGACTCATTATCGCGCTCCAATAACTGAGACCTATTAACAACATCAAGACATCAAAAGATCTGCTTTATCCACGTCTCCGCCTTAAGTGGTTTTAGCTCTCTAAAAAACTCTGGTGGTCCCAGTTCCTTGAACTGCTTAGCGGTGACCGTCCGAGAGTTGCCAGTGTTTCCACCTGCATTTTGTATAGGAGTCGCTCTTGCCTGATGTTGCATGAATTGCATAAAGCCTCTGAACATTCCATCGTTCATCCTCTGGTCAGTGTTGTTGTTTGCCTGAGGATTGTCGCCTTCTTGATGCACATTATCCTAATTATTGATCTGTAGAGACTCAACGGTCTCCTGTGCTCCATTGCTAATCTCAACATTCTCGGATGTCATTTTCAAATACTGCCATAAAACAAAGGTTAATTGACATGCAATATATTATCCCTATACTCTGACCGACCAATTAAATGCCAAATAAACTTAGGTAGGTCATACTAGCGAAGGAATTCCCCGTCTCTCCCCTCCTAGTTCTTGTCTCACATCTCAGCCAGGGATCATATCCCTAAGATTTGATACCAACTGTGATGCCCCCAAAATAGGTACACATCACCCATCTTGAGTCGCCAAATACATGGTACAAAATTCAAATACAACTTAATTATACAACAGTCGTGTAAAATACGACAAAACATATGCTGTGAGTTTTAATACAAATATTGTCATCTAGACAATATCCACACTCAATTGAGTCCTCATTACATTTATTATCACACTATTTAACAGAATAATAAGGACTAGTAATGCTATTATCCGGACCGTCACCCGTTTCCGACTAGTCCTCGCTACGTTCTCATTTCAGAAGAGAACAATGAAAGTAAAAGGTGAGCTCAACTAGCCCAAAGTAAGAAATATTATGACTAAGATAATATAAAATAAATCATCGTTAGCCTTCAACAGTGTTAAACTGATACAATATAACAAACACCAAGTTTAACTGCAACGGAACAAGCAATCCATTAAAAGAGTCAAGTAGAGAATAAAATCTACTATCTTTTATGATTTAAAAGGTTTTTCATCACTTTTATCATTTGGGACTCGACAATAAATAATCCACATCATCCCCCCACTACTACTACCAAAGATATTCATTAGTATCACAACCATAAATTATCCATGCACTACTGGGCCAAGGATATTTGTGTATTCATCAATGGTCATGATCATGCCAACAATCGGTCCATCAATGCACTACGGGCCAATGAGGACTTTTACCGCATCATTTGTAACATTACTACCCATGATTATACCGATTAATCCTCGGTCATAATCATACCAAGTCCATCTATGCACACTACAAAAGCCACGATGACTTTCAACATAATATAAACATGAGGATGATGACAATGATATAAGAATTCAATAAAACAAGTTCAAGAATTAATTTATATAGGAACTAATAACGTCCAAATTGTCAACATGATACTTCTTTGTAGAGTAAAATTCAAGAATGTTCAGAAGAATATTTCCATGAAAAGATACTCGATGAAGCACAAATATCAAGGATAAACATTTGCAATATATATCGATTTCCATTCAAATATTTGAATATTACCTCGTCTTAGTATCAAAATTTGCAAATAAAAATAATATATACTTGTTTCATGTATATTTTAAAATAGCAAGTTATTTTTAAATAAAAAATATTTTTTATTTATATTCTTTTTAATAAATTTTTAGTTTAGTAATGTAACATATAATAAAATTATGATAAAAGCTTGAAGAACTTATATATTTTATACAACTATATATCACTATAAAGTACGTACTCTATATAAATTACTTTCCTCTCTCTCTCTCACTTTTTTTTTTCTTCATTTAACTCGATTCAAAGTTAATTTACAAAATTATTAAATTTTAAAATATTGTGTATTTATTTTTATTTTTGAAATAATAACGTATGTATATTAAATAACAAATAAATTCAAAATTTAAAATTTTGAATTTTAGATCGTTGACTACAAAAATAAAATAAATGTTTTATTTTTTTGGGTACATCAGAAGTATTAATTATTCTAGATTATAAAGTAATTAGAAATATTGGATTCATGTGAAGTAATTAGAAATATTGGATTCATGTGAATTGTATTTTAAATTTATTTAGTTTATTAAGATGAGATATGAAGTCTATAGAAATATTTAGAGATGAGGTCAGACTTTGGATATAGATTGATAGTTATAATTCTTCTTCTAAAGTCTGTCAAACTCTACCATTTAATAGAAATTTGAAAAGTCTATGACTTTTTGAATACCAAAATACTTTTATAGACTTTGTAAAAATCTTAATTCAATACCACCTAACTTTTAAAGACATTAAAAAAGTTGTAATTGAATACCACTAAACTTTTATAAACTCTTTAAATGTCTTGATTGAATACAACCAAACTTTTAAAATCTTTAAAAGTCTTTAAAAATCTTAATTGAATACACCCCCCTTAGATTATTATTACATAATCCATCTCACCTCAATATTATAACGTTACGTATTTCTCGGAAGTTCAAAAATAATTCTCGAGCGAAAATTGATGAATAGTATTTTTCAGAAAATTTCTCGGAAAACTTTTATTTTTCGTCTTGGAAATTCAAAACACTTTAATTCCTTCACGTAGTTAAAATACTACGATGTTCCATCGTTTCTAGGTTATAGATCAACATTCATCTTTCTAACACATAATAATAACAATGAATATTATTTTATTCATTATTTTATTAAATAAATTATTTTACAAAGTTCTGAATTTCTCGGTCGTTACAATTAACATATTCTAGACTCAATTTATAGATTAGTTCACAAACCAACTACCAATTTTTGTACTTTCACAAGCCATATACATAACCACATGCACTGTAAAACTATTTTCTTTCTTTTTGAACGTAATTGGTACACTAAATCCTTATCTAGATGCTAGTTATAACATCACAACTACACAAACACAATTAACACTTTATATAACAACAATTCATCAAATTTGAATTCACAGAGACTTTGAAATTCATGAACATAATAAAACTTTCATATATGTAACATTGAGATTTTGGAAGTATACCTTCAATTGCTTGGATAATCCGTGATAGAAGATAAAGAATTTCTTTGGAATCATAGAACTCTTTCTCTCCTTTCTCAAACTCTCTCTATTTCTCTGTAAACACCCTTCTCTCTTTTCTCAGGCTTAGGCCAATTTCTTTTTACGTAAAGTAAAATAGAACCAACACACAAAAACTAAACGTCTAAAACTGACGTTCTAATAATTATAATAGTTAATTATCAGTTTTAAAATATTTAATATATTTTTATTTTATTTTACTTTTTTTTAATTCAAATTCAAATTCAAATTCAAAAACCATAAGGCTTTGTTTGGCAAAACACTTTTAAAATAAAGACTTAATATCTTTAAGCCTTGTTTGGTAAACCCATTTAAAACTACTTTAATTTATTTCAATAAATCATTTATATTATAGTTTATAGTCCCATATTATTTATTTGGATTTTCATATCCAACTTAGTTAAATAAACTAATTACAACATATTAAATAAATTCTCCACTTCACCAATTACCACAAAATTATAATCTCATTATAATTTTATTTAATAAATTAACATATCACTTTAATTACTAAATTAAAACAGCAATATAGCAACTCATGTAATCTTTAACAACTCTCTAACTATTAAATTAAATTAGAATATTATCTCATAAATTTAATTCACAAATATCTACTAACAATAACCACATCAATAAAAAAAATATTTATTTAATTTAATAAATATTTGAAATTACAAATAAAATTCTGGATTGTCAAAATTCATACAATGTAACTATCGACTTCGGTCGTTAATAATACGTCTAACTTCTGATTTTACATCATTATTCGATGTTAAACTTAATAAAATGTGGATTAATTTAAACTTTTCTGTCTTCTTACTGTAATTCCCTAAATCAAAACCTTTATCAATTACACATCTTTGAATCAAGTTATTTTATGATTCACTTCATCAAAGTTATTATATAATATCTTACATTTCAATCTGATAACCTTTACATATCAGATAACTCAAACTTTACAATTTATTATTACATAATTAATGTGATTTATCAAGTACATTTCTCAAAACCTTTATCTTTACCTACCTTTGAATCATACTTAGCTTATTACTCACTTATCAGAGTTAATAAATAAAACTTACATCTAGGTTCAATACCCTTTCATACAACAAACAAAACTTAAAGTTTATAACTCAACATCTATTAAACATCATACATTATTCGGAACCTTAAACATGGTTCAGATTAAGCCAAAGTGTATAAATCTTCAAATATCACATCTGATTCATTTTTTTCAAGTAGCACATAACTTTACCTTGAATCTTTAACCTGTAAAAGTGGTTATTTGCAAGGTTAAGCTCGACAGCCCAGCAAAATCTAACAGTTTTCATGCATCACATAGCACATAATAACATGCTCAACATACATCTCATAAAATTTGAACTAACATAGCATACATGCTGCAGTTCATATAACAAGTATAAAGATTGAGTTCCTTACTCAATCGGCATTCATTACTCAACCAACGTAGTCATAAATTGACTTTAACGTTTCATACCTTCAACATATATATAACACATCATGCTCTTTGCAACAAAGATTTAAAACAGTTCATCATCAAGTTCACATAGCAAATAGGAACTGAAAGACTTGCCTTGATCGTTGTTTACCAATAATAGTTTAATAGCTTACAACTATCTGCACTTTATGTGCCCTACACAATTATATAATCATGCACATCAACTATTAGCATAGTAGTTGTAATGTAAACTTTACTCTATATCTCATAACCCTTCCTATTATCAATACATAATGTTCAATTTGATTGTGTTAACTTTTGACTTACATCTCACTGTATTACTTCTTAGGTCATACTCGAAGTTCATTCAAGTGTTTAAGTCTTGCTAGGACTACTTGTTGGTTTTATATTAACCACATTCCATATCTTATAATATTCATTTCATTTGACTTAAAACACTTTTTACGTTCATTAACACTAATGGCGTTTCGACGTTTATTCGTCACACGCCCAATTTTCCTCTCTTGTGTATGCTTAGTATGCTTATACAACTTATCTAATACATCATTTATTAATGTTAAGCATCATTATACTTCATAATATTCATGTTCTATAACTTAGAACAACATCTTTAAGCGTCAGAAGCACTACACTTGCATATGTGCATGCCCGACGCCCTCCAATTGTCCCTAAAAACACAATAGTCCTAAAGATGACCATTTTGACCTCTGTTCCCAACCTCAACTCGAAAAACTTAAAGAATAAAAGTTGTAGGTCTATTTGTTATCTTTTTGAATCATCATGAATCGTCTTAATCGGAGTTTGTATGAAAACGTTATGGTTGTTTTACTACATGAGGTGAAAATAGTCACACCAGACAACCCTAGAGCGCAGCTGTAACACCCCCTTCCCGAAAAGGAAAGGGAGGTCACGTGCAAAGCACAAAAAAAAACCTCAAAATAAGTAAACAGAACACTAATAACTTCAAAATATTAATAGTGATATCCATCAATGAAGTACTGAATACAATTCTCCAACTAGAGTCAAAATAACCAAAACCAAAAATCGAAACAACCTAGATAGTCAAAGACAACTCTCTCATCACACTAGCCCTAAATCACCCCTGCAAACCTGCCGGAAGAAAAACACAGCATGACCTAATTTCCCAGTACGGATACAGATATACAAAAGATATACAGCTAATATACGAAAACATCTGAGACAAAATACTGAACAAAGCCTCAAGTGTAAATACTGACAAAAATATAATCTCCAAAGATCTGAATGGAATATATCTGAATCAACAGAATTGATGAAACCAATAGAAGAATAAAGAAATACCGAACTGAAGTAACTAACTCAATGAATTGAACTGAACATAAACAAACAAAACTAATATAATGAAATAATAGGCTGAAACAAATGGTTGGGTGTTATTTCATACTGAGGGAGCTTAGAAATATACATTGCCACACAGGCAAGTCAAAATAATGCCATACATGCAAGTCAAAATAATACCACACAGACAAATCAAATGATGCCAAATAGGCAACCAAAATAATGCCACACAGGAAAATCACACATTGAACCGCAAATCCAAATGTATGCAAATCGGATAGGTGTGTTTGGCACAACATCACAAATCCGCAGAACAGAAAACTAGGGTTAACCCATACGCCTCCCATAACAAAACACCAAATGGCTCACTTCCTCCGGAGCCCAAACGGAGACGCCGTGGACTAATCACACCGCCACGGAAAGTGTGATGTACCTCATGCCAAGACGACATGCATGTGGTACCCCCACGGGTGGTTATAGCTCAGGTATACCCTACGGTATCTTCTAACAAAAATACAATGTCACAACACATACGACATAATACCAACAAAAGGGTTCTATATGTACATGTTGAACCAAATCAAATTATAGTCACAAGGTCTCAAAAAGAAGGTAGCAACATGTACCGCTCTACAATTATCAAAAATTAATAGTATTAAACATGATAACCTAATTCAAAGAAGACAAATATGAGTCATATGTATCAACTCCAAAATGAAACTAATATATTTATTTCACAGGAAAACAATTATATGAAATAATAACAAAATTCGAACAAGCGACAAAACGAACAAATCAAATTTAACAAGAGTATCGCTAAAAGGGTATGAAATCCATACCTTAATATAGTATTAAAATAATTCACCGAAGCCAAATATCACCCGTTAGACTCCTTATATCCGATCTATATAATTACCGCATTAATACAAAACCATAAATTAGATTACTAACTTGCAAAATTTTCATTTTCGTAAATTAACCATTTTAATGTAATAATATTATGCACATTTTGTAATTAAGATATATATTTTACTATAGTGTAATTAAATTTTATAACATTATAATGTTATTATATTAACTCCACATTCCGTGTTTAAAACTTCATGTAAACAAGTATTCTAAATTAATATACAAATATGTAAGCAATTCTTTTTTTTATAAAAGGATGTTTTAAATTTATGAAATAATTCCCCACTACATGTATAAGTAATCAGTAATTAAAAATAAAATATGTTCTTCCGTACCAAATCAAAAGTTTTATTTGTAGAATACAAGAGTTTAGGACATAATTATTTTGAATAAAGAGTTGCTAAAATATACTAAATTCACATAATAATCATCAACTTGACTAACATCTCCAAATAGGATGCCATCTTATTATATTAACACTCCAGAGCATACCTTTCACATTCATTCAATAAATTTATAATTTAATTAATTCATGCATATAACATATATGTATATAAATACATATCAAGATACTACAATTCTATTTACTTAGCATGCAACATAACCTTATAGATTCGGTCAATTGTCCAACGTCAGCAAACTAATTACTAGACAATTATATAATATAATGATAAAATTATAAATACCTTAAAAGAATTCACTCCTTCCTCCTGCAAATAATCTTCCGATTTCTCCTTTATTCTCTGTAGCCGCGAGCCTCGTGTTTCTCTTTTTCGTCTTCTCTTGGCGTCTTCTTTCCTCTCTTTGTCTTAGTTTGTATAATGAAATAAAATTAGGTATAGATGTTTATTAATGAAGAGGTCTTGTTCTAATAAACTTCTAATTGGGTTGAATTAATATTAAGGCCAAAATTTTACTAATTTAATTTATTCATCACTTACTAATACTTATTAGCCCACATAAATTAAATGACCACTTTGATCCAAATAAAATGCAAAGTCCAATTAAATTATTAAAAATAGATAAATAAATTTATATGTTATTTATTATTATTAATATTTTTCTGGGTATTACATTACCTACCCCTTAAAAAAAATTCCGTCTCCGGAATCAAAAGAATGAACGTACCTAGTTATCAAAAAGATGCGGATACTCCATTCGAATAGACTTCTCCATCTCCCAAGTAGCTTCGCGCTCCGGATAATTTTAGGAAAAAAAATTAATATTTAATTATTAACAAAAAATTCGGATTATTACATTTTTCTCTCCTTAAAAATAATTCCGTCCTCGGAATTCAAATAAGTTACATAAAGTTTTATTTTAGTTTTTATTTAAATTACATAATTATTCAAAAACTTTATTTTAGTTTTTATTCGATTTTGTTCTTTGTTTGGTTGGTCTCTATTTTGACCAACTGTCGATCTCTTTTTGATTTTTAGTTGATTTGAGGACAATGGAATAAGTTGTTAAGGTGATTGAGTAATGATATTAGTTAAGAATTGTGATTTAATCATTGAGGTGAATAAAGTTATGCTTTGTACAGATAAGAAGTGATCTTATATGAGATATGATTATGATGTGAGTATTTGTATCGACGAGTTTTTTTTTTTTTTGCTAAGTTTGAGTTTGATAAAAGAATCATAAAAAAACAAAGGCAAAGGTGCATACCCCAGATCCTATAGGGGAACCATCTAAAGACAGGCCTTAAGATGATCAACCTATAGAAACAAACATGGAAACCCAAATGAATACAGAAAAAAACTAATCAGTAATTACAACCATATGTGATACGAAGAGCATTTTAGGACCGCCTTTTGAAACTTGGAGGACGAGGAGAGCCGAGCTTTTATGAGCTGTACAATCTCTTTAGCCAAAATGCGTGGGGGCAATTTTGTTTTGTCATGGACCATTATATTCCTAGCACCCCAAAGTTTATACACGGTAGTAGCAAAGAAAGGATTTTGGACATCATGAATTTGCCTGTGAACTACAAAATGTACTGTACCAAGTTATTCCAATCAGTGATGATCCGCCAATTGTTGACAGCCAAAACAGTTGATATAACAGTAGATGAATAAGAGCAGTTGAAGAATAGGTGAGTGAAACACTCCGGAGAGCTATTGCAGAAATGACATGATAAAGGCTGGTAGCGAACAAAGAAGAGGAATTGGTCATTCAGTAGGCGGTCTTGACGGAGAACCAAACCATAAAATAAAGGAGAAGCGAGGAACATGGTGCTTAAACCAAGCGAGTCCGCGCCAAAGCCACGATCGACCTCTGTATCTAATGGAATCCCATATACTTTTTGCTCGACAGATTCGATGTCCTCCATAACCCGGAAGATAGTATCATCAATGTAAGTAGAGGCGGGGATATTATGGAACAGATGCCTAAATTGCATGATATCGTGGTGATTCTTTGGAAAGCAAGGACCGAGTAGAATGTGAGATGATGGAGGAGACCTGATGCGATAATGGACAGCCCAAGTTTGAAAGAAGGCTTGTCGAAGGAGAGATAGAATTAGCATTCACCAAGGGTCATGCCACGATCGAAAGAGTTGCCATTACCCACACGATAGTAAAAAACTTTAAAGCGATGAGGGCCTTAAGCTTAGAATCTTCGCCATATCCAAGAGCAAAAGAAGGAGGGCAATGTGCCAAAAATTTTAGATTTTAAAAAAAAGTGGCTTGAATCCATGAAGCCCAAAGTGAGGTAGAGGCAGGGAGAGAGAACCTTTAGAAGGTGTTGGGTTATAAGGGCAAGGTTCCAATCGACAAGTTTTTAACACCCCCCCTCAAAGATAAGGCAAAGACAAGTCCTTCCAAGAGACTTTAGCCCCGTATGTGATGCCCCCAAAATAGGTATACATCACCCATCTTGAGTCGCCAAATACATGGTAAAAAATTCAAATACAACTTAATAATACAATTGTCGTGTACAATACGACAAAATATAACTAAGAGTTTTAAAACGAATATTGTCTCCTAGACAGTATTCAACTCAAATGGAGTCCTCAATACATTTATTATCACACTATTTTATAGAATAGTGAGGACTACTAATGCTATCATCTGGACCGTCACTCCGTTCCCCGACTAGTCCCGGCTACGTTCTCATTTCAAGAAGAGAACAATGAAAGCAAAAGGGTGAGCTCAACTAGCCCAAAGAAGAAATATTATGACTAAGATAATGCGTAATAATTTATCGTTAGCCTTCAACAAAGTGTTAAACCGATACAATATAACAAACATCAAATTTAAGCTCATGTGAACAAGCAATCCATTAGAAGAGTCAAGTAGAGAATAAAATCTACTATCTTCTATGATTTAAAAGGTTTTCATCACTTTTATCACCGAGACTCAAACTTAATAAATAATCCACATCATCGAATCACCCCCGCACTACTGACCAAGGATATTCTTTAGTATCACGACCACAAATTATCCATGCACTATGTGCCAAGGATATTTGTGTATTCATCAATGGTCATGATCATGTCAACAACTGTCCATCAATACACTACGGGCCAATGAGGACTTTTACCACATCATTTGTAACATTACGGTCATGATTATACCGAATAATCCCTGGTCATAATCATACCAGGTCCATCTATGCACTACATGCCACAGATGACTTTCAACAGAATATAAACATGAGGATGATGACAATGTTATAAGAAATCAATAAAACAAGTTCAAGGATAAATTTTTAAAGATTTATAATTTAATTTATCTAGAAATCAATAACGTCCAAATTGTCAACATGATCATTGCTTTGTGGAGTAAAATTCAAGAATAATATTGTACCAAAATAATTTGGACCGAAAACTAATCAACTTTTATCATGAATAGTACAGGGGTGAATAGTACCCGTGAATAAGATTTCTAGGAATAGTAACCCAGTGAATAGTACTCCAGCATGAAAAAGTTAAAACTTATCAAGAATGCTCAGAATAATATTTTCATGAAAAGATACTGGATGAAGCCAAAATTTTAACAAAACGAGTATAGAATTCGAAATCTGAAACAAAATAATATTACTTACATACTACAGAGTATGGAAGAAAATATCATTTTAAGCGAATATTGAACAAAAATAACATCTCTTACCTTGAAAAGAAGAGTATTCCAACTGGTATAGCGGGGATATTCTTGAAGAAAACTTTCACTGTTTTCTACGCTCAAAGCTTTCTAAAACTCTAAAGCAATACGCTCAGTATTATAGAAGAAGAATTCTCTGATTCTGGTGTGATTTTCAATTTTAACTTAAGCGCTTATTTATAGGAAAATGCTAGAACGTCATAGGAGACTAAATAATAAAATAATATTATTATTATTATTTCTACGCATGCATGCTTTGAATAAAAATTCAGCCACCACAAGTGGAGCCCACCAGAAATCAGCCATCTTACCCAACAACCAAAAGTGGGGCCCACCCATAATTTAAATAAAAATATTTTAATTTCTGAAACTTCAACAATTCATAATAAATAGCCCTTTTATCAGAAAAATACGAATTTTATGTCCATTCCACACGAAATCGAATTCTCTACAACTTTGCAGGAGAAAGTTTTTCCAAATCCCAAACAGAAAATATCTGAAATTCACAAACGGACGATTTTCAATACCTCTTAAAATTCATAACAAATCATACGTTAATTTTTAACGGTTCCAAATTTGTGGACATACACTCAACTTATATATGCATAACATATCCAAAAATCACAACGATCCAACTATTTGGGATTAAAATTATAACTCACATAATAGAGCTTTAAGAACACCGATTTGAGTTTTTAATACCTCCAATCCGAACAAAAAATACCGATAAAATACCTCAACATTAATTCCTTCAATTATAACCACATAAAATAAATATTTTCCTATCTATCATTTATGTCACATAAAATAAATATTTCTTATCATATAAATCATTAATTAATTATTCACAAATAATATTATAGAATCACAATAATGACAACTAAGTAGTTTCTGGGACTTACTGGCCCGCAATTAGGTGACCAAACTTCTCCTCGATGTGAGAACTTTCTAGACATTGCCAATAATGTTATCTAATAATATTATTCAAATAATATGAATTATTGATTTGATAATGGGAAATACTGTGCAATAACAATTATTGAAACAACAATAATATAAAATATCAACGCAAAGAATTATTGAATCAATAAAATAAAATATTGAGCGATAATTATCAGAATAATAATTGAGTAAAACCCGAGTGACTTCTCACATAAGCACCAATAATCAATACCGTGTGCTACTATGCAACCACGCCAGACATCAGATTACTTTACTACCAAGGCGATTCAACGAGTTAACGGTAAAACTTCCCCGTTATTTTCATAAAAAATATTTCATCATTTTCTCATTCCGACAATAATTTCGTTGTGGGGTCCACCAATGATTGTGCCGTCGTACGGATATTCCCTGACAAAAAGAATACTCCCCGACCAATCGAATATTTTATAAACACTTGCTTACTTTTCAAAATTTATAAATATTACCCACAACTATAACATTATCTCAAATTCACACCATAACATAAAAAAATATTTTGAGAAAATTAAATATTTATTCATAAAATTTGGGGTCTCACACCGTACTTTAGAAGCGAGGGTCCCTTCCAAAGGAATCTACAGAGTATTGATTAAATGGATCGCATCACAAACTTTGGAAGAATAAATTGGGCAGACTAGAATGATTGAATGGCAAGGAGAACTGATTTGATCAGTTGGAGGCGACCAAAGATAAAGAGAGGAATCGGCTATCCAGAGGAGACTCGGCGGTGATCCTTTAAATCGGGGCATGCAAATGGAGTGAGAAAGCTTTGTTGAAATAAGAGGACCCCAAGAAATTTGATGGGAAGATTACCAAAGGCGATGCCCAGCAGAGAAGCGAATCTTTATTTTTGTGTGGAGTCGAGAACGTTAGATAAGAAAGCGGTGGCTCTTCCGTGCATTAGGGATTAGCCCATAAAACATAGAGAAAGAGTGGATACAAGAGTGAATGATAGAGATGTAAGAGAGGTCCCCATGGCGAGAAGATCGAGGAGGTCATCGCAAAGCAGGTGAGTAATCTTACAAGGCTCTTGTTCTCAGTGGAATTTGAAATTTGGAAGAAGAGCTTCCTTGTTCAAAATCAGAGAGAATGTTTCCATTACAAGCACAAACAAGTAGGGAGAAAGAGGGTCTCCTTGCCGTAAGCCCCTAGCACCTTTAAAATAACTTGCAAGAGACCCATTTACTTTATTAGAGAACATAGCAGTGGATGCTTTGATCCAATGGATGAAGGTGGCAGGAAACTTTAGTAAACTCAGCAAGTCAAATAAGAAGGCCCAGTTGACAGTGTCATAAGCTTTCCTGATGTCAATCTTTAGAGCACACCTAGCAGGTCCAGAAGTCCTGTAATAGTTCCTGAATAGTTCTTGGGCGAGTAAGATATTATCACTGTCTCCTTCTTCTCTTCTCCCCCCTTTCTCCCTCTTCTCTCTATTTCGGACATCCCTCTTTTCTTTTTCCTTCTATGTTCTGTGTCGAGCGAATACTGGTTATTGATAACATTACGTTTGATTAGCGACCGCATGCGGTCGCTGAATTTTAATGACATGGACTTATCAGCGACCGCCTGCGGTCGCTGATTGTAAGTGGTCGCAAAAAACCTACGCGCCAACATTTCCTGCCAAATTTTGGGAGGAAAATTTGTTCTAGCGACTGATCTGCGACCGCATACAGTCTGTGATATAACATAGCGATTGGATTAAAGAATGGTCGCAGATGTCGGTCGCTATTACGAATATCAGCGACCGGATATGTGGTCGCTGATATTATTGGTCGCTGTTAGGCCTTTTTCTTGTAGTGCATTTTAACGCTATTGCGTAGCTCTAAAATAATCCCCTGATATAGGGTTGTTCATCTCACCTTAGATTATCAGGTTCCGTACCAAAGGAAGTTTGGTTTGGAATTAACTTCAAAGGAATTCTAAATCTTTAGAACGCTCCTCAACCAAGTACTGGTTGAATCAAGTAGGGATCAATAACTATTCAAGAGTTTGATTACAAATGAATTATGTCAATGTATCAATAAGAGATAGGGTATCAATGGTTTATCAGCTGAACAAATATTAGTCATCGATTATACATTCTTAAAACTATACAGATTCATAAGCAAACCAAAGGAAGTTTGGTTTGAACTGACTTTAGGGTAATTTAGAGTTTAGAACATTCATCAACTGAGGATTAGTTGAATCAATAAAGAATCGCTAGTCAACTAAGAGTTCAGTACAATAATGTAAGATAGTGCAATGACATTGGTGATCAGATGTTGAACAACGGTTAAGTTTAGCTGAACAAAGGTTTTTCAATAAGATCAAGCTTTCCAATAATAGTACCAACTTTGAATAAACAAAACAACCTCGCTTGAAATGAAGGAGTAAAGATTAATTAATTAGCTCAAGGAAAAGCGTAGTTTAGAAATTACTCAACAATAATTCAGAGTTAAAGAATATGCATAATAATAACAAGTTAGGAACAAGAACTTGCATAATGAAAGATTAAAGTTAGAGAACTTGCTCAATTGAATAATAACTTCAAGAAACTTGCATAATCGTAAAAGTAAGGTTAGGAAACTTGCGTAACAATAATAACTTAACTACTCAATAAGAGATTAGAGATAGAGATATAACATGACAGCGAAAAGTAAACCTTGCTGAATAATAAAGTTCATTCTTAGTGGTCCATTTGCACCTGGTTTGGGTCTGCTGTGCGCGACAGGTGTTGTGATGTGTGGGAGGGCTGTTGCTGGTTCTAAGTTGATGTGCTGCTTGCTTGTTGGTCTGGTGTGTTTCAGCTGGCTCCTTCCTATTGTTGTTGTGGTCTTAAGCAGTTTTCACTAGTTGCGTGTGGTGCTACTCCTATCTTGGGTTTCTTGTCTTTGGGTTTGCAAAAAAGTGTTGTCATTTGGCGGTTAACATAAGTGCTTATACGTGCTTTGTTGGGCTGATATTCATTCTCCCTTTATGAGTTGGTTTGCTTTGATTATAATTTTGCTACAGGTTTGATTGACTGCATTTTGTATTGACCGTGTCTAAAGCCATTTTGTTGGTTGGTTATTCTTGTTGTTTTATTCCATGTTAAATCCTTGTATGCTAGTGACTAGCTTGGGTTTACTATTGCCATCATAGGGCCTTTCCTATGATGGCTATGGTATACTAATTGGGGTCTGACCCTTGTACTTTGTACTTATTCTTTCTTTTATTTTAGTCTAAATTGCCTCTTGCATAAGCTATACAATTAAAACTCACGTACTCCAATATCCTACACATACCATTAGGATTATCACATCAATTAGCTACATATACATTATCCTCATAGATTCAATTCTCATCTTAGTTAAGTTATAACCTTTAGCTTAAGGTTTAACTATATTAATCAACCACATAACACGAATTTGAAAACTCACTAACATATAACATAAAACTTTTAGCATCCAAATCACATTCTCAACTCTTACAACGTTGAGTTTCAATCTAATATAACTTATTAATTAATACTATATTTATTCTTAGTCTAACTCGAAGTTCATTCAAGTGTTCAAGTCTTCCTAGGACTCCTTATTGGTTTTATATTAATCACATTCCATATCTTATAATGTTTATTTCATTTTAATTAAAACACTTTTTAAGTTCATTGACACTTGTCATGGCATTTCGACGTTCATTCGTCGCACGACCGATTCTTCTCGCTTGCGTACGCTTAGTATGCTTATACAACTTATCTAATACAACATGTATTAATAATGTTAAGCATCATTATATTTACTAATATTCATGTTTTATAACTTAAAACAACATCTTTCATCGTCAGCATGCCCGACGCCCTCCGACCTCTGATTGCCTCTAAATACATATCAGTTCTAAAAATGGCCATTTTTACCCATGTTCCCAATCTCAAAATGAAAAACTTAAAGAATGAAAGTTGTAGGTCTACTCGTTATCTTTTCGAATCATTCTGAATCGGCTCAATCGGAGTTCGTATGAAAACGTCATGACCGCTTTACCAAAAGATATCAAAACAGTCACATCTGACACTACATGAAAAAGATCTCTGCGCATAAATAAGCTGGGACTAAGCGCAATTTGTGCCCCAAGAGACTTAGAACGCAGTCTTGGTGCACCTAATAAAGAGAACTGTAATTATCGGGTTCTCGTTCTTGCAATTTTTGAGCCTTTTTCTCTTACTAATCTTCATAACTCAAGCTATACACATCCAAATTAGTCCGTTTTCAATTCTATGGATTCGTAATTCATAGAACTATAACATACCAAAGAATCAACAATTTACAAAAACATTAACTAACCTAAATTTTGACCCAAAACTCATGTTTAGACTAAATTTTCATGTTTTAACATGTTTAGCGAATTCATTAACTTCGAATTCGTTTCTTAACCAAATTGATTCATTCAACTTGCGTTATTTTCATTTCTAAAGATGGTATCATAAACAACTCTTAATTTTCAGATTTATACATGATTGAATCACTAGTTTTTGACTCTAAAACAAGCTAAAACATATATTTTCCACAAGAACACAAACTCTTCATTTAAAACTTCTTTCATGATAATTTAATTTCTGAAAATCGTTTATAGCATACATACAACATATTATAATCATCTACCCCTATATATACCAATTATCCAACAAATTCAACCTCAAAAACTCCAATTTTCATGAAAAACCAAGAACACAAAGGATTAAGAACAAAGAGTTGAATTACTACCTTAATCCTTGGTTATGCTTTGTTAGATGATGATTAGAGAGGTTTTGAATTACCATTCCTTCCCTTGATTCTTCTTCTCTTGACAAACTATAGAGAATTCACAATTTCCTCTCCTAAGCTTTCTCTTCACTTTGTATTTTCTCCTACTCTCTACTCTGTTCTTTCACTTAGGCTTAGAAAATACTTAACGTAAAAAAACATAAACTGACAATTATTATACGTATAATTATATCATTAGTTATTAAATCATCAGTTATAAAAATTTTGAAAATCAAAAGCCATAAGGCTTTGTTTGGCAAAATAAAATAAAATAAGAATTTAAAAAGCCTTAAGCCTTGTTTGGTAAAACCAAATTTAAACTCCTTTTAATTTATTTAACTTCAAAATACAAAATTACCAAATACCAACGTAATTAATATATTACACTTAATTGAGTTAATTCCCCACAACTCATGAATTATTTATTTAACTAATAAATAATCAAATCAATCAAATATTTATTTAACAATAACCACATTAACTAAATTATTTATTTATTGAACACATCAACTAAAATATTTATTTAATTCAATAAATATTTTAAATTACATATAAAAAATTCTGGATCCTTACATCCTTCCCTCCTTACAAGGATTCTGTCCCCAGAATCACAACTCAAACAATTCATTCGTCACATTCTTCCCTCCTTACAAGGATTTTGTCCCCAGAATCGAAGACCTAGATTAAACAAATAACTCAGGTTAACTTTTCATCATCTTATTTTTGAGTTTTCACATAGCTTCTTCAACATTGTGGTCCCTCAACATTACCTTAGCAAATGGTATCACTTTATTCCTGAGAACTTGTTCTTTTCTGTCAACATAGAAATTTCCTAGTAGGACAAATCCTTGTCAATTGTAAATGTACTCGATCACATGATTGTAGTCGGGCTTGTTCGATCATATCACTGAAACATGAAAGACATTGCGAATGCACGCTGTAGAGGTGAGGCTACCTCATAACCATCTCTTCCCTCTCTTCGCAGTACATGAAAACTAAGAACCTCATTTCAACTTTCCCTTATCTTACCAAATCGGATTTCCCATTCCAGGGTGAAACTTTTAGGAAAACAAAATTTCCCACGTCAAATTTGCTATTTTGTCGGTATTGATTAACATATTTCTTCTGTCTTTCTTGAACAACTACCAACCTTGCTATTTTGTACAATACTTCCTACGGTAACATACCCATGTTTTGCGTGATAGATGTTGTTGTAGACGAACTAAAGTAAAAGTAAATGTCTTCAAATGTCTTACATGTCTTTTTATTTTGGCTATCAGTTTGAAAATAGTACAACGTGCTCATTCACAATTGCAACCCCATACATTCTTATATTTTTTTTTTCTAGAAATTCGATGTTACTCGTGGATCTCTGTCGTACACGATTGATACCGGAACACTGTGCCTTGAAACAATTGCTTTGACATATAACTTCGCCCACTGATCGTTAGGAAATATGCTAACTTTGACATACCATGAAATCTATCATCGTATCTTGCCACCAAAAGTATTGTTGAAGGCGTAACATATTTTCGTGGTCCCTAGTTGATTCAACATATAATTTTATGAAAAACTTCATCTTCAATTCCTGATACTAGCGAAACCTAGTTTCTTCCTTCAACTTTCAACTATTCTTCAGTATCGATCTTGAATTTGACACCTTCATCTTGGAGCTACTCTTCCTTTACTCTGTCCAGCAAAGTTATACGGTTTTCCATCTGAACAACTTTTCCTCTGACTTTTTCATATAGATACCTCCTCTACCACAACTTAATCATTTCTATTATGAACCCATCTTGCACAGTTAACAAAAGTAACTAGTTAAGACGTCGGCAACCACATTCGTTTAGGATTTTGTAGTCATAATCCTTGATCTATTTCAACTATCACTTCTGACACATGTTTAAATATCTCTATGAGAGGATATAATTTAGACACTTATGGTTTGTTTATATCTCACACTACTTCCCAAAAATAACACCTCTAAATCCTCAGGGCAACCACTACTACCTCTAACTCTAGATCGTGAGTCGGATGCCCTTTCTCATAAAAAAATTTTTCTAACTGACGCGATGCGTATGAAATGACCCTGCCGTCCTGCCTAAACACACAGCCTAGTACATTGTACGATGCGTCACTATACAACATGAAATTTCCTGTATTATCTGGTAAAGACAACACATGTGCCATACTTAACTTTTTCTTCATTTCTTGAAAATTCGCTTTATAATTTTCGGGCCGTATAAATTCCACCGATTTCCTCGTCAAGTTAGCTAACAAAGTGGCTATCTTGAACTTTGTGTATCCCACACACTATTTTCTTAACAACTTCCTGACTTACAACATCGATAAATAACTCTACCGTACAGATGACTTGTAACTAAAAGAATAAAATACTACCATTGACTTCCTCAGCCATAAGGTTTATGCACTTTCTTTGACAATCGCTTATCACCACATGGTTTAACAACCTCAGAGTTTCACAAATCAAATTGGAAATAAATCCATTGACATCACGTGGCCTTTTAATACCAATACAGAAATTCTACACATCAACTTAAGAGGAATCACTATTCACACTTTCTATATTTAGGGAATAGTCTAACTCTTCCCGAAATCCGGAAGCATTACAGAATCAGTCGCAGAATCAAGCTGCGACATTTAAGGACTTCAAGGCGGTTGGGCCACCAGATTTCCGTGGGTCCATGAATCCGGTTGAAGCACAAACCTGGGTCATGGAGATAGAGAAAGTTTTTGACGTTGCTAGAGTAGGTGAGAATCAAAAGACTGCTTTTGCAACATTTGTGTTGAAAGTAGAGGCTAGTTATTGGTGGCAAGCCAATAAAACTCGAGGAGGTTAGGGAGTCAGATGGAAGTGAAATTTTTAGAGCTGAAGCAGGGCTCAATGACGGTATCGGAGTATGCGCGAGTTAGCGAGGTTTGCGCCATATCAAGTCAACATAGATGAGCGCAAGGCAAAGAGGTTTGAACAGGGATTAAAACCCTGGTTGTACAGCAGGGTCTCCATGTTTCAGCTGAAGACATTTACAGCAGTGCTGGAAAAGGCAATTATCGCTGAGGTGGAGGCGAAGTTGTAACGAAGTATAAGAACAAAAAAAGAAGAAGAGTGAGAGTGAGGTTAAGAATGGTGGTGGTAGTGGTGGAAATGGTAGTAATAACCTAAAGAGAAAGTGGAACACAAGTATGGGTGCTGGAAGCCAACAGAGTGGCCAGCAGAAAAAGAAATTTGAAGCATGTGCTACATGCGGAAGGTATCACTCTGGCATGTGTTTAAGGGGGAAACGAGTATGCTTTAATTATGGCCAAGAGGGTCACATTGCCCCAAATTGCCATCAACCAAAGAAGAATGTTTGCTACACATGCGGATCATCATTTTGCTCGTGAGTGTCCTAAGAAGAAATCTGGTGAGACAACAGGAAGCAAGGGAGCTAGCAGTGGAGGTACACTGACTATTGCTGGACCAACATCATCAAATAAGCCCACAGCCAAAACCTTCAAAATGACAGTGCAAGACGTGGTGCAATCAAAAGATGTCGTGTTAGGTATTATTCCAATCAATCATATAAATGCATATGTATTATTTGATTCAGGTGCTACTTTCTCGTTTATATCTGATGATTTTGTTAAGAGGTTAGAATTACATAGTGAAGAATTGAATTTCCCTTTAAATATAGAAATTGCGAATAGGGAGGTGATTCCTGTTAAATTCGTATATAAAAATTGTAGGGTGAATATTAAGGGGAATATTATGATAGTAGATTTAATTCCGATTAAACTTGGAGAGTTTGATGTTATATTGGGAATGGATTGGCTATTCAATTATAGAGCAATAATTGACTGCCAAAAGAAAAGTGTAAACCTTATTACTCCGTCAAAGGTAGTTTTCTATGGTAGCAAATCACCTAGACAAGCGAGATGTCTGACGATTATGCAGGCCAAGAAGTTGTTGAGTCAGGGCTGTGTAGGATACTTAGCTTACATAGTCAATACTCAAAAGAAGAAGGGTGTGAAACTGGAGGAGATACTAGTGGTTAGGGATTTTGTGGATATATTTTCGAAAGATTTGCTAGGATTTCCGCCTGATAGAGAGATTGAGTTCGTGATCGACTTAGCGCCAGGAATTGCTCCAATATCGAAGGCCCCGTACAGAATGGCTCCGGTAGAGATGAAGGAACTGATGGTACAACTGCAAGAGTTGTTAGATAAGAAGTATATTCAGCCGAGCGTATCACCGTGGGGAGCGCCGACGTTATTCGTGAAGAAGAAGGATGGGTCAATGCGTATTTGCATTGATTATAGGGAATTAAACAAAGTCACTATTAAGAATAAATATATGTTTCCAAGAATAGATGACTTGTTTGATCAATTGAAGGGTGATAGATACTTCTCGAAAATCGATTTGAGAAGTGGGTATCACCAATTGAAAGTAAAGAAGGAGGATGTACCGAAGACGACATTCAAAACTCGGTATGGACATTACGAGTTTCTGGTAATGTCTTTTGGTTTGACCAACGCCCCTGCAACATTCATGGATTTGATGAACAAGGTGTTTAAACCCTTCTTAGGCAAGTTTGTGGTAGTATTCGTAGATGATATTTTTGTGTACTCCAAATCTCAAGAAGAACACGTGGAACATTTACGTTTGACGCTAGAGACGCTAAGAAAAGAAAAGTTGTACGCAAAATTCTCTAAATGTGAATTTTGGCTAGAACGTGTATAATTTCTTGGGCATGTGATTGACAAAAATGGGATTTTAGTGGATCTATCAAAAGTCGAAGATGTGATAAATTGGGAACAACCAAGGACTCCATCAGAAGTGAGAAGTTTCTTAGGACTGACAGGCTATTATAGACGGTTTATTCAGGACTTTTCCAAGATTGCCACTCCATTGACAAATTTGATAAGGAAAGTTGTAAAATTTGTTTGGACGAAAAAGTGCGAAGAGAGTTTTAGGGAATTGAAGAAGAGGCTTAGCGTGGCCCCTGTGTTGTCATTACCAGATAACACCGAAAACTTTGTGGTGTATAGTGATGCCTCACATAAAGAGTTAGGTTGTATCCTTATGTAAAAAGACAAAGTCATTGCATATGCATCAAGGCAATTGAAGAAGGACTACGAGAAAGGGTATCCGACTCATGATTTAGAATTGGCTGCGGTGGTATTTGCTCTGAAGATATGGAGACATTATCTCTATGAAAAGAAATGTGAGATATACACAGATCATAAGAGTTTGAAGTATATTTTCACACAGAAGGACCTGAACATGCGTCAAAGGAGATGGACGGAATTAATAAAAGATTATGATTGTGATATCTTTTATCATCCGGGCAAAGCAAATGTGGTGGTAGATGCCTTGAGCAGAAAAGGTCGGGAAAAATTGATGTTGTTAACCAATCAAGAGGAGCTTATTTCAGGAGTTGGAAATAAAATTTCCAAAAGAATCCGATGAATGACTATTCCATATGGAAGCTAGTCCAACTTTGGTGGAAAAGGTAAAGAATGCTCAACTACAAGACGAAGAATGTAAGAGAATCAAGGAAAGAATGGTAGAGGGTAATGAGGTGAAGTACAAGATTGATACCGAATGATTGCTAAGATTCGAGGGACGAATTTGGGTTCCCGCAGTACCGGATATTAAAGAAGAAATCTTGACAGAAGCTCATAACTCAAGATATTCGATCCATCTGGGAAGTACGAAAATGTATCAAGATTTGCGACGACATTTTTGGTGGCCGAATATGAAAAGAGATGTTTCAGAATGTGTTGTGAAATGCTTGACATGTCAGAGAGTAAAGGCTAAGCATCATATACGATTACTACAACCGTTGGAAATACCGGAATGGAAGTGGGAGCATATCACAATGGATTTTGTGGTAGGTCTTCCAACGACTCAGAAAGGATACGACGCGATTTGGGTGATAGTGGATAGATTAACGAAATTAGCACACTTTTTGCCAATAAAAATTAGATTTAATCTTGATCAGCTGGCAAAATTGTACGTCAAGGAGATCGTTTCAAGACATGGAGTTCCAGTGTCAATTGTGTCAAACAGAGATCCGAGATTCACATCAAACTTCTGGAAGAGACTACAAGAATGAATGAGAACACAATTGAGAATGAGTACGGCATACCATCCCCAAACTGATGACCAAAGCGAACGAACAATCCAAACGTTAGAAGATATGCTCAGAGCATGCATCATGGATTTCAAAGGAAACTGGGACGATCATTTACCGTTGGCCGAATTTGCCTACAACAACAGTTACCACGCAAGCATTGGCATGCTGCCATACGAAGCCTTATACGGCAGGAAATGCATAACTCCACTGTGCTGGGATGAAGTTGTTGAACGTCAATTGTTAGGACCGTAACTTGTACAACAGATCGCTGAAGTGATCAAACTCATCAGAACAAGACTAGTAGCTGCTCAAGACAGGTAGAAAAAGCACGCTGATCAACATAGACAAGATCGCGAATTTGACGTCAAAAATCTTGTCTTCCTAAAAGTTTCTCCTTGGAAGGGAAAGATTCGTTTTGGCAAGAAAGGAAAGTTAAGCCCAAGATTTATTGGACCCTTCGAGATACTGCGAAGAGTGGGAGAAGTGGCTTATGAGGTAGCTCTACCTTCAGAATTAGAACATGTCCATAACGTTTTTCATGTGTCGGTGCTACGACCGTATAAACCCGATTACAGACATGTGATCGAATATGAACTGTTACAGTTCAATAAGGATTTATCTTATGAGGAGGTTCCTATCCAGATAGTTGACAGGAAAGAACAAGTGCTCAGAAATAAGGTGATACCTTCTGTGAAGGTGATATGGAGAAACCACAATGTCGAAGAGGCTACGTGGGAACTCGAAGATGAAATGATAAAGAACTACCCTGAGTTATTTGTTTAATCTGTGTCTTCGATTCTGGGGACATAATCTTTGTAAGGAGGAAAGAATGTGACGAATGAATTGTTTGAGTTGTGAATCTGGGGACAGAATCCTTGTAAAAAGGGAACGGTGTAACAATCCAGAATTTTATTTGTAATTTAAATAATTATTAAATTAAATAAATATTATTTTTAGTGATATGGTTATTGTTAGTAGATATTTGTGAATTAAATTTATGAGATAATACTCTAATTTAATTTAATAGTTAGAGAGTTGTTAAAGATTACATGAGTTGCTATATTCTTGTTTTAATTTAGTAATTAAAGTGATATGTTAATTTATTAAATAAAATTATAATGAGATTATAATTTTGTAATTAGTTTATTTAACTAAGATTGGATATGGAAATCTAAATAAATAATATGAGACTATAAACTATAGTATAAATGATTTATTGAAATAAATTAAAGTAGTTTTAAATGGGTTTACAAAACAAGGCTTAAAGATATTAAGTCTTTATTTTAAAAGTGTTTTGCCAAACAAAGCCTTATGGCTTTTGAATTTGAATTTGAATTTGAATTAAAAAAAAGTAAAATAAAATAAAAATATATTAAATATTTTATAACTGATAATTAATTATTATAATTATTAGAACATCAGTTTTAGACATTTAGTTTTTGTGCGTTGGTTCTATTTTACTTTACGTAAAAAGGAATTGGCCTAAGCCTGAGAAAAGAGAGAAAGGAGTTTACAGAGAAATAGAGAGAGTTTGAGAAAGGAGAGAAAGAGTTATGTGATTCCAAAGAAATTCTTTATCTTCTATCAAGGATTATCCAAGCAATTGAAGGTATACTTCCAAAACCTTAATGTTACATATATGAAAGTTCTATGTTCATGAATTTTAAAGTCTTTGTGAATTCAAATTTGATGAATTGTTGTTATATAAAGTGTTAATTGTGTTTATGTGTAGTTGTGATGTTATAACTAGCATCTAGATAAGGATTTAGTGTACCAATTACGTTCAAAAAGAAAGAAAATAGTTTTACAGTGCATGTGGTTATGTATATGGCTTGTGAAAGTACAAAAATTGGTAGTTGCTTTGTGAACTAATCTGCAAATTGAGTCTAGAATATGTTAATTCAGTAAGAAACGAAGAGAATACAATTTAAATGAGTTAATTTGGTTTAGTAATGAGACCTCAGTGTTAATTTTTGTCAAGGATGTCAAAAATGGAGTTTCTTTGTAAAAACATGGAATTCAAAGGATTTAAATTGTTTGTAGTTGTTGTTTAATTATTCTAAGTTAGTATATATGTGATGAATAATGTTTATATGAATTCTATGTCATATGGGTATGCATAATTTGCTGTTTTATGTGTGAAATTCGTGATGGTTGGACTGAACAGAGTGTTAGAAACAACGTAGTTTCTTTCTACGCACCAAAGATTTACTGACCGGTGTCAAGGCCGAACGACGCATGTGCTAATACCGGTTCTAGGTTCAAATATGGGCCCAAATTGCCATACCCAGATCAAAGGCAGTAATGCATGTTGGTTATGTAGACCTTAAAAATCCATTGTAACTTAGTCTAATGAAATATTAATGTGATGAACATGTAATAAAGATACTATAACAGATTTGTATCATGTGGTTGGTAATTCCAAAGTTGTAAAATTAGTAAGTTGTGAAAACGTTACGTTGTGATTTATTGAACACATGAGTTAGTGACCAAGTGTTTCAATTCTAATACTTGTGATTTCGAAAGTGTATATGGTGTGAATTAAAACTTGTACTAAAGTAACAAGTTAAACTAAAAGTGAGTTCTTTTTTGGAAAATGGATGTTAGTATATCTAATAGATGTTGTGATTCTAATAATATGTGTAGGTGAACGTGAGTTGTAATTTATAGCTTACACACGAGACAAGTTTCTTTACCCCTAAACTTTATGTGAGCGAGTTCTTTAACTCTAAACTCTATTTAATCAAGTTGTGAACTCTAATCCTTGTTTGTTATATCCTAACTTGTTTATAATTAAGCAAGCTTTCCCAAATTTATTCTCCATATAACGAATGCAAGTTCTTGAACTTAAAATCTCTAAATGAGTTGTCATATCTCATTTACTTTACACAGTTTCTAATCTTTATTGTTATATTGAGCAAATTTCTTTCTTAGCATATTATTCATTAATGCATGTTTAATAATTCAATTCTCTTATTCTACAAGATTATAGCCTTAGCTTAATATTGTTCAAGCAAGGTTTAATGTATTACTCAATGCTTATGCTTTCTAGTTTGTTTCTAAACCTGACTTTGATATATAGTTGGTTCACCTATGATTCATAACTATTCCATATTATGTTGTTATTGATCATTCGAAATGATGTTGAACTTGGTTGATTCAACTAATCCTTTAGTTGATGATCGTTAAACTCTAAATTACCCTTGAAAGCTTATCCAAACCAAACTTTCTTTAGTGCGGACTTGTACTCTAAAACTGAGAAGAACAACCCTATTATAAGGTTACTTGTAACCTTGGATCGCGGTCTTATGACCCTCAGATTTATTTCATATTTTGATTCCAGTTTTTGGTTATCATTGACAGAGTATTATTCAGTTTTGATGAGCTTATTAATTGGCAATTATTATACTATTGTTATTCATTCCTATTTCAAGTGAGCATTTGTTTTGCTCACTCTTGCATATATATAATTATTGCAGCTAAGGTTGAGAAGGTCGATGAACCTACCACTAGCAAAGGGAAAGGAAAAATGAACAAGTGATGAAGACTTGTAATTTATTGGCTATCATGATGATAGACTTTATTTTAAATGATGTGATGTAATTACTTTAATTTCCTCACTAGATGTGTGTTAAAGGTTAGATAACCTGGGAGACGTATTGGTTTAATGATGTAACCCTTTTAATGGGAGGATTTATGGTTTAAATGTTATTACAATTGGGTAGTTAGACATGAATGAATAGAAAGTGAACACAAAGTCTTGTGGGAATGAAGTACTAAGATTTGGGGGTGTCACAATTCTGTCCCCAGTAGAATGAGGTGCATTTTTGACACTTTCAAAGTCGGGTTCTCCTCACCCTATTGTTGTTCACTAAAATCAATTATTAAATGACGTATAAAATATGACACACACATATTAAGTCCTCAATGCAATTATATATTGTCATGCTGTTTTATAATGTATTGAGAAGCTTCAATAGTCACAGACCATCACTCTATTCCCCTGTTATCCCCGCTCGACCCAGCTACACTCTTTTTTTTTTCTTTTTTTTTTTTGCTAAGTTTGTTTGTATATAAAAAGGACCAAATACAATGGCTAAGGGGCATACCCCAGAATATAGTAACATCATCTAAGTTCATAGATGAGGGTACGATACATGGAAGAGAACCCAACATAACAAGTTAACCTAACAACCAATTACAGTAATGATAAAATAAAATAAACTTCAAGTAGAGAGCAGCCGACCCATCCAACCCATCTCGCCTATCATTTGACTATCCCACGGTAGAAGCCATGCTCACTTGAAGCCATGCAAGATTTCCGGCTCAAGGCCATGCTCGCTTGAAAGCCATTCTCGCTCGAGGCCATGTACGCCCGAGGCCATGTACGTCCGAAGCCAATACCTTGCCCGAAGCCATGTACGCCCGAGACCCAGCTACACTCTTATTATCTGAAAGGAGTTGTGAAGCAAAAGGGTGAGCACAAATAGCCCAGTAAAGAATATTATGACTAAGATAATGTAGAACAAATTATCCTTGGTCCTCAACAGGGAAAAATCTGATAGAATACAATAGACAACAAGTTTTAGATCAACAACTGCAGCGAAAACAAAAATCCATTAGAAGAGTCAAGTACAACATAATGATTACTATCTCCTACGAATTAAAAGTCCATCATTAATATTTTATCCATGTAATACCCATCAACAGTTCTTTGTTGTACTCAAGACAAACAGAACTTTCATCACCTGTCTTCACCTGAAACACCAAAGGTTATAGTTAAATTCACAATTCATGTTTATAATAATATAAATCAACAGTTTGTCCTTGCCACAAAGTCTTAATAGAACTTTCACTCAATATCCTTACCCCAAAGGCTAAAGACATTCAAATATAATAACAATGATCATACCAATTAATTGTCTATCTTTGCACTACGGGCCAAAGATATTCAACTATAAAACCAATGGTCATGATCATGCCAATCAATTGTCTGTCAGTGCACTACGTCCAAAGACATTTAATTGTAAAATCAATGGTCATGATCCTGCCAAACAATAATATATCTTTGCATTACGGGCCAAAGATATTTATTTGTATCATTAGTGGTCATGATAATGTCATACAACTGTTCATCTTTGCACTACGGGCCAAAGCTTGATAATCAACAGTTCATCTTTGCACTACGACCAAAGATATCAATCAACAGTAATTCTTTGCACTACGGGCCAAAGAGAACATTCATCACAAGCCTTTATCTGTAACATTAAAGGTCATGATTATACCAATACACCGTTCCTGGTCATAATCATACCAATCAACATTTCAACTTTTTACTACGAGCCAAAGATAACTTTCATCACAATATAAACATGAGGATGATGACAATGATATAAAAATTAATCAAGTGAGATCAAGGATAAATATTAATGATTTATAATTCAATTTATCCACAAGAATGTCCAATTGGTCAACATGATGATCAAAACGTGGATTCAAATTTAAGAATAAGATTAATATATCAAAGATAATTTGGACAGAAAAGAAACCAATTTTATCGTGAATAGTACCCCATGAATAGTACCCGAATGAATAGTATCTCGTCATGCAAAGTACCCTGAATGAATAGTATCCGAATGAATAGTACCCTGGATAAATAGTACTACGGTATGAATAGTACCCATAAATGGAAAATACGAAAGAAAATGATATTCCTTGACGAGTACAAAAGAAATAATATCTCATACGAGTATAAAAGAATATACAAAACTGCAAATGAATTTTCACCCGCCATGCGGCAATCCGCGTAGACAGATCATTTTCACAATTTAATAAAGAATGAATACGAAGGGTTATTCACCATGCATCGCGGTAATCCGCGTGAGACGCAAGTTACTCCATGCATTAATAAAGAATGAATACTGAAGGGTTATTCACTGTGCATGCAGTAATCCATGAAGACAAGTTACTCCATGATTAATAAGGAATAGAATGACAATCCTTATGAATATGAAGAAAATAACATCATTTATGAATACGAAAGAAATAATATCCTTTACGAATATGAAAAGTAATATACCTTACCTTAGGAGATTAGATATTGCAATAGTGTAGTAGCAGAATACTCTTCTTTTTTCTCTTTTATTATCTCTCTTTAGTTTCTTTCTATAGTTTTAGTGAATTTGTAAGAAATAATGAAGGAATGAGTTTCTATTTATAAGAGAATGGACTTAATAATAACTAATTCACGAACGGTCTAGATTGATTTACTATTAAAACTTCAACTGACGGTCCATATTGATTTACTATTAAAACTTCAACTGACTGTCCATATTGATTTACTATTATAACTTCAACCAACGGTCGATATTGATTTATTTTTATAATTTCAACCGACGGTCTGAAAAATTGGCACATCTCCCCTGGAATAATAAGTCAAACTTACAACAAACGCCTCATGACAAACCCCCTATTTATATTAAAAAATTGAACAAATAATTACCACAACATATTTTTAATCTTTCAACAATTATTCATCATTTAATATTATAACTCATAATAGATCGTTCCTAGAAAAGAGGGAGTCCGATAAGGATTTCTCTTTACTGACATGCAATTAAATAACCAAACATGTTTCCTTGACAGAACTTTATAAACATTGTCAATAATACAAATAGTAATATGAATAATTGTGTCATCTAAATTATTGATTTAATAATATAAAATATTGTGCAGATGAAATCTGTGACAATAATTGAACAAAACTGAGTGACTTCTTACGTAAGCATCAATAATCAGAGATACTGTGCAATACCATGTGCTACTATGCAACAACGCGTATAGTTCTTTTATCACTAGTTATTTCAACAGTTTAACGGTAAAAGTCTTGTCGTTATTTTTATAAAAAGGTTATTTTTGTCGCATTCTATATTCGACAGTTATTCTGTTATGTGGTCCACCAATGATTGCGCCGTCGTACGGATATTCCCCGACAACAAGAATATTCCCCGACCAAACGAATATTTTATGACAGCTTGCTTAACTTTAACGTTTTATCAATTTAACCAATTACTGAATAATAATTATTAGAAAAATTGAGTACTTTTATTTCATAAAATTTGGGGTCTTACACTATGCCTCACGTTTCTCAAATATTTTATCCTTAATTGTGAATTTGTGGTTTATTTGTATTATGTTAGTCAATTTATTTTAGGTTTGTATTTTGTGTGGGTATTAAGTTATTTAGAGACTCGTGAACGCAAAAATAAATGGAAATCAAACTCTGGCTTTACTTTCAGCAATTGTCATTTTTGGTGTGCTATATTTTTATGCAGAATGAAAATATTATACAAGAGTTATTTTTGAGTTTTCTGCATCTAATCTTCGATTATGTGGTATAATTAGATGTTTATTCTTTCTATACATTATTTTCTTTAAAATAAGGCAAGCCATATTCCGTCATGATTTCCAGATGAGTTTTTAGTGGTCTTAGTAGGAGTATGGATATATAAATTTGGAATCTCAGTCAAATTTGGCGATACCTTGGCATCTCAATCAACAAATTCATCAATAACAAGGTTAGTTCCTTTTTTATAATATTTTTCCTCTTTAATCAACTTATGATCATTAGAGTAATATGTTTTTATTTTTCTTTAGAATCCCTTACTTCAAAATTGGTTCCCTTTATTTGTCCTTTTATAATTGTAATCATGATTATATGCATTCATTGTGATAACCCGAAATTTCAGAAATTATTAAAATAAGAGTTAGCAAATAAAATTCTTATTATAAGATATGTCGGGTTCAAATATGAATGTATATATGTGTTATATATTTTGAATTTTTGATTATGTGGGAAGAAATTATATATGAGATTTTATAGTTTTTTTCGCTAAGTTTGTTTGTTTATAAAAAAGAAAAAAAGAGATATCACAATCGCACAGGGGCATACCCCAGAAACTTTAGAAAGAACCATTAGGGACAGCCCCCTAAAATGGCCTACTAAAGACTAACAACCGAGCTAATAGATAGAGCAAGGAACATATCCGGATACAAGCATATAAAATGAGCAGGAAAAAATCTAAACAACCATACATCTGAAACCAACAAACAAATGATCAAGAACTAAAGCCAAAAGGGAGTTGCCGAAACTGAGCTGGACCCAGACACCTAGCCAACCTGGCCCAGCCACCAAGTTGCTACACCATGCCCAGAAGAAACCAGAGCAAACTAAACCAGATCAAGACGTCACCAGATGCGCCTACCTTCAGTCGGTCGAATGAACTGAACTTGCCCCAAACCCTATAGCAGGAACATTGGACTACATCCACCCATACATCTCTTATCAAGAAACGGAGCTAGCATGAAACCGAAGCTATCCCCCAGAAATTTGCAGTAGTCGAACAGCTTTACCAGCGGGGCCAAGATTGCAAAAGAGACCAAACCAGAACCATGAAACAGACCATTGCTGAACCTTACTAGCCAAGCCCAGACCAGACCTAGAACCACCAGACCAGTACCCAAACAAAGGAGGCTAATTGAACCCAATAGCAGGCCTCACATCCAAATACTGAGGTCAGGCCTACTCTGCGCAGCCTTGAGAAATTTGGAAGAAGAAGATAGCCTTGACTTAGTGATATTTATAATCTCCCTAGCCAAAACACTCATAGGAAATTTGGCATTTTTATGAACAATTGAGTTCCTAGCTGCCCAAAGTTTGTAAACTGTGGTGGAAAAGACCAGCTTTAAGATATCAGGCCGAATTGTATTCCCTTTAAAATGAATGATATAATCCACCAGACTATCCCAGCTCCTTGGAGCATTAGCCCAGACACCAAAGGCAAGAACAGAATAGAGAACTGAAGTAGAATAGGGACAATCAAAGAACAAATGAGAGAAGGTCTCAACATGATTTTCACAGAAAGGGCAATTCATAGGTCGGAAGCTATGGTAAGCAGAGAACCTATCATTTGTGGGTAATTTGTGCCGAAGAGCAAGCCACAGGACTAGGAGCACGCAAGCGAATAGATTCCCAGATAGTGGAAGCTTTGACATATTTCACCGCCCGGTTGTCCCAAAGAATCAAGTGCATCAGAAGGATTAGGAAGAGATGAAAACAAGGTACGGAATTGCTGCACATCATGATGATTACTGGAAGACAAAGCCCAAGCTCCCATGGAAATGATGTCAGAAATTCGAGCATTAACAGGGATTCTGGAGTTGGAGAGCAGGGATGGAGAGGGGTTTAAGGGTTGCCCATTCAACCACGGGTCAAACCAAAGACTAAAGAAATTTCCATTCCCAACTCTATAGGTAAGGAAAGGAGAGCTATATGGCGAAGTTTAAGGATCTTACGCCGATCCATGAATGCAGATCAAGGGGTTCGAGATATACCAGAAATTAGTCTTTGATAGCACTGTAGATTTGACCCAATAAGCCCATAAGGAGGGAGAAGATGGGGAAATGACCTTGAGAAGTTGGAGAATAATGAGAGCTGAGTTCCAATCAGTAAGGTTCTTTATCGCGAGACCACCTTCACAAAGGGGAATGGACAGATCCCTCCAAGAGACTTTAGTACCATGCCGAAAGAGAGAAGGCCCCTTCCAAAGAAATCTACACATGATAGATTGAATGGCTCTTAGAACTAATTTAGGAAGAATAAAATGGGAGGCCCAGAAAGACTGAATTGCAAAGAGCATCGATTTAATCAACTAAACTCTACCAGAATAAGAGAGGAAGCGGGATGTCCAAGAGGAAACTCTGGCAGTAATTCTTTGAATCAAGGGCTGGCAGTCGGAATGGGAGAGTGTAGAGGAAATAAGAGGGACCCCGAGAAATCTAATTGGTAAAACTCCAAAAGGAATACCCAGTAACAAGTTAATACTTACCTTAACATCATTAGGGACGTTGGCAAGGAAACACAAACTTTTACGAGCATTAGGAATTAGGCCAGAAAACATAGAAAAGGATTGAATGCACGAGTGAATAATGGAAACAGAGGCCATATCTCCATGGAAAAATATGAGAATATCATCGGCAAAGCATACATGTGATATGTTGCACGATTCTGTTTTCCAATGAAACTTGAAATTAGGCAACAAAGTTTCCTTGTTTAGAATCATAGAGAAAGCTTCCATAGCTAAAACGAATAAGTAAGGAGACAGGGGATCCCCTTGCCTAAGTCCCCTCGCTCCTTTAAAGTAGCCAGTGAGACCTCCATTGACTTTGATAGAAAACATAGTCGAAGTGATGCACTCTTTAATCCAGCTAATGAAAATAGGGGGGAATTGAAGGAGGCCCAACAAATCCAAAAGAAAACTCCAGTCAACTGTGTCGAAGGCTTTCCGAATATCAATTTTAAGAGCACACCGGGCAGGACCAGAAAGTCTGTGGTAATTCCTGAAAAGCTTCTGTGCAAGGAGGATATTGTCACTAATGCTTCTCCCTGAGATGAAGGCAGCCTGAGCATGGTCAATAAGGGAAGGGAGGACAGATTTGAGCCTATTAACAAGAATCTTCGCTATGCATTTGTAGATTGTGTTGCAGCAAGAAATAGGTCTAAAATCCGACATATTGGATGGATTATCCGTCTTCGGAATCAAGGCAATAGCTGTAGCATTTACTCCACACGGAAGGTGCCCAGAGATGAAGAAAGAGTGGACAGCAGCAGTGAAATCATGGCCTATAGTGTCCCAGCAATGGAGAAAGAAATTAATATTGAAACCGTCAGGGCCAGGACTTTTATTCTTTTTCATGGAATGAAGGACTGCAAGAATTTCGGAATCAAGAATTGGAGTGGTTAAGGCAGCAGCATGAGCAGGAGTTATCCTCTTTGTAACGAAGTTTTGCAGATCATCACGGCCAGGATAAATAGGAGGAGAGGACCCCAGGAGATCCTGGAAGTAGTCCACCGCCACTTGCTGAATACCCAGCTGATCCTCAATAAGAACACCAGAGCTATTGTAGATAGAGAGAATTTTGATGTGATTCCAATTACTCTTGATAACATTGGCAAAAAATTTAGAATTTTTATCGCCCTGGGCAAGCCAAGTGGCTCGGGATTTCTGGAGCAAGAGAGATTCTTCAAGAGCCAATGCTTTCCATAAGGACTGAGAGCAGTTGTCTTCTAGGGCTAGCAGACAAGGGTTTAAGGGATCGGCATGAAGAGATTGTTGAATGGTGGCCAGCTGAACCTGCAGAGTGCTAACGTTACTCGATAAATTACCGTTAGAAGAGTTCAAGGTTTTAAGGGCACACTTGACTCTTCGAAGTTTCTCATTAAAAGTGAAAAAGGGATTTCCACGAATTCTGATATTCCAACAATCCGAGACAGCAGCCTCAAACCCTTCCAACTCCAGCATGAAGTTAAAGAATTGGAATGGCTTCTTGGCTTTCTGAAGAAGCAGACCAGTATTAAGTAAAACTGGGCAGTGATCGGAAAGACCACGATGTCTATAAGTGACTAGGGAATCAAACATTGCGTTGAACCAAGAACTATTACCCATTGCTCTATCCAGCTTCCTATGAATAGGATTAGCAACCTGATAGTTCCACCATGTGTGCAGAGGCCCAATAGCAGGAATATCATCAACACCAAGAGTGTCTAAGCATTCATTAAAGTCAGTCATACCAGCGTCCCAAGAAGAATCACCACCTTCCGATTCAGAAACACTCTTGATAGTGTTGAAGTCCCCAAGAATACACCAAGTGTCCGAAGAGGACAAGGAATTCAGGTCAGTCCACAACTGTCGACGTTCCACTATAGAGTTCTGGCCATAGACTATAGAAGCTAAGATTGGGTAATTGCCATAAAGAGGAAAGAGCTTGAAGTGGGATACTTGGGCAGATTGAAACAGGATATCCACTCTCCAAATAGAAGGATCCCAGCCCACCCAAATCCGGCCATTCGGGTGGTAGTCATAGTTAAAGACCCAAACCCAGTTACGGCAGATAGCCCGCGATATTCTAGAAGCATTTGGAGCTTTTATTCTGGTCTCGATGAGACCCACAAAAGAGATATGGTTGTCTAACAAAAAGTTACGAACAAAAGCTTGCTTTGGTTTTTTATTTAAACCCCTGACATTATATGAGCAAAAGAATGTCATAAAATGGGGAAAAGGATTAGTCTAGAAGGGGAAGACCCCTTGGACCTTTGTTCCTCTTCTTAGAATTCTGAAGAGGCTCCTTTCCAGGCCTAGTCTTATGCTTCAGGTCCCTGCATTCCTTCTCATCAACTTGCTTAAGCTTATCAAGTAAAGGGTTATGGGGATAGGAGATTCAGACTCACCACCTGGAATAAGGGGGGAGCAATAGGGGAGAAGGCGTTGGTGAAAGAGACTGGAGGGGCTGGAAGGGGGGAAGAATAGCTTTTAAGTCCTATGGAAACGGCAGTCCATGAATCCTCGGGGTCAGGAGGATGAGAGGCCTTGGTTGTGCTAGGAATAGAGGAATAAGGGGCCTCACAAGGGGTCGGGGAGGATTTGGGAACCCACTGAAAATTAGTTTTCGGGCATTTGAGAAGGGAATGTCCAAAACAATTACATTTAGAACAGGAGGGGGGCCTGCTCCAATACTCCACTTTTACGGCTACAATTTCTTCAACCAGTGCATTTTCGTCAAACACAACAGGATAGAGCCAGGAAATGTAGACAAAGCTTCAATCTCAATACAGATTCGGGCAAAGCTCATAGGCTCCAACTTTGAAGTCATGTTGTCGACAAATAACGGCCGACCAACTACACTTGCCAGGTAACTTAGACCTTCCTTTATCCAGCAAGAGAGGGGGATATTACTGAACTTTACCCATATCGGAACTTTGCTACTATCGGTTATACTGAAATTAACCCCTTCCTGCCACGGCTGTAAGCAAAGAAGCTTGGACGCTATGTACCATGGACCCGAGGCTAAGACATTGTCTCTTTCTATCACCGAATCAAATTTGAATAAGAAGTACCCCTTATCATGAAGATAAACTTTTGACAACCCCAGGAGTCCCCATAATTTTTTAGCAGAAGTTTCAACCAACTTGAACGGTAGCTTCAAGTGAATAAAATGACCAACAAGGCTAGAAGACCATTTATTAAGGCCAAGCTGAAGGATTTCCAGTGGGGGGTTAATCGTAACACTCCCTTCAGTCGGCAAAGGGGGAAAGAAGCTCAAACCCAAGTTCTTCTCATTAGCTGAATTAGCAATTATCGAACTCCAGGACTTAGGGGGGATGGGCAAGCCAGGAACATTAGCACAAGCGCACGAGGGGAGAGAAGTAATCAGGAGCCGAGGACTCCGGAAATGTAAGAAGGGGAACCAGGAGGGGGGGAGACAAATACGAGGAAGAACACCAAAAAAATAGACAAGAATCGAACACTCATGAGCATTAGCTAACGCAGCAGATGTCCCAATAGAAGAGAGGTTGTTAACATCTTCAAGAGGAAGGCCCAGAGCAGAGATATAGTCCATCAGCTTTGCATTCTTCCTTCTTTCAGCAAGGGCTTCTTCACGGTCATTCTTAGTGAAGTAATGAACTGCTTTAAAGATATCTTGGGCTGCCGAGGTAGTGGCAGGACCAAGGGACTCCTCCAACTGAGCAGCAAAGGCAGTAGATTCATCATAATTGATAGAAACATTCGAGGGGATAGGCTCAGATTCCTCCAAAGCGACAGAGGCTAAAGGAGAGTTTGGAATGGAAACACCAAACTCTGCCAGCAAATCCCGAGAAGGGCTACTCTCCGAGTTCCCAGCGGAGAGATGAGGATGATCGACTATGACGCCAAAGCACATAAACGAGGGAAAGGCAAAAGATTGAGCTAGGGTGAGGGGGGGAGATAAGGTTTAGGCTAGACGTTAGAGAAGAGGAGGCCGGAAGGGAGGGAAAGGGAAGCTGAGAAAAGGAGAAGAAAGAACCCAGAAACCAGAATGGGTAAACAGAAAAGTTTGGTAAGGATGGAGAAGGAAGGTGAGGATGGGAGGGAGACTAAAAAAGGAAAGAAAAGAAACTTGAAGTTTAACATCTAAATTATTGAAGAAGTAGTCATTGGTGTTGTAAAATAAAAAAGAAGATGATTTTTGGTTAAAAGGTATAACAAGCCACTCTCAAGCCTAAGACCAAGGCGGCCGCGCTAGTCTGTCGACGGTTCATGATGAGTTGTGTAATCTGAACTATAGGAATTGTATATTAGTGGCTAATATGTTATCATTCAATTGAGATAACAAATCATGAATTGAATGAGAATTAATTATGAAAATTAATTAACCTAAAATAAATATTGGTTAATTAAGCTATATTATGTAATATTATAATATAATGTTAAAGCCTTGTGTGGTAGTGGCGTGATAATGAATTGAATGAAAAGGGTTAATTCACTTACATAAGATGGTAAATTAATATATGTGTTTTGCATAAGAGGATGAAAGGAATATGTTAATTAAAATTATAATTTAATATATTACATAGTATGATAATATATGAAAGGGTTTAATATTTGAAAGATGTTAATGGAAAATAAGTGATGGATAATAGAAGAAAACCAATATATCTATAAGTGTATATTGGTTAGAGATTTATATATTAGATTAATATTTAAGATGTGGCTAAATGTAGAGATTGAAGAAGTTGTCTTAGGACAATCAGATAATTTTACTTATAATTGTATAATTTAAATAATGGAGTAAAGGTTAATTATTTTAAGGGTAATGATTATTTTTGTAAATAAAGCCATTATAAATATAACTTCATAAGTGTATAATTATTCAAGATAAGTTAAATAATTTAGTATTAAAGTAAAGTGTGTCACACAAACTTTATATTAAATAAATATTAAAATAACATGAAATTAGGGAAAAGCCAAACGTGGTGACCCCTATATTTTATTGTTGAGATTATGATCTTGAGTTATATAACTCTAGTGAGCTTTGGTTAAATGAGCCTTGTGTGGCATGAATATTAAAGTTAAACCAACTGAAGGTTTAACTAGAATTATGAAAAGAGAATTAATGGAAAGAGAATAAATGATTGATATTAATCATTGTGATATTTATATGTGATAGGAAATAATGGGTTGAGAATACCCAATTGAATTATATTTAGCCCAATTAAAATATTATTTGGACTAGCTCAATGTGTGAGGCCCCCAAAATAGGTCCACACGACCCATTCTTAGTCTCCAGTTATCATACTATAAAAATCACATACAAACTTCATTTATACAACTGTTGAACTGTCGTGCAGAGTACGACAACACATAAGCTATGAGTTTTAATACAATATTGTCTCGTAGACAGTATCCAAACTCAAATTGTTACAATGCCATATAAAATACAGCAGCAAATATTTTAAGACCCCAAAAAAGAACGAGAAGATTACTATCATATTCATTCTAATGAGGTGCACTTTTGACGCTTTCAAAGTCGGATTCTCATCACCCTATTGTTGTTCGCCAAAATCAATTATTAAATGACGATAAAATACGACACACACATCTTAGGTCCTCAATACAATTATCTCGTTGCATGTCATGCCATTTTATAATGTATCGAGAAACTTCGACGCCCTTGACCATCACACTATTTTCGTTATCCCCGCCGACTCCAACTACAATCTTATTACCCGAAAGGAATTGTGAAGCAAAAGGGTGAGCACAAATAGCCCAAGAAAGAATATCATGACTAAAGATAATTAAATTATCAATAGCCTTCATCAATAATAAATCGTAGATTTAGAACATATGGTAGATGATAAAACTTTTCAACCATAGTTGCAAATGAACGAAAGCAATCCATTAGAAGAGTCAAAAAGACCATCAGTCTATTATCTTTCCATGTTAAAAGTCCACCAATAATGTTTTATCCTCGTAACATCAATCAACAATTTCGCCCACAATCATATGAATAACTCATAATCATAATTGTGATTCTAAATTCCTCTTCGCACCTGTGATTTAAGATAATTTTCATCACCTATCTTCACCGAAACATCAAAAATCATGGTTATACCAAATCACAATTCCCGCCACAATCATACTAATAAATTCATCTTTGCACTACTACCAAAGATATTCATTAACAATTCATCTTTGCACTAAAAAAGCCAAAGACATACAACTATATTTAGAAGAGTCAAGTAGAGCATGATATCTACTATCTTTTACTTAATTAAAAGTGTATAATCAATATTTTATCACGAGACTCAAATTTTAATAAATAATCCACATCATCGAATCATCCTCGCACTACTACCAATGATATTCATGTAATCATCAATGGTCATGATTATACCGAATAATCCCTGGTTATAATCATACCAATAACTGTCCATCAATTCACTACGAGCCAATGAGGATTTTTACCACATCATTTATAACATTACGGGTCATAATTATACCGAATGATCACTGGTCATAATCATACTAATAAACAGTTCATCTATGCGCATAAGCCAAAGATACTCATCAATCAACAGTCCATCTTCGCACGAAGCCAAAGATATACAATCGTAAAACCAATAATCAATAATCAATTTGCACGAAGCCAAAGATATCTGTAATCAACGTAAAACAAAAAAAAGATGACTTTCATCATAATATAAGCATGAGGATGATGACAATGATATAATCATTAATCAAACGAAAACAAGGATAAATATTAAAGACTTTAAATTTATCCAAATATTATCAATCACTTAATAAACTCATAATCTAATATTATTAATATTATAACAATATTTTAATCACTTCTTAAACTTATAAACAATTTATTTCAATTGTTTACACTTTACCAAATAATGCATTTAATCATTCAAAAATGTCATACTCATAAGATTTCATCACCAATGATCAAATCCTCATCAAAAATCTGCATATACCCTATATAGGATTCCCAAGCCATAAAATCCTATTTTTCAATTTTGTTACTTCACATAACATATTTAATTCATTTACTCATAACTAGTTCATTTTCATGAAAAATACCAAATCGGTCCCAAAAATATTTCTTTTTCGGGATTTAATGTAATATAGTCCCATATTGAATATATATTTTTCTCTAATTTTTAAAATTCATTTACTATTTTTCATATGGCCAAAATTACTTAATATTTAGACATTTATCATAAATTGTACTTTTTGTCCAAAAATTCCAAAATTTATGTGGTATACTCCTCGTTATATATATGTACTCCCAATAAAAATTTCAACAAATTTTAGAGTTAACCACAAGGAGTTATAAGGGTTTACTTTTAAAATAGTCTTTTCCCATAAAATCCATAACTCTTAATCTATACATCCAAAATCGCCATTTTTGGACACAATATAGAAAACTCATCAAATTATCATTTTAAATTTTTCTATAATTTTTGAGGGTCGAAAAATTATGAAATCGCAAATGGATTTTCACCGCCATGCCAGAATCCACGTAGACAGATCATTTCTACAATTTAATAAGGAATGAATACAAAGGATCATTCACCATGCATGCAGTAATCCACATAGACAAAGTTATTTCAATGTAATAATAAAAGAATGGAATAATGTAAGAATTCACCATGCATGCGATATAATCGCATGCAAAAGTTATTCTCAATGTAATAATAAAGAATGGAACTGTGTCATGTAATCCCGCATGCATGTGATATTCCAATGTAATAATAAAGAATGGAATAACAACAAAATTCACCAGTGCATGCGATAGACCACATGCATGTGTTATTCCAATGTAATAATAAAGAATGGAACAATGAAGTCATGCATGAATCCAGATGTATGTGATATTCCAAGAGTAATAATAAAGAATGGAATAATGTAAGAATTTCACCATGTATATGATGATCACATGTATGTGTTATTCCAACATAATAATAAAGAATGGAATAACAATAGAATTCACTGTGCATGCGATAGATCAAGCATGCAGAAAAGTTATTCCAATGTAATAATAAAGAATGGAATAACATAAGAATTTCACCATGATGCAGTATTGCATGACAGAAGGTTATTCCAACATAATAATAAAGAATGGAAGTATCGAAAGAAAATAACTCTCTTCATGAAATACGAAAAAAGAATAATACCTCTTACTATAATAATAATATCCCTTACCTCAAAAGAAATCGGATATCGGAATAAGTGAGGTAGTAGTACATTTCTTCTTCTTTTCTCTATAATTTCTCTCTATAATAATTGCTTTATAGCTTTAGTGAATTGGTGAGAAATGAAGGAAGAATGAGCTTCTATTTATAGAAAATATAGTTTCGATAATCGCACGTTTTGGGGCTCAAAATATTACAAAGATAATACCTTCAACTTTTTTTTCATTTTTAATTTAGTCCCGCAAGTATTATCAAACTTGCACCACCTCCCTAATAGTAAATAATGTGAATTAATAGTACAATCATGTGACTCAATAGTTATAATCATGTGAAAATATGAATTACAAAGATAATACTCCATCTATACCTCCATTTTTAACTTAGTCATGCAAGTATTATCAATCTTGCACCACCTCCCCTAATAGTACATGAATGTGAATCAATAGTACACACATGTGAACAAATAGTTATAATCATGTGAATTAATAGCAATTAATTGCTCATTTATTCGATTAATTACCCGATCGGGTCAATATAACCTCTTCAAACATCAATTATTATCGAAATAAATGTCGATTTTCACTAACACTAATAATCCCAACACAATGGAAATATTTTTCTCAAAAATTTCATTTTTGAAATTTTCAAAGTTTGACTTTTTCAAAAAGTCAATCGTTGACTTTTTTGACCAAAAAGTCAACCCCAACAAATTTTGTGTTTATAGTCTATTTCTACTAATTTCATCGTTCGACTCAAATATCACGTCCAAGCCTCCAAATTCAACTCCGAACTCAAATTCAATTTTTAATAACATTCATCATTAATATTATAACTCACAATATTTAACAACAGTGTCGCTCCCAAGAAAGAGGGGCTTTTCGATAAGGATTTCTCCTTATCAAGCGCGCAATTTAGGTGACCAAACCTCTCCTCGATGTAACTTCTAGACATTGTCAATATTGCAAATAATAATATGAATAACTTTGTCATCTCAATTATTGATTTAATAATATAAAATATTATGCAGATGATACCGTGACAATAATTAATCAATAATACGAGAGATATGATGCAAAGAATTATCAGAATAATAATTGAGTATAACCGAGTGACTTTCACATAAGCATCAATAATCAATACCGTGTGTTACTACGCAACCACGCCAGACATTATACTTTTACTACCGAGTAGTTCAATGCTTTTAATTCAGTAATACTTTCGTTGTTATTTTTATAAAAAGATAATTTATCATTTTTTACTACGATAATACTTCCGTTGTGGGGATCCACCAATGATTGTGCATTCCCTACGGATATTTTCCCGACAAAAAAAGAATATTCCCCTAACCAAACTAATATTTTATAAAACTTGCATACTTTGAAAAAAATTTTCACATATCACCCTTAACTTTAACTTTTATCAATTTAACCATTTACTAAATAGAATAATTATAAGAAAATTGAATACTTTCATTTCATAAATTCTGGGTCTCACAATCTCCCTCCTTATGAAATTTTGCCTCAAAATTTACATACACCGGTAGTTCAAGAGATGAGAATACCTTGCTTTCTTTTCTGATTGCACCTTCCTGCTATTTCCTCTCAGATCATGATTTTCCCATTGCTCATCTCCCGTATTTTGATATCATTCTAGAATATACCTTCAAAACAAAGGTTAATCGACATATCACAATTTGTCAACTTATCAAGTAAATAATTTCAAATTTTAGGTAAGTCACACACTAAATAAGTATATTACTCTTGCTCTCCCTCCTAGTTCTAGACTCATATCTCCGCCAAATGATTATATCCCTAAGCTCGATACCATTTGTGACGCCCCCAAAATAGGTCCACACACCCATTCCGAGTCGCCAGATATCATACTATAAAAATCACATACAAACTTCATTTATATTAATCGCTGAACTGTCGTGCAGTAGAGTATTTACAACAACATAAGCTATGAGTTTTAATACAATATTATCTCGTAGACAATGATCCAAACTCAAATTATTACAATGCCATATAAAATACAAAGAAAGAAATATTTTAAGACCCCAAAGAAGAACGAGAAGATTACTATCATATTCATTCTAATGAGGTGCACTTTTGACGCTTTCAAAGTCAAGTTCTCATCACCTATTATTGTTGTTCGCCAAAATCAATTATTAAGTGATGTATAAAATACGACACACACATCTTAGGTCCTCAATACAATTATTTGTTGCATGTCATGCCATTTTATAATGTATCGAGAAACTTCGACAGCCTTGACCATCACACTATTTTCTTGTTATCCCCGCCGAATTCCAGCCTACACTCTTATTACCTCGAAAGGAATTGTGAAGCAAAGGGTGAGCACAAATAGCCCAAAGAAAGAATATCATGACTAAAGATAATTAAATTATCAATAGCCTTCACAATAATAAATTAGAGATTTAGAATATATGGTAGATGATAAAACTTTTCAACCATAGTCAGAAATGAACGAAAGCAATCCATTAGAAGAGTCAAAAAGACCATCGTGATCTATTATCTTCTCCATGTTAAAAGTCCACCAATAATGTTTTATCCCGTAACATCAATCAACAATTTTCGCCCACAATCATATGAATAACTCATAATCATAATTGTGATTCTAAATTCCTCTTCGCACCTGTGATCTAAGATAATTTTCATCACCTATCTTCACCAAAACATCAAAAATCATGGTTATACCAAATCACAATTCCCGCCATAATCATACTAATAAATTCATCTTTGCACTACTACCAAAGATATTCATTAACAATTCATCTTTGCACTACAAGCCAAAGACATACAACTCGTATTTTAGAAGAGTCAAGTAGAGCATGATATCTACTATCTTTTATTTAATTAAAAGTGTATAATCAATATTTTATCGCCGAGACTCACCTTAATAAATAATCCACATCATCGAATCATCCTCGCACTACTACCAAGGATATTCATGTAATCATCAATGGTCATGATTATACCAAATAATCTCCGGTTATAATCATACCAATAATCGCCCATCAATGCACTATGGCCAATGAGGACTTTTACCATCATCATTATACCACATCATGATTATAACATTACGGTCATAATTATACTAATATAATAAATAGTTCATCTATGCATATAAGCCAAAGATACTCATCAATCAATAGTTCATCTTAACGTAAGCCCAAAGATATACAAATCAATAATCAACACCCACACGTATATACACGTGAAACCAAAGATATACAATCGTAAGAAATAAATAATCAACAATACCCATCTTTGCACGTAAGCCAAAAATGACTTTCATCATAATATAAGCATGAGGATGATGACAATGATATAATCATTAATCAAACGAAAATAAGGATAAATATTAAAGACTTTAAATTTATCCAAATATTATCAATCACTTAATAAACTCATAATCTAATATTATTAATATTATAAAAATATTTTAATCTCTTTTTAAACTTATAAACAATTTATTTCAATTGTTTACACTTTACCAAATAATACATTTAATCATTCAAAAATGACATACTCATAAGATTTCATCACCAATGATCAAATTCCTCATCAAAATCAGATATACCCTATATAGGATTCCCAAGCCATAAAATCCTATTTTCCAATTTTGTTACTTCACATAACATATTTAATTCATTTACTCATAACTAGTTCATTTTCATGAAAAATACCAAATCATCCCCAAAAATATTTCTTTTCCGGGATTTAATGTAATATAGTCCCATATTGAACATATATTTTTCTAAATTTTTAAAATTCATTTACTATTTTTCATATGGCCAAAAGTAATTGAATATTTAGACATTTATCATAAATTGTACTTTTATCCAAAAATTTCAAATTTATGTGGTATACTCCCTGTTATATACATGTACTCCCAATAAAAAATTTCACCAATTTTGGAGTTAACCACAAGGAGTTATAAGGGTTTACTTTTAAAATAGTCTTTTTCCCATAAAATCCATAACTCTTTAATCTATACATCCAAAAATCGCCATCTTTGGACACAATATAGAAAACTCATCAAATTATCATTTCAAATTTTTCCGAAATTTTGAGGGTCGAAAAAAATTATGAAACCGCAAATGGATTTTCACCCGCCATGCAGTAATCCACGTGAGATGCATCATTTCTACAATTTAATAAGAAATGAATACAAATGATCATTCACCATGCATGTGGTAATCCACATGACAAAAGTTATTCCAAATGTAATAATAAAGAATGGAATAACAAAAGAATTCACCATGCATGCGATAGATCGCATGCACATGTTATTCCCAATGTAATAATAAAGAATGGAATCAGTGTCATGTAATCCGCATAGCATGTGATATTCCAATGTAATAATAAAGAATGAAATAACAAATAATTCACTGGCATGCGATATAATCACATGCATGAGTTATTCCAATGTAATAATAAAGAATGGAACCAGTCACGTCATGTGTAATCAGATGACAGATATTCCAATGGATATTCCAACGTAATAAAGAATGGATATAATAATAATAACAAAATTCATAATAGAAGAATGGACCGTGTATGCAAGAATCATGCATAAAAGTTATTCCAACATAATAATAAAGAATGGAATAATGTAAGAATTTCACCATGTATGCGATAGATTGCGAGATGACAAAGTTATTCCAACATAATAATAAAGAATGGAATAATGAAGAATTTCACCATCTATGCAGCGATCAGATAGACAAAGTTATTCCAACATAATAATAAAGAATGGAATAACAACCCCTTACAAGTATTGAAAGAAAATAACTCTTCATGAATACGAAAGAATAATACCCCTTTACTATAATAATAATATCTCTTACCTCAAAAGAAAATCGGATAATTGGAATAGTGAGGTAAAGACTTCTCTTCTTTCTCTCTATATAATTTCTCTCTATAATAATTGCTCTATAGCTTTAGTGAATTGGTGAGAAATGAAGGAAGAATGAGCTTCTATTTATAGAAAATATAGTTTCGATAATCGCACGTTGGGGCTCAAATATTACAAAGATAACACCTTCAACTTTTCTTTCATTTTTAATTTAGTCCCCGCAAGTATTATCAAACTTGCACCACCTCCCCTAATAGTAAATAATGTGAATTAATAGTACAATCATGTGACTCAATAGTTATAATCATGTGAAAAAATATGAATTACAAAGATAAGACTTCCATCTATACCTCCATTTTTAACTTAGTCATGCAAGTATTATCAATCTTGCATCACCTCCCCTAATAGTACGTGAATGTGAATCAATAGGACACACATGTGAACAAATAGTTATAATCATGTGAATTAATAGCAATTAATTGCTTATTTATTCGATTAATTACCCAATTGGTCAATATAACCTCCAGACATCAATTATTATCGAAATAAATGTCGATTTTCACTAACACTAATAATTCCAACATAATGGAAATATTCTTCTCAAAAATTTCATTTTGAAATTTTGAAGTTTGACTTTTTTTTCGAAAAGTCAACTATCGACTTTTTTTGACCAAAAAGTCAACCCCGACAAATTTTGTGTTTATAATATATTTCTACTAATTTCATCGCTCGACTCAAATATCACGTCCACGCTCTCCAAATTCAACTCCGAACTCAAATTCGATTTTTAATAACATTCATCATTAATATTATAACTCACAATATTTAACAACTGTGTCGCTCCTGCAGAAAGAGGGGCTTTCCGATAAGGATTTCTCCTTATGAAGCGCCGCAATTAGGTGACCAAACCTCTCCTCGATGTAACTTCTAGACATTGTCAATATTGCAAATAATAATATGAATAACTTTGTCGCCTCAATTATTGATTTAATAATATATAAAATATTATGCGATGATAATCGTGACAATAATTTAATCAATAATACGAGAGATATGATGCAAAGAATTATCGTAGCAATAATTGAGTATAACCGAGTGACTTCTCACGTAAGCATCAATAATCAATACCGGTGTGCTACTTTGCAACCACGCCAGACATCAGCATACTTTTACTACCGAGTAGTTCAACAGCTTTAAATTCAGAACACTTTCATCCAAGTTTTTTATAAAGAGATAATTTTGTCATTTTCTTACTATGACAATACTTCCATTGTGGGGTCCACCAATGATTGTGCCATCCTACGGATATTCCCCGACAAAAAGAATATTCTCCGACCAAACAAATATTTTATAATAACTTGCATACTTTGAAAAATTTTCACATATCACCCTTAACTTTAACCTTTTATCAATTTAACCATTTACTAAATAGAATAATTATAAGAAAATTGAATACTTTCATTTCATAAAATTTGGGGTCTCAAATACGACAAAACATAGCTGAAAGTTTTAACACGAATATTGTCTTGTCTACGAATATTGTCTTGTAGACAATATCCAAACTCAAATGGAGTTCACATTACAATTATTATCACACTATTTTATAGAATAGTGAGGACTACTATAGCCACCATCTCGGACCATCACTGCATTCCCCGACTAGTCCCATCTATATTCTCATTTCCTGAAGAGAACAATGAAAGGAAAGGGTGAGCTCAACTAGCCCAGTAAAGAATATTATGACTAAGATAATGCAAAATAAATTATCGTTAGCCTTCAACAGTGTTAAATTGATAAGATACAATATACAACAAGTTTAACTACAGCGGAACAAGCAATCCATTAGAAGAGTCAAGTAGAGCATAATATCTACTATCTTCTATGATTTAAAAGTTCATCATCAATATTTTATCGATGTAACACAACTCAATAAATAATCCACATCATCGTATTATTCATGCACTACGGGCCAAGGATATTCGTTAGTATCACATCCATGAATTATCCATGCACTACGGGCCAAGGATATTCATTATTATCATATCCACAAATTATCCATGCACTACGGGCCAAGAATATTCGTTAGTATCACCAGTGGACATGATCATGCCAAATAACAATTCATCTTTGCACCATTGGCCGAAGAGAACCCATGGTCATGATCATACCAACAACTGTCCATCAATGCACTACGGGCCAATGAGGACTTTTACCATTTATAATATTACAGGTCATGATTATACCGATACATAGTCATAATCATACCAATCAACAGTCCATCTATACAATACGGGTCAAAGATGACTTTCATCACAATATAAGTATGAGGATGATGACAATGATATAAGAATTCAATTAAACGGGATCAATGATAAATATTAAAGATTTATAATTCAATTTATCCAGAGTTTAAGAATGTCCAAATTGTCAACATGATAACTGCTTTGTGGAGTAAAATTCAAGAATAATATTCATGTAAAAATAATTTGGACAGAAAAGAAATCAATTTTTGTCATGAATCGGGTGAATAGTACCTCGGCATGAAAAGATTAAAATTTAACAAGAATGTTCAGAAAAATATCCTTATGAAACGATACTAGATGAAGCGTAATTTCAAGGATATTCTACTAATTTCAAGGAAGCAATACTTATCAAAATGAGTGTAGAATTAGGAATACGAAATGAAATAACATTACTTACTACAGAGTATGGAATAAAATATTATTTCATACGAATATTGATTGAAAATAATATTCCTTACGACTGTTGAACGAAAATAAAATTCTTTACGAATACGAAAAATAATATCGTAAGCGAATATGAAATAAATAATACCCCTTACCTTAAAAGGAGAGTATTCCGACTGGTATAGCAGAAGTATTCTTGAAGAAAACTTGCACTATTTTTTACACTCAAAACTTCCTTCAACTCTAAAGAAATACGCTCAATATTATAGAAGAAGAATTCTCTGATTATGGTGTGATTTTTATTTCTAAACTGAGCATCCTATTTATAGGAGAATGAAAGGATACTATTTGGATGCATAGTAAAAGAAAAATCACTTGACCGCATAAAGAGAAGTTCACACATTTCCATTTAATCGAAATTTTGAAAATTTTGATTTTTACTATGCTGCACTATGCAAATAATAAAATATAATATATTCTATTTTACATATAAAATAAAACTTATAAAACTTGTAATATATATATATATATATATATATATATATATATATATATATATATATTGAACCTCATATGAACCCAAAAATGACCCTATTAAACGGGCTTCCCAAAGATTTTCCCTCTTGGATGGCACTTCGTTCCTCGCTCCTTATAAATCCCTTGTGTATTATAAGGATATTCTCATTGAAACCGAGTCAATCTTCATCAAACATATTTATGCTAATAATGATAAATCTAAAGTCCTCTATCATTCCCTATACATTAAACAGTTCATTCAGATGACTGACTGGGGAAATCAACCCTCTGATCTTAAATAACTCTCCAATCAAGATAACTCTTTTTGTTATTTCGATTATATGGAAGCTTGGAATAAGATCTTCCTTTATCAGAATGAATCAAATAGTCACTCGCGGTTTTTACAGGACCACAAATTCAAAAGTCTCCCTTTTTGGTTTACTCTTTGGTGGTCGAGATTCGGTTCGACTTTCGACCTCCTTCTTGATCTCTTACAGGTTCAACTTAGTCATTATTGCAATCACAGTAAACATCAACCAAAAAATGATGGTATTCCTGTTATTCTTCAATTTGTAAGTAAATATAAAGTTCCTTGGATTCTAAAATGGCAATACGATATTCAAACTCCAATTAAAGTAACAGATTTTCAGTCTCAAAAATATAGTCATTTGGTATCTTGTACCACCGTTTTACCAATTCCTCATGTATCCCAAATTTTATGAAATGAAAGTATTCAATTTTCTTATAATTATTATTTTATTTAGTAAATCGTTAAATTGAGAAAGGGTTAAAGTTAAAGGTGATATGTAAAAATTTTGCAAAGTAAGCAAATTGATATAAAATATTCGTTGTGTCGGGAAATATTCGATTGGTCGGGGAATATTCATTTTAACAGAGAATATTAAATGTAACGGAATAATCATCAGTGGACCCCACAACATAAGTATTGTCGTGAGTTAGAAAATGATGTAAACATCTTTTATAAAAATAACTACGAAAGTTTTACCGTTAAACCGTTGAACTACTCCGGTAGTAAAAGTACAATAATACGCGTGGTTGCATAGTAGCTACAAGATTGATTATTGATGCTTACGTAAAGAAGTCACTCATTATACTCAATTATTGCTACAAGAATAATTCACGCATCATATCTCTCATATTATGATTAAATTATTGTCACAGTATCATCGGCATAATATTTTATATTATTAAATAAATAATTGAGATGACAAAGTTATTCATATTATTATTTGCAATATTGACAATGTCCAGAAGTTCTGTCAAGGAGAAGTTTGGTCACTTAATTGTGCGCCAATAAGGAGAAATCCTTATCGGAAAGCCCCCTCTTTCCTAGGAACGATCTGGTTGTTAAATATTATGAGTTATAATATTAATGATGAATAAGTTCGTGTTGATTAAAGATGAAATTGATGGTTCCCTTGTGTTGGGATTATTAGTGTTAGTTGAAATTGACATTTATTTCGATAATAATTGACGTCTGGAAGTTATATTGACCAATCAAGTAATTAATCGGATAAATGAGCAATTAATTGCTATTAATTCACATGCTTATAACTATGTGTTCACATGTGTGTAATATTGATTCACATGTATGTACTATTAGGGGAGGTGGTGCAAGATTGATAATACTTGCATGACTAAATTAAAAATAGATTTATAGATGAAGGTACTATACTGTAATTATTTTTTTCACATGTATAGAACTATTGATTCATATGAATGTACTATTAATTCACATGATATACTATTAGGGGAGGTGGTGTAAGTTTGATAATACTTGCAGGACTAAATTAAAAATTAAGGAAAAGATGAAGGTATTGTACTGTAATATTTCGAGCCCCAAAACGTGCAATTATCAAAACAATATTTTCCTATAAATAGAAGCTCATTCTTCTTTCATTCTCACCAATTCACTAAGACTCACAAGAGAAATTATAGAGAGAGAAGCTATAGAGAGAAAGAAGAAGAGAAGTTTGCTACTTCACTATTCCAGTATCTAGTCTTCTTCTGAGGTAAGGGGTATTATTTATTTCATATTTTGAAGAGATATTATTTTTTGTATTTGTATGAATATTATTTTCGTTTAATATTCATAAAGAATATTATCTTCGTTCAATATTCGTAGGAATATTATCTTCGTTAAATATTCATTGGAATATTATTTTCGTTCAACAGTTGTAAGGGATGTATTTTTTGTTCAATATTCGCTTGAAATAATATTTTCTTCCATACTCTGTAGTATGTAAGTAATATTATTTCGTTTCAGATTTCGAATTCTATACTCATTTTGTTAAAGTGCTGGCTTCTATACTCCATAAAATTAGTAGAATATTCTTGAAATTTGCGCTTCATCTAGTATCGTTTCACAAGGATATTTTATGCACATTCTTGTTAAATTTTAAGCTTTCATGCCGGAATAATATTTATGAGTTACTATTCACTCGAATATTATTCACTCGGGTATTCGGGGCACTTTTCATGCTAAAGTACTATTCACGGGTTACTATTCACCTAGATACTATTCACTCGAATATTATTCACTTGGGTATTTGGGACACTTTTCATGCCGGCGTACTATTCACGAGGTACTATTCTCGAAGTACTATTCATAGGGTACTATTCACGTGGTACTATTCACTCGAAAAATATATTTCTTTTACATCCAAATTATTTTGATACATGAATATTATTCTTGAATTTTACTCCACAAAGCGAAGATCATGTTGACAATTTAGATATTTTTAAACTCGAATAAATTTAAAGTCTTTAATATTTATCCTTGATTTACGTTTGATTAATGCTTATATCATTGTCATCATCCTCGTGCTTATATTGTGATGAAAGTCATCTTTAGCTTACGTGCATAGATGGATTGTTGATTTGTATAATTATGACCAGGATCATTCCCAGATAATCATGATTCGTAATGTTAAAAATGATGTGGTAAAAGTCCTCATCGGCCCGTAGTGTATTGATGGATGATTGTTGGTATGATTATGACCAGGATTATTCTAAGTATAATCATGACCATTGATGATTACATGAATATCCATGGTCCGTAGTGCAGGGATAATTCGATGATGTGGTTTATTTATTAAGCTGAGTCTCAGCGATAAAACTGTTAAAAAACTTTTTAAATCATAAGAGATAGTAGATATCATGCTCTACTTGACTCTTCTAATGGATTTCTTATTCCGCTGCAGTTGTTGATCTAAAACTTGTTGTCTAGTATTCTTTCAGTTGTTATTCTGTTGAAGGCTAAGGATAATTTATTCTGCATTATCTTAGTCATAATATTTCTTATTGGGCTAGTTGAGCTCACCCTTTTCTTTCATTGTTCTTTTTTAGGAAATGAAAGAAAAGGATAAGTGGCTTTAGTAGTCCTCACTATTCGATGAAATAGTTTGATAATAATTGTAATGAGGACTCCATTGAGTGTGGATATTGTCTAGAAGACAATATTCGTGTTAAAACTATCAGCTTATGTTTTGTCGTACTTTACACGACAGTTGTATAATTAAGTTTTTATTTGTATTTTGTACATATTTGGCAACTCAAGATGGGTGATGTATACCTATTTTGGGGGTAGTCCTTCGGTAGTATAACCTACCTAAGTTATTTATTATTTAATTGGTCAGTCAGAGTATAGGGATAATATGTGGTATGTCTATTAACCCTTGTTTTGTGACAGTGTTTGAGAATGACATCTGAAATTGTTGAGATAAGCAATGAAGCACATGAGACCGTTTAGTCACTACCGATCAATTACCAGGATAATGAGCATCAGGAAGGCAATAATCCTCCTGTAAACAACAACACCGACCAAATGACGAACGATAGTATATTTAGGAACTTTTTAGAATTTATACAAAACCAAACGAGAGAGACTCCTGTTCAAGAAATGTGAGTTCTGGCTTGAGGAAGTTGCATTCCTTGGGCACGTAATATCAAATCATGGAATATCCGTTGACCCAAGAAAGATTGAAGCAATTCAAAGCCAGGAGCAACCTAAGTCGATGATCGAAGACGTAGCTTTCTCGGCTTAATGGTTATTATCGGAGATTCAGTAGAAGGTTTTCTCGAATCGCTACTCCATTAACTCGGTGACTCAAAAGATACAAAATTCGGTTGAGCGAGGAATGTGAGAAGAGTTTTCAAGAACTCAAGAGGAGACTCATTTCAAAGACTGATTCGACAATACCATCCGACTCGGAGGGATTTATCATCTACAGTGATGCTTCGAGCAAAGGGTTAGGATGTGTTCTCATGCAATATGGGAAAGTCATAGCCTATGCCTCTCGACAACTCAAAGAATATGAGATCCTACTCATGATCTGGAGTTGACAGCAGTCATTTTTGCACTTAAGATTTGGAGGCATTACTTGTATGGAGAGAAGGTGGAGATTTATACGAATCATAAAAGCCTCAAATATTTCTTCACTCAAAAGGAACTCAACATGCGACAACAACGATGGCTTGAGCTGTTGAAAGATTATGAGCATATCATCCAATACCATCCTGAAAAAGCGAACGTGGTAGCTGCTGCATTGAGTATAAGATCATATGCGGGTACGAGTGCGATATTGTCAACGCAAAGGCCCATTTTGTATGACTTACAAAGGATGGAGATAGAGTTAAAGACTCCAGGGACCCATATGATGATGGCGAATATGCGAGTAGAACCGACTTTAATTGATAAAGTTAAAGTTGCTCAAGCTACAGACCTGGAGCTGATGCGTATGAGGAAGAAAGTGCAAAAAGGTGCTATTCCAAAAGCAAGAATCGATGAAGAAGGAATACTTCGAGTCAACTCCAGACTTTTTGTTCCTAACGATTCTGACTTGAAGTATAAAATCATGATGGAGGCGCACAACACATCGTTTGCAATCCATCCTGGGAGTACCAAAATGTATCGTGATCTTCGACATACATTTTGGTGGAGCAATATGAAGAGAGAGATAGCGGGGTTTATCTCAAGGTGTCTAACTTGTCAACGAGTCAAGGCGAGACATCAAGTGCCAAAAGGTCCATTGCAACCACTTGAAATTCCGAATGGAAGTGGGAGCACATTACCATGGATTTAGATTAAATTGGTCTTCCCAAGGTTTCTCAAGGCATAGATGCGATTTGGGTCATTGTTGATAGATTGACCAAGTCTGCTCATTTCTTACCGATACGAGAAACTTATACACTTGAATGTCTTGCTAGTATGTACATAAACGAGATTGTAAGATTGCATGGTATGCTAGTATCCATAGTTTCTGATCGAGACCCAAGATTCACTTCATGATTTTGGGTTAGTTTGCAAAAAGCTATGGGCACGGATTTACGATTTAGTTCAGCATATCATCCTCAAATGGATGGGTAGTCGGAAAGGACTATTCAAACTCTTGAAGATTTATTAAGACTCTGTGTCCTTGACTTCAAGCGGAGTTGGGACAAGTTCTTACCATTGGTGGAGTTTTCCTACAACAATAGTTATCCAGCAAGTATTGGCATGGCTCCATTTGAGGCGTTGTATGGAAGAAAATGTCGTTCTCCAATATGCTGGGATGAGGTGGGTAAAGCAACGTTGTTAGGGCCGAAATTGGTACGTATGACTACGGAAAAGATTCAAACAATCAAATTAACGATAAAAAATCTCACAAGATCGACAAAAGAGTTATCTTGCCGATCTTCATCGAAAGGACGTGGAATTCAATATTGGAGATCATGTGTTGTTACGTGTTGCTCCATGGAAAGGAGTTACGAGATTTGGAAAGAGAGGAAAGCTCAATCCTCGATTCATTGGCCCATTTATAATCCTCGATCGAGTAAGGAATCGTGGCCTATAGACTCGCTTTACCGCTTAAATATGTCTCGTGTTCATAACGTTTTCACATATCTATGTTACGTAAATATGTGAAAGACCCGAACCACATTATTGAATTAGAACCAGACGAGATAAAGGAAGGCTTAACGTATGAAGAGGTACCTGTTAAAATCTTGGATAAGAAGGATCATATTCTACGCTCCAAGGTTATACCTCAAGTTAAAGTTTTGTGGAGAAACCACGATGTGGAATAAATGACCTGAGAGTTAGAATCTGAGATGAAGTCAAGATATCCTCACCTCTTCGATATACCAGGTACGTACCCTAATTTTGAGGACGAAATTTCATAAGAAGGGGAGGTTGTAAGACCCCAACTTTTATGAATAAAGAATAATTTTCTCGAAATATATTTTTTTGAATATTATGGTGTGAATTTGATATAATGTTATAGTTGTGGGTAATATTTACAAATTTTGCAAAGTAAGCAAGTGGTTATATAATATTCGATTGGTGGGGAATATTCGCTTTAACAGGAATATTCGCATATAACGGCACAATCATTGGTGGACCCTACAGCGGAAGTATTGTTGTAGTAAGAAAGCAGCGTAATTATCTTTTTATAAAAATACGGCGGGAGTGTTATTCTTGTTAAAACCATTGAACTAACCCTAGGTAGTAAAATCTGATGAATCTGGCGTGGTTGCATAGTAGCACACGATATTGATTATTGATGCTTACGTGAGAAGTCACTCAGTTATACTCAATTATTGCTATAGTACTTTACGCATCATTCTCTCATATTTTTGATTCAATTATTGTCATAGTATCATCCGCATAATATGATATATTATTAAATCAATAATTGAGATAAAGAAAATTATTCATATTATTATTTGCAATATTGACAATGTCTAGAAGTTCTGTCAAGGAGAGGTTTGGTCACCTAATTGCGCGTAAATAAGGAGAAATTCTTATCGAAAAGCCCCCTCTTTCCTGGGAATGACCTGGTTGTTAAATATTGTGAATTATAATATTAATGAAGAATAAGTTCGTGCTGATTAAAGATGAAATTGATAGTTCTAGTGTGTTGAAATTATTAGTGTTAGTGAAAATCGACATTTATTTCATAATTGATGTCTGGAGGTTATATTGACCAATCGAGTATTTAATCGGATAAATGAGGAATTAATTGCAATTAATTCACATAATTATAACTATTTGTTCACATGTGTGTACTATTAATTCACATGATTTACAATTAGGGGAGGTGGTGCAAGTTTGATAATTGTTGAAGGACTAAATTAAAATTGAAGAAAGAGAGGGAGGTATTATACTGTAATATTTAGAGCCCCAAAACGTGCAATTATTGAAACTATATTTTCCTATAAATAGAAGCTCATTCTTCCTTCATTTTTCACTAATTCACTAAAGCTATAGAGTAATTATTATAGAGAGAAATTATAGACAGAAAGGAGAAGAGAAGTCTGCTACCTCACTATTTCAAAGATCCAGCTTTTTTTTCTAAGGTAAGGGTATTATTCTTTCATATTCATGAAGAGAGTTATTTTCTTTCAATACTCGTAAGGGTTGTTATTCCATTCTTTATTATTATGTTAGAATAACTTTTGTCTCTGCAAAGTAATCGCATACATGGTGAAATTCTTACATTATTCCATTCTTTATTATTATGTTGGAACAACACAATCTATCTGCGCAAGTACCGCATACATGGTGAAAGTCTTTTGTTATTCCATTCTTTATTATTATGTTGGAATAACTCATGCATGCATGGTGACTATCGAATGTCGGTGAATTACATTTGTTATTCCATTCTTTATTATTACATTGGAATATCCTGTTTGTGCGGATTACGCATGACTTCGGTTCTATTCTTTATTATTACATTTGGAATATCATGCTGCGTGCGAACGCATGACACGGGTTCCATTCTTTATTATTCGGCTGGGAATAACTTCATGCGGTCTATCGCATGCATGGTGAATTCTTCATTATTCCATTCTTTATTATTTCGTTGGAATAACATGTCTATGTGGATTACCGCATGCATGGTGAATGATCCTTTGTATTCATTCCTTATTAAATTGTGAAAATGATGCGTCTACGTGGATTCCGCATGGCGATGCAAAAATCCACTTAGTTTCATATATTCTATTATACTCGGTTGGTTAAAAGTTTTGGCTTCTATACTCCATGAAATTAGTAGAATATCACGGATATTTGCGCTTCATCCAAATATCTTTTCATGGAAATATTCTTACGAGCATTCTTGAATTTTACTCTCAAAGCAAAGATATCATGTTGACAATTTGGACATTATTGATTTCTGGATAAATTAAATTATAAATCTTTAAAATTTATCCTTGAATTTGTTTTATTGAATTATTATGTCATTGTCATAATCCTCATGCTTATAATGTGATTAAAGTCATCTTTGGCTTACGTACATAGATGAACTTGGTATGATTATGATCAGGGATTATTCGGTATAATCATGACCGTAATGTGACGAATGATGTGGTAAAAGTCCTCATTGGCCTGTAGTTCATTGATGGACAGTTGTTGGTATGATTATGACCAGGGATTATTCGGTATAATCATAACCATTGATGATTATATGAATATCCTTGGCCGTGGTGCAGGGATGATGTGGTTTATTTTATTAAGGTGATTCTCAGCAATAAAGTTGATGAAATCTTTTTAAATCATAGAAGATAGTAGATTTTATGCTCTACTTGACTCTTCTAATGGATTGCTTATTCCGCTGTAGTTGTTGATCTAAAACTTGTTGTCTATATTATATTCTATCAGTTGTTATACTGTTGAAGGCTAAGGATAATTTATTCTGCATTATCTTAGTCATAATATTCCTTACTGGGCTAGTTGAGCTCACCCTTTTGCTTTTATTGTTCTTTTCAGGAAATGAGAATATAGCTGGGACTAGTCGGGGAACGGAGTGACGGTCCAGATGATAGCATTAGTAGTCCTCACTATTCTGTTAAATAGTGTGATAATAAATGTAATGAGGACTCCATTGAGTGTGGATATTGTCTAAATGACTATTCTTATTAAAACTCTTAGATTATGTTTTGTCGTATTTTACACGACTGTTGTATAATAAAGTTGTATTTGAATTTTGTACCATGTATTTGGAGACTCAAGATGGGTGATGTATACCTATTTTGGGGACGTCACACCAACTGTGACTCTCATCCCAACCTTGGATATCACGTCACAATGGCACCTTACATAAAGGTACAGTCAACAACTGTTTTAGAAATTAAAATCTTTGGGAAGTGCTCAAGGAAATCTTCGTACATGGGAGGCGTCTAGGTTATGATAGATATCATATGTCCACAGAATTATCCTTGGTTGACCTAATAGACCCCAAAGAAAAATGAGAAGATTACTATTATGTTCTTTCCAATGGTGAGTCTTCTCTTGACATATTTATCTTCACTGTCTGCAATTGAAAATTATATTTCAACCAAACTCTAAGATTATATAGGTAGTGCTCGTAGATATACTCAGCAAGTGGATGTGCACAACCCTGTCTTATGATAACACGACGTTGTATGTCATTAGACATCTTGTATGATAGTGGCAAAACACCCTTCCAACGTTGGGTTCGCCTCACCCTATTTGATTCACCAAATATAACTATTAAATTACGTATAAAATACAACACACTTATCTAAAGTTCTTAATAAAATTATTTCCATACTATTTAGGGAGAACTTCAACAACTATGAACCAGATTCTATTCCCCCTGTTATCCCTGAATTCAACCCGCCTACACTCTTGTTACACGAAAGGAATTGTGAAGCAAAAGGGTGAGCACAACTAGCACAGTAAAGAATATCATGACTAAGATAAATAATTTATCAATAGCCTTCATCAGTAATGAATCAGAGATTTAGAACATATGGTAGATGATAAAACTTTTTAACCATAGTTGCAGCGGAACGAGCAATCCATTAGAAGAGTCAAATAGACTATAAAGTCTATTATCTTCTCCACGTTAAAAGTCCACCCACAATGTTTTATCCCTGTAACATCAATCAACAGTTCCTTTCCACAATCATATGAATAACTCATAATCATAATTGTGATTCTAATTTCCTCTTCGCACCCAGGACGAAGATAATTTTCATCACCTGTCTTTACCTGAAACATCAAAGATCATGGTTATACCAAATCACAGTTCCTATTTATAATCATACTTATAAATTCATCTTTGCACTACGGGCCAAAGATATTTATTCTCATTTCATCTTTGCACTACAGGCCAAAGACATTCAACAACAGGACATCTTTGCACTACGGGCCAAAGATATTCAACAACAGATCATCTTTGCACTACGGGCGAAAGATATTAATATCTCAAAGAAATATATAATCATTTCAGAATTTATATAAACAATAAATGTAACCATGTTGATCAATTCATTTTTGCACTTAAGCTAAAGATAATCATTTATAAATTCAATGGTCATGATCATACCAGTCAACAATTCATCTTTGCACTACTGGCCAAAGAGAACCCATAGTCACGATCATACCAATAATTTACCCATCTTTACACTCAAGTGAAAGAGAAATTCCATCACCAGGATTATAAAAATGTTATATATGATAATAAAAATAATATTTTCAAAACATGGATTTAATTTCAAGAGCAATATTCAGAAATTAACGATAATTTGGTCAGAAAAAGAAACTAATTTTGTCATGAATAGTACCCTGTGAATAGTAACTCGTGAATAGTACTCCATATTCGTACATAGTGCCGTATACATAAATAATGTCATATACGTAAATAGTGTCATATACGTGAATACTGTCGTATACGTGAATAGTGCCGTAAACTTGAATAGTAACCCTGACACGACAAGATAAAGTTTCACAATAAAATTCATATCAATATTTATAACACCTTAATCCAAATGTTATAAATCACTTAATAATCTCATAATCTAATATTATTAATATTACAATAATATTTTAATCATTTCTTAAACTTATAAATAATTTATTTTAATTGTTTACACTTTACTAATTAATGCATTTAATCATCCTAAAATGCCAAACTCATAAGATTTCGTCACCAATAACCAAAACCCTCATAAAAAATCTGCATATACCTTATATAGGATTCTCAAGGCATAAAATTATATTTTCCAATTTTCTTGCTTCACATAACATATTTAATTCATTTACTCATAACTAGTCCATTTTCATGAAAAATGCCAAATCAAGTACAAACAAATTTTCTTTTTACGGGATTTAGCGAATATAGTCCCATATTAAACATATATTTTCTCGTAATTTTTAAAATTCATTTACTATTTTTCACATGGCCAAAACCGTCGAATATTTAGACATTTATCATAAACTGTATTTTTGTCCAAAAATTCCAAAATTTACAGGGTATACTGATGTTATATAGATGTACTCCCAAAAAAAATTTCACCAATTTTGGAGTTAACCACAAGGAGTTATAAGGGTTTACTTTTAAAATAATCTTTTCCCATAAAATTCATAACTCCTAATCTATACCTCCAAAAATCGCCATTTTTGGACACAATCTAGAAAACTCATCAAATTATCATTTCAAATTTTTCTATAATTTTTGAAGGTCATAAAATTACGAAACTGAAAAACATAATAACTTAATCCCTTACCTCAAAAGAGCAGTATGTCTGACTAGAATATCGGATGTAAAGTCGAAGGAAACTTGCACTGAATAGCAATTCTCAAAGTAACTAAATACTCACAAAAATACGCTCGATAATATATAGAGAGAAAACTTATGTTTCTGGTGTGATTTTCAATTTTAACTTAAGCGCATATTTATAGGAAAATGCTAGAACGCCAAAGCAGACTAAAATAATAAAATAATATTATAATTTTTCTACACATGCATGCTTCGAACAAAACTCAGCCACCACAAGTGGGGCCCACCAAAACTCAGCCATGTTTCCCAACAACCAAAAGTGGGGCCCACCCATATTTTTAATAAAAACATTTTAATTTCCGAAACTTCAATAATTCATAATAAATATCCCTTTTATTAGAAAAATACGAATTGTATGTCCATTTCATACGAAATTGAATTCTCTACAACTTTGTAGCTTTAAGTTTTTCCAAATTCCAGACAGAAAATATTCGAAATCCACAAACGGATGATTTTTAAAACCTTTTAAAATTCATAACAAATCATGCGTTAATTTTTAACGGTTCAAAATTTGTGGACATATACTCAACTTATATATGTATAACATATCCAAAAATCACAATGATCCAACGGTCAGATTAAAATTATAACTCACGCAATAGAGCTTTAAGAACACTGATTTGATTTTTAATACCTCCATTCCGACAAAAATACTGATAAAACACCTCAACATTAATTCATTCATTTATAACCACATAAAATAAATAAATCCATCATTTATATCCACATCGAATAAATATTTTCTTATCAATAATTAATTATTCACAAATAATATTACAGAATCACAATAATGACAACCGGGCAGTTCCTAGGAAAGAGGGGGCTTTTCGATAAGGATTTCTCCTTACTAACGCGCAATTAGGTGACCAAACCTCTCCTTGACAGAACATTTTAGACATTGCCAATAATGTTATCTAATAATATTATTCAAATAATATGAATTATTGATATGATAATGGGAAATACTGTGTAGTGGCAATTATTGAAAACAACAATAATATAAAATATCAACGCAATAATTATTGAATCAATAAAATAAAATATTGAACAGTAATTATTGTAACAATTATTGAGCAGAGCCTTCTTACGTAAGAATCAATAATTCAAAATACTGTGCAATACCATGTGCTACTATGCAACCACGCGTATTACTGTATTTTAACCATCAGGTATTTCAACAGTGTTAACGGTAACAACTACGACGTTATTTATAAAAACTCAAACTTGTCGTTTTCTTCATCCGAAAGTTATTCTGCTATGGGGCCCACAAATGGCTGCGCCGTCGTACGAATATTCCCCGACAACAAAAATATTCCACGACCGAAACGAATATTCCCCGACAAGAACAAGTATTTTATAACCACTTGCTTATTTAAAAAAAAATTCATATATCACCCTTAACTTTACTTTTTATCAATTTAACCATTTACTGAATAATAATTATAAGAAAAATTAAATACTTTTATTTCATAAAATTCGGGGTCTTACAATACAACTAGGCCTAAGTCATCAAAACTGTTTAAAAATCATGTAATTCTAATCTCATCATAGGCCAAAAGAATTTCAAACCAACTGAAAACTTGGGTTCATGCAACGTAACCTATCTACACTAAATGCAACAATTAAAAACAAATTTTTTTTCAAAGATAAGCTAAATAACATGCTAACATATGCAATAAACACTAAACTAAAACAATAATACTAACTATATGCATTCAACATGATTATACTAAATATGCAATCCTAAACAATAAGAACAATCCCCCAAACTTAAACTAGACATTGTCATCAATGACTGAAATAGGAAAAAGTAAATCAAAGAACTTCCCTAAAAATATAGCAATCTTCCACTTTATCCGCTAAGTTTGGAGAATAGGCTAGGCACATAGAACAAATTGGGCACTACACTTGAATTTGACTTGACTAACCTGTAAACCCACAATAGAAGCAATTTTATTAAATCCTAAATAAATTAAAATTTAAAGCTATTAACATAAAACCTAATAAAAACTAAAAATAAAAATTAAACTTGGGTTGCCTCCCAATAAGCGCTTGTTTTATAGTCTCAGCCTGACTTCTTCAATTCTCTATCCAATTTCCCTACGAAAATTGAGGAACCCTCAATCCATCAATAACAATGTAGTATCCGGGAGATTCTCATTATCACTCTGAAATCAAACCCACCCAGCTTGCTTTTCGTGTAAAGAATCCCATTTATGAGCATCCAGCAACTAGGTGTTTTCTCTATTTTTTCTGTAATTTGAATGGGACATTGAGGCTTGTCAAATATAATGGTTTCCTTCTCTACCCTCTCTTTTTCATTACACTATGTCTATAACATTGCATTAGCACTCATGTTATAAACAATCTTGTCGATGATATGACTACCAAGCGGGCATGGTTTAGCAAATCTAACTGGATCCTTGATCTTTTGGTGGAGAAGGCACTTGGGGGACCAAAAACATCGGCTCATCTTCGTTGGTATTCACGGTTAGTTCTTCACCAACCTTGTTTTCATTATCCCCACTTGTCTCTTCTTTTTCATCATCTAATGGCTCATCCAGTTGTAGACTTGGTTCGAGCACCTCATCAAATTCGGAATCCATGTCATAACACCAATTATTTTGAGGACAGTTGTTCAAGGCTTTGAATATTTAATCTATCTGATTCTGAAGATTTTGAATTGTCATCTCTTGATTAATTCTCCTCTCCTCATTTAATGTTACAAACTTGGACAACAATTCCTCCAATCTTGAATTATCTGTCTCAGTTTTGGAATCTATGTATTGCGGACCATGTACGGAAGTAGTGATGAGTTGTTCCATTTGGTTCTGAAAATTATGGCTCGATATTTCTTGACTCATCATCCTTTCCCCTTGGTTTGCTATGAGCTTTGACATGAATTCCTCCAAGTTTGACTTTTCTTCTTGTGGCAATGGAGGTGGACATGAGAATTTCGGTGTATGTTGGATTTGGAGCGTAGTATAGATTTTCATAATTAGCTCCCTGAAGAATCTGGGTGATACCCCCAAACTTGATGATAATTGGCATATGCATACTCGTTGTGGTAGTTATCATCATTGTACTGTACCGGCCCAAGACTGATGGTGCATTGATTACTCGGGTGATTGCCAGCACAATAGTTGTAAGTAACTGTTATCCTTCGAATACTTTGGGCTGCAACAACGTCCAACCTCCTCGAAAGTGTCTCAAGTTGTGCTGATAATTCAGAAATTCCATTGAGTTCATCAAACCATGTGTCCCTTGGCTGAGTCATAATAGAATATTGGAAAAAAAAATTATTAAACTAGTCCCCGGCAACGGCGCCAAAAACTTGTTGGGTAAAATCTAATTACGCACAGCACGCAAGTATACGTGATCAACAAGTAATATAATGATAAGTTGAGTATCGTTCCCACAAAGAATTATTTAACAAGAATTACCAATTACTAACCTATGACCAATTTAATCTTATTTAAACAAATAATTTAATAATTTAATTTAAATAATTAAATAAACTATTACTAACTACCCCTAGAATGAATCAAGATAATGAAGGCTTGAGATTACAATTTCACTTATTATTTCATTTAAGTCAACACACTTCCTGTTAAGCCAAATTATTTATACTGAATTGTTAATCAAGAACACGAAAGTAAAATATGGTCATCTCTCAACGCACCATACTCATATCAAATCCAATCCACAGATGATAGAACCAACTTGAACACCCTAATTAACTAATCCACTATATCTCTATGTGAATTACAATTAAAAAGAGTTTAAGTGCAAGTTCTTATTAGATTACATGCAATGCTTCGGTATATCTCTATCCGGCACAAATCATGAATTCCAACTCCATGTAGAACACATGAATACATGCTATTATGATCAGATCTAAACCCATACTCCGTGTCTCGATTTCATATGGATTATCATAGTAATTGTTAGCTAGGCAATTAAGCAATTAAGGGCAAACCATAACAGACAATCCAAATACTACTAATAAGACCAACAAGGAAGCATATTAAAGTAAATTACACAATAAGATCCATAGTAATCACAAACAAAAGATTTAGTTCATGATTAATGAATGAAAACTAAGAATCTACAATTGAATAACCATTAAAAGACAAAGATAGAAGAAGAGAAAAAGATAGAATCTGTTGTCTGCAGATTTGATGCTCCCTCCTTGCTCCTACTTTGAATCTTCAATGGTCTCTAAATTGCTTCAATCTCCAAATCTAATAAGAACTAGGGTTTTGGTCCTAATCTACTCTACTCTAATATAATGGAATCCTCCCCAATCCAAGTTATAATCAAGTATTTATAGTTCTAATGGATACCCTAGCAAGTTAGGCAACTAAAAATCCTATTCTAGCTCAAATTGGACAACATAACACCCAAATTAACTCTCCCCACCAACCAAGCGGCTACCAGTGGCCGCTTCAAAGCCAATTTAGGCGACCTCACTATTCTTGTGCGAGAAAATTTGTTGGCCGGCGTGCCTGTTCGCGCTACTGCTTTTTTCTGCGACTTCCTTTGGTAAAACAGGCATAACGTTTGATCCGCTAGGAGTTATGGGGCCTTCCATCTATCAAATCAAAGATATCGATGAGAGCTACAAGTTTCATTCTTTGAGAATTGACAGATTCTGGCCGGATCAAGATTGAAATCGGACTTGAACTAGATGTTATGTAAATTGCAAGCAGGACAACTTTGAGCTTTGATCTTTGTTGATAAAAGGCCATAACTCTCGCATTCGAACTCCGATTGGGACAATTCAAGATGTTCCGGAAAGCTAAGAAGTAGATCTACAATAAATTTCAAGTTCCAAGCAAAGAACTTGCATTTAACTTGGTGTTAAAAGCTCTGCAATCTTCCCTTCTTGCATTTGCTTGTATATTTTAGTCCAAAAGATGTCTGAATTGCTTTTCCTTGCTTCTTCATGCCAATGTCGTGTCATAGCCTACAAAATAACATAAAATGCATGAAATGCAATGCATTCAAAGTAACTACGAATGTGACGCCCCCAAAATAGATATACATCACCCATTCTGAGTCGCCAAATACATGGTACAGAAAATAACTACAACTTTATTATTACAATTGTCGTGCAAAATACGATAACACATACTGTGAGTTTAAATACAAATATTGTCTTCTAGACAATATCCACACTCAAATAAGTCCTCATTACAATTATTGATATCATGACCATTGATGAATACACGAATATCCTTAGCCCATAGTGCATGAATAATTTGTGGTTGTGATACTAATGAATATCCTTGGCTGTAGTGCAGGGATGATGTGTGTAAGACCCCGACTTTTATGAATAAAGATGATTTTTCTATAATTATCATTTTTGAATATTATGGAATGAATTTGTTATAATGTTATAGTTGTGGGTAGTATATATAAATTTTGCAAAGTATGCAAGTTGTTATATTATATTCGATTGGTCGGAGAATATTCGTTTTAGCAGGGAATATTCGTACAACGGCGCAATCATTGGTGGACCCCACAACAGAATTATTGTCGGATTGAGAAAATGACAAAAATATATTTATGAAAATAACGGCGAAAGTTTTATCATTAATACTATTGAACTACTCGGTAGTAAAGAAATGCTGATAATGCGTGGTTGCATAAGTAGCACACTGCAGATTGATTATTGATGATGCTTACGTGAGAAGTCACTTCGATTATACTCGATTATTGCTACGATAATTCTTTGCATCATATCTCTCATATTATTGATTCGATTATTCTCACAATATCATCTGCATAATATGTTATTTTATTGAGACGGCAAAGTTATTCATATTATTAAATTGCAATATTTACAATGTCTAGAAGTTCTGTCAATAAGAGGTTTGGTCACCTAATTGCGCGCCAATAGGGAGAAATCCTTATTGGAAAGCCCCCTCTTTCTTGGGAACGACCTGGTTGATAAATATTGTTAGTTATAATATTAATGATGAATGTTATTAAAATTGAAGTTGTGCTCGGAGTTGAATTTGGAGACGCGGACGATATTTGAGTCCGGAACGATGAAATTAGTAAAAATAGACTATAAACACAAATTTTCCGGATTTTACTATTTGGTCAAAAAGTCAACAGTTGACTTTTACGGGAAAAGTTAAACTTCAAAATTTTAAAATTTATATTTTTGATAAAAATAGTTTCATTGTGTTGGAATTATTTGTGTTAGTAAAAATCGACATTTATTTCGATAATAATTGATGTCTGGAGGTTATATTGACCAATCAGGTATTTAACCGGATAAATGAGCAATTGATTACTATTATTTCACATAATTATAACTATTTGTTCACATGTGTATACTATTGTTTCACATTCTTGTTACTATTAGGGGAGTTGGTGCAAGATTGATAATACTTGCATGACTAAGTTAAAAATTGAGGTATAGATGGAGGTACTATACTGTAATTCGTATTTTCATATGTCTAGAACTATTGATTCACATGATTTACTATTGAATCACATTATTTACTATTAGGGGAGGTGGTGCAAGTTTGATAATACTTGCATGACTAAATTAAAAATAAAGAAAAAGTTAGAGGTATTGTACTATAATTTTTCGAGCCCCAAAACGTGCAATTATTGAAACTATATTTTTCTATAAATAGAAGCTCATTCTTCCTTCATTTCTCACAAATTCACTAAAGCTATAGAGCAATTATTATAGAGAGAAATTGTAGAGCGAAAATCTGTAGAAGAAGAGAAGCCTGCTACCTCACTACTCCTATATCCAGTTTCTTTCAAAGGTAAGGGGTATTATTTCTTTCTTTTGTCTTCATGAAGAGAACTTCTGTTATTCCATTTTTTATTATTCTGTTTGAACATCCACGTGCATGCATGCGTTTTACCTGGGATTGTTTTAAATCTTTATTATTACATTGGAATATCTCTGTCTCTACGTTTTACGCTTGGGACCGGTTACATCTTTATTATTCTCATTGGAATATCACATTCTATGCGTTTTTACAGGACCGGTTTCGTCTTTATTATTACATTGGAATATCACATCATGCGTTTTATCTGGGACTGGTTAAAATCTTTATTATTACATTGGAATATCACATTTACGTTTTTAAGTGGGACACGGTTCCGTCTTTATTATTCGTTGGAATAACTTTTGCTGTGCTTGATCTCTACCGCATGCTTGGTGATTTCTTTTGTTATTCCATTCCTTATTATACTCGGTTGGTTAAAGTTTTGACTTCTATACTCCATGAAATTAGTAGAATATCCTTGATATTTGCGCTTCATCCAAAGATATCTTTTCATGAAAATATTCTTCGAGCATTCTTGAATTTTACTCTACAAAGAAGTTTCATGTTGACAATTTGGACGTTATTAGTTCTGGATAAATTAATTCGTGAACTTTTTTATTGAATTCTTATATCATTGTCATCATCCTCATGTTTATATTTTTTGAAAGTCATCTGTGGCTTTGTAGTGCATAGATGGACTTGGTATGATTACGACTTGGGATTATTCGGTATAATCATGGACCGTAATGTTATAAATGATGTGATAAAAGTTCTCATTGGCCCGTAGTGCATTGATGGACAGTTGTTGGCATGATCATGACCATTGATGAATACACGAATGTCCTTGGCCCGTAGTGCATGGATAATTGTGGTCGTGATACTAATGAATATCCTCGTCATTTTGTAGTGCGGGGTGATTCGATGATGTGGATTATTTATTAAAAGTCGAGTCCCAATGATAAAAGTGATGAAAACCCTTTTAAATCATAAAAGATAGTAGATTTTATTCTCTACTTGACTCTTTTAATGCATTGCTTGTTCCGCTACAGTTAAACTTGATGTCTATTGTATTTTATCAGTTTAACATTGTTGAAGACTAATGATAATTTATTACGCATTATCTTAGTCATAATATTTCTTCTTTGGGCTAGTTGAGCTCACACCTTTTGCTTTCATTGTTCTCTTCAGGAAATGAGAGCGTGGCGGGGACAAGTCGGAGAAGCGATTGGCGGTCCGGAGGATAGCATTAGTAGTCCTCACTATTACATTAAATAGTGTGACAATAAATGTAATGAGGACTTATTCTGAGAGTGGATATTGTCTAGAAGATAATATTTGTATTAAAACTCACAGCTCTTTTGTTGTATATTAAAGATTGTATTTGTATTATGTACCATGTATTTGGCGACTCAGGATAGGTGATGTATACCTATTTTGGGGGCGTCACAATGTGGATTATTTATTAAGCTGAGTCCCAACGATAAAAGTGATGAAAAACCTTTTAAATCATAAAAGATAGTAGATTTTATTCTCTACTTGACTCTTTTAATGGATTGCTTGTTCCGCTGCAGTTAAACTTGGTGTTTGTTATATTGTATAAGTTTAACACTGTTGAAGGCTAACGATAATTTATTCTGTATTATCTTAGTCATAATATTTCTTACTGGGCTAGTTGAGCTCGCCCTTTTACTTTCATTGTTCTCTTCAGGAAATGAGAACGTAGCAGGGACTAGTCGGGGAACGGAGTGACGGTCCAGATAATAGCATTAGTAGTCCTCATTATTTTGTTAAATAGTGTGATAATAAATGTAATGAGGACTCAATTGAGTGTAGATATTGTCTAGATGATAATATTTGTATTAAAACTCACAGCATATGTTTTGTCGTATTTTACACGACTGTTGTATAATTAAGTTGTATTTAAATTTTGTACCATGTATTTGGTGACTCAAGATGGGTGATGTATACCTATTTTGGGGGCGTCACAATCATTCATCGAAACTCAGCCACAACAAGAAGTTTAGACTAAGGATGATTTGGCTGGCTGCATATTTGCTGCACTCCTAAGAGATGCATAGTAAGGAAGGTTTACAAGTAGAGAAAGAATGGTAATAGTTTATCAAAGAAGTAAAGATTAATTTTAACATTATAAGGTATTGTTAACCCTTAAGGTATGATGACTAAATGTTAATGATATTGAATATGAACGTAAGAACAATGTGAACTATATCGGAAAAGCCGGAACCAATAGTAACAAATCTAAGTCATGATTAGATCTTAAAGGTAAGATATAGTTGTAATCATACTTGATTATATATTACCTAATGTGGTACGTTATGTGATCATATATTGTAAAGACTTAAACACTTAAATGAGAACGTGTTATATGTGTAGCAGACGCTAAAGGCAAGTATTCTAACCATTGTTCCAGTTCAATCTGGACAAGTTTTGTAATTTATGTACTCTTACACATGAAGTATTGTATGATGAAGTCAAAGCCAACTCTTTCGGCTAGACTTATATTATGTTTCTATCAAAGCATGGTCAATGTATTACCAAGTTATATTGGTGTGGTTTTCAAATGAAGACTGAGTATGCTAAAATGTTTTGTCGTCAAATGACAGGCACATGAGGTTGCCACAACTTAAACGTACATACGTTTAATGAATGTAGCGTTGATCAACATAGAGTATTATATAGTCGATCACCTAGACGTGCTCGTCGTAAGAAATGTCGGACTTACGGACTTAGTGTCGGGATGTCCTTTTCTAAAGAACTTATGAAATGCTCAAGGTCTTGGACCGGAATTGATGTTTTACTAAATTTTGTTGTTGTAAAACGTTTTGAAGGAAAAGAAGTGCTATTTTGAATTATCAATAGTACTTCGTAACTATTATTCAGTTATCGAAGATATGCGATTCCTATGTTTCAAGCATGTTGTTTATTAGAAATGTTATACTTCCTGAGCTAGTCATGCTCACTCTTGCTTGAACCATATGAACACTGCTAAGATCGAACGGACTGAAGGCTCCAGCAAGGATAAGGGCAAAGCGAAGACGAACCCATAGAATACTTATGTAATAGTATAGGGTGAATGATTGTAATATATTTGATATTATGACAAGAACAATGTAATGGTTATAAAGAACCTGGGAAAATGTATGTGTGAATGGTAGTACCGTGTAGCACCATCTGTCGGGTTGGAAGATACCCGGATTTGGGAGCGTCACATTAATTCAGTAAGAAACAAAGAGAATACAATTTGAATGAGTTGACCTCAGTGTTAATTTTTGTCAAGGATGTCAAAAATGGAGTTTCTTTGTAAAAACATGGAATTCAAAGGATTTAAATTGTTTGTAGTTGTTGTTTAATTGTTCTAAGTTAGTATATATGTGATGAATAATGTTTATATGAATTCTATGTCATATGGGTATGCATAATTTGCTATTTTATGTGTGAAATTTGTGATGGTTGGATTTGAGCAGTGTTAGCAACAGATCAAGATAGTTTTACATACGCACACCAGTATGATTCTATACCGGGTGTCAAGACCAAAAATGACGTAGCTGCGCGGTTCCAGTTTAACTAAAAGTGAGTTCTATTTTAAAAAATGGATGTTAGTATATCTAATAGATTTTGTGATTCTAATAATATGTGTAGGTGAACGTGAGTTGTAATTTATAACTTACGCACGAGGCAAGTTTCTTTACCCCTAAACTTTACTTGAGCGAGTTCTTTAACTCTAAACTCTATTTAAGCAAGTTGTGAACTCTAATCCTTGTTTGATATATCCTAACTTGTTTATAATTAAGCAAGTTTTCCCAGGTTTATTCTCCTTATAACGAATGCAAGTTCTTGAACTTAAAATCTCTAAATGAGTTGTCATATCTCATTTACTTTACACAGTTTCTAATCTTTATTGTTATATTGAGCAAGTTTCGTTCTCAACTTGTTAGTCATTAATGCATGTTTAATAATTCAATTCTCTTATTCGACAAGATTATAACCTTAGCTTAATATTGTTCAAGCAAGGTTTAATGTATTACTCAATGCTTATGCTTTCTAGTTTGTTTCTAAGCCTGACTTTGATATATAGTTGGTTCACCTATGATTCCTAACTATTCCATATTATGTTGTTATTGATCATTCGAAATGATGTTGAACTTGGTTGATTCAACTAATCCTTTAGTTTTTTTTTGTTGCTAAATTAAGACTGAAATAAAAGAAAAAATAAGTACAAAGGTCAAATCCCAAGCAGTATACCATAGCCATCATAGGACAGGCCCTATGATGGCTGTAGTAAGCCAAAACTAGTCACTAGCATACAAGGATTCAACAAGGAACAAAGAAACAACAATAAACAACCAACATTTGGCTTGAAATTAGTTAATGCAGCTGCAACAAGCAGAAGAAGCATAACCACAGATAAAACATCAAGGAGAAATGCATAAATCAGCATCAAACAACAAGACAACAGAACCAGCAGCTAAAGCAGCTACAGCAGTTGCGCACAACCAGCAGCACACGGCACACAACAGCCCATCCACCCAGCATAGCACACGGCAGCACACAGTTTGAAACCCAGCAGCTGCCGAGAAACTATCTGCCTCTTTCCAAAGCAGCTACATCAAAGCAGACTGACTACAACAGCTAAAGCAAAACCTCCATTAAGCCCACTACCATCAAACAAGAGGCAACTGCTGCAGACAACAGACCCAACTTAGCAGACCTCAGGCCTAATATAGCAGTCCAAAGACCCAAAAGTAAGCTACTCAAGACTCAGGCCAACCAGCCCAAGACCACAGACCTACACTGAAAAGCTGCAGGGCAGGGCAATTCCGGGAGCATCAAACCAGCCCCTCAAGCATAAATGACCAGCTAGGAATAATCCCCCAAAGACAAGAGAAAACATTCTGCAGAGGAAACGAATGGCAAACACCAGCAGTAGTATAGCAGACACCAGCAGAACAGTATGACAATCAGAAAAACCCTACTGCTACAACCTAAACTATCTGCATAAAATCAGCTGCAACAAAGGAATTGCGGCCACAAAATGCAGAATATGAGAGAAGCAGTAGAAGCATCAATCGACTAGCAACCCAACCGTGCAGCAGTAACAGTATAGGAGCTCAGCTCAACCATGTAGCAGCAGCAGAACTGAACAACGCCCATTAACAGCAAGGAGAATGCATGAGAGCAAACAAACCAGACCCCATTCTCCAGCCCAGAAAGGTTACTACACAGAAATCACAGCAGCAACAGCCCATAACAAAATCAACACAATGATCCCAGCAGCCCAAACCCAGCCCAAGGTGAGACCGACCAGTAGACCCAGCAGAGAAACCAGACCCCAAACCTGAACCCAAATGACAGTTACAGCACAAGAGATCTATAGCATAGTCTAGACTTGATTTTTTGAAATTTAGTATTAGAATGAAGCCCACACTTAATCAAGTGAATAATATCACGAATAAGAATCTGAGCAGGGATGGAAGTATGAGAGAAGATTCTAGCATTTCTTTCGGTCCAGATTCTATAGACCACAGAAGCAAACCCAAAATGGAGAAGGCTAGAGTGAAAATTAATGCAGGAACGGCTAGAGATAAAGCCAGTAATAGAAGTCCAACTTCTACTAAATCCTCTCCAACCGCACTGCCTAAGAACATCAACCAGAATTTGAAATGAAAAGGAGCAATCAAAGAATAAATGGTTGAAGGTTTCCCTATCATTCAAGCAAAGCACACATAGGGTTGATATCAAGGCCAAATTGAGTCAATCTGTCAAGGGTCCGAAGCCCCTTATGAAAAGCAAGCCAGAGAATAAATGATTGCCTAGGTGGCACAGTCTTATGCCAAACCAAGCTATGCCAGGGCATGGTAGGGCCAGTCAGACGAAAAGAATTCCAGATAGTAGAAGCCTTTACATTTGTAGCCACGGTACCATCCCACAGAAGACCATCACTTTTTGCTGAGTCACAAGGTCTAGAGTAGTCAAAAGAATTTCGAAAAAGCAATGACACTGGTGATTCGAAGCAGGTAACACCCACCTAGAATTATGAATAATGTTGTTCACACTGGCATGAGGACCAAGCCCAGAGTTGACAATCAGAGACGAACGAACAGAGTTTGTCAAAGGAGAATGATTAATCCATGGGTCAAACCATAGGCTAGTTAGTAGCTCCATTTCCTATGTCATAAGATATGTGTCTCCGAGCAAGATCCCTGTGTTGTAACACTTTCCTCCAGATCCAAGAACAGTCAGGAGGGATCGGAATAGCCCAGAAAGATTTCGTCTTGAGCACAGTGACATGGACCCATTTAGCCCAAAGAGAGGGAGAAAGGGGGTTATAATGACTTGTCAAAGTTGCAACAATATAAGCGAATTATTCCAGTCCGCAAGGTTTTTAATAGCAAGACCACCCTCTGCAAAAGGGAGACAAATCTTTGTCCAAGCAACTTTAGACCCAAATTTGTCCATGGAAGGGCCCTTCCATAAGAATCTAGACATGGAAGACTGAAGATCTTTCAAAACCGCTGCAGGAAGGATGAAGTGAGCCGACCAATATGCTTGAGAGGAACAATCCTATTATAGGGGAATTATTTACGCGATGCGTTTAGATGTTTGTGCACAAAACGAAGGGTTGATCACCCTAAGTACGGGGAGTCCCTACAGTTATGACTGTTTAGGTTAAAGTTGAAAGATTACTTGTAACCTTGGACATAGTTCGCGGTCTTATGACCCTCAGATATATTTCATATTTTGATTCCAGTTTTTGGTTATCATTGACAGAGTATTATTCAGTTCTGAAAGAGAGGGACGAAGCGATGTTAGATCTGCAGCAAAAGAGTAAAATTTAGTATAATATAAACCCAATAAATCCACATAAACATACACATAAATATATATATATACAAACCTCCAAAACTCTTCAACTAGAGAGAAAGTGTAGATGCGGACGACGCCGTATCATCGTCGCCGACAGTCAACATCTGACAGAGGGGAGTGTCTCACCATTCTTGGAGATCAAGGGTTTGCAGAGGTGTGAAAATATGATTTTGATAAGATGAGAGGAAGTGAAAAGGCAGGGTGAGAAGAGAGAGTTACAGATTCAATGTATAGGACACATAAGAAGAAAAAGAGAAGAGACATGAGGTACGAGAAGAGCTTTGAGAGAAAAGGGATGAAAAGTGATTTGATGAGACTGAATGAACGAATGGAGAGGAAGCGTGAATGAACTCATCCAATAAATCGAGTTAACTCAGCAATTTTTCAAATTAGAAGAGGCGATTTTTTCAAATTGATTTGATTTAATGATATACTTTGACGTTAATCTGACGTCATCTTGGCCGTATTTTTATATATAAGGATTGATGCTACTCATTAATTTATATTAGTTGTTTTGGATAATCCTTTGGATAAGTTTATAATTTGTTACACTAGATATTATTTACTCTTAAACAAATTATCAACTATATATATTGACAATTGTTATTTTTAGAACAGAAAATTAATATTTTCATAAAATTTTACTAACATGAATATGTGAGTCCCATATACCATTCATATGGGGAGAATTTTACCAAAAGATCATTTTTTTTTTCTTGTGAAAAATCAATTCCCTATATATTTTAATTTTCAATTCAATTAAACTTTATTTTTGTTCAAAAATATAATTGCTTCATTTTGTCAAATGTATCCCCGTTTACAAGGGGCCGTAAAACAAATTTATAAAAACTTGACAAAGCTAATATAAACTATAAACACAATCATTAACGAGACAAAAATCACCAATTTAAAAAATGGATATAGACAAGCAAGTATTTCCCTTCCATAGGAGGAATACCAAAGGAAATAAATAACTTGATGCAGAAAAAGAGACAAAAAGAGAAAAATGGGGAAAAGTTTGGCCCTACGCCCACCCATCTAGAAAATCTTGACTTTTAGGAGCCACAACAACAATATAAAACTTACTTTTTCGTCATTAAATCAAAAGAAATAATAAGTGATAATGGACCATATGGAGTCATTCATGACTCACAAAATGTGCCAACCTCTATTTTGATCATATACACACAAAGTTTTCCAATTCAATTCAATTCAATTCAATTCCTCCCTCTTTTCTCTCCATTTTCGCTACCCTGCAAATAGATATCATGTTTGATTCCATAACACAACACACAAACGAATTGAATTTTGGCACGAAGCCTAGAAAAGAAGCTCGAAACTATGAAAAATATAGGAATTTAAATGGTGGGGGAATTCAATTTAGGCCTATACAAGATGATGAATCTGGTGTTTGTTCACCACCCTTATGGAGGAAAAGTCCCCCTAGAATTCCGATCCATTCGGAACAATCTTATAACAGTTTTCGAATTCTTCCCCCTTCTTCAAGAGCTCAAGCCATTGCCAGAGGCCAGAAGGAGCTTATGGAGATGGTTCAAGCCATGCCCGAATCGTCTTACGAGCTATCCTTAAAAGATCTTGTGGAATATCATAGTGTGAAAAAGCTAGAAGAGACGTGTTTGGTGGAAAATCAAGAGGAAAGTTTGGTGGGAAAGAAAAGTTTGAGCAAGAAGGGTAGTGTAAAGAGGCAAGAAAGTATGAAAAAGATTGAAAAAAAGGCAAAAATGGTACGAAGTGGAAGCAATATTAATGAAAACAATAAGGGATTGTTTCTTAAGATGGTCTTTCCAATTTCTTTAGGAAGAAGGAAAAAAAAGAACTCAAATCTTTATGCTAAAGTTTCTCTGAAACCGGAAGCAAATTCGGATAATAAGGGCGTAAAGGTTGAGAAGGAGTGGTGGAAGAGGAGATCTTCGGTTTCCGATGAGAGTGAAAGTGGGAGTAGTATAAGTGGAAGCTCCGGCAGCAGTGGAAGTAGTGGCAGCAGTGGGAGTAGTAGAAGCAATCGTAGCAACAGCGGCAGGTATGATTATTTCCTTCTTTTTTTAAAAAGAAAATTTAGTTCAAGATCTGTTTATTTTTCTTTGGAAGATTAAGAAAAATCATAAGTGAGAATAATTCTATTTAGTTGGCTTTAGTAACATTAATTAGGTACTAGAATGTAGTAATTAGTTAGTGTTTATGGGATTATCTATGTTCAAACTTAATGCAAGGAACGGTCGCTATTAGCGTTAATAGCGTATGCAGCAGTAGCATTTAATAATAGTGTACAGTGCCTATAACTTCCAAACGCGAGTATAACAAGTTAGATTAGAATAAATTGTTTGTAAATACACTTTTATTTCATGAAAGAAATAAAAATTAGGCACAGCCGCCAAAGAAAAAAGTATATTCTTGATGCAAAAACACTAAGATAATTGATCACTTTTTTAATTGAGTTCTGTTATGTATTAGTATAAATTTATTTTGAATTAAAATTGTAAAGTTTATCAATATATGAAATTGATAAAAATTATATGAAGACTTCACTTATTACACATCTCTCAAAAAATTTATCATAATACTTATTTATATAATTGTCAATCAAAAAGTTGACCTAAACTTTTGTAATATATATTATTTTTCTTTTTAATTTGTAAATACAGAGAAAAAAGTAGATAATTGATCCCCTTTTTTAATTTGTAAATATGGAGAAAAAGTATATAATTAACTCCTTAGTCCTTAAGTTACACAAATAGGTTGTTATTTATTTAAGGAAATATAATATCAAGTAACTTACAAACTAATATTGGATTTCTTATTAGTTGTTTAATCTAAAAATCATATTAGTCAAAGATACACTTTAAAAAAAAAACAAAAAAACAGGGCACTCTAGAAGGAATTTTTGGTTAAAAAACAAATTAAGTACTTAAAATCCAATACACGTTTATGTAAATCTACACGTATACGCTACAACCAATACTACAGCTCATCAAGATTCAAGATCATGCTAATGAATAAATACTCATCAGTATTTTTTGGATGTGATTGTTCCCATGTTCTAGAATTCAAAATAAAAAATTAAAAAATTACGCAGCTGCACAAAAAAAAAATACAACAAAATTATAAAAGAGTGTTATTATATATAACGATAAATATGACGATATAGTGTGTTATATTTTATCGATTACACTTCTATATGAGTCGCAATTTCCATTTGACATAAACCTAGTGGACATATAAATTATTTTTTATTACAATTTCTTTTTACCAAAATTTATCGGTTTTATGAATGTAATATTGCAGGAAAAAAAACGGTTGCTTACGCGGATTTTTGCCTTTTTCCTCCAAGAAAAATAAATCTGCAAAGTGAAAAGAGTTGCTGCTGGTTGCTGCATATTCTAAATGGCATACTCTAGACAAACTTCCTGTAAACAGCCAAAGCTTGCTAATAATGCTTACCTGAAGTAGATTAGAATATTTTGAGATCTTTACAGAAGAAATAGTAAGTGTAGAATTTGTATATTGTTTGGGGGTTAAAAAGAAATTTGTAATGCTGTGTGTTAGAAGATTTTCGGGTTTTTTGACTTTTGTGATTGAGAGGCCTAAACTTTTGGTTCAGCTGACGGTAGTAGGCAAGAGCTTAGACTTGAAAATTAAATTTTTAGGATTTGGATTATAGACGGTCAAAAATAGGCGATTTATATAGATGAGAGTAAATTGTATGATACTTGTATACAAATGTCATCTAAAATGTAATTTTTCAATATATCAATATATCAATGCAACTTGTTTCTATTGATTCATCCAAAAGGACTGTCCATTTCAAACTGTCTGGAATAAGAATCCAAATCTTTACATAAGTTTGTAGTTTTCTTTCTACTGCAAAACAGGGCAGTAAGGGCTATTCTAGCCTAAGTTATAACGACTAAATGAAAACTAATTCACTATGCATACAACTTATGTAACACTGGTTTTTTCATAAAAGTTATCTCTTATACGAGTGTAAGACTGATTTATTATTACGTGAGCGTGAGACCGGCTTATTATTTATATGGATCTTGTAAAAAATAATAATTTTATTTTTGTAAATTCTTAAATTTCTTAATTTTATTGTTGGTCGTTTTTGCATTAGTTTCACTTAAATAATAATAATAATAATAATAATAATAATAATAATAATAATAATAATAATAAATAAATAAATAAATAAAGGCACTTTTAATGATGTTGACCAAAAACAAACAAACTTGGGGGGGGCAATTATGAAGGGCAACTCACCAAATTTTGAAATGAGTTTGAGGAGTGTAATATAAGATGGATGGAAGCTCTTACCATGCGGTGCCTGCATATATAACAACAAACTTCCTCTATATCTGAATTGGTAATAATGGACACAAACTTGGTGTAAAGCATAAGCAAAATCAATTTTTGTCGTGATAGTAGTTTACTATCAATTTTTCTCATGTTTGTGAATTTTAAAAAAGAAGGGAAGGGATGAGATTTTTATAATATTTTTTTTGTGAGTTTAGAAAGGAGGGAAGGGAAGGGAAAATAATTTTGTGCTTAAACTACATTATTACTATATTACTCTTATATATAAATATAATAAATGTATGATTTAATAATGTATTGAATTATTTTGTCCATTTTTTTATGTTCTTACATATATATATATATATATATATATATATATATATATATATATATATATATAAACTCTAATTTATTATTATGAGTACATGATCAAACCTTTCATATTATTTGGTCCTTGGCCGGTGACACAATTCAAACCATGGTTGGGTGAGGGTCACATAGTGATAAGTGAGTTTTATATTCTCGAATCGGTTCTTAATTTAAGTTTAATCGGTGTTAATTTCTTATTTTTATGTTTGTTTTTATTCGTTTAGTGTTATTTTGTGTGTAGGTTTGGTGGTGTTACAATTGATCAAAAAGGATGGAATTAAGGTGTATTGTGGCAAGCAAATGAGAAAAACAGGATAGAAGTCAGAAGCCACCCCCAAAATAAGGCTATTTCCATACAAAACCCCCGTGGGGTCTTAAACTCGAAGTCGAGAGAGCATGCTGCATTTGGGGTGGGCTATTTTCAAGCTAACACCCATGCAAGGCGAGAATGCGGAGACGAGTATTCTTCTAGTTGGTTTCTAATGCTGCAAATGTTGAGTTTAAGTGATGTTAATAGCTTAGGACTCCTAATGACAGGGAATTTGAGTTAGATTTCATGTCTTAGCTAGATATATTACAAAAAACAACAAGATAACAACGAACAAAAAAAGAGGCAATTAACATAGATTGAAGACAGATTTTTGGAGCAAGCATTGGAGAGAAAATAATTGAAGGATTTTCGTATCAATTGCGAATTGGACTAAAGAGAAGGGTGTTCTGAAGTTATTCTTTTCTTTTAGTTTATATTTGTAATTGAAAGGATGACATCTTTAATTTATTCAGTTTTTAATTCATTTATGATGAATTAAATCACTTTTTAGGCTTATGATGGATCTTTAAGTGAAACAATGGTTATGTAATCTTTGATTTTCAGTTTAATAAGTTATTCCTCAATTTATCTATGTTAATTTGAGCTTGAATTTATGAATTGCCTGATCAACAATTCTTTGTGGACTTGTATAGATTCGAGAGAGGAAAAACGAGTCTAGACTTAGTTAATATAGCATGTGTTCTTGAATTCTGTGAATGAATGGGATCTTGATGAATGTTAGGGTAGAGATATGCTTGACATCGCATGTAATCGAATAGAGAACTTAAACTTAAACCTTCTTTGATTGTAATTCACATAAAGATATAGTGAGTTAGTTAATTAAGGTGATTAACTTAATTCTATCTAAATTGTGGATTTAAGTTAATACGGGGTTAGTGCATCGAGAGGTGGCTAATTCTACTTTCGTATTCTTGATTAATAAACTGGGATAGTAAATTAAACTGGAGTAAAGTATAATAATCAGAGTGAAGCTTAGGGTGAAGTTGTAAGCCTAATTCTCCAATATTTGTTTAGAAATTCAGTTTTTAAGATTTGTGATTGTTTTGTGATCTTAGTATTTTTAATAATTTTAATCATTAATTTGGCTAGTTTAATAAAATTAGGATTAATAGGAAGCTAATAATTGTGGGAGTTAATTTCTTACTAATAACCACGAACGATACTCGACTTACTATTATATTACTTGTTGACCACGTATACTTGCGTGTTGTGCGTAATCCCAACAAGTTTTTGGCGCCGTTGCCGGGAAACTTTTAGTAGAGATTTTAATATTTTGCGATATCAGTTTAATTAGTTCAGTTTTACTTCAACATTTTTATTTTTTTTGTTCGTCTTATTTCAGGTTTTTGAAGTTGGTTTATGCAAACTCGATCCAAAAATCCAGACTTGCTTCCTTTTTAGGACGACATTGAGAGACGCTTTCAAAGGCTAAGTAAGTGGATTAAGGAGACAAGGGAAGACTTCAAAAACTCTGAAAAAGAAGATGCAATGGTTGTCGAAGACCAGAAAGCGTTGAGGGAGTTTGCTACACCCAAAGTGACTGAACTGCAGTCGAGTATTTCCAGGCCTGCTATAGCTACGAATACATTTGAGATCAAGCCTGGGACTATTCAGATGATTCAAAATTCAGTTCAGTTTGGGGGACTAGCGAATGATGATCCGAATGAACATTTGGTCAGTTTTCTGGAGATTTGTGACACCTTAAGGTATAATGGGGTGTCGGATGACGCAGTTAGGCTTCTCTTGTTCCCATTTACTTTACAGGACAAGGCAAAGAATTGGTTACACTCGCTACCGCCGGGATCAATAACTACATGGGAAGACCTTGCTCAAAAATTTTTAGCAAAATTTTTCCCACCAGCGAAAACTACAAAAATGAGGAATGAGATAACTATGTTCGAACAACAACATGGGGAATCTTTGTATGAGGCATGGGAAAGATACAAAGAGTTGCTTAGGAAAAGCCTACATCACGGATTGCCTAAGTGGTTGCAAATGAATACTTTCTACAATGGATTACATGGGAATCTCAGGACCAGTATTGATGCAGCTTCGGGTGGAGCGTTTATGACTAAGAGTTATGAGGAGGCTTACGAGTTGATAGAGATAATGGCAGCTAACAACTACCAGTGGCCCACGGCGAGAACGACACACCCTAAGGCAGCTGGCGTGTTAGAGGTAGATGGAGTGACGAAAATAGCAGCGCAGATTTCAGCACTATCTAAGAAGTTAGATGTTTTGTCAGGGGTACAAACACAACAGGTTGTAGTTATTTGTGAATTGTGCGTGGATGAACATCCTACAGATCAATGTACAATCAACCCAGCGTCAGTGCAATTTGTGGGTAGCTACAACAGGATTCCACAAAACATGTACCAAAATACATACAATTCGGGGAATATGAATCATCCTAATTTTTCGTGGAGTAATAATCAGCATCAGCAAGCTTCACGACCATCTTATCCCTCAGGATTTCAGAATCAACAACAACAACAACCAGTTCAACATCAAGAGAGGAAATCAGATTTAGAGGAATTGTTGTCAAAGTATATAACAAGCAATGAAGCAGCCATGAAAAACCAAGCAATCGCCATGAAATCGCAAGAGATAGCCATTAAGAATTTAGAAAATCAGATGGGACAAAATGCCTTAGCATTGAACAATATACCACAAGGGACTCTACCAAGTGACACCGAAAGAAATCCGAAGGGAAATCACGAACAGTGTCAGTCAATCACTTTGAGAAGTGGAAAACATCTAGATGGGAAAAGTGCAGAAAATTTAATTATAACAGATGACAAGGTTGATGAGAACAAAGTGGTTGAAGAAAAACAGGGTGAGGAAAAGTAGGTTGAACAAACAAAGTTAGATAACAAACCGGTTGTTTATCCTCCATAAATCGTTTCATTGAGAGAGTCCAAAAGCGAAATTAGATAAGCAATTTGCAAAATTTTTGGAAGTTTTTAGAAACTTGATTAACATCCTTTTGCGAAGCCCAAGCGGATGCAAGTTATGCAAAATTTATGAAGGGTATTCTATCTAGGAAAAGAAGTTGGAAGATTTTGAAAGCGATGGCATTAAGCAGGAGTAGTGTAATGCGGTTTGATGACAGTTGCCATCAAAGTTGAAAGATCCGGGGAGTTTTACCATTCTGTGCACAATTGGGAACACGGTGTTCAATAAGTGTTTATGTGATTTGGGAGCAAGTGTGAACCTTATGCCATTATCAGTTTATACAGAATTGGGTTTACCTGCTCCAAAGCCTAAGAACATTTCATTGCAGTTGGCAGATAGGTTAGTCACGTACCCGAGAGGCATTGTGGAGGACATTTTGGTCAAGGTTGACAAATTTATATTCCCTGCGGATTTCATAATTCTGGATTTTGAAGAAGATAAGAACATCCCAATCATCCTAGGGAGACCGTTCTTGGCTACAGGTAGGACGCTCATCGACGTACAAAAAGGTGAACTAACTATGAGGGTCCAAGATCAAGAAGTAAAGTTCAATGTTTTCAAGGCCATGAAATTCCCTACGGATGAAGATGAGTGTTTCAAGATGGATATCATTGATCAGATAATCAGCGAAGACATGGGTAAAAGTTTGGCTAACGGGAAAAGACATTATTGGGAGATGAAGATTTAGATGATCCGAAGTTTGTGGATTACTTGCAGATGCTAGACTCCTTGCCACGAGTTAGTAGATTCAAAGCACCATTTGAACCGTTGCACACGGAGGAAAGAGCCACAACAAAGATGAAACCTTCATTGGAGGAGCCACCAACGCTCGAGCTTAAGCCACTTCCTAAACACCTCAGGTATGCATATTTAGGCAATTCTAATTCTTTACCTGTTATTATTTTTGCTGCGCTTAACGAATTGCAGGAAAGTAAGCTGCTAAGAGTGCTTAGAGAACATAAATTGGCTATAGGATGGACAATTGCAGATATCAAAGGAATCAACCCATCCTTTTGCATGCACAAAATTCTGATGGAAGAAGATGCAAAGCCGACAGTGGAGCAACAGAGACGGCTCATGTGACGCCCCCAAAACAGGTATACATCACCCATCTTGAGTCGCCAGATATCACACTACATAAATCAAATACAAACTTCTTTTATGCAACTGTCGTGTAACATACGACAAAACATAGCTGAGTTTTTACATGAATATTGTCTCATAGACAGTATACAAACTCAAATTTAATCCTCATTACACTTATTATCACACTAAGTAGTGAGGATTGCTAAAACAACCATCTCGGGCCATCACTCCATTCCCCAACTAGTCCCAGCTATATTCTCATTTCCTGAAGAGAATAATGAAAGAAAAGGGTGAGCTCAACCAGCCCAGTAAGAAATATTATGACTAAGATAATGCAGAATAAATTATCCTTAGCATTCAATAGTGTTAAACTAATAAAATACAATAAACATCAAGTTTAACTGCAGCGGAATAAGCAATCCATTAGAAGAGTCAAGTAGAACATAATGTCTACTATCTCCTTTAGATTAAAAGTCCATCGTTAATATTTTATTCCTGTAATACTCATCAACAGTTCTTTGTTATACCCAAGACAAAAAGAACTATCATCACCTGTCTTCACCTGAACCACTAAAGATTATAGTTAAATCCACAATTCATATTTATAATCATGTAAATCAACAGTTTCTCCTTGCCACAAAGGCTTAATAGAACGTTTACTCAATATCCTTACCCCAAAGGCTAAAGATATTCAAATGTAATAACAATGATCATACCAATCGGTTTTCTACCTTTGCCTACTGGGCCAAAGATATTCAACTATAAAACCAATGGTCATGATCATACCAATCAATTGTTTGTCGATCGCACTACGACCAAAGACATTCAATTTGTTAACTAATGGTCATGATCACGCTTAATCACATCATCGAATTATCCATGCTTTACGGGCCAAGGATATTCGTTAGTATCACCAGTGGTCATGATCATGTCATACACCTGTCTATCTTTGCACTACGGGCCAAAGCTTTCAATCAACATTTCATCTTTACACATAAGCCAAATATATACAATTGTAAAATCAATAATCAACAGTCCATCTTTGCACGTAAGCCAAAGATATACATCCATAAAACCAATAATCAACAGTCCATCTATGCACGTAAGCCAAAGATGACTTTCATCACAATATAAGCATGAGGATGATGACAATGATATAAGCATTAATCAAACGCAATCAATGATAAATATTAAAGACTTTAAATTTTATCCAGAGTTTAAAAATATCCAAATTGTCAAACATGATACTGCTTTGTGGAGTAAAATTCAAGAATAATATTCATGTATCTAAAATAATTTGAACGAAAAAGAAATAAATCTTTCGGGTAAATAGTACCCCGTGAATAGTAACTCATGAATAGAACTACTCGTAAATAGTACTCCGTAAATAGTACTCCGTATTCGTACATAGTACCGTATACATAAATAATGTCATATGCGCAAATAGTACCATATACATGAATAGTGCCGTATACGTGAATAGTGTCGTATACGTGAATAGTATTCAAACACAAAAAGATAAAGTTTCACAATAAAATCCATATCAATATTTATAACACCTTAATCCAAATGTAATAAATCACTTAATAATCTCATAATCTAATATTATTAATATTACCACAATATTTAATCATTTCTTAAACTTATAAACAATTTATTTTAATTGTTTACACTTTACTAATTAATGCATTTAATCATCCTAAAATGCCAAACACATAAGATTTTATCACCAATAACCAAAACTCTCATAAAAAATCTGCATATACCTTATATAGGATTCTCAAGCCATAAAATCCTATTTTTTAATTTTCTTACTTCACATAACATATTTAATTCATTTACTCATAACTAGCCCATTTTCATGAAAAAATACCAAATTAGTACAAACAAATTTTTTTTCTGGAATTTAGCAGAATATAGTCCCATATTGAACATATATTTTTCTCAGAATTTTTAAAATTCATTTACTATTTTTGGACACAATCTAGAAAACTCATCAAATTATCATTTAAAATTTTTTTAGAATTTTTGAGGGTCGGAAAAATTATGAAACTGCCCCTGGCAGAAACCCCTAATTACAACGGTTAAATAAAAATAATATTCCTTACGAATATTGAACAAAAATAATATTCCTTACGAATATTAAACGAATATAATGAATATTGAACGATAATAATATTCATACGAATACGAAAAATAATATCTCTTCAGAATATAAAAAAATAATAACCCTTACCTCAGAAGAAGACTAAATACTGGAGTAGTGAAGTAGCAGACTACTCTTCTTCTTTCTCCCTTATATATAACTTCTCTCTCTATAATTGCTCTTATGAGTCTTAGTGAATTGGTGAGAAATGAATGAAGAATAAGCTTCTATTTATAGAAAAATATAGTTTCAATAATTGCACATTTTGGGGCTCGAAATATTATAGTATAATACCTTCCTCTTTTTCTTCATTTTTAATTTAGTCTTGCAAGTATTATCAAACTTTCACCACCTCCCCTAATAGTAAATCATGTGAATCAATAGTAAATCATGTGACTCAATAGTTCTAAACATGTGAAAAAATTAATTATAGTATAATACCTTCAACTATACCTCCATTTTTAATTTAGTCATGCAAGTATTATCAATCTTGTACCAACTCCCCTAATAGTAAATCATGTGAATCAATAGTACACACATGTGAACACATACTTATAAGCATGTGAATTAATAGCAATTAATTGCTCATTTATCCGATTAATTACCCAATTGGTCAATATAACTTCTAGACATCAATTATTATCAGAATAGATGTCGATTTCCACTAACACTAATAATCCCAACACAATGGAACTATCAATTTCATCTTTAATCAACACGAACTTATTCATCATTTATATTATAATTCACAATATTTAACAATCAGGTCGTTCCCAGGAAAGAGGGGGCTTTCCGATAAGGATTTCTCCTTATTGGCGCGTAATTAGGTGACAAAACCTCTTCTTGACAGAACTTCTAGACATTATCAATATTGCAAATAATAATATGAATAACTTTGCCGTGTCAATTATTGATTTAATAATATAACATATTATCACGAGATGATCTTTGTGACAATAATTGAATCAATAATATGAGAGACATGATGCAGCAATTACTGTAGCAATAATTGAGTATAACTGAGTGACTTCTCACGTAAGCATCAATAATCAATACCGTGTCCTACTATGCAACCACGCGTATTACTATACTTTTATCACTGATTATTTTATGACAACTTTCTTACTTTGAAATTTTTTCACATATCACCCTTAACTTTAACCTTTTATCAATTTAACCATTTACTAAAATAGAATAATTATAAGAAAATTGAATACTTTCATTTCATAAAATTCGGGGTCTCACAGCTCAACCCAATTATGAAGGAAGTTGTGAAGAAAGAAATACTAAAATGGTTGGACGCGGGTATCATCTACCCAATTTTCGACAGTAAGTGGGTCCGCCCGGTTTAATGTGTGCCAAAAAAGAAGGAATGACCTTGGTACAAAATGATGACAACGAGCTAATTCCGACAAGGACAGTGATTGGTTGGAGGGTGTGCATGAATTACAGGAAGTTGAATAAGGCGACCCGCAAAGATCATTTTCCTTTGCCTTTTATTGACCAGATGTTGGATAGATTGGCGGGCCACAAATTTTACTGCTTATTGGATGGGTATTCGGGGTATAACCAGATAGTCATTGCTCCTGAAGATCAAGAGAAGACCACTTTCACTTGTCCATACGGCACATTTGTATTCAGGAGAATGTCCTTCGGCTTGTGTAATGCACCCGCTACCTTTCAACGGTGTATGATGGCCATCTTCTCGGACATGGTGGAGAAAAATGTGGAAGTCTTCATGGACGACTTTTCTGTCTACGGGGGTGATTTTGATGCTTGTCCAGAGAATTTGGTGAAGGTTCTTAAGAGATGCACAGAAACAAATTTGGTACTTAACTGGGAAAAGTGTCATTTCGTGGTTGAGGAAGGAATAATTTTGGGGCACAAGGTTTCAGCGAAAGGATTAGAGGTTGATAAAGCAAAGCTAGAAACGATTGAAAAGCTTCCATCACCAACTTCAGTAAAAGGAATCCGTAGATTTTTGGGACATGTCGAGTTCTACAGGAGATTTATAAAAGACTTCTCTAAAATTGCAAAACCATTGTGCAGTCTTTTAGAGAAAGATTCAGTTTTTAAGTTTGATGAGGATTGTAAATTGGCATTCGAGCTATTGAAGAAGAAATTGACTACAGCTCCAGTTATCGTCAAACCGGATTGGAATATGCCTTTTGAGTTAATGTGTGATGCAAGCGACTATGCAGTTGGGGCTGTCTTGGGTCAACGCCGAGATAAGGTATTTCATGCCATATACTATGCAAGTAAGACGCTACGGAAAAGGAATTGCTTGCAGTAGTATATGCCTTTTGATAAATTCAGAGCATATTTGATCGGAACAAAGGTTGTAGTTTATACTTATCACTCGGCTATTCGGTACTTAATTTCAAAAAAAGATGCTAAGCCACGCCTCATCAGATGGATTCTCCTTCTACAAGAATTTGACTTAGAAATAAAAGATAGAAAGGGTACGGAGAATCAAGTTGCAGATCATTTGTCAAGGCTGGAAAATCAAAAAAAAGATGAAGAGGATAATTGTGTAATTAATGAGTCATTTTCGGATGAGCAACTGTTTGGAGTTAATGCAGAATTTCCATGGTACGCAAATTTCGCCAATTATCTAGTGAGCAACATACTTCCCCCTGATCTTACACGTCAGCAGAAAAGGAAATTCCTTCATGACGTAAAGTGTTATATGTGGTGTGACGCCCCCAAAATAGGTATACAACACCCATTCTGAGTCGCCTAATACATGGTACAGAAACAACTACAACTTTATTAATACAATTGTCGTGCAAAATACGACAACACTTAAACTGTGAGTTTAAATACAAATATTGTCCTCTAGACAATATCCACACTCAAATAAGTTCTCATTACAATTATTGATACACTATTTTATAAAATAGTGAGGACTACTAAAACAACTTCTAGAATTATCATTCCAAACCCCGACTAGTACTCGCTACATTCTCGTCTCCTGAGAAGAAAAATGGAACAAAAAGGAAAAGGGTGAGCTCAACTAGCCTAGTAAAGAATATTATGACTAAGATAATATAGAACAAATTATCGTTAGTCCTCAGCGAGGGAAAAATACGATAAAATACAATGAGCAACAAGTTTTAAATCAATATTCGCATAGTTGAAATAACAATTCATTAGAAGAGTTACGTAGAGGATGAAATCTACTTTCTTCTATGAATTTAAAAGTATAACATCAATATTTTATCCCTGTAACATCAATCAATATACATCTTGAATCAAATATTCATCTTTGCACTACAGGCCAAAGATATTCATCGATTAGTCATATTTATCTCAATACACATTTTATCTTTGCACTACTGGGCCAAAGATATTCATCGAGAAACTCATTAATCTTTGCACTGGGCCAAAATATATTTAGTTATATCATCATTTAGGGTGAGGATGATGAAAAATGTTTTAAAGAAAAGCGAATCCGATTGAAACAAAAGAACAAATATTAAGGATTCGTACTTTAAACAATCCGAGTTCAAAAATACTTCATAAATAATCATAGTGGAGTAAAATTCAAGAATGATCAAAACATGGATACAATCAAAGCTAGTATTCATAATAGATATCTTGAACAAAACAAAACAAAAATTTATTTTTTTTACGTGAATAGTCTTAGTATTCGTGAATAGTGTAGTATCGTGAATAGTCTTAGTATCGTGAATAGTAACCCCAAACACTAAAAGACAAGAATTTCACAAGAAAAATCTTACCAATATTCTGGCATAATGATATTGAAAGAGATAATATCATTTATATATATAAAAAATAACATCCTTACCTCGGAAAAGGCAGTACTTACATTTGGAATCTGGATATAGTCTTTGAAAGAACTTGCATCAGTATAGCAACACTCAAAGTATCAAAATACTTATAAGAATACATTCGATAATATAGAGAGAGAAATCTTTAGTTTCTGGTGTGATTTTCAATTCTAACCTAAGCACCATATTTATAGGAAATTGCTTAGAACACCAAAGAAGAAAATTTAATAAAATATTAATATATTTTTTAAAATTTCCTACGCACCCTTCTTTTGCCCAAAACATCAGCCACCAAGTGGGCTCACCTCACCAAAATAAAAAAAAACGTTTTTGTTATTAAAATTATTTAAAACTCCAAAAATCAATTATTTCGAAACTTCAATAATTCATAATAAATAGCTCTTTTATCAGAAAAATTCAAATCTTATGTCCATTCCATAGGAAATTCAATTCTCTACAACTTTGTAGTTTTAAGTTTTTCCAAATTTCAAACAGAAATTGACCGAAATCTACATACGGATGATTTTACAGGCTATAATCAAATTTCAGTCAAACATGAATGTTTTAAATATTTTTAGTAACAAAAATACTCTTCCTCCTCATATATTCATATATCCCACATTCATTGTAAAGATATCACCATTATTATATTTAAATAAATTATTTTATCAAGAAAAGATAAAATATTTATTTTCAACAATTGTCCCATTAAAAATTTTCTCCATCTATATCCACATAAAATGAATATTTTTCTCATCATATAAATCAATAATTAATTATTCACAAATAATATTACAGAATCATAATATCGACAACCGAGGCGGTTCAAGAAAGATGGGGCTTTCGATAAGGATTTCTCACTCTTTGGTAGCTTGATTAGGTGACCAAACCTCTCCTTGAAAGCGAGAACTTTCTAGACATTGCCAATAATGGTATCTAATAATATTATTCAAATAATATGAATTATTGCTCGATAATGGAAAATACTGTGTAGTGACAATTATTGAAACAACAATAATATAAAATATCAGCGTAGCAATTATTGAATCAATAAAATAAAATATTGAGCGATAATTACTATAACAATTATTGAGTAGTGCCTTGCTACGTAAGAATCAATAATTGGTGGTGCAAATCTTTGTCTGTCTATTGTGTTTTAACCACCGAGTATTTCAACAGTATTAACGGTAACAACTACGCCGTTATTTATAAACAACTTATACTTGTCGTTTTCTTCATCCAATCGCTTTTCGTTATGGGGCCCACACAAGGCTGCGCTGTCGTACGAATATTCCCCGACAGTAAGAATATTCCACGACCAAACGAATATTCCCCGACAACAATGAATATTTTATAACCACTTGCTTATTTGAAATATTTACGCATTACCCATAACTAACCACATTAATCAAATCAACCCTTACTATTTCAAAATAAAAATAGAGGAAATTTAATTTCATTAATAATAAGTTGGGATCTTACAACCTCCCCTCCTTATGAAATTTCGTCCTCGAAATTGACGTCACGTACACAGTGTTTGAAAAGGTGAGGATACCTCGCTTTCATTTAGTTTCCAACCCGGTCATTTCCTCGATAAGCATGGTTCCTCCACAAAATTTTGACTTGTGGTATGACCTTTGTCATACGTAAGACATGCTCCTTTCTATCCAAGATCTTGGCAATTACTCCTTCAAATACGTTAAGTCTTCGGCTATCTCGTCTGGTTTTAACTCAATAACGTGGTTCGGGTCTTTCACATATTTACGAAGCACAGATATGTGAAAAACATTATGAACACGTGATATGCTTGGAGGTAACGCGAGTCTATAGGCCACATTTCCTACTCGGTCAAGAATCTGAAATGGACTAATAAATCGTGGATTGAGCTTTCCTCTCTTCCCAAATCTTGTAACTCCCTTCCATGGAGCAACACGCAACAATACATGATCCCCGATATTAAATTCCACGTCCTTTCGATGAAGATCTGCATAACTCTTTTGTCGATCCTATGCCATTTGTATACGTTGTCGAATCATTTGGATCTTTTCTGTAGTAACACGTACCAACTCTGGTCCCAACAATGTTGCTTAACCCACCTCATCCCAACATATCTTGAGAAGCGACACTTAGTCCATACAATGCTTGAATGGAGCCACACTATACTTGCACGATAAATGTTGTTGTAGGAGAATTCCACCAATGGTAAATACTTATCCCAACTCCCTTTGAAGTCTAGGACACAGAGTCTTAATAGATCTTCAAGAGTTTGAATAGTCCTCTCTGATTGTCCATCCGTTTGAGGATGGTATGCGAATCAAATCGTAAATCCATGCCCATAGCTTTTTGCAAGCTAACCCAAAATCTTGAAGTGAATCTTGGGTCACGATCCGAAACTATGGATACTGGCATGCCATGCAATCTCACAATCTCATTTACATACATACGAGCAAGACGTTCAAGGGGATAAATCTCCCGTATCGGCAAGAAATGAGCAGACATGGTTAATCTATCAACAATAACCCAAATAGCATTTATGCGCCTAGAAAGCGTGGGAAGATCCAAATGCGAAATCCATGGTAATGTGTTCCCACTTCCATTTCAGAATCTCAAGTGGTTGCAATGGACCCTTAGGCACTTGATGCTTCGCCTTTACACATTGACAAGTTAAACACTTCGAGATAAACTTCGCAATCTCTCTCTTCATATTGTTCCACCAAAATGTATGTTGAAGATCACGATACATTTTGGTACTTCCAGGATGGATTGCAAATGGGGTATTGTGTGCCTCCATCATGATTTTATATTTCAAATCAGAGTCGTTAGGAACACAAGGTCTGGAGTTGACTCGAAGTATTCCTTCTTCATCGATTCTTGCTTCTGGGATAACACCTTCTTGTACTTTCTTCTTCATATGCATCAGCTCCTGGTTTGTGGCTTGAGCAACTTTAACTTTATCGATTAAAGCTGGTTCTATGCGTATACTTGACATCATCACATGGGTACCCGGAGTCTTGAATTCTTTCTTCATTTTTTGTAAATCACACAAAATGGGCCTTTGTATTGACAACATCGCACTCGTTCCCGCATATGATCTTCTACTCAACGCGTCAGCTACTACGTTCGCTTTTCCAAGATGATATTGAATAGTGTGGTCGTAATCTTTCAACAAATTCGAGCCAAGCGTCGTTTGCCCGCGTGTTGAGTTCTTTTTGGGTGAAGAAATATTTGAGGCTTTTATGGTCCGATATAAATCTCCACTTTCTCCCAATATAGGTAGTGTCTCCAAATTTTCAGCGCGAATACAATCAGCTGCTAACTCCGGATCATGAGTAGGATAATTCCTCTCATATTCTTTAAGTTGTCGCGAGGCATAGGCTATGACTTTCCATGTCTTTGCATGAGAACACATCCTAACCCTTTGCACGAAGCATCATTGTAGATAACAAATCCATCAGATCCGGATGGTATTGTCGAGCAGTGCGAAATGAGTCTCCTCTTAAGCTCTTGAAAACTCTTCTCATGATCCTCGCTCCATATGAATTTTGTATCTTTTCGAGTCGGTGAGTTAAGCGGAGTAGCGATTCGAGAAAACCCTTCCACGAATCTCCGATAATAACCATTAAGCCTAGAAAGCTACGTACTTGATCGCTTTGACTTTGGTTGTCTCCAACTTTGTATTGCTTCAATCTTCGTCGGGTGCGGATACTCCATGTTTTGACACACCACGTGCAAGGAATGCTACTTTCTCAAGCCAGAACTCGCATTTCTTCAACTTGGCATAAAGCTTGTTTTCACGAAGCCTTTGGAGTACCAGCTTCAAATGGTGCTCATGATCTTCACGACTTTTGAAATATATGAGGATGTCATCAATAAAGACAACAACGAACTGATCCAAATATTCTTTAAATACTCGGTTCATCATATCCATGAAAGCTGCAGGAGAATTAGTCGATCAAAAAGACATGACTAGGAATTCATAATGCCCATCTACCAGGAGTACTAAAAGGCGTCTTTAGAATATCCTCGATTCTAATCTTGGTGATGATATTGAGCGAAGATCGATCTTTGAAAAGAATTGTGCTCTTATGGCTGGTCAAAACCAGGTCATCGATGCGAGGTAGCGGATACCTATTCTTGATGGCGACATGGTTCAATTCCCGGTAGTCAATACAAAGTCGCATACTCCCGTCTTTCTTCTTTAGAAATAAAACAGGAGCACCCAAAGGAGATGTGCTAGGACGAATGAAACCAATGTCCAACAACTCCTGTAGTTGGACTTTTAAATCCTAAAGTTCAATAGGAGCCATTCGATATGGGGTTTTAGAAATGGGCTTTGTACCAGGTTCAAGATTAATAAAGAATTCAACTTCACATTCTAGGGGTAGACCGGGAAGTTCTTTAGGAAATACGTTAGGAAAGTCACTAACAATAGGAATATTATTCAAATCTGACGTGTCTTTATTCAAATCCATAACGTGGGCTAAGAAAGCTTGACATCCATTTTTTAATAAACGAATGGCTTTATGGCTTGATATAACAGTGATTGATTTTAGTGGTTTAGTTGCTTGAATTCGAACAACAGGTTGATTAGGAATATGAAAACTAACAACCTTACGAAAATAATCAATTTTGGCACGATGAGTAGTTAACCAATCAATCCTTAAAATCACATCAAAAGCAAGTATCTTTAAAGAGATAAGATCAATAGGTAATGTGATGGTGCCAACTTGGATCAAACAAGATTTATAAACAGTGGATGTGATGAAAGTTTCTCCTAACGGAGTCTCCACAGATAGGTCAAAGTCTAATTTCTCCGGAGTCAAGTTTAAACGTTGAGCAAAAGCAGGAGAGATAAATGAATGGGTAGAACCGGTATCTAGTAATGTATAAACTTCGCAAGAATTTATGATTAGTTTACCCGTGATCACCTCGTTTGGGTTCCTTGCATTTTGACCAGTCACAACAAGCGCTCTTTCAGGAACCGTTGACTTTGACTTTTCTGGGACAACCTTTTGAGTCACCATCCCTGTTGGACTTGGTTTCGCTACCGTACAATCTCGAGCGATATGTCCTTCCTTTCCACAATTATAGCATACCTTGAGCTGTGTTGGGACGGTTTGAGGGTGATATGTCCCTCTTTTCGCATTTATAGCATAATGACCGGTGGTCGTTCTCCTCCCTTAGAACCAATTGATGCTGGTGCTGATGTCTTCACATTGTCGTTGTTGTACCTTCTCTTTTTAAAATCTCCTCCCGACTCGCTTCTTCCATTATCATGGCCATGATTACCACCAGAGTGGTTACCGCTTTTGTCCGTATTTTTCTTTCCCCGCTGGTTATCGTTGCTCCGATGACTGCTATCACCGGTATGACCCTGGTTGTGGTCCCTCGGTTGAACGTACTCATTATCTCGCTCTAATAATTGAGCTATGTTGACAACATCTGAATATAGAGAAAATTTATGAGAAATGAGATATTGACGTATATCGGGTTTCAGACCTCTCAGAAACATCCGCGTCATACGTTCCTCATTCTCCACCAAATGAGGTGCAAACCTGGATAACTCCGCAAACTTCGCCTCGTACCGGGACACCGTCATGTTGTTCTGTTCCAGTTTAATAAACTCCACCTCCTTCATATGACTAACACTTTTAGGAAAGTATTTGTCATCGAACAGTTTCTGAAATGTCTCCCAAGACATCTTTGAGTGCTGATTTAGATGAGTATGCTTCATGATTCCCACCGATGTCTCGCCTCATTCTGAAACATAAAAGGTGGCGAATGGAACCTTCTGTTCCTCCGTGCATCCCTACATCGAATACCTTGGTAATTTGCTTGACCCACGTTTCTGCCTTAATCGGATCTGGCTTTCCCCAGAATTCTGGTGGTCCCAACTCTTTGAACTGTTTGGCTGTGACAAACCGTACGTTGCTATCATTTCCACCTATATTTTATACACGAGTCTCCTTTGTCTGATTTTACATGAACTGCAAAAGCTTCTAAACATCCCGTCGTTCATCAAATCGATCGGTGGTGTTGTTTACGGGAGGAACATTGCTTAGGCACTGCACGTTTCTCCTCATTGGTGAGTAAAGGTGTCTCCACGGTTTCATTTACTCCACTGTTAACATTCTCAGTTGCCATTCTCAAATCGCCGCCATAAAACAAGGGTTAATTAAAGAAATTAACATATCACATAATATCCTTATATTACGACCAACCAACAAATAAGCTTAGGTAGGACACCTTTAGCGAAGGATTTACTCGTCTCTCCCTCCTAGTTCTATTTCCCGATCTCCTCCGGAGACCATATCCTAAGCTACGATACCAACTATGACGCCCCCAAAATAGGTATACAACACCCATTCTGAGTCGCCAAATACATGGTACAGAAACAACTACAACTTTATAATACAATTGTCGTGCAAAATACGACAACACTTAAACTGTGAGTTTAAATACAAATATTATCTTTTAGACAATATCCACACTCAAATAAGTCCTCATTATAATTATTGATACACTATTTTACAAAATAGTGAGGATTACTAAAACAACTTCTAGAACCATCATTCCACACCCCGACTATTACTCGCTACATTCTCGCCTCCTGAGAAGAAAAATGGAACAAAAAGGAAAAATGTGAGCTCAACTAGCCCAGTAAAGAATATTATGACTAAGATAATATAGAACAAATTATCGTTAGTCCTCAACAGGGAAAAATCTGATAAAATACAATAGACAACAAGTTTTAAATCAATATTCGCAGCGAAAATAACAATTCATTAGAAGAGTTACGTAGATGATGAAATCTACTTTCTTCTATGAATTTAAAAGTTTATCATCAATATTTTATCCCTGTAACATCAATCAATATACATCTTGAATCAAATATTCATCTTTTTTGCTACTGAGGCCAAAGATATTCATCAGTTGGTCATATTTATCTCAACACCTGTTTATCTTTGCACTACGGGCCAAAGATATTCATCAGAAAATCATTAATCTTTGCACTATAGGCCAAAGATATTTAGTTATATCATCATTTAGGACTGAGGATGATGAAAAATGTTTTAAAGAAAACGAATCCAGTGAAACAAAAAACAAATATTAAGGATTCGTACTTTAAACAATCCGAGTTCAAAAATACTTCATAAATAATCATAGTGGAGTAAAATTCAAGAATGATCAAAACATGGATACAATCAAAGTTAGTATTCATAATAGATATCTTGGACAAAACAAAACGAAAATTTATTTTTTACGTGAATAGTACAAGTGATGCGTGAATAGTGTCGTATCGTGAATAGTAACCTTGAGCACTAAAAGACAAGAATTTCACAAGAAAAATCTTACCGATATTCGGCATAATGATATTGAAAGAGATAATATCATTTATATATATAAAAATAACATCCACTTACCTCGGAAAAGGCAGATTACTTACATTTGAAATCTTGGATATAGTCTTTGAAGGAACTTGCACCGTATAGCAACACTCAAAGTATCAAAATACTCATAAGAATACATTCGATAATATAGAGAGAGAAATCTTTAGTTTCTGGTGTGATTTTCAATTCTAACCTAAGCACCATATTTATAGGAAATTGCTTAGAACACCAAAGAAGAAAATTTAATAAAATATTAATATATTTTTTAAAATTTCCTACGCACCCTTCTTTTGCCCAAAACATCAGCCACCAAGTGGGCTCACCTCACCAAAATAAAAAAAAACGTTTTTGTTATTAAAATTATTTAAAACTCCAAAAATCAATTATTCTGAAACTTCAATAATTCATAATAAATGGCTCTTTTATCAGAAAAATTCAAATCTTATGTCCATTCCATAGGAAATTCAATTCTCTACAACTTTGTAGTTTTAAGTTTTTCCAAATTTCAAGCGAAATTGGACCAGAAATCCACATACGGATGATTTTACATTTATAATCAAATTTGATCGAGAAATGGGGTCCACAAACATGAAAAACATGTTTTAAATATTTTAGTAACAAAAAATACTCTTCCTCCTCATATATTCATATATCCCACATTCATTGTAAAGATATCACCATTATTATATTATTATAATATAATAATATATTTAAATAAATTATTTTATCGGAAAAAGATAAAATATTTATTTTCAACAATTATCCCATTAAAAATTTTCTCCATCTATATCCACATAAAATGAATATTTTCCTCATCATATATATAAATCAATAATTAATTATTCACAAACAATATTACAGAATCACAATCTCGACAACGAGCGGTTCTGGGGAAAAAAGGGCTTTCGATAAGGATTTTTTCCTTCTTGGTAGCGCAATTAGGTGACCAAACCTCTCCTTAACAGAACTTTCTAGACATTGCCAATAATGTTATCTAATAATATTATTCAAATAATATGAATTATTGCTCCGATAATGGAAAATACTGTGTAGTGACAATTATTGAAACAACAATAATATAAAATATTAACGTAGCAATTATTGAATCAATAAAATAAAATATTGAACAGTAATTACTATAACAATTATTGGTGCCTTCTTACGTAAGAATCAATAATTGGTGCAATACCGTGTGCTACTGTGTTTTAACCACCTAGTATTTCAACAGTATTAACGGTAACAACTACGCCGTTATTTATAAACAACTTATACTTGTCGTTTTCTTCATCCAATCGCTTTCATTATGGGGCCCATGCGACAATTTGCGCCGCATACGAATATTCCAAACAACAATGAATATTTTATAACCACTTGCTTATTTAAATTATTTGCGCATTTTACCCATAACTAACCACATTAATCAAATCAACACTTACTATTTCAAAATAAAAAATAGAGAAAATTCAAATTTCATTAATAATAAGTTGGGGTCTTACATGTGGGATGAGCCATACCTATTTAAATAGTGCGCCGACAAGATGATTAGAAGGTGTGTACCCTACAGTGAGGTGAATAGTATACTACATGAATGTCATTCATTTGTATACGGGGGACATTACGGAAGCGAGAGAACAGCAGCGAAAGTTCATCAAGTCGGGTTCTATTGGCCTACATTGTTTAAAGATGCCCACCAATTCGTAAAAAGCTGTGATAGATGTCAAAGGGTGGGCAACATATCGAAAAGGAATGAGATGCCACTATAAACAATCTAAAAGTTGAGGTTTTTGATGTATGGAGCATGGATTTTATGGGGCCATTCCCTTCCTCGTTCAACAATCAGTACATCTTGCTTGCAGTTGATTATGTATCGAAATGGGTTGAAGCCATATCACTCCCAACAAATGATGCCGAGGTGGTTCTTAAGTTCTTGCACAAGAATATTTTTACAAGATTTGGCATGCCAAGAGCTATTATAAGTGATGAAGGTAGTCACTTCTGCAATAAATCATTTACAACTCTCATGGCAAAATATGGGGTCAACCATAAGGTGGCGACGAATAGAGTGGTAAACCCGAATAGAAAGGACTGGTCTCTCAGATTGGATGATGCATTATGGGCCTATTGGACTGCGTACAAAACACCAATTGGTATGTCACCATATCAATTGGTCTACGGAAAAGCATGTCACCTGCCTATGGAGTTACAACACAAAGCCTACTGGGCAATTCAGAAACTTAACTTCGATCAAGCAGCTGTGGACGAAAAGAGACTACTTCAGTTAAACGAGCTAGATGAATTCCGACTTCACGCTTACGAGAACTCTAAGTTATACAAAGAAAAGGTCAAGAAATGGCACAACCAGAAAATCATGCAAAGAACGTTTGAACCGGGGCAATCAATACTATTGTTTAACTCAAGGTTGAGGTTGTTCCCAGGGAAGCTAAAATCGAGGTGGTCGGATCCATTTACCATCAAAAGAGTTTTCTCACATGGTGCCGTTGAACTCTACAACAGGAATCCATTGGAAATGTTCAAGGTTAACGGTCAACGACTAAAGCATTATTGCGGTGGAGAATCCAACATGGATGTCATCAAAATCACACTAACTGACGTACCATAAACAGGGAGTAGTCAGGCTGAAAGACTTAAAATCAAGCGCTAGTTGGGAGGCAACCCAATTTTACTTTCGTTCTCAGTAATTTTATCCATACTAGTTAGATTGTAGTTTAGAATGTTATTTAGTATAGAATCAATTCATGTCAATTCAATTATGATGAATGATTATACGAACTAGTATACGAGAAGAATACGAGGATTATACGTTAAAAGCTTAAACAATTTGAAATGGACTAATAGGATTTACTTAAGTAATTGGCAAGCCCAGGTGAATTATTGTTAAGGCCCAAAGCTAAGTAATGCAAGCCATTGGTAAGGCCCAAAGTTAATTAAACCTAAGCCCAAACCAAGAACCAGACCCGTGGATCGAACCGATGGGTCACCGGGTGAGAAAAACCCATGGGGAAACCCATGTAGGCCCCCCATGATGAATCATGACTGGCCAAATAAGGAGGTGGGATGGCTTGTGTTGGAAGATTGGTTGAGGTAGGAATAGTAAAGAGGTGGTCCTTTATGCCATCACTTTGGAAAGCTTATAAATATGAGAGCTTTGTTGGTCATTTGTTGCCTTGTTCAAATCACCAACATAATGTAAAAGATCACCTTCATTGATATATTCATAATCATACATACATTGTTCGAAGAGTCAGTTCAGTGTTAAGTAGTTAAAACATACATAGCAGTTATAGCAGTTAATGTACATAATGTAAATGACATAAAGTAAAAGACACAAGAGATTTTAAGTGGTTGAGACTCAAGCTCCTAATCCACTCTTACTTTTCAACTAGCGAGATTTCCACTAAGGAAGGCAACACCTTGAATCACTAAGATTCCTTGAGGCCCGTGACCTTGGGACTTGATTCACTACTGAACTCTTCAAGGCCGTGACCTTGGAACTTCTCTAGTTCCCTAGGAACTCTTCAAGCCCAGCAGGCTTGGAAACTTCATTTAGTCCCTCCGTACATGGACCCCTCAGGCCCTGGCTTCTTGTTGTTGATGTTGTTGGTGCTGAGCTGCTAAGATGTCTTTAAGCTCTGAACATCTTATGTACTTAGCAGCTTGATGTGGTCCTCTTTCCATTCTGCTTCGACTCTGGACCACATCTTCTTTGGTGCAACTGATCTTTACTCTTTTCTGCTCATCTTCATCTAAGTCAGCTGTGCACCATCATCATTTGGATTTGCTAGGTCCCTGAGCTTTTGGTAGACTTCTTCTGGCACTTAGCAATCCCTGAACCCTTCTTGAATGTTTTGCAGACATGGTTCTGTACTTGTTCAGTTTCAGCTTTAGGTTCATGGTGATTCGTAGAGTGGCTCTCCTGATCTTCTTTGTACTTAGCCACTTTTCTAAATGTTATCTTTTTGGCCTTCTTGGCTCTCATCTTGGCTGCCATCATCAATGACATTCTCATCTTTAGTGAGTGAAGCTCTAATCCGTTTAAATCTTTCTTCAAAGCTCCTTCACTTCCACCTTGGTAGTCTCACTGTCACTTGAGACTTGTTCTGTTGATCTTTGGTGGAACTCGTAGAGTCAACAATAGCATTCAATAACTCAACGATTCTGCAACATCGCAGTCATCAGCAACTCTTGATCTTTGACGTTCTGTTGACTTATACTACTTTCTAATCTTCCCGTTGGAAAGTAGTCGTTGGAAGCTATTCAAATGGCTTCACAGATCTCGAGTTATTTGGTGCAGACTTCAGATGTGACATGACATCTTTTTCTGACTTTCTGACACTGCAGTCTACTGTTTCACTTACCCCGTCAGATATGTTACTTTGATGTCTCAGGCAGGTCGACGACTTTATTTCCCTTTTCTGATTCCTTGATCAGAGGTTGTCCTTGCATCGATGCTCTTAATAAGCTTTTGTCCGAATGCCAACCTTCAGATTGAACCGTTTCCAATGCTTCAATCCTCAGTTGTTCGAACTCTACGATTCTGATGCACTACTTCTTGGACCTGATCGTAGTGTCTGATGTAGAGTTAACACTACGATCTTGAAGAGTGTTCACTTGATCTCTGGTGAAGAACAACTCTTCCTTCTTTCGTGCAGTGCTTCAACACTTCGGTTTGCCTCAACTGTTCTCAGATATTGATGGCTTGACTCCTTGCTCTGGCCCCTTCTGAATAACAAGACACTTCAGATTTGTGGCGTGTCTAGTTCGCTTTCTCCTTGTGATCTCCCGTTCACTTATCATCAATGGAGTGACCCAATGCTTAATCACTTTAGCCTTGTTCTTCAGATGCAGAGCAGTATATTTGTATATACTACATCAGTTCCTTCTTCGTTTGGCAAACACTACGATCCTGGTTACTTCCAAGATCGCTGTCATCTTTCCACTTGACAGCTACTGCATATGCTGACTTTCCTCAGTCAGCTACTGAAGTCTTCTTATGATCATCTTGTGGAAGACTTCATCTTGAATGACTTCATAACTCAATCTGGATGCTAATTGGGTTGATGCTTAGATCTTCGATTAGCTTGCATGCCATTCGTTGAGTGCTCTCTGGTTTCCTTTAGGTGAGATGTGTCTTTGTAGTATCAACCAGAGGCTTCATTCCTTTGGATATGCAGGAGTGCTCAATTGTTGAGAATCGTTTTGCTCTACTGATTCTACCTTGGCTTTAATGAGCACATCTGTTGAGATTTTAGCTCAAGACTCTATGATTGACTTGGTGTGCGGCAGACACCTACGACTCGAGATCGAGATCTTGACACTACGATTTACATCGTTGTCTTGTTGTCTTCATCGATCTTGCTCGACTCACGATCTACGCCTTTGATCGATCGATGAACGATTACGATTACGAGTGTAGTCTACGATCCTTGACTTGGCTTCGGCAGATGCTCAGTCGACTCGTAGGCAGGCTGTCTCTACGATTCTGAACATGACTTCCTCAGCAGACTATGGCTCCGAGGAATCTTTACTCGATGCACTACGATCCTTCCTCGTCTCTCCTGGAAGTCTACAAACTCCGAGATCTACTATCTTGCAGACTACGATTCTGCCTCGATAGCTCGAGTTATCCTTGACTCTCCTGGCAGACTACGATTTTTGGTGCAGTGTTCGACGATTAGAGAAGCCTATCTATTACATCATAAGATCAACCTAACATGTTTGATCTTTCTATGTTTATTGTCCTTGTACATCATTTCTTTTTAAGGACTTTACAAAGCTGTTTTGCTTATGTAGGATCAACCTAACATATTTGACCAATTCATTTTAAGTCCTTGTACATATGTTTCTATAATCTATCAGAGGACTTTACAGCTTTTCTTAATCTTCATTCACATGTTTATTTCTGACAATCTCCCCCTATTTGATTATGACAAAAACAATAAGTGCATATGCATTTTATAAATGAATCTTATATACAGCGAGCTGATGTATTTCTAAAACAGATAATCATGAATGTCATTTATAATAATATGGAATTTAATACACTATGACATTTTACATCCTGGATCTAGAACGTACCTAACTAGTTAGAGATGTACCTCTTTGGCTCCATGTATGTTTCTAGGATGTCTGTTGATCAGCTACTCATCTGTTTGATTTGTTTGCTCTTCCTTCTCCTCTTTTTCTGGCTCCCCCTAAGTCTTAGGCTCATCAGCTTTTGGCTCCCCCTCAGTCCCCCTCAGATGATGAACCATCTTCTTCTTTTGCTTTCTTCTTCTTTGTCTTCTTGATTTGTCTGCTCCTGCTCTTCTTGCCCTTTCTTGAATACCTCTTACTCTGCCTTTTTATATGCCGCTTTTTCTTCCCCTTTTTGTCATTAATCACTTGAAAGAGCTGCTCCATGTTGGACATAAGCTGCTCCAGTTGATAAGAGGAGTTACCAACTTCAATCTTGAGTTCTTGTTGGTTTAACTCAAGTTGCATAGAGAAGGACTGATTCATGTTGTCAATCTTGTCAGAGAGAACTTTTAGTTGATCTTCATTTGCTTTTTGTGCTCGTGGAGCTTCAGCCTTTTGATCATGTATGTCCTTCAGATAGATGTGATATCTCTCTTTGATTTTAAGAGATACATCTGCCATAATGGTTTGGATTCTGTTTTGAACTGAGTTATCTTCTGTTGCTGCTAATATCTTTGACTCTTCATTGATTAGAGATATCTTCTCAACCAGCTCAGCAGAATTCCTCAACAGCTCCTGCTCCATAGGAATTTGGTCATCTGGTTTGGGAACTTCTTGTTGAACACTAGCTTGGACTCTACGAATTTCATCCTTGGACAGATTTTCAAAAGTGTTGACAATCTGAAAGATCGTTGAGTACCAATCGATATTGGAGGATGAAGGGATGTTGGGCAACAGTGCTTGAGCAGATGAAGGCTTCTCATTTTGAACTTGAACACTATCAGTGATAGAGTGAAAAAACTCTACGATTATCTCCTTGGTCATAAATCTTACGCCTTGAGTTCACTCTACGATCGTAGGGAATATAGTGATTGCGGCATGTCGATAGACTTTGTAATGAAATTTGGTCATTGATCATCATGGTTGCAAACTTCTTTACCACAGGGGAAGTTTTGTGACCACAAGTTCCAAATTTGGAGGCGAGAGTAGACTTTGAAGTAACTCTCATCTCTCTCATTATGTGCTTTTAGCCAAGGCATCCGTATGGAAAGAACCATCTCAGCAGAAGATCTTTAGAATTGTACAATATAGTTGTGCAATCTAACTTCATATTTTTCCAGTTATGAAGCACTCCATCTGTGGTCATTCTTACAATTCGAAGTTGTTCATTTCCATGATTTATCTATCTTCCTGCTAGTTCAGCTGGTGGTTCATCAAAGACTTCTACTACTATTCTTCTGCTGATTTTAGCTGGAGAGAGAACAGGATAGTATTCTGGTTCTTCTGATTTCTGAGGTGCAGAATTAGAATCTTTCTCTATTTCTTCCCTTTTTGATCCAGAATCTTGTTGACTTGCTTCATCAGATTCATCAGTGAAGTCTCATTTTCAGAACCTTCTTTAGCAGTATCTTCCTTGGATTTATCATCACTTACTTCAATGACTGCAGTAGAGTGTTCACTTTTCTTGTTAGAGGCAAATTTAGCTAGTAGTCTGTAGCTCTTCCTTCTCCTTGGAGGTTCAGCTATGGGCGAATCAGGTTCTTCTTCTTCTTCTTCAGACTCTGAGGCCTTTGAGTTATCAGGCAAGCTTCCTTGATTTTCATCATTGGCAAAGGCAGGTGTTTCTTTTTCGAATTCATCATCTTTTGAGTCATCATGAGGGCTTGTTGGAGCATTTGCATTTGGAGATTCAGATGGGTCATCTTGCAGCTTCTTTTCATATTCAGAGTGAGTACTCTGAGAGTTAGGCACATGACTTGCATATTCCTTTTCTTCATCATCAACCTTGGTTCTTTCTTCCATAGATTCAACTTCTTCTTCATTGTTGAACTTGCTCCTTGAGGGTTCAATCTTTGAACTTTCAGTTCCCTTCCTATCTTTAGACTCTTCATGTTCTTCTTTGTTGGATGGACTTTCCTGGGGAACTGGAGCTGATTTGTTTACCAGCTTAGCTTTCTTACCTTCCTCAATGTCGACTTCATCCAGGTTTATCAGACCTTGATTGGGAAACCCTAGACATTGATTGATGTCTGATGCTCTTATTTTCAGACTTGATCCTTTCACCTTAGTGATCAGAAGCCCAGAATTTGTTGAAGCATTTGAGTAGAACTACTTTACTAGCTCTGTATAAACTGGAGTGTTGGCCTCCAAGCACTTAGAGAACCCAAATTTCTTTACGAGTTCGAGTATGTCCTTAAACTTCGTCTCTGATTCTTCAAACTTTGTAAACTCGAGTTGAATACCAGTTATAACTTTCCATTCAGCCATTTGAGGAGTTCAAGGTATATGGTATGTGATTCGGAGAGATTTAGCTGAGTGTGATTTGGGCTCTGGAAGTTTGATTGGTTTGGTTTCGAAGAGGATTATAGGGTTTAAAAAATGGGAGGGAGAGAGGTTCAATAGGTTACAGTAGCTGTTTTGCGATTTTGAATTTGTCTTTATGGCGGTTCTTACGATTCTGCATATGCTTTGGCGTGTCAACTAGCCATTAGTTGCCACGATGTCCGATGAATGTTGTAACTCCCCATTAGCTTTTTAGTTAGATGTCTCTTTTAGAAGAGTAGACGTTTGATTGACGTGGATTGACCGTTGACCTCTCTAGTTCGTAGAGTAGCATGATAAGGCAGCTATGGACTCTACGTTTTTCTTTGTTAACTCAACGATCAACACTTGAGAGATGTTGCATTGGATGGTTTTGACATTCTTCTTATTTTGAACTTGCAAGGTTCAACTACTGATGTATTTCATGAAACCTTGGGCACGTTTCTTTAGCAGGACATCTTTCCAACCAGTCTTCGAACTTATCTCCCATAATCTGAATGTTTGAGCATTTTTTCTGTACTTCCAAGCTCCTTATAAGTTAAGAGTAGCCTCTTGTAAGACTTCGATCGTCGAGTCTGTTTCTACGATTGCTGAGGTTGTTCTGCGATCGGAGAGGTTACATCACATCGTTGAGTTCTCTCAACCTCTACTTTGCGATTGTTGACTTTCTTGATCCTTGAGATGAACTTGATTAAGCAATTCTTCTGGGATAAGGTAGCTCAGGAAGGGCCAACCTCTTAGAGTGAGCTAAGGGTCAGGTTTGTCCCTGAGGCGCTTTCCAGATGAAATGCTTTAGGAGTAATTTGCACTGATATATCTTTTGATCTTTTCTGGTGAGGAGGTCCTCTGTCAACTTCAGACAATTGCATTTGCTGTGATCGCGGTGTCTTCCTGCTTTTACACTACGATCAGATATTTGATTGTGGGTACTCCACAATTTTGAGTTAGGTGGCTGATAGATTATCAGTAGTACGTTTTGAGACGTTCCTACTGACTATGGATCTGCATTTGGTTCATCAGCCACAAAGTTTTGGGACTCTGTAGCTGGTACATTGCCTCATAGAATATTTCAGTGCTGTCTTTTCAGTGAGATGTGATTCTTTTCCTTCATGTACATTTGGAAGCATCCCTGCATATCTCCTTATGGCTGAAGTCATTAGATCTTCAGAGTTGATCATTCTTTGATCCTTTGACAGCACTACGAATGTAGTCTACCTTGTCAGCTTGTACTTGTGGAGTTCTGCTCCCGTAATGAGTTCCTTATGTTTGATGCTCGATGATCCTCTGTTGTGAGCTTTCTTGAGGACAAGCTTTGCATGCTTGAGCATCTAAGACCCTTTTTCATCTTTGGTTGAGTGGCCTGCTTTCATATAAAGGTTAGCAGCCATTTGAGCTTCATTTTGATTAGCTCAGCAGGTCTTCAAGGATAGGCTTTGACATATAGGAGTTTTATCAGAATTATTTCTGAACAGTCCTAAGCCTTCTGCTGGTTGGCTCTTCTTAACTGAAGTCTTTTGTTTTAGCATTCCTTAGTGTGGTCAAATAGACCAAGTACCTGCAGGTTTTATGCTTCTAATTTTTGGTACCCATGGTTGAATGGGTCCTGCTAAGTTAGTTTTCTAAACCCCTGTTCCTCATATCTTAGGATAATCATCATATTGACCACCATCAGTCGTATTCATGCATATACTTAATTTAGATAACATATTTTGAGATGCATGGTGGTGAGTGTGAGAGAAATCTGCCATTTTAATGGACCACTCTTTTTCTTGATGGTTTCATCATTTGCTAAGTTATGTTCACAAGGTTTAAATGTTCACAGTGAGAATCAACTCTACGATTTATTAGTATCTGGTTGATTTATGGAGGTGATCATTTTCTATGAATCTTCAAGATTCTCTTGTAGAACTGATCATACTATGTGTGTTATTAAACACTTAGACCATAGGTTGTATACACATACTAACCCATCAGCAAAGATTACTTCACATAAAATTATTTTAATCTTGTGATGCTATTATGACCCATTTCAGATTTCTTTTCAAGATGTCATCTTCAACCTAAAGCTTGGATGGAGAGAAAGTTTATAAGCATTTGAGTTTCCACCTTCAGAGTACTTTCTCTCTTCATCTGTTTAGGTAGATTATGATTTCTTGAAAGAATGTTGTTATAGTTCATAAGAAGGTGTAATCATGATGTACATATTTGTATATGAGGAACCATAACTTTTTACTGTCAGTTTCTTAACAGTCATTTACCTAAGATCTACTGAGTTTAGGTATTAATGTGCATAGTTCTCATTTGCTCCTGACAGCTAGTTGCTTCAGTTGACCTTCAATCGACCAGTCGTAGTTTTGAAGATGCAAGCTAAGAGAATATCAGCATCTTTAGTTCTTTGACATCCTTGAGTTCACAAGATTTACATCCAGCTGCAGGTTGACCAGACACATGATTGAGAAGTTCTTCTTTCTTCTTTGGATAAGCATTACTTAGCATGTATGGCATTTTCATCTTTTCAGACTGGTCCCTATAAGGGTCCACGGTTTATCTATCGAGCTAGCAATAGCTCTCAAATCATTCCAAAGAAATTTTCTTTCACTAGGAGTATTGAGCCCATAAACAACAGTAACAAAACCATTAAAACTAAAATTGACAGAAGAAACAGAACAATGAATAAATTGTGCAGACTTTGTAATAACATTGACGTTCCAGATATTTGGGTCCCAACCAACCCAAATTCTTCCATTCACATGATGCTCATAATTAAATTGCCACTGCCAATCCCTACAAATAGTTTTAGAGACAGAATTGGCCTTAGGTGACTTGACCCTTGTTTCAACCAGGCCAACAAAAGAGATACTATGCTTACATATGAGATCATGAACACTAGTCTGCTTAGGAGACATATTTACACCTCTAATATTCATAGAGCAAAAATTTATCATAAAGTAGGGAATAAAATTAAGTTGGGGACTTCTTACTCCCCCCTCCTTTGATCTTTTTCTTAGAGGCTTGACCAAGATCGAGAGAGCCAACCGCTTTGTGATTAAGGTCTCTAACTTCTTTCTCGTTGATCAGTTTAAGTTTACCCACGAGGGGGTTAGGAGGAGGAGTGATATCAGTGTCGAAAAAATAGTCCAGAGGACTCGCGACCACAGGGGAGAGAAGGTTGAATAGATTTGAATCAGGGAGACAAGAAGAAGGGGCCAAACCAGCATGCTGTTTAGGACCCTTAGCAACCAAGGTCCAGCTGTCAGGGGCTGCATTTGAGGGGGAAGAAGGAGAAGCTGGAGAAGAAGAAGAACCACCACCAGCTGGGACGGCATTGAGGGGGCAATTTTGGGAACCCATTTGTAGTTAGCATGAGGACATTTCAGAAGAGAGTGCCCAAAAGATTTGCAATGGGAGCAAGACAGGGGTTTATTCTGGTACTCCACTTCCACCGAGACCACTTTTTCAGATTTGGTTTCCTCATCAAGGACAACAACTTCAATGCTAGAGGGCCAGCCTGAGGAGGAAGTAATTTCAACACAAATCCTAGCAAAGTTCATAGGCTCCAATTTTTCAGTGATCTTATCAACAAAGAGAGGTTTACCTATCCCACTAGCAAGATAGCTTAGACCAGGGCCTGATAAATAGGACAAAGGAACATTATGGAATTTCACCCAAATCGGGGCCTTAGAGCACATGTCAGATTTAAAGTCTAACCCCTCCTTCCAATGCTTGAGCTGAAGAAGCTTATTTGAAACATACCAAGGGCCTAAAGCAAGGATGTTGTCACATTCCTCAGTAGTAGAGAATTTGAAGATGAAATACCCCTTATCCTGCAGGAAGACCTTCTGTAGCCCCAGGCTATCCCACATCTTACGAACACTACTTTCAACCAATTTAAAAGGAAGCCTAGAGTGGATAAAACTTCCAATAAGGCAAGTTTTCCATAGGTTATTACCATGCTGAAGGACCTCTGGAGGAGCCTTTACTGTGATGGGCCCATTTTCCAGAGACGGAGGAGCAGGGGGGAAATAATCAAGAACCGGTGAAGAAGAGGGGGAGCCTTTGGACACAACTGAGCTCCAAGAAGGCATGGCCGGAGCAGGAGCAGCCACATGCCCAGCTTGCACAGAGATAGGCCCAGAGGCACCAAACAGAACCAGAGAACCAGGCGGCCCATCTGCTGCCAATGGAGGCGCTGCATCAGGCGAGGTGCTAGGGGGCTTGCCCGTATCTACTTGACTGCTAGCTCTAAGGGAACTTTTATCAAACAGGTCATTTGCGTTGACAATGCAGACAGATTTGCCTTTACAGACGAACTCATTTACATTATCCATAGAGAAGCCTTGAGCTTTAATAAAATCCAGCAGCAAGTTACATCTTTTTTGCTCATCAGCAGCTTCAATATTCCCCTGTCTAGATAGCGCCTGAGCAGCTATAAAAATCTCTTTCATGGAGGATCCATGTTGTAGCTCTAGGCTAGCGTCAACCATACTATTGGTTTCAGAGGCATCAGAGTCGTCCAAGGCTAAGGCAGCAACAGGCGGAACTGGCACTGACTCAGCCATAGCCTCATCATCAATGAAGGGTGCTGTTGGGTTAGAGATCCCAAAGTCCACGAAGAGATCCCGGGAGGCAGAACTGACTGAATTACTAGCTGAGAGGTGATTATAGTCAACCATGGCGAGGAGAAGGATATGGTAAAAGCGAAGCAGAAGATGCAGATGCAGAGAAAAGATGAGAAGGGCGGTCGGAGGCAGGGGCAAGACAGAGGAGCAAGGGGGAAGAGCGATGAGGAAACCAAAAAAGGAAACAGGGACGAATTTGAAAGGAAGGAAAAAGTAGGTGAGGATGGGCGGGATCAGAATAAGGAAAGATGGGGTTGACGGAAGGGGCTAACGGATGGGAGACATCTAGTGAGAAGCTAGAGAAAAAAAAACTCGAGAGAGAAACCTAACCCATCCTTGTCTCTATGTTCAAAACTTCAATTATTCATTTCGCCTCTGTTCTTTTCTATCTACTTTTCTCTGCTTTTTCGATGGTCAGTCATAACCACCTCTCTGCCGGTAACTCGATTAGCAACACCTCAATTGACCCCTTTGTCGAGTATGGGGTCTCTTTGCCTCGCTCACCGGTTTCGCTTTCTCACCCCCCATCCTTGGTATTGAGGATATGGTTGAGTCAAATGCCTTTCCCCCTCTTTTGGGGAACAATGTCAGTTCGGAGGACTCCTCTACACCTGTCCATGACATGGATATTAATGTTGGCCCAGTTATGGGGGAAAATGCTGCTCATCATTTCTCTCAGAAGGACCGTGAGGAAGCCATCTTTGAACGAAAGAAAAATCTCCATCTAATGTCTTTCTTATCAGCCCATGGCATTTCTACCAATGATGTTCAAGCTATTCTATCGGAGGGTAAACTCACCAAACTTGGACATGCACCTGAGGTGTCTGTCAAAAGTCCTCAAAATCCCTCTCCTCTCCCCTCTGCAACACAACTTTTGAGTGGCACCTCCTCTCCGGTTCCTTTCCATCAGGTATTTCCTACACCTGCTAGCTTGCCTGCCATTAACCCATCCCAGCCCCTCGCCACCCTTCTTGAGGAGGGTGAAATCCCTGCTCCCTTAGCCAGAGGGCCCATAAAATCATGGAGTGATGTGGTTGGTAAAAACCCTGGTTTATCTTTGAGAACTCTAAAGTACCTGCCTCTAACTTCTTCTGATGGGAACTTCACTGTTCACCCTCCTGAAGACATGCTTTACCGAGGTAACATGCTCTGGGCTTATAGCTTAGTTGGTTATTTTCTCCATTCCTCTCTTCCTTTTAAGGTAGTAGAACCTATAGCCCGACGTATTTGGGGTCCTCTGGGGCTATCAAAAGTGTTTCTCCATAACAAAGGTTACTATATTTTCAAATTTGATTCTGTTACCGACCGGGATAATGTTCTCGCTTCTGGCCCATGGCATTTTGCCTCTAAAGCCATTGTCCTGCAAAAATGGAAAGAAAGGTGTGGCCTTCTCAAAATCTGACTGTGAGAACTTTCCTGTATGGGTCAAACTCAGCAACATACCACTCTCCTATTGGTCTAACGAAGGTATAAGCTACATTGCAAGTGTAATTGGGAAACCTCTTTTCACTGATGAGACCAAAAATGATTTCTTAAAGTTTGCTAGGGTTTGTATTGAGGTCAATGCCTCTTTTCCTTTCCCCCCTTCCCTCCAGGTGGCTGTAAAAAATGAGGACACTTTGGAAACCACCTTTGTTCCAGTGGAGGTTGAATATCAGAGTAGATCGCCTTCCTTCCCAACTTGTAAATTTTTTGGCCACTCACACCTAAAATGCCCCAAAGCCAACTTTCAGTGGATTCCTAAGGTCCCAAATGTAGGTACTTCAGTTACTACCCATCATGTTCCAGCTGCAACAGATGTTATTCCACCAGCTGCCATTCTCCCTAATCCTTCCCAAGGTCCTACTCAGAATGATTGGGTAAATGTCACCCGAGGTGTCAAACCTGGTAAAGATGTAACCCCCTCTAGCCCTGCTATGAACATCAATAACTCCTTTACTCCCATTGAACTGGTAGAACACCAAATTTCTGACTATGAATCTCCTACGGCACCGAACCCCTTAGTATCCAAATTGAAGGTGGTTGATGAAAAGGAAGGCAAGGACCTAAAGAATAAGCAGAGTTCAATTTCTGAGAATCCTTATGCGGCTAAAAAGAGGAAAGGGAAAGGAAAGACTGGAAACTCCCCACCCCCAGTTTTATTATGTTAGCTTCCTATAATGTAAGAGGTCTGAATAAAAAGTCTAAACAGGCTTATGTAAAGCAACTTATTGCTGATAATAAACTATCTCTTTTGGGGCTTCTCGAAACTAGTGTCAAACTCTCAAATGCCAACAGAATTTCCAGAAATCTGAATAGGAATTGGAATTGGGCCTTTAATTATGATTCTCACACCAATGGTAGAATCTGGGTAGGATGGAATCCAAATATCTGGAATTTGAATATCCTTTTTATTTCTTCTCAAGTCATTCATTGCAAAGTGCAGTCCACTGAAACATATGCTACTTCCTTTTTTGTTTCCTTTATATATGGGATGAACACTTATATGGAGAGAAGGCCCTTATGGAATGAAATACTCTCCTTTGCCCCTACGGATAGCTGGTGTATGTTGGGGGATTTTAACGTCATAAAAGATCTTTCGGAGACTAACCAAGTAAATGACTCGTGGGATATTGGTATGGACGATTTCAAAACCTGTTTGGAAAATGCTGGAGTTGATGACATTCGGGGAGTAGGCCCAACTTTTACTTGGTGGAATATGCAACACACAAGACTGGTCCACAAAAAATTGGATAGAGTTTGGGGAATGCAGAGTGGTTCACCAACTTTGCCATGTCTCAAAGTCTTTTTTGCCCCCCGTGGCCTCTCTGACCACTCTTTGGCCCTAATTGATACTGGTATCCGACTCTCTCTTCCTCGGAAACATTTCCAATTTTTCAATCATTTGATCCTTCTTGATGGCTACAAGGAATCTGTGATAAACGCTTGGACTCCTTTCATTCATGGAAATCTTTCTATATTTTTTCTGAAAAACTGAAGCGTACCAAGAAAGCTTTAGTCTCTCTAAATCACATCACTGGTAATCTCTCTTCTCTAGTGCTTATTGCGAAGGAAGAACTTCACTTGGATCAAAATCTGCTCCACAATCAACCTTACGATTCGGAACTGCTTGCTAGAGAGAAAATGTGCTCCCAACAACTCTGGACTGCTATGGAACGCGAGGAAGCTCTCCTCCAACAAAAATCCAGAGCCACCTGGTTGGCCTTAGGTGATCGAAATTCTAGTTTTTTTGCTAACATGATGAAAAATAGATGGAATTCCAACAAAATATTATCTATCCTTAATCATGAAGGCAGCTTGGTTCAAGGCCAGAGGAACATTGAAGGGGTTGCGGTGGATTGTTTCAATAACCTTTTCAACAATCATGAGGATCCTTCTGCTGATTATGGAAATTTTGGTGTCTCCCCTACTAAATTGATTCGGCCAGATCAAGCCTCAAAGCTTTCTACTCCTATTACCCATACTGAAATATGGGAGGTTCTCAAATATATAAAACACAATAAAAGTCCTGGACCAGATGGGTTTAATGTGAACTTCTTTATTAGTTGTTGGGATATTGTTGGTGAAGATTTTCGTAAGGCAGTTCATTTCTTTTTTGAAAATAGCAGGCTAACCGAAGGGATCAATTCTACAGCTCTTGCCCTTATCCCTAAAGGCACCAATCCCTCTTCTATGGCCGACTTTAGACCCATCTCATGTTGTAACACGATCTACAAATGCATTGCTAAAATTCTATCAAACAAACTTAAAGAAGTTCTTCCTTTTCTAATTGACAAGTCTCAATCTGCTTTTGTGCGTGGTAGAAGCATCAGTGACAACATACTCATTGCCCAAGAACTTTTCAAAGGATACAACAGAACCTCTGGCCCGGCAAGATGTGCTCTCAAAATAGACCTCAAGAAAGCATTTGATATTGTTAGATGGGAATTTCTTTTTGACACTCTACAAGCTTTTCAATTCTCCCCCCCTTCCCTTTTTATTGGATGGATCAAGGCTTGTATAACCTCAGCTATGTTCTCCGTCAAGGTTAATGGTACGCTTGCTGGTTTTTTCAGTAGTTCTAGAGGCCTACGACAGGGTGACCCCCTCTTTCCCTATCTTTTTGTCCTGGTAATGGAGATGCTCTCTCTAAAGCTGAACAAAGAAACCTCTGTTTCTAACTTCTCCTATCACTGGAAAGCAAAGGAATGTAAAATTATTCATCCTTCTCTTTGCGGATGACATCCTTATTTTCAGTTATGCATGCTTACCTTCCATTAATATCATTAACTCCTGTATCCAATCCTTTTCACTATACTCTGGTCTCATTCCCAATTCTCGCAAGAGCCATTGCTTCCTGTCCAATCCAGACCCTACCTCGTTTAAGGACATCACCTCCCTTCTAGGATTTCAAATAGGTTCACTTCCGGCAAAATTTTTGGGAGTCCCATTGCTGCCCAAAAAGATCTCTTTTGTGGATTGCATCCCTATTATTCAAAGGATTACTAGTCGTGCCTCATCATGGACTTCTAAGGTTCTTTCTTACTCCGGCCGGCTACAACTCATAAAATCTATCCTCTTCTCCATCCAAGTCTATTGGAGCTCTCTTTTTTTGCTGCCTAAAGCGACCTTAAAATAAATACAATCTATTTTGACTAGATTTCTTTGGAAAGGGGCAACTTTGAACAAACATGGTGCTAAAGTTGCTTGGTCCACGATCTCCCTTCCCCTTTCTGAAGGTGGTTTGGGTATCAAAAATCTGGTGGACTGGAACTCCACTTGTATCCTACGCCATCTCCTCAACATCATCCAACCTACTTCTCACTCTCTTTGGGCAAATTGGATCAAAACTACCACCCTCAAGCAATTATTCCTTTTGCCAAGTCACTATAGCCTCAGATAGCTCTTGGATATGGAAGCAAGTTTTGAAACTTAGGCCTCTTGCCCTTCAGCATTTGCATTATCTTGTTCGCAATGGGCATCACACACATCTATGGTTTGACCCTTGGATAAACAATACTGCTTTAAACCCTTCCCCGGCCTTATTAACAAACTCTGGGCTGCCAGTGTCAGCTACAGTCAGCAATATTATCCTTAATAACTCTTGGAATTTGCCCATGAGCAACCATCATGATGTCATTATGCTAAGAAGGGATATCACTCTTTTACCCCCTACCCAGTAACAGGACAGAATCCTTTGGGATACTTGGGATATCAGATTGGTAAAATCCAAACAAATTTGGGAATTTATCCGTACTAGAAGTCAGCCGGTACCCTGGAGTAGGTTCGTCTGGCACAAGCTCCATGTCCCACAGTACTCCTTTATTCTATGGCTAGGTTTTCACCAGAAACTTCCCACTAATGATCGAACCATGCATTATTCTGGAAGGATTTGGAATTGCCCTCTCTGCAACCTTCCTAAAACTTTCAACCACCTATTCTTTGAGTGCACTTTCTCCAAACAGAACACTTTCTCCAAACAGATCCTTCATCATGCCTTAAATCTGTGAAACTGGAATCCCTTTCCTGTCACCTGGGCTGAGGTCGTGGATTTTCTCACTGCTTTCCAAGGCTCCTCTCTTTCACGGAATATCCTAAGCTTGACAGTGGCTATGTGTTTCTATAAGATTTGGGAAGCTCGAAATAACAAGCTACATAGAAACGCCACCCCCCCAATGTTCAGTCTAACTAAGGATATAATTCATATTATCAAATATAGGATATCTAAATGTAAATCCTTTCTAAAGGCAACAAACTCTCAATATTTTAGTAATTGGCTCCTTACTTGCTAGACTCAATCTGCTGGTTACTGAACTCTGATGGTGCACTAGATTCTGCTTCGGCCTTTGCAACATGAGCTAGGTCTCGGTTCATTTTCTGCAAATGCTACTGGGCTTTTTCTCTTAGTCATAGATTTAAACTGTTGTGACTAATCTTCGGCTAGACATCTTGCAAATGAATTTTGTAGCTTACGCTTTGATTTTGATTGTTTGGGATGGGATCAGCTGGTGGTCCTGTTTTGTGCTTGGGGTTTTGTGTTAGAAGAGAAGGGTTTGTCTGGCTTGCCAGCTCTGATGGTTTCTAGTTCTGCCACAGTATTATTCCCGTTGTGCTGCTGTGTCGCCCTTTACTACTATATATATTCTGGCTTTTCTGACCTCGTGGTTGTTTCTTGCTATGCAGTCTGCATCAGGTTCCCTTTGACTGGGCTGCTGGGCTTGTCTTGTTTGATGGACGGTGTGACATGGTCGTTGTTTCGGATGTAGTGGTTATCTGCTGCTGGGCATCTCTGCTAGTGCCTTGCACTTCCTGGGGATTGATGCATGGGATGGGATGGACTAGATGGACTATTTTGACTCTGACATCTTTAAGTCTAGGTTATCTGTATGTTTTTTCTTACATCAAGGCTACAAATAGTCATTATTTATGTAATCGGTTTATTTCTAGCTAGTTGGTTTTTGGTATAGTTCCTTGTATAGTTTCCTCATCTTGGACCTGTCCACAGATGATGCAACTTGGTTCTTTTTATACAAACAAAATTTAACAAAAAAAATGGTTATAAAGAACCTGGGAAAGGAAATATTAATTTGTAATATGTAGAAGACATATTCACTCTTTTGAGGTATTTCAATTGAATGTATGTGTGAACTGTAGCATCGTGTAGCACCATCTGTCGGGTTGGGAGATACCCGAATTTGGGGGCGTCACAGGTTGGTATCAGAGTTGTAGGTTATAAAACTTAAGGGGGGAAAGAACCTTAAGACATAACCTTAAGAAGGATTAAAGAAGTAAAATTTGATGTTAACCCTAAAAATGCATTAAATGTGATATGTGTTTTTACTATTCTAATGATGTGTACTAATCAAGATAATTTCTTTTGTTGTAGATGTCAAGAGATAACACAATATATAGAGATATACATGTGGTTAGTGAAGAGTCCGTAAATGAAGTAGAGATTTTACCGACACCGGTAGCTGAATTGCCAAAGGTGGTGGTGGTTGAGTCAAAAGACTCAGAGAATTTAGGATTTACATCCTTATTCGATGGTATGTCAGAGGAGGAGGTGGAGGTGGTATCGTTTAACACAGTAGTACCTACAGAAGAGATGACTCCGGGGGAGTCAATGAAAGCGTTGTTCATGACGGTGTTGGATAGAAATATCCAGTTGGGAAAAGAGGTGAAAGAATTAAAGGGGGAGATCCATGATATCTTGGTAAACAAGAAAGACATGGAGACGTTGTGGGAGGAAGAGCGTGACGAGAAGGTTTTAGCGAAGGACAAGATCCATGAGCTGAAACATGAGACCTGTGAGCTTAGGCAAGAGCTAAAGGCTAAGAAGCAGAAGATCAGTAGAATGTCCTATATTCATAGGAGTTCTCAAGAGGATTATCAGCGGCAAGTGGCTAAGTATCCTGTGGAGGTAGGGGCAGACTTGGCATACTATCAGTCGAGATGTGATAGCCAGTCTTGCCGATGCAGATTATGAGAATGCCATTAGGTAAATGTAATCTAGTTAGTAACTAGCGTAGGTTTAGATATGTACATATGTTTGTATCTATGTAGTGACGTAAAACCATCTTTTGTAAATCCCAATTTTTGGAAAGTAATTGCGGGAAACTAATGTAATCAGCTAAGGCTATGTAACGATGAACGATGTAGTATTATACTACAAGGAACAAACATATCAATATAAGCTCTTTATTGAACATGTTGTGCAATAAGTTTGAGTTATTGTTTAATCAATGAATAATGACTAATTAACAAGAAGGAAGTAATAACGAAGTGTTATTGTTTAATACTCACAATTTAGCAAAAAAAAAAAAAAATAACGAAGTGTTATTCATTTTAACAGAAAGATGCCGCCAAGAAGAAGACAACGAAATCAAGAAGCAAACGTGAATCAACCGGAAGGGGGACCGGTTAACCCGATGCTGGAGTTTGTTAATTTATTAACAGCTTCCTTTTATAGAAATGGGGCTAATATACCCGTAAATCCTACGGTAGTACGTGCTACTACGTTTAAGGATTTTAAAAGTGTAGGTCCGTCGGAGTTCAAAGGAACTACGGACCCTATAGAAGCCCAAACTTTGGCAAAAGAGATTGAAAATGCATTTGTTATTGCAAATGTCGAAGAGGGGCAGAAGGTTTCTTTTGCCACCTACATGATGAAGGGAGAGGCCAACTTCTGGTGGGAGGCAAACCAGGCTAGGGCTGGAGTGGAGAACATAATGTGGACACGATTCAAGGAGATTTTCTTTGAGAACTACTTTCCCACGAGTATGCAGGGTAGGATGGAGATGAGGTTTTTATAATTGAAACAAGGGGAAATGACTGTTCCCCAATATGCTTCCAAGTTCAATGAACTGGCGAGGTTTGCTCCACATCAGGTGGATACGGAGGTGAGGAAGGTGAGGAGATTCGAGCAGGGCTTGAAACCCTGGCTCTATAACCGGATATCAGTGTTTTAAAGTAACTCCTTTGGAACCATTCTGGAAAAGGTAATAATTGTCGAGGGTGGTAATGAGGCTTTAAGCCAATACCACAGAGAGAAGAAGAACAAGGAAAAAGTAGAAGGGGGAGTGAAAATTGAGGGAGCCAGCGGGAGTAGCAATGGGCAGAAGCATAAGGGTTTTAACTTTGGGAATACCGGGGTAAAGCAAGGAGATCCTAAGAAGAGGATGGAGGCATGCAAGAACTGTGGGAAGACTCACTTAGGAGCCTATCTCAAAGAAAAAGCGGTGTTACAACTGTGGACAGGAGGGACACATTTCGCCTAACTGTCTGAGTTTGAAGAAGAATCACGGATGCTTCGTAGTATGTGGATCAATTGATCACATGGCGAAGAATTGCCCGAAGAAGGGGATGGATGGGAATAAGGGCACTAATAGTGGTAAGTTAGCTATTAGTGGTCCAGCTCAGATGAGTAGGCCGATGGCCCGCACCTTTAACATGACGGTCCAAGATGCAGTTGCATCAGGGGATATACTTTTTTTTTTGCTAAATTTTTGTTTGTATATAAAAAAGGAAAAAGCTAAAGATATTACAGTGGAGATCATAGCATAACCCTCTTCTCCTGAGAGGATTAAAGCACCTAGAGCCTAGGAAAACAGTTGCCTAACCTAATATTAATCGCCCTCACAGCCCGAGGTTAATCAGGGGATGTAGTTGCAGGTATTATCCCAATCAACGATATAAATGCTTATGTGTTATTTGATCTTTTATAGCATGCAATTTTGCTAAATGGTTAGGATTACTTCCCGAAAGATTGCCTATACCTTTGAATATTAAGGTAGCAAATTAAGAAATAATTCCTGTTGAAAAAATTCATAGAAGTTGTTGTGGAGAAATACGAGGTTATAAATTATCAGTAGATTTGATACCGATAAAGTTGGGAGAATTCGATGCAATTCTCGAGATGGATTGGTTGTTTAACCTGGTGCAATTATAGATTGTCAAAAGAAATGTGTAAACATTAGAACGTTGAGACAACCTCATATAGTGTTTTACGGTAATAAATCACCAGGTCGTTCGTGTTGTCTTACCAATGACACAAACTTGGAAATTGTTGAGGAAGGGATGTGTAGGTTATTTGTGTCATGTTGTGGATACCCAGAAAGTGGGAGCAACGATGGAACAAATACCTATAGTCAAAGAATTCGTGGATGTATTTCCAAGTGAATTACCAGGTCTTCCACCAGATAGGGAGATCAAATTTGTAATACATATTGTGCCAGGAGCAGCACCAATTTCAAGGGCACCGTTACGTATGGCGCCAATGGGTATGAAGGAATTGATGGTTCAATTACAAGAACTGTTGGATAGAAAATACATTCAACCGAGTGTTTCGCTGTGGGGAGCACCGGTACTGTTTGTAAAGAAGAAGGATGGATCGTTGAGACTTTGTATCGACTACCGGGAGTTGAACAAGTTAACGTTAAATAATAAATACCCATTACCCACGATCGATGATCTCTTTGATTAATTGAAAGGGGCATATTATTTTTCCAAGATAGATTTACGAACGGGGTATCATCAGTTAAAGGTTAGAAAGGAGGATGTACCTAAGACGGCATTCAGAACTCATTACGACCATTACGAGTTTTTGGTAATGTCATTTGGGTTGACGAATGCACCAACTGCATTTATGGATATGATGAACAGAGTGTTCAAACAATATTTGGACAAGTTCGTCGTAGTGTTTATCGATGATATTTTAGTCTATTTTAAGACGCCAGAAGATCACGCTGAACAACTAAGATTAGTGTTGGAGGCACTAAGGAAGGAGAAGTTATACGCGAAATTCACTAAATGTGAATTTTGGCTAGAAAGGGTACAATTTTTAGGACATGTTATTCACCGAGATGGAATTTCAGTAGACCTAATGAAGGTGGAAGCAGTGATTAATTGGGAACAACCGAAAACGCCAACTGAGGTACAAAGTTTCCTAGGGTTAGCGGGATACTATCCAAGATTTATCCAAGAATTTTCAAATATAGCTACTCCGTTGACTAATTTGACAAGGAAGACAGTGAAGTACGTGTGGACGGAGAAGTGTGAAGACAATTTTCAAAAACTAGAGAAAAGATTGAGTGAAGCACCTGTATTGTCTTTACCCGATGATACAGGGAATTTTGTAGTTTATAGTGATGATTCGCATAGAGGACTCGGTTGCGTGCTCATGCAGCATGACAAGGTCATTGCATACGCATCACGACAGTTGAAGGATTATGAGAAAGTTTATCCTACTCATGATTTGGAACTGGCAGCAGTAGTATTTACCTTAAAGATATGGAGGCATTACCTATATGGAGAGAAATGTGAGATATACACGGACCATAAAAGTCTAAAATATATCTTCACACAAAAGAACTTAAATATGAGACAAAGGAGATGGCTGGAGTTGATAAAGGATTACGACTGCGATATCCTGTATCACTCAGGAAAAGCAAATGTAGTGGCCGACGCCTCAAGTAGGAAGGGTCGGGAAAAGTTATCTATGTTAACGACTCAAACTGAGTTAATAACAGAGATGGCTACAATGGAATTAGAGGTGAAGTTACCGAGTGAGTTAGGTCAGAGATTGTTTACAACGGAGATTCGATCTACCATTGTAGAAAATGTCAAAGAGGTACAACTCAAAAACGATGAGTGTGACCAGATGAAGAAGCGGCTAGCAGATGAAAAATAGATAAAGTATAGTCTTGATAATGAGGGATTATTAAGATTTGAAGGAAGAATTTTGGTTCCAAGTGAAATGGAGTTGAAGGAGGAAGTATTACAAGAAGCTCATAGTTCAAGGTACTCGATTCATCCTGGTAGTACTAAGATGTATCAAGACCTTCGACAGAGTTTTTGGTGGCCAAACATGAAGAGAGATATCAGAATATGTGAGTAGGTGCTAAACTTGTCAAAAAGTTAAGGCCGAACATCAACGACCAAGTGGCTTGTTACAGTCATTGGAGATTCCAGAATAGAAGTGGGAGCATATCACGATGGACTTTGTGGTGGGACTTCCAACTACTCAGAAGGGGTACGACACTATTTGGGTAATAGTGGACCGACTAACGAAGTCGGCTCACTTTTTGCCAATAAGGGTCAAGTTTAACTTGGATCAGTTAGCTAAACTTTATGTTAAGGAAATTATTTCCAGACATGGAGTACCAGTTTTGATAGTGTCAGATCGTGATCCACGATTCACTTCAAACTTTTGGAGAAGTCTACAAGAACAGATGGGAACGTAGTTGAAGTTAATTGCAGCTTATCATCCACAAACAGATGGGCAGAGTGAAAGAACAATTCAGACGGTAGAAGATATGCTGAGTGTTGGGTATAATCTAATTACGCACAACACGCAAGTATACGTGGTCAACAAGTAATATAATAGTGAATAGAGTATCGTTCCCACAGAGACAATTTAGTAAGTAAATTTAACCTCACAATTATCAATTTCCTATTAATCCTAATTTTATTAAACTATCCAATTCAATGTTTAAAACTATAAAAACTAAATTATAATAAATATATGATCTCAAAACAATTACAAATAACAAAAACTAAAATTTCAAACAATTAATGGAGAATTAGACTTATGATTTCACCCTAAGCTTCACTCTGATTTTTACACCTTTATTCCAATTTAACTCACTACCCCAGTTTATTAATCAAGAACACGAATGTAGCACTAGCCACCTCTCAACGCACTAATACCGTATTAACTTAAATCCACAAATTAGATAGAAAACAAGTTAAACACCTTAATCAACTAACTCACTATATCTCTATGTGAATTAAAATTAAAGAAGGTTTAAGATTAAGTTCTCTATCCGATTACATGCAATGTCAAGCATATCTCTACCTTAACATTCATCAAGATTCTGTTATTCACAAAATTCAAGAACACATGCTATATCAACTTAAGTCTAGATTCGTACTTCCTCTCTCGAATTCATACAAATCCACAAAGAATTGTTGATCAGGCAATTCATAAATTCAAGCTCAAATTAATATAGATAAACTGGAAAATAACTTATTGAATTGAAAATCAAAGTTATAAAACCATTGTTTCACTTAACGATCCATCATAAGCCTAAAAAATGAATTAGTTCATCATGAATGAAATAATAACTGAATAAATAAAGATAACATCCTTTCAATTGCAAATATAAGACTAAGAAGAAGAATAATGCAGAACACCCTTCACGTAGCCTTAATCCGCAATCGATACGAAAATCTCTTCAAAGTCTTCCTCCAAATCTTGCTATGAAATTCTGAAATTAATCTTTGTAATTTGCCTTGTGTTCCATTTTGATTTCTTGTTTGCATTGGTATATATCCAATCTCCAACTCCTGGTAGAAATCCCATGTCATATAGAGTCCAAACACATTACATGCACTAAAATCCACGTCCAAAGTGAGAGTTGTAAGCAAACCAGATAGCCCATTTTCGAGACCCCACCTTACGTGGGTATATGCCTAATAAAGGTCCGCCCCGACGGGCATAGCTTCTGTAAACCAAATGTGAAGACCCCCCGCCCCGGCGGGCATAGCTTCTGAAATCTGACTTTGCTAACTCTTTACACTTGCTCCAATGTTGCTTCAAACATCTCCATTTCTTTGCTACTTGCCCCACCAACCACCTAACACATAAAATAACATGAAAGCAAGAAGTTAACAACAATTAAGCTTGAAATGAACATCGATTCGTGAATATAAAATTTACTTATCAAAATTTCCCAAACTTAAACTATGCTAGTCCTCGAGCACAAAACAGAACAAATATGCTACATAATGTAATGCAATGTTAAGTAATGTATCTAATCTATATGTTTTCGAATCTAACAGTGTTACAGAATCAAAATTATCCCACCGGCCTCAGGGAAAACAAGCAAACACTACAATCTTAATCACCAAAATCAATCAATAATTCCTTATTAGTTCTCAAATCTTAAACCATTATCACCGGTATAGTATGTGTGTGTGTGTATTCAACATCCATGATAACTGATACGGACTCAAATTCAATACATAACCAATCTCTTAGAAGGACTCATACATGACAAACTCAAATAGTTCAAAAATAGACGAGTTCCAACTAAAACTAAACAATCACCAAGATTAGGGGTCAAAATAGGGTATTCATGCTTTCTTTTTTCTTTTTTTTCATTGACGGGGGCCCTTTGCTCTTATTTCCCGTCTTTTCTTCATATTTTTTTAGATAGTGATTGGTTTTACGCTCCATCTCACGCTCGTGTTTATGGGGAGTATATTTTCCTCAACCCACCACAAGACTCAACTAGCTATCATTTTCCTTTTCTTTTTTTTAGATAAAGCTTATGTACCCCACATTTATCTCCCCCATATTTTTTTGTTTTTTTTTGTTAAATTTGTTTGTATATAAAAAAGGAAAACCTTTGAAAATTACAATGAAGATCAAATCATAGACCTCTTCTCCCGAGAGGGCTAAAACACCTAGAAATACTAGGAAACAAGTTACATAACCTTGATACAGTTTCCTTACAACCCGAGGCTATGTAATTGAAACAAAACATAATTTACCTATCTGCGAAATAAAGAGATTCAAATATGAAAACAGTAGCATGGTAATTGCATCAGCCCAAGAGGGGCGGCCCACAAGGCATAGTCAGATTGCCAACCGTGGACCCCACTTACATCAAATTTCAAAATCAAGTGATGCTTTTCTATAGAAACCAATCGCCGAACTTCATTCGCTTAATGTGATTAAAGCACTGCGCTCTAATGTGACTAAAGCACCAGCACCCCACCCATGTGACTAAAGCACCTGCTCCTAATTATAATACTCCAGCACCTGAAGTAATACTCTAGCACCTCGCCCAACCACCTACTCCTAATCATAATACTCTAGCACCTCGCCACCCAACATAATACTCCAGTCAAAAGTCTAAAACAACCCAACCCCTAATCAGCTCGCCCAACCAGCTCGCCATGCCATACCACCTCGCCCAACCACCTCGCCTAGCCATACCAATCACCTCACCCAACCAGTTCACCTGTGACCATTTCGCCATGCTAGCTCACGAGCCTCGCTTAACCATTTCGCTTAAACCAAAATACCGCCCATGCCTTTAACCATGGGCGAACACCTCACCAGCACACAAGCATGAAACGGGGCAGAGCATGCACTGGAGATTGCACATATCTAGCTACCCACTAGCTAAAACAGCTAAACTAACAACCAATTACAGAAATGATTACAATTTGTGGCCTTGATAAAAGAGTTACATTCAAAAAACAAATGGTTAAAGGATTCTAACTGTTGATTGCAAAGAGGACAGTTCCATGTTCTGTCAGTGTACTGTTTGGTCCGGTCGTTTGTGGAGAGTTTTGAAGGAGCCCAAGCCAGAGGATGAAGGAATAGCGAGGAACATGAAACTTATTCCAAAGGATAGAGCTCCAAGGAACCTTGGGAGATCTTGCTCTGATTGATTCCCAAATCTTTTAGCCTTAACAGTCTTAATATCACAAGTGCCCCAAAAAACTTGGTCAGGCCCAGGAGATGGGATGGGAAGGTGGCGGATTTGTTGCCGGAGGAGAATGACTTCATGGTGTAGCATTTGGGAGGGCCCAGGGAGTTCACGGAGAGGAGAAAGCTAACCGTAAGTGGCAGGGGCGGACTCCGCCCTTAAGGCGGGGGGCACTGACCCCACTGAATTTTCGGGGGTCGGGGGGTCATATTAGAGAAAAAAAAAAAAAAATTAAGAGGGTCATATTAGGAAAAAAAATATTAAGGGTCTAAAGTGAACATGTATACTAAGAAACATGACCCCACTGTATTATGTTATATATATACTAAGTGAGTAGACACTAGGCAACAATCCCTAATTCCCAAATCCCACTAAGTCATTAAGCCAATTTTTCTATTCTTCTATATTGTGGATATAGAGAACCGATTCCAATTTTTCGAGTATAGAAGGAATTGGGGAATTGGCTCAAATGTTGGTTTAGAAAAGAAAGGATGATGTGTATCCCCAAGTTCATTTGTTCTTTGAAATTGGCTCTACTTTTTGCCCGCTACATCGCTGAATTGTTGAAAGGACATTTTCAACCTAAATATCGTGAAGAATGAACTCAGAACCAAATGGGAGATGAATGGATGAATGACTGTTTAGTAACATACATTGAGCGTGATATTTTTGTAACTATTAAAAATGAGGCTATATCATGCAACAATTTTAAGCAATGAAACCTCGAAAAATGTTATTATAAATAATATTTGAGGATTGTTTAGTTTTGTAAGTTATTTTATGAAATTTTTATTTGTAAGAAATTTTTTTTTCGAGTTTGACCCCACTGAACAATCCGTCTGGATCCGCCCCTGGTGGCAAGTGGTGGAAGTCCAGAATTGAAAAGGAGAGTATGAGAAGGGTTAATAGCTGCCCCATTCAACCAAGGATCATACCATAAGTTTATGTGTTGTCCATCCCCCACAGTGTACTTTAGATGTTGAAGAGCGAGGGGGCGTAATTTGAGGAATTGCTTCCATATCCAGGAGCAATCGGGGGATAGAGTAACTTGCCAAATGGTCTTAGATTTTAAGAAAGTGGCTTTCATCCAGTTTGCCCAGAGAGAGTGGGATTGATAGTTGATGAGGTGGAGTAAATGTTGCAACAACAGAGCTTTATTCCAATCTAACAGATTTTTAAGTCCTAATCCTCCCTCATCTTTGGGTAATGGGATATTAGCCCAGGTTACCTTTGCACCATACTTACACAAAGTTGGGCCCTTCAACAAGAATCTGCCGAGTAATGCTTGAATTTCTCTTAAGACTACTTTCGGGAGCATGAAATGAGTGCACCAATAGACTAGTAAGGAGAAGAGAATGGAATGGATCAATTGTAACCTCCCAGAGAAGGCAAGGACCTTAGATGTCCAAGAAGTGGCACGGTTGGTAATCCGTTGAATAAGAGGTATGCAAATCGTGTAAAGAGAGCTTTTTGGATAATAAGGGTACTCCTAGGAATTTAGCAGGTAAAGATCCTAGTTGAAACCCAAGAAGGGAGAGAATGTTGCGTGTAGAGGAGGCATCAGTGTTGGCTAGGTAACAGTGACTCTTGTGGGAATTTGGAATAAGACCAGAGACCAGAGAGAAAGATAGGATGCAAGAATTGAGAAGCAATTGAGGGTAGGCTTGCATGGCTAAAAATAATGATATCATCGGCAAAAAGGAGGTGAGTAAGTTTGCAAGCCTTGGTCTTCCAGTGGTAAGTGAAATCAGTGGTTGAGGTAGCTTTGTTAAGTTGAAGGGAAAACATCTCCATAACTATGACAAACAAGAAAGGGGATAGAGGGTCTCCTTGGCGAAGCCCACGAGAGCTACTAAAGAATCCTGCAAGAGTGCCATTCAATTTAATAGAGAACATGGCTGAGGTAGTGCAAGCTTTGATCCACCCAATGAAGATTGCTGGGAACTGAAAAAGCTTTGAGGGTATCAAACAGAAAATCCCAGCGAACCGTATCAAAAGCTTTCCTAAGATCGATCTTGAGTGCACATTTAGGAGGTCCTGTCGTCCTGGAGTACCCTTAGAAAAGTTCTTGAGCAATTAGAATATTATCACTAATACTCCTACCTTTTACAAAGGCTGATTGTGCTGTGTCAATAATATGGGGCAGCACTTCCTTGAGTCTGTTAGAGATGATCTTTGCAATACATTTGTAAATGGTGTTGCAGCAGGAAATAGGCCGAAAGTCTGCCATTGACGAAGGATTGAGGCATTTGGGGATCAAGGCTAGAGCTGTGGACTTAATCCCTTTGGTGAGCCTGCTAGCCGAGAAGAAGAAATGGACAACTTTTAAGAAATCAGGTCCAACAATATCCCAACAGCTAAGGAAGAAATTTACATTAAAACCATCCGGTCCAGGACTCTTGTTGCGTTTCATGGAGTTTAGAACCTTAAAGATCTCCGAGTCAGAAACAGGAGCAATGAGCTGCGAAGCTTGGGAAGGGCTCACCAGATTCGTGGGGGACATACCAAAAGTGTCAAACCCAGCATAAGGAGTGTCCGAAGCATTAAATAAGGTTTTGAAATAGTCAACAACGACAGCCTCAACATTGTCCTTGCCATGCACCATAACTCCATCATCATTAAGGATAGAAAATATTTTATTGTAGTTCCATCTGCTCTTCACCATATTAGCAAAATAGGTGGTGTTCCGGTCGCCCAAAGCTAACCAGTTTGCTCTCGATTTCTGTTGCATAAGGACTTCCTCCCTATCAATAGCCTGGTAAAGCCTTTGGGTGGGTGAGATTTCCAAGGATAGAGTTAAGCGGGTCCAAAGGGTGGTCATGTAGGAGAGATTGTACTGAATACAGTTCGTCTCTGGCCAGCTTTACCAAAAAGGTGAGATTGCCAGTAATGAGGTTAAGAGAGAATAAAGCATGTTTGGTACCTTTCAACTTTTCAGAGAAAACATAAAAGGGGTTCCCATGTAGGGGGTGTTCCATGCAGAACCCACAGCCTCCTTGAAACCCTCAAGGAGAGCCATGTGATTAAAGAATTGAAAATGCCTACGGGGTTTGGAGAACTTATAATGCCGGTATTAAGAAGAACAAGTGAGTGATCAGAAAGGCCACGCTTACCCATCACTCGGTCAAGCTTTTTATGTACAGGCCGAGATATTTGGTTGTTCCACCAAGTGAATAAAGGGCCAACACCTCTAAGATCATCAATGCCAATAGAGGAAATGCATTCTTTGAAATCATTTTTTCCAATGTCCCAGATATCATTTGGTTGCTTAGTCTCAGAAAGATCTTTGATAATATTGAAATCACCCATTAAGCACCAACTTCCAGAGGGAGACACTGCACCCAGCTCGTTCCATAAGTCTCTTCTTTCAATATAAGAGTTCAGCCCATAAACAAAGGAGACAAAGAAAGAAGTACTAATAAAATCTAAAGATTGCACCTTACAATGTATGACTTGGGAGGAGGCAAACAAAACATCCAAATTCCAGAGATTAGGATTCCAACCCACCCAAATTCTACCATTGTCATGAAAATCATAGTTGAAAGCCCAGTCCCAGTTGGGACACAACTTTCGGGAAATTTTCTTAGCGTTAGTAAGCTAGATAAAGGAGGGGAATAAATAGGGGCTTTCCCAGCCAAATCTTGTACTGAGTTCCTCAATGAAGTGAAAGGAGCTGCAGAGGATCCAGGTGTAGGAATTAAGGGTTGAGAATTCTCAATTACTTGGCGAACATGTCCAAGATTTTGAATCTTGCCTTCAGAAAGATAAGCCTGTACATCCGAGGAGGATATACCATGAGCCGAGAGGAAGTCCATAAGGTGATTGCTTTTTCCTCCTCTCTAACAAGGCTTCATCCCCTCATCCCTTTTGGGAGAAATGTTGAGCAGCCTACAAAAATTTCTCTTGCGTGCACGCCAAGAGCTTGTCCAATATTGGCCTCCAACGAAGAGTCAAGCTGAGTTCTCGCAACTGAGTCCTCCGAGCTATTGTCGAGAGCCATGGGGATAGGGTTGATTTCAGATTCGCCCATGCTAACACTTTGGACCAGAATATCCCTAGAAGGGATTGATGAGGTGGATAGGGGAGGAGAGTTTGGGTTTGACACCCCCATCTCCGCAAAGAGGTCCCTAGAAACTGAACTAGAAGAGTTCCCAGCAGATAGGTGAGAATGGTCTACCATAATGAAGGGAGGAAGAGAGAGGAGCAGGAGCCAGGGGGAAGAGGCTAGGGGAGGAGGGGAGACGGTGGAGATTTGGTGGAGAGAGACCAAAAGGGGTAACCGGAAAAAGTAGGTATAACTGAAAAATTAGGTGAGGATGGGCGGGAGACTAAAAGGGTGACAGTAACCGGTTGAAAGAGTTGTAGAGAGAAGGGGGAGAAAAAAATCTAGAGAGAGAAGCCATCCTGTCTCTTTCACAATAAGATCTATCGTGTCCTTGTAATTTTTTTTTTGGCTAAGTGTCCTTGTCATTTTCTCATTCACCCTAGCATTCTCCTTTAGAAACTTTTTATGTATCAATTTGAACTAACCAGTCGACACAGATGTTATTAGCGTGCTAACTTTTTTATACCAGTTTCAAACAAGAATAAGATTCGAGTCATAATTCAAAACTACATCATGGTTCTAATAATCAATGTTGTATTATCGACTTAAGCTCAATCTCATCATTGGCCCAAAATAACATGAACTACAACACTGCTGGACATATATGCAAACACAATATTTAACAAAAATAATTTTAGATAAACTGATGGTAAACGTAACATGAATGCAAACATACATAAATAACTAAATAAAAACTAAATATATGCACCTAAGCTATTATGCAAATGCATGATTACATAAATATGCAACAATTGATCGACCTAAACATAATAATAAACTACTATACAATCCTAGCTTAATGAACTTAAATATGCCCTCATTGTAAGGATATAGCAATAAAAACAAGAGGACTTCCCTGTAATTTCTTCAAGCTTGGGGTGGTGGTGTGTGGTGTTCTTCTTCATCGGAATCACTTGGTGGAAATCGTGGCATTGGGGCCGATGCTGATATGGAAACTGAGCAGTGGGATTGAAGCTTTGGAGTGTCGTATTCAAGGATGCAAATGAGAGGTTCATTGCTTCGAACATATGGTCCTGCCTAGCAGCGAGACGCCTCATCTCTCGTCGTGCTTGCTTATTGTGCTCATCTACTTGGCGTTGAAATGCAAGAAATTGAGGACAAGATAATGCCTTGGACTGCGGTACCTGTTCTGTTCCTTGATCTCCCATAGTTGCATCCTCATCCTCCGAGGTGTCTGCTGCGTCAACTTCGTCCTCCGATGCCGATGGAAAAATAAAACCCAGACCTCGAGGATGGGAATCACCTCCGGCCCACACCGAATACCATGCTATCATTCTGGAATCTAGTAACTGAAGCGGCATCTGTGTGGGTTCATCGTCAGACCATCTAACACCCGCTTGGCGACACAACCCACATATGAGTGATGGGTTGTGGCAAGCCGCCTAAAAAGTTTCCTCGTGCTTTGGCGAATGAAAAAACAGATTATGGCCCCAACATTAATGATGAAATCTTGCACAATCGCATATAGAAGTAGTGCTTTCTCCTTGGTCACGTTCGATGTATGTTGGGACGGATACAATTTTTCACAGATAAAGGCATACCATATTTTTCCATACCGACTGAGATCCTTACTATGAAAAACCGTGCCTCCTTTCCGACCCTTGATCCATGTTCCTGGCTTAGTCATTTCTTTGAGTATAGCTTCATAGTCAGGATCGAAATCACGACGCGGAGCGTGATTAGCCTTGTCGAGGCATTAGAATCGATAATAGGTGTTGATAGCATCAGCACTGAACAGGACTAATCGACCCCGCACATAAGCATTGTAGGGGGCTTTGTCCTCGACGTTGGCATAAAACTCTTTGACCACGTTGAAAACAGCTGGCTCAGGTTCCTCAGTAAATTTGTTCCATCCTTTTTGATATATTTGTTGCATCATCTCACCATCGATAGGATCCGGTGCCAAACCCCGCTCCGGTGTAAGAGCTTTCGTCACCATATAGTCAGACGGCCGGTGGCAGTGCAGATTTTACTTAATTTACTGGCGATCAAAGGTTCGTGTCGGTGGTGTTGTGGAACTCTCCCCCCGATGCCTCTTGGAAGTTGGTTTAGAAGCCATTGATTCTCGGATGCCTTAATAACAATATCTCCCCCCCCCCAAACTTGGTTCACACAAACTGTCGAACACTTGGTGTGCACGGAGATTTCTTCCCCCAACTTGATGAATTTGTGGCAATTATGGTGATTGAAGATGAAGAATTTGTAGAATTGTGCTTCACACTCAATTGCTCTAAACTTACCCCAATACCTTGCTGAATTCGTAGCTTTTTGTAGAAGGAGTGGAAAGTATGTGGTGAGTTTGGGGTATGAGGGAGTGAATTTATAGAAGTGGATAATGTGAGGGAGAGGGTTAGGAGTAATGGATTGAAGTGGTGGGGAGATGGAGTGGATGATGGCAAAATCGTGGGAACGAAGTGGGGTGTAATGGATGGAGGTTGTAGTTGTAATGGAGGAATAAGGAGAGTAGAATGAGGAAGTGGGGTTGTGGGTCGAGCAAGAAGTGCTCGCAGAAGAGTCGGTTGAGCCAGGACCCACCCTACGGGGTATTAGGCATATTAAGCATTTTACGTGACATACATTCTCGCTAATTGTTGTGGAGACCCCATCGACGGGTGCATAGATAAATAGCATTTTACGGGCGGCACTCTATTAACTGCTCTTTTGCTCTTCTTTGCTTCATGCTTTTCCACTTAATGAATCTTTTAACATCCTGCAAGCCATGAGACATATACATGAGTCGATTGTTGATCAATTTGAGCATGATTGAGAGATTAACAAGACTACTACAATATAATAACTACTTAATGAACTTATTATGTCCTAATTAGTCTAAAATAAAATTTAACAGTTATAAAAAAATGAAAAATAAAGGTACGATTGGGTTGCCTCCCAATTAGCGCTTGATTTTAAGTCGTCAAATTGACGACTACTCCTGTTTCATCTCGAATTGGTCGGGTTAACTGCGGAATGATGATTATTTATTGTGCAACACCATCATTGTTGTATTGCATGCCCGCTCACTTGCTTGTTGGGTAATGAATTTGACTTTATATCCTCAATTAAGGCATTAAGACCACTATCCTCTTTTGCAATCCTCGAACTTGACGTGTAGATTTTCGAGCAACTCACACTCTTCCTTTACGAATGGATTGGGATTTCCTTGAACACCTTTACCTTTACTACCTGATCAAACACTTTCATAATCAGTTCTCTGTTAGGCACGTCAATTAGTGTTCGTCCAGTTGCCAGGAATGGTCATCCCAAGATGATAGGGATGTTCTTATCTTCCTCAAAATCCAGAATGATGAAATCCGCGGGGAATATAAACTTGTCAACCTTTACCAATATGTCCTCCACGATGCCCTCTGCACGTGGATCGACCTATCTCGCCAAATCGTAAACGAGATGTTCGTAGGCTTTGGAGCTGGCAAACCCAATTCTGTGTAGACGGATAACGGCAAAAGATTCATACTCGCCCCCAAATCACATAAACACTTGTTAAATGACATGTTCCCGATCGTGCACGGAATGGTGAAACTCCCCGGATCTTTCAACTTTGGTGGCAACTTACCGAATAATCGCACTACACTCCTCTGTTAATGCCACTGTCTCGAAATCTTCCAATTTCTTTTTCCTGGAAAAAATCCCTTTCATGAATTTCGCATAACTCGGCATCTGCTCTAGGGCTTCTGCAAACGAGATGTTAATATGAAGTTTCTTAAAAACTTCCAAAATTTTCTTGAACTGCTTATCTAATTTCTACTTTTGGACTCTCTCAATAAGCCATGTGGAGGATACAACAACCGCTTGTCATCTAACTTTGTTTTCTCAATTTTCTTATCCTCACCCTGTTTTTCTTCAACCACTTTGTTCTCATCAACTTTGTCATTCGATATAGCTAAATTTTCTGCACCTTTCCCTTCTAGATGTTTTCCACTTCTCAAGTGATTGCCTAGCACTGTTTGTGGTTTCCCTTTGGATTTCTCTCGGTGTCACTCGGTAGAGTCCCTTGTGGTCTGTTGTTCAATGCTAAGGCAATTTGTTCCATCTGATTTTCCAAATTCTTAATGGCCATTGCTTGGTTTTTCACGCCACCTCATTGCTTGTTATGTACTTTGACAACAACTCCTCTAAATCTGATTTTCTTTCTTGATGTTGAGCCGTTTGTTGATGATTCTAAAAACCTGGGGGATATGATGGTCGTGGAGCATGTTGTTGATTATTACTCCACGAGAAATTTGGGTGATTCTTATTCCCCTGGTTGTAAGTATTCTGGTACATATTCTGTGGAATCCTGTTTTAGCTACCCACGAATTGCACGGTCACTGGGTTGATTGCGCATTGATCTTTAGGATGTTCACCCGCGCATAATTCACAAACAACCGCAACCTGCTGTAGGCATGTGCTTGTGCCCCCGACATAGCATCCAACTTCTTAGACAGTGCTGAAATCTGCGCTTGTATTGCCGTCACACCATCTACTTCTAACACTCCATCTGCCTTTGCCTGTGTCATTCTTGTCGTGGGCCACTGGTAGTTGTTAGCTGCCATTGTCTCAATTAAATTGTAAGCCTCCTTATAACTTTTTGCCATAAATGCTCACCCGAAGCTGCATCAATACTGGTTCTGTGATTCCCATGTAGTCCTTTATAGAAAGTATTCATTTGCAACCACTTGGGCAATCCATGATGCGGGCACTTTCTGAGCAATTCCTTGTATTTTTCCCATGCCTCATACAATGACTCCCCGTGTTGCTGTTCAAACATCGTTATCTCATTCCTCATTTTTGCAGTTTTCGCTGGTGGGAAAAATTTTGCCAGAAACTTCTGAGCGAGGTCTTCCCAAATAGTTATCGATCCCGGTGGTAGAGAGTGTAACCAACTCTTCGCCTTGCCCCGTAAGGTGAATGAGAACAAGTGAAGTCTTACTGCATCATCTGACACCCCATTATACCTCAAGGTGTCACAAATTTCCAGAAAGCTGACTAGATGTTCGTTCGGATCATCATTTGCCAATCCCCCAAACTGAACTGAATTTTGAATCATTTGAATCGTCCCAGGCTTGATTTCGAATGTGTTCGCAGCTATTGTAGGCCTGGTGATGCTCGACTGTAGTTCAGTCACCTTGGGTGTGGCGAAGTCCCTCAACGCTTTCTGATCTTCGGTTGCCATTACCTCTTCTTTTTTAGGGTTTTCGAATTCTTCTCTTGTTTCCTTGATCCACTTACTTAACCTCTGAAATCGTTTCTCAATGTCGTCCTCAAAAGGCAAAGAAAGTGCGATTTTAACCACAAAGACTTGGCGCAATTGAGATAAGTTTGGACTGGGGTGAAGCAGTAAACTTGGGCATCTGGGATTGATCCCCGCCTGCAACAAGTGTGAGGGCCAATTAAAAACTGGTCCGTGTGGCCATGGATAGCACATTTCTGGGCGGAGCCATGTCTTAGGCCAAGCCTGTGCGCAAAGCCTGGTTCGGGGTGGGGAGACTTAGTCCGACTGCGGTTGGGAAACTCCACATTATAAAAAAAAAAATTCTGGATTTTTGGATCGAGTTTGCATAAACCACTTCAAAAACCTGAAATAAGAGGAACAAAACAAAAATAAAAATGTTTTAAGTAAAACTGGACTAATTAAACTTGTGACGCCCCCAAAATAGGTATACACCCATCTTGAGTCGCCAAATATATGGTACAAAATTCAAATACAACTTAATTATACAACAGTCGTGTAAAATACGACAAAACATAATCTAAGAGTTTTAATAAGAATATTGTCATCTAGACAATATCAACACTCAATGGAGTCCTCATTACATTTATTGTCACACTATTTAATGTAATAGTGAGGACTACTAATGCTATCATCCGACCATCACTGTTCCCGACTAGTCCCGCCACGTTCTCATTTCACAAGAGAACAAAGTGAAAGAAAGGGTGAGCTCAACTAGCCCAAGAAGAAATATTATGACTAAGATAATGCGTAATAAATTATCATTAGTCTTCAACAATGTTAAACTGATAAAATACAATAGACATCAAGTTTAACTGTAGTGGAATAAGCAATCCATTAGAAGAGTCAAGTAGAGCATGATATCTACTATCTTCTATGATTTAAAATGTTTTCATCAATTTTTATCGCTGAGACTCAACTTAATAAATAAACCACATCATCGAGTCATCCCTGCACTATGGGCCAAGGATATTCATTAAATTATCAATGGTCATGACTATACCGAATAATCTCTGGTCATAATCATACCAAAAACTATCCATCAATGCACTACAAAAGCATCGAGGACTTTTACCACATCATTTATAACATTACAGTCATGATTATACCGAATAATCCCTGGTCATAATCATACCAAGTCCATCTATGCACGTAAGCCAAAGATGACTTTCATCACAATATAAGCATGAGGATGATGACAATGACATAATAATTCAATAAAACAAGTTCAAGAATAAATTTTAAAGATTTATAAGTTAATTTATCTTGAAATCAATTACGTCCAAATTGTCAACATGATACTGCTTTGTGGAGTAAAATTCAAGAATGCTTAGAAGAATATTTCCATGAAAAGATACCGGATGAAGCGCAAATATCTAGGATATTGTACTAATTTTATGGAGTATAGAAGCCAAAACTTTAACCAAATGAGTATCATAGAATATATGAAATCGCAAATGGATTTTCACCGCCATGCGCAGTAATCCACGCATGCATCATTTCCACAATTTAATAAGGAATGAATACGAAGGATTATCATGGATCATTCACCATGCATGTGATAATCCACATAGACAAGTTATTCCAATGTAATAATAAAGAATAGAACTGTGTCATGCGAATCCGCATGCATGAGGATATTCCAAATGTAATAATAAAGAATCGGAACTCAGGTCTAGCGAATCGCATGCATGTGATATTCTAATGAGAATAATAAAGAATGGAATAATAAAGAATTCACCATGCATGCGATAGACCGCATGCATGTGTTATTTCAATGTAATAATAAAGAATGGAATAATGAAGCTCTCTTCATGAATACGAAAGAAATAATACCCTTACCTCAAAAGAAGATCTGGATACTAGAATAGTGAGGTAGCAGACTTTCTTCTTATTTCTCTCTATAATTTCTCTCTATAATAATTTCTAGTGAATTGGTGAGAAATGAAGGAAGAATGAGCTTCTATTTATAGGAAAATATAGTTTCGATAATTGCACGTTTTGGGGCTAGAAATATTACAGTATAATACCTTCAACTTTTCTTTCATTTTTAATTTAGTCCTGCAAGTATTATCAAACTTGCATCACCTCCCCTAATAGTTATAATCATGTGAATTAATAGCAATTAATTACTCATTTATCCGGTTAATTACCCGACTGGTCAGTATAACTTTCAGACATCAATTAATATCGAAATAAATGTCGATTTCTACTAACACTAATAATTCCAACACAATGGAACTATCAATTTCATCTTTAATTAACACGAACTTATTCATCATTAATATTATAACTCACAATATTTAACAACCGTGTCGCTCCTGTGAAAAAGGGCTTTCCGATAAGGATTTCTCCTTATTGGCGCACAATTAGATGACCAAACCTCTCCTTGACAGAACTTCTAGACATTGTAAATATTGCAATTTAATATTATGAATAACTTTGTCATCTCAATTATTGATTTAATAATATATCATATTATGCATATGATACTGTGACAATAATCGAATCAATAATATGAGAGATATGATGCAGCAATTACTGTAGCAATAATTGAGTATAATTGAGTGACTTCTCACGTAAGCATCAATAATCAATATCGTGTGCTACTATGCAACCATGCGTAGACATCGTACTTTTACTATGGGGTAGTTCAACGGTTTAATTCAGTAAAACTTCCTACTGTTATTTTTATAAAAGATAATTATGTCGCTTTTCTAACTACGACAATACTTCCGCTATTGGGGTCCACCAATGATTGTCTTGCCGCATTTAGTATTCCCTATTAAAACTAATATTCCCCACCAATCGAATATTATATAACCACTTGCTTACTTTGCAAAATTTGTAAATATTACCCACAACTATAACATTATATCAAATCCACACCATAATATTCAAAAATATATTTCGAGAAAATTATTCTTTATTCATAAAAGTTGGGGTCTTACAAAACTAATATCGTAAAAGTATTAAAATCTATACTAAATTAGTCCCCGGCAACGGCGCCAAAAACTTTTTGGGTAAAATCTAATTACGCACAGTATACATGGTCAACAAGTAATATAATAGTGAGTAGAGTATCGTTCCCACAGAGACAATTTGGTAAGAAATTAACCTCATAATTATCAATTTCCTATTAATCCTAATTTTATTAAACTATCCAATTCAATGTTTAAAACTATAAAACTAAATTATAATAAATATATGATCTCAAAACAATCACAAATATCAAAAACTAAAATTTCAAACAATTAATGGAGAATTAGACTTATGATTTCACCCTAAGCTTTACTCTGATTTTTACACCTTTATTCCAATTCAATTCACTATCCCAGTTTATTAATCAAGAACACGAATGTAGCACTAGCCACCTCTCGATGCACTAATACCGTATTAACTTAAATTCATAAATTAGATAGAAACAAGTTAAATACCTTAATCAACTAACTCACTATATCTCTATGTGAATTAAAATTAAAGAAGTTTTAAGATTAAGTTCTCTATCCGATTACATGCAATGTCAAGCATATCTCTACCTTAAACATTCATCAAGATTGTGTTATTCACAAAATTCAAAAACACATGCTATATCAACTAAGTCTAGATTCGTACTTCCTCTCTCGAATTCATACAAATCCACAAAGAATTGTTGATCAGACAAATCATAAAATCAAGCTCAAATTAATATAGATAAATTGGAAAATAACTTATTGAATTGAAAATTAAAGTTATAAAACCATTGTTTCACTTAACGATCCATCATAAGCCTAAAAAGTGAATTAGTTTATCATGAATGAAATAATAACTGAATAAATTAAAGATAACATCCTTTCAATTGCAAATATAAGACTAAGAAGAAGAAAAATGCAGAACACCCTTCACGTAGCCTTAATCCGCAATCGACACGAAAATCTCTTCAAAGTCTTCCTCTAAAGCTTGCTATGAAATTCTGGAATTAATCTCTGTAATTTGCCTTGTGTTCCATTTTGATTTCGTGTTTGCATTGGTATATATCCAATCTCCAACTTCTGGTAGAAATCCCATGTCATATAGAGTCCCAACACATTACATGCACTAAAATCCACGTTCCAGTAGAGTTGTGAGCAAACCAGGACAGCCAGCTTTCGAGACCCCCGCCTCGACGGGGGTATATGCCTAATAAAGGCTCGCCCGCCAGCGGGCATAACTTCTGTAAACCAAATGTGAAGACCCCCTATGAGACCCCAAATTTTATAAATAAATATTTAATTTTCTCGAAATAATTTTTTTTATGTTATAGTTGTGGGTAATATTTATAAATTTTGAAAAGTAAGCAAGTGGTTATAAAATATTCGATTGGTCGGGGAATATTCTTTTTGTCGGGGAATATCTATACGATGACACAATCATTGGTAGACCCCACAATGGAATTATTTTCGGAATGAAAAAACGACAGAAATATCTTTTTATGAAAATAACAACGGAAATTTTACCGTTAACTGTTGAACTACTCAGTAGTAAAAGTACTGTAATACGCGTGATTGCATAGGAGCACACGGTATTGATTATTGGTGCTTACGTGAGAAGTCACTCAGTTTTACTCAATAATTGTTACAAAGAATTATCGCTCAATATTTTATTTTATTGATTCAATAATTGTTGCGTTGATTTTATATTATTGTTGTTTCAATAATTGTCATCGCACATTAATATTTCCCATTATCAAATAAATAATTCATATTATTTGAATAATATTATTAGATAGCATTATTGGCAATGTCTAGAAAGTTTCATCAAGGAGAGGTTTGGTCACCTAATCGCGCGCCAAAGAAGAGAAATCCTTTTCTAAAGCCCTCTTTCCGGGAACTACCGTTGTCATTATTGTGATTCTCGTAATATTATTTGTGAATAATTAATTATTGATTTATATGATAAGAAAATATTTATTTTATGTGGACATAAATGATAGATAGGAAAATATTTATTTTATGTGGTTATAATTGAAGGAATTAATGTTGAGGTATTTTATCAAGATTTTATTCTGATGGAGGTATTAAAACTCAAATCTGTTCTTAAAGCTCTATTCGTGAGTTATAATTTTAATCCAAATAGTTAGATCGTTGTGATTTTTGGATATGTTATGCATATATAAGTTGAGTATATGTCCACAAATTTGGAACCGTTAAAAATTAACGTATGATTTGTTATGAATTTTATCGTCTGTTTGTGGATTTCAGATATTCTGTTTAGAATTTGGAAAAACTTTCTTCTGCAAAGTTGTAGAGAATTCGATTTCGTGTGGAAATGGAAATAAAATTCGTATTTTTCTGATAAAAGGGCTATTTATTATGAATTGTTGAAGTTTCGGAAATTAAAATGTTTTTATTTAAATTATGGGTGGGCCCCACTTTTGGTTGTTGGGGAAGATGGCTGATTTCTGGTGGGCTCCACTTGTGGTGGCTGAATTTTTATTCAAAGCATGCATGCGTAGAAATAATAATAATATCAGCCGCTCTTCGGCTTGTTGGCGAGCTGAGTTTGGACAGCTGCTACTCGCCACTTGCTTAGGCTTACCGCTTATTTTATATATGCCCGTTTTATTTTATAAATTTGTAATTCCGATTGGTCGATGGTCTGTAGTTGTTTTTTGGGGGTTATCCCATGTGGTTCTTTTTAAAGTTTATGGGGTATGCCCCCTTTGCGATTGTTTAATCTCTCTTTCTTTTCTATATACAAACAAACTTAGCAAATAATAATAATAATAATAATAATAATAATAATATTTTATTATTTAGTCTCCTATGGCGTTCTAGCATTTTCCTATAAATAGGCGTTTAGATTAGAATTGAAAATCACACCAGAAACAAGTTTTCTTTCTCTCTATATTATCGAGCGTATTTTTGTGAGTATTTAGATACTTTGAGAGTTTCTATTCAGTGCAAGTTTCTTTCGGCTTTACATTCGATATTCCGATCAGAACTACTGTTATTTTGAGGTAAGGGATGCTATTTTCTTCGTATATGATATTATTTTCTTCAATATCATTATGTCGAAATAATTTTATTGTGGAATTTCTACCTTTTTGTGTCAGGGTTACTATTCACGTATACGACACTATTCATGAATACGACACAAGTAAAAACGAACATGAAAGCAAGAAGTTAACAACAATTAAGCTTGAAATGAACATCGATTCGTGAATATAAAATTCACTTATCACTGAGATCTTTTTTTTTGCTAAGTTTGTTTGTATATAAAAGGACCAAATACAAAGGCTAAGGGGCATACCCCAGAATATAGTAACATCATCTAAGTTGTATAGATGATGATACGATACATGGAAGAGAACCCAACATAACAAGTTAAACTAACAACCAATTTCAAATTGATTACAGTTGAGAGCAGCTGACCCACTCGACCTAGCTCCCCCACGCCCAAAGGCCAAAATCTGGGCTCATACCTTCATGGTCGCCCACCTCATGCTCACAGCCCAAAGCCACATGCTCGCCCGAAGGCCATTGCCTGGACACACCCACCACCTCGCCCGAAGACCATAACTTGGGCTCACCCACTTCATGGTTGCTCGTAGCCATGCTCGCCTGAAACTATGCTCACCCGAAGCCATGCTCGCCCACCACATGGTCGCTCACCTCATGGTCGCTCATAGTCGCCCACCACATGGTCGCTCACCTCATGGTCGTTCATGGTCGCCCACCACATGGTCACTCACCACATACTTGCCCGAAGCCTCATGCTCGTCCAAGTGCACCCATTACAAACCAGCACCTCACCTGCCCCCCATGGGAGTTACCAACCAATTACACTAGTAATTACAATTTGTTGCTTTGATGAAAGATTTACTAGAAGAGAGTCTTGATTTAATAAGATTGATAGTGTCCTTTGCAAGAGACCTATGTGGAATGGTAGTACTCTTGTGCATCTTTGTGTTCCTAGCTTCCCAAACTTTGTAGAAGCAAGTCGCTACTGTGAGACTCAAAATGTTCTTGGTTAGTTTTGAGCCTTGGTAGTTGGTGAGGTAGCCAATTAGAGCGTCCCATGTCAATGGGATGGAAGCCCAACTTCCTAAGGCAAGTGCACTAGTTATGATAACCATAGAATAGGCACATTCAAAGAACAAATGCTCAAAAGATTCGAGGTGTTGGTTGCATAGAGGACAATTCCACATCCTACCCATGTAGTTCTTGGTTCGATCATTCGTAGGAAGTTTCCTTAACAGTCCCAGCCACAACATAAATGAGTATCTTGGCACATGATATTGGTGCCAAAGGATTGAGCTCCATGGAACCAATGAGTTCCTAGTCCGAATAGAATCCCAAATTTGGTTGGACTTAACCGAATGTAGTGTTTGGACGTCCCACAAAATTTTTTCGATCTATCTATGAGGAATTGGAACTTGAAGAATTTGCTGCCGAAAAATAATAACATCATGATGATTGCTTGTCGGGAGATTCCATGAGGAGTTCAATATAATATGGCTAACCTTCACATTTGGTGGAATACCTGAATTGGACAGTAAAGCTATTGAGGGGTTGATGGAGGCACCATTCAACCATGGATCATACCAAAGAGATTTGAGTACCATTCCCAATGCAGTACTTCAGATGTTGAAGAGCACATGGACGAAGCTTTAGGATTTGTTTCCAACTCCACGAGCAATCGAGTCCAGCTATAACCTGCCAAATAGACTTGTCTTTCAAGAGAGGGTTTTGAATCCAACGTGCCCAAAGTGACTTAGTATCATGATTGATAATTTGAATGAAGTGTTGCATCAATAAAGCAGAGTTCCAGTCTAGGATGCTTTTTATTCCTAATCCCCTTTCAGACTTACACAGATTCGGCCCCTTCCACAAAAACCTGCTAAGTAGGGAATAAATCTCACGGAGTGCGGCCTTAGGTAGCATGAAATGCTTACACCAGTAGGTTTGGAAGGAACAAAGGATAGACTTTATCAGCTGAAGACTGCCGGAGTAGGCAAGGACTTTGGAAGTCCATGTAGAAATTCGAGAGGTTATCCTTTGAACAAGTGGAACACAGTCAGCATAGGATAGCTTTCGAGATAGAAGTGGAACTCCAAGGAATTTAGAAGGTAGCGAACCTATCTGAAATCCGAGTAATGATAGGATACATTCATGGTTTGAGGATCGGTATTTGAGATAAAGCATTGACTTTTGTGTGCATTAGGGATCAGACCAGAGTAAAGAGAGAACGATTGGATGCAAGAGTTAATAATATTGACCGAAGGTAAGCTCGCATGACAGAAAACAAGGATGTTGTCTGCAAACAGAAGATGAGTAAGTTGGCAAGCTTTGGCCTTCCAATGAAAAACAAACTCATCAGCTGAGGTCTCTTTGTTGAGTTTTAGAGAAAGCATTTCCATCACAAGAACAAACAGGAAAGGGGAGAGGGGATCTCCTTGACGAAGCCCTCAAGAACTACTAAAGAATCCAGTAAGAGTGCCATTTAACTTTATGGAGAACATGGCTGATGTAATACAGACCTTGATCCAACCTATGAAAATTAATGGGAAATGAAAAGCTTTAAGGACATCCAGGAGGAACTCCCACCTAACCGTGTCAAAGGCTTTCCGAAGGTCAATCTTGAGAGCACAACGAGAGGGGCCAGAATTCCTGGTATAGCCTTTGAAGAGATCTTGAGCCAAGAGTATATTGTCACTTATACTTCGACCCTTAACAAATGCCGATTGTGCTTGGTCAATAAGCATTGGCAAGACCACCTTAATCCTATTCGCGAGGATTTTTGCAATACATTTATAAATGGTATTATAGGTAGAAATAGGACTGAAATCAACCATGGAAGTTGGGTTAGGATATTTGGGAATCAATGCCAGAGCAGTGGAATTCATCCCTTTGGTTAGCCGGCTAGTGGAGAAAAAGTATTGAACCGCCTGAGTAAAGGATTCCCTAACAATGGACTAGCAACTAATAAAGAAGTTCACATTGAAACCATCCGGTCCTGGGCTCCTGTTACGGTTCATGGAGTTAAGCACCTTGAAAATCTCAGAATCAGAGATAGGAGCACAAAGAAGAGAGGCTTGAATTGGGTCTACTAATTTGGTAGGAGAAATGCCAAAGTTGGTAAACTCATCATAGGGAGAGCCAGAATCAGAAAACAGCTTAGAGAAGTAACCCACAATAGCTGCCTCAATCTGGTCCTTGTCGTGAACTATAATACCATCTTCATTAAGTATCGAGAGGATTTTGTTAAAATTCCATCTTTGCTTCATTATATTTGAAAAATAACTTGTGTTTCGATCACCTAAGGCCAGCCAGGTAGCTCTGGATTTTTGTTGCATAAGGACTTCCTCTCTGTCAATAGCTTGCCAAAGGTGTTTCGAGCAGCTCTCCTCCTTAGCCAAAAGGTTCAAGTCATAAGGATTATCATTAAGGAGGGATTGAACCGAGTGGAGGTCCTCCCTAGCTATCTTTACCAAAGTAGCCATATTGCCCATAGAATGTTAAGGGAAGATAAGGCCTTCTTAGTGCATTTCAATTTAAGGGTTCCCATAAAAGTGGGTATCCCAAGCCAATCGGACAACTTCATGAAAATGAGGCCTTAACTTCTATACAAACTCTAGCAAAGTTCAAGAAGTCATTCTTAGATGTCATCTCATCTGTGAACAAAGGTTTACCAATTGAACTAGCAATATAACTAATGCCTTCGTCTGACCAATAAGAAAGAGGAATATTGCTGAGTTTGACCCATATTAGAATGGTGTTATATTCAGTTTTTGAAAACTCAACTCCTTCTTTCCATTTCTGAAGGACCATGATCTTAGAGGTGAAGTGCCAAGGACCGATGCGTAACATGGTCACGGCCCAAAGTCAAGCAAATTTGAAAATGTAGTAACCTTTGTTGTGAAGGAAAACATCCATAAGCCCAAGATGACCCCATAGTCTCCTAGCTATAGGCTCAACAACTTTATAGCGAAGAGAGGAGTGAAGGAAGTATCCAACTAGGCTTGCTGCCCATATTTGATTTCCTCTACGAAGCATTTCGTCCGGAGGTATGACAGACAGTACTCCATCGTTAGAAGTTGAAGTAGGTGGGTGGTACGAAAGAAGCCTGGAGGACCTGACATTGGCTTTACCAACCACATCACTCCAACTTTTAGTGGCGACTTCCTACTGGTGTGTATTTCCTTCCTCGAGGGAAATAGCAGGTTTATTTGAAATGGCTGACCCTTGGAGACCAGTCTTTACGATACATGAGTTTGTGGGAGACCGAGCTTGAATCACCGGTTTAGAGCTTTCACCCACCACAGACGTTGGGGCTGAACCATCAGGCCTAGAGCCTTCACCCACACATAAGACCTGACAAAGAAAGATTCACCCCCGGACACCGGAGGAACCTGTGGGGATAAAGTGTAAGACTTAAAACATGTACCTCCGGTGCACTTGGAAAATTGACCCTCTTACCATCCGACAAGAAGTGTTGAACATCATTTGAAGTAATCCCATGAGTAGTTAAAAAGGACATTAGATGCAAGTTTTTCCTCCTTTCAAACAGAGCTTCCTCCCTGTCTTTTTGAGAAAAATGATGAGCAGCCGAGAAGATTTCCCTAGCATTGGCCCCCATAGCATTACCGATATCCAAACCCGGAGCTTGAGCATTGGATGAAGAGTCATCAGAGCTGATGATAGTACCCGTACCACCCATAATGGGAGCTGACTCCACCATATCTTCGACTTCAAGATGAGGAGGTAGAGAGTTCGGTGAGTTCGGATGAGAGACACCAAACTCAGCAAAAAGGTCATTAGAAAGACTACTCTTTGAGTTCCCAGCAGAGAGATGATTGTGACTAACCATAAAGGAACTGAGGAAGAAATAGGACGACGGATGGAGAGGAGAACAAGAGCTAAAGGGAACTGAGTAGAAGAAAAGAAGGTTAGCAGCAGGAACCAGAAGAGAGATTGTAGAGGGAGTAGAAAGAGCAAAGAGGGAGGACGAAGGAGGAGAGAGAGAGAGAGAAGGAGCCAGGAAAGTTAGGTGAGAGAGAGAAGGAGCTGGGAAAGTTAGGTAAGACCTAGGGGCGGGAGGAAATTTGAAAAATCTAGAGAGAGGGCAGAGTAAAAAACTAGAGAGAGAAACATGTTTTTTATGGGATGAGAGCTCTTTGGGCTTCTTTTATCATTGAGATCTTGCGTTATGGATTTCAAAGGTAGATGTGATGATCATCTACCGCTAGTAGAGTTTGCGTATAACAACAGAGAACACCATTGTGTTGGGATGAAGTGGGAGAACCCCGAATGCTAGGACCTGAATTGGTACAACAAACAGCGAATATAGTTAAGTTGATACATTTAGCAGCTCAAGACAGACAGAAAAAGTATGCATATTCACATCGAATGAACAGAGAGTTTGAAGTCGGCTCGTATGTATTTCTAAAGGTATCTCCCTGGAAAGGAAAGATACGCTTTGGGAAGAAGGGAAAGTTAAGTCCAAGGTTTATAGGACCTTTCGAGATATTAAAAAGGGTAGGAGAGGTAGCTTACATGATAACCTCCAGACTTAGAACGCATACACAATGTGTTTCATGTATCTGTGTTACGTCCTTATAAGCTAGATTATAAGCACGTAATAGAGTATGAGCCTATTCATGTTGAGAAAGACTTGACGTATGAAGAAATGCCTATTCAAATCGTTGATAGAAAAGACCAAGTTTTGAGGAATAAATTTATACCTTCGGTGAAGTTAGTATGGAGGAACCATAATGCCAAAGAAGTGACGTGGGAACTTGAAGGAAAGATGAAGAAGAATTACCTTCAGTTATTTGACTAATTTATGGCGAGATTCTGGGGACAGAATCATTGTAAGGGAATGTAACGACCGAGAAAATCGGATTATTTGTAATATAATTTTTTTAAATTAAATAATGAATAAAATTATAATATATGTTATTTATAACGAGTAACTAAAACCTAAAAGTAGAATAAAGTCGTAGTATTCTGACTACGTGATAGAATTAAGGTGTTTGAATTTTCAAGACGAACATAAAAGCTTTCCGAGAAATTCTCCGAAAAACACTATTCATCCATTTCTGTTCGGGAATAATTATTTTTTAACTTCTGAGAAATACGTAATGATAGAATGATAAGGATGGATGGATTATGTAATAATAATTCAGTTATGACAAACGCAGTTTTTCGCCTACGTACTAAATTCGAGAATGTTAAGTAAAGTAAAGAATTTGAATAATGATGATCGTGTAATAAGAAAGTTATTATACGAGGCAATGAATACGAAGTATTGTACAAGTATATATGAAAGATGATATAACGTATATGATGAATGATTATACGAACTAGTATACGAGAAGAATACGAGGATTATACGTTAAAAGGTTAAGCCATTTGAAATGGACTAATAGGATTTTCTTAAGTAATTAGCAAGTCCAAGTGAATTATTGTTAAGGCCCAAAGCTAAGTAATGCATGCCTAATGTAAGGCCCAAAGTTAATTAAACTTAAGCCCTCACTTTGGAAAGCCTATAAATATGAGAGCTTTATTGGTCATTTGTTGCCTTGTTCAAATCACCAACATCTTAGAGCTAATTATATTGAGAGAAAAGTGAGAAGTGTCTTACTAATCCAAGAAGAAGAAAAAGAAGAAGAATCAAAGTAAGAACATCAAAGGTAATGAACTTCTAAACCACTAATCTTCATCTCTTCATTGGTAGTTGATAGAGAAGTGATATTGGTGGATCATATATCATAAGGAGTAACAAGGATGGTTATTAGTGGACTTAATCATTAATAAACCATGTTATAAGTGGAATACATAAAGTTATGAACTAATGAAGAACACTTGATAATTTATCATATGTTGTTGATGGACAAGTTTAAAACCATCGTGTATGGGATTAGATGATATATGCTTGGATAGGATGTTAGAATGATGGAATGAATCCATTTTGAACGGAGTAAAAATCTCAAGTAACGAAGTTATGGCAAAATTTACGAGATTAGACGATAATTGTCGAAATCATAAAATTCTCAGAATGAAAGTCAAAAGTTGCCGTTTAACTCGGAAACCTTAGTTTTCGATGGCGTATAGTATAACTTTGCATTTTAGAGTTGCGGACTCAAGAATGGTCAAACTCCGACTTAAAACGATGAAACAAGCTATGAACGTTCATGAACGTTTAACGAACGCTTAATAAAGAACTTAAACGGTGAATTAAGGGTTAACAGATTTGAAAATATAAGATGCCCTAATGAAATCGTAGTACACAGGATATGTGAGATAACGGCTTTTGAACGAGCCAATTCTGACTTATAACTATTAAGTTATGAGCCCAGGAAAGGATTGCAGTTCAAAACCTTGAAATTTCTCTGAGGCTCAGGGCCGGCGTCACAGCTCCGCTCAAGGTTATGAAGTTGGCATCGCAGCGCCAGAACGAAATCCCACATATTGTTAAGTCGCGCCACAATGCAGCACATAGTAAAGAGTTTGGGGCCGCAGCGCCGAGACCAAGACCCAGACACTGCTAACTCGCGTCGCAACGCGAGATATACATAGGAGACTGGCGCCGTAGCGCCAGCACTAAGAAAAAGACAGTAAAGAATGGAAATGAATGTAAAGAAAGTGGAAGTTGATTAAAGGTGAATTATAACCTTAATTAACTTAAAGTAACATCATTAAAGATGATTAAAACCTTGAGTTTAACGATTAAAAGTTGACGAAAGGTTACAAAATTGTAAACACAAAGTAGTATGATAAACCACAACGAACGTTAACTAATCTAATGAATGATTAGATTGAGAAGAAGGGGAAGATAGATTAGTAACAATACTTGATTGTTTATGACCTAAATGTGGTATGTATTGTAGAATCCTTAAAGACTCAAAAGAGAAGTGAATTAATTATAGAAGACGCTGAAGGCAAGTGTTCTAAACCCTTGTCTATGTTCTTTTGGACAAACTTTGTGATTCATGTATCTTACACATAAATTGATGTATAACGAAGTCGAAGCCAATTCCTTCGGCTACACTTAATGTGTTTTGTGGATTTTCTCATAATCTATCAAAATATTATTAATGTTGTTATCTTATGCCAATTGTTTTGATATGGATTTCAAAGAAAGACTAAGTATGAATAAACAAATGTTTTGTCGTCAATCGACAGGCACATAAGGTTGCCAAAACTTAAACGTAGATACGTTTAATGAAGTAGTGTTGTACAACATAGAGTACTATAGGCTGATCACCTAGACGTGCTCGTAAGAAATGTAGGACTTACGGACTTGGTGTTGGGTTGTCCTTTTCAAAGAAAGAATGAAATGCTCAAGGTCTTAGACCAAAATTGATGTTTAACGTATGTTGTGCATTGTTAAACGCTTTAAAAAAAAGAGAAGTGCTATTTTGAATTATCTATAGTATTTCATAATCATTGACTCGGTTATAGAAGATATATGTTCATATGATTCAAACATATTGCTTAAATGAAATTGCTATACTTACTGAGCTTGTTACACCATTGCATGAACCATATGAATGCAGCTAAGACCGAACGGACTGAAGGATCCAGTAAGGATAAAGGAAAGGATAAGGCAGACAAATAAGTTGTCATTGTAATAGCATAGTATGAACTTTGTAATTATTTGATATTATGACAAAGAACATATGTAATGGTTACAAAGAACCTACGAAAGGAAATATTAATTTGTAATATATAGAAGACATTCACTCTTTTGAGGTATTTCAGTTGAATGTATGTGTGAATCAGAGTAAGCACCACAGAAGACCATCTGGGTTGTAAGATACCCGAATTTAGGGGGTAGTTCCTGGTACTAAATTAATCACGAATTCAATCTCTCTGTCAAGCGGTAGTCCTGGCAGATAATCTGGAAATACATTTACAAATTCTCTAACGACAAGTATCTCCTCTAGTTTCGGACTCTCCTTCTGACTATCAACTATGTAGGCTAAATACCTTACACAACCTTGTCTAGACAACTTCCTGGCCTGCATCATCGTCAGACAACTCGTTTTTCTAGGTGAGTTGCTGCCATAAAATATAACTTTTGATGGAGTCATAAGGTTAATACACTTCTTTTGACAATCAGTTATCGCCCCATAATTGAATAGCCAATCCATTCCCAAAATGACGTCAAATTCCTCAAGTTTAATTTGGATTAGATCTACGATCATCACGTGGCCCTTAATATCCACCCTACAGTTCTTGTGTACAAACCTAATAGGAATTACTTCCCTATTTGCAATCTTTATATTCAAATGGTATTCTAATTCCTCCTTAGGCAATTCTAGATTCTTAGCAAAGCCATCGGATATAAATGAGCAAGTATCACCTGAATCGAATAACACGTAAGCATTTATATTATTGATCAGAATAATACCTGACACCACATCTCGTGACTGCACAACATCTTGCACGGTCATGTTGAAGGTTCTAGCGATGGGTCAGTTTGACGACGTTGGTCCAGTGATGGTCAATGTATTACCACCGTTGTTTCCCTTATCGCCATTGCTCCTATTCCTCCCGTCATTTCTTTGGGACAATCCCGAATTAAGTGATCCTTTGACCCGTAGGTGAAGCAAGCACCCTTCTTAGGAATAGGGCAATTTGGTGCTATGTGGCCTTCCTGACCACAATTGTAGCAGACTCTCTTCCTTTCATATATACCCCCAGGTGATTCTTCTCACAGGTAGGACAAGCATCCACCTTCTTCTTCTGACTTTCTTGCTAATTCTCAATAGACATTATCATTCCACTTCCTTTTCTAATTATTACCACCTCCACTATTGCTGCCACTAGCTTTGTTGTTCTCACCTTCATTCGTCTTCTTCCTCTGTTCCTGGTTATACCTGGTCAGAGCATTGCTTCCACCTTCTGCAATGATTGCCTTCTCCAAAACTCCCGCAAAAGTTTTCAATTAAAACATTGACACATTGTTGTACAACCATGGCTTCAACCCCTGTTCAAACCGTCTAGCTTTCCTTTCATCTGTATTCACCTGATAGGTAGCAAACCTAGCCAACTTGTTGAACTTCGCGGCATATTCTGGCACTGACATGTTGCCCTACTTCAACTCCAAAAATTGAACCTCCATCTGGTTCTTAGAGCTCATTGGGAAGTACATCTCAAAGAACATCTCCTTGAACCTATCCCATGTGATCACACCTTTTCCTCCTCGAACATGGTTTGCATGCCACTAATAGTTGGCTTCTAACTTCAGCATAAAGGTTGCGAAGGCGATCTTTTGGTCATCGTTAGCCCTCGTAACATCAAACACCTTCTCACTCTCCATTACCCAAGTCTGGGCATCGATTAGACTCATGGAACCCTTAAAACTCTGGCGGTTCTACTACCTTAACGTCCTTAAATGACATAGCTTGTGGAGCTTGCGGTTGATTCGCATGTGCTCCCGTTAACAGGTTCACTAACTGCTGAACTGGATTAGCGTTGGCATTGTCGTCGTCGTCGTCGTCGTTGTTGTTGTTGTTGTTCTTTGTGGATCCTACCTGGGCTTGCTGACGAGTTTGGCGTCTTCTTGGCGGCATCTTTCTGTTTAATATATACGCTTATTAGATCATTACTTAACTCTTAAGTATTTAAGACTTAACTTAAACATTTTAAGATTGTCACTTAACACATAAAATCTTCAATAAATTCTGATATTATTCATTCAAAAGTTTAAACATAGGAAAGATAGCATCACTGCTATTTACATCAACTATCCCGAGATAAAGAATCTTAAGGAATAAATCATCATATTCCATTGCTTATATCCACACTGGAATTTCCATTGCTTATATCCACACTGGATCGTCCTACGATCCAGCATGTACCAAGGTAAGTCCTCGAACTGGACTGGATAGTAAATAACTCGATCCTAAGCCCTAACAATCGTTGTATTACAAATATAGTCCATCTCACTCATCTTATCCTTTTTTGCCTACACCTCTTCTTCAGCTACATTTGTACAATGGGAAGCCTCCTCGTAAGCATCTTTAGCTCTGGCTCATTTGGCGAACTCCTCTCTTAGATCACCCTTCAGCTTCTTATTCTCAGCCAATAGTTGCTCCTTCTGACTCTTTACCTGAACTAACTTCCACTCCACATTCCCAAGACGTCCATTAAGATCATAGATTTCCTCATCTTTCTGATCTATAGTGGTCTGACGTTCATCTGCCAGCTCCTCTAACTCTCTGACTCTATCATGTAGCTCTATATTATGGTCGTATATCTCATCATACATCCCAGCTGCAATAAAGTTCGGTGGGAACTCTTTTTCCCCTTTCTTCCTCATCTATCTGTGGTAGTTCCACAGGATCCTCCTTATCCGTCTCTACCTCATCCTCCTGACCAAACTCAAGCTTATATGCTCCTGACCCTCGACAGTGATTAACGGAGGTGGCTCCCTCCGAATCAACTACTCCCGGACGACATGGATGTCTCGGGGCTCCTCCCCTCTAGGCTCGGGGTTCCTTCTACCCAGCCCGACTAGATCCTCCAATATCAGTCATCCTGACAACAAAATTTTATGTTTTAATTACTAATCGATATTCGCGAGCACAAAAGTATATCACATAAGCACATAAAGTCTTTTATTATCTTCAATGAATTCCTTAATTCATTCCTTAGAACTCGATAAGAGTTTATCACCACTATGTTCTTAATCTTCCATAAGGCTACTACCTAAGGTTTTCCCCCACCTAAGGTTCATAACCTACGGCTTTGATACCAACTTATGACATCCCCAAATCCTGGTACTAAAATTTCCCACAGATTTGGTGTTTACTCTCAAGAATAACACATCTAACTACCTATAAATAAATAAACTAATAAATGAAATAGAAATCCTCATAATAAAGGGTTACAACATCTTAAACAGATCAATCCCAGGTTATCTAACTTTAATACATATGCATGAACATCATAAACAAAGCTAGCCCTTCCCCTGATCGCAAAGCTAGCCCTGTTGATAATTGGATTGTGGTAGAAAAGGGCCCTAGACAAACAACTTCCCCCTTCGTCCCAAGGATGCTCTTCCCCAGCCTTATGGTGTGGTTTTAATCTCCTTCTTCTTATTATCCCCAGTGGCTGGGGTTATGGCAGATGTCTTTTCTGATACCGATATCACCCCCTTCCCAAATCTCCTTATGGGAAAGTTGAAGCAAATTGATGAAAAGGAAGTAAAAGACCTAAAGCAGAAAGCTAGGAACCATCTTGAACTAGGCCTATCTTCAAAGAAAAAGAGTAAAGGAGGGGGAGCTCTAAATCCCCAACTTAACCAATTTTTTTATGGTTAATTTTTGCTCTATGAATATTAGAGGTGTAAATAGTAGGGCCAAGCAGGATAGTGTTAAAGATCTCATCTGTAAATTTTCTTTATCTTTTGTTGGCCTTGTAGAAACTCGGGTCAAAGCTCCAAAATCCAGTACTATTGCTCATGCTATCTGCAGGAATTGGAATTGGCATTTTAATTATGATCACCATGATAATGGGAGATGGTTGGGACCCTAATATTTGGAACATCTCTGTTATTGTTACTTCTTCTCAATATATTCACTGCATTGTTTTTTCTATTGAACTTAAAACTCAGTATTTTGTTACTATTGTTTATGATCTGAATACCTCAGCTGAAAGAAAGATTCTTTGGAGGGATTTGGGGTTATTAAAATCTTCCATTGATAAACCTTGGTGCTTGCTTGGGGACTTCAATGAAGTGATGTCCCTCTCAGAGATAAATGGTGGCCATGAGGCTTGGGATTGCAATATGATTGCATTGAAGGTTTGTCTTTGGTGGATCTTACGGCTGTCGGTCCATGTCATACTTGGTGGGATTCTCGTATTTCAGATCCTATCTATCGTAAGTTAGCTATGGTTATGATTAATTCTTTTTGGATGCAAGATTTTCCCTATTCTCAAGCTATTTTCTCTCTTCAGGATCTTTCGGATCATTGCCCGGCCATAGTTCATACTGGGCTAAAGTTGCCCCTTATCCAAAAGCCCTTTCAATTCTTCAATTATATGTTGGGCTTGGATAACTACAACCATGTGGTCTTCTCTGTCTGGAATCATCTTGTCATAGGCGACCCTCTGCAAGTTCTTGCTGGGAAGTTAAAATCTGTAAAGAGGGCTCTTATTAGTCTCAACAAATCAATTGGTAATCTCTCTTCAAATGTGGCTCAGGCACGGGCTATTCTCCATACTACTCAAAGATGCCATATCGACTAGGCCTCTCGATACTTATCTCTTAGAGTTACGTAAAACCCAAACTAGGAATCTCTGGATGCTTATACATGTGAGGAAAATCTTCAAAGCGTAAATCTAGAATCCAATGGCTAAAGGAGGAGATGTAAATTCGGGTTCTTTCATAACCAAAGTTAATACAGATGGAACCAAAATAAAATATTATCCAATGAAGATCATGAGGGGCATCTTAAATTTGGTCATAATGAGGTAAAGCAAATCGTTGTGGATCACTTTAGTGCTCTTGGGGACTCCTACTCTTTCATGCCATAGAAGTCTACACCTCCTGGCTTCATCTTTTGTGAATACTGTTACCCTCGTGGAAGCAAAGGCAATCGGATAGAGATGTAATCGAGGCGTAAATTTACAATTCCTTAAAATATATGAAGCAAAACAAAAGCCCGTGCCCAGACGGATTTAATGTAAATTTCTTTATCTCTTCATGGGATATTGTTGGAAGGGATTTCACTTCTGCTATCAAATCTTTTTTCCAGCGTGGCTGCCTTCTTCTAAGGGGGTACTAATTCAACTGCCATTGCCCTAATCCCTAAAGTCAAAAATCCTACCTCAATGAATGATTATAGGCCTATCTCTTGTTGCAATACCACCTATATAGTTATCTCTAGAATTATTGGGGCTAGACTAAAAGGGGTCCTGCCTGGGATTGTTTCAAGCTGCATTTGTCCTAGGGAGGAGTATTTTTTTTGCTAAATTTGTGTGATTGTATAAATGGAACCAAAAACTACAATGGCAGAGGAGCATACCCCAGACTATAGCTAGATCATCTAGAGACAGACCAATAGAGGATCTAGCTAAAGTTAAGAGTATATCTTAAAAGAACAGACAGTGTAACATAATCTAGTCAGAATTATCTAAGCCAATCACAATAATAATGGCAAAAGTTTGTAGCTTTGAGGAAAGATGGACTAGTAGATAATCTAGATTTAATGATATCAATTACATCAGTAGCAAGGAAACTTGGAGGAATGAGTGTCCCATTGTGCAGCCTTTTGTAAACGGCCAGAGAGAGGCTGAGTATCTGTTTTGATAATTTCCTCCCTTGGAAAGATGATATAAAGTTAGTGAGTCCAGTCCAGTCCAGGGGTAAAGAGAGCCATCCACCTAGTTGAAACGTAGCTTTGATAATAACAGTAGAGTATTCATAAATAAAGAAAAGATGTGAAAATGTTTCAGGATGCTTGTTGCATAACTGACAATTGAAGGTCCTTCCTGTATAGGCTCGAGTGATGTCATTTGTTTGGAGCTTTCCATGAAATCCAAGCCAGAGCATGAAAGAGTATCTCAAGACATGCGGTTTATGCCGTGGAATTGTGTGCCAATGAAACAAACTGCTTCCTAATTCTGATGCTTTACCAAATGTGTCTTGCTTTGATGTAACAAACATCCATTGAGTCCCAAAAGATACAGTCCATTGATGCAAAGGGAAAGGGAGCAGATTGTACTAGATGCCGGAAGAGAATCACCTCATGATGGTTTGATAGGGGGAGGTGCCAGGAGGTGTTATTCATAATGTCCCCGACGTATGGTATTTGAGAGAGTTAGGAGCTCGAATTTGAGATCAAGGTACTGCTGGGGTTAATGGCAGAACCATTGAGGATCGTATCAGAGATTGAAATTTTCTCCAGAGCCAACAACGTATCTTAGATGCTGAAGAGCAGTAGGCCTGAGCTTTAGAAGTTGTCTCCAGATCCACGAACCCAGTGGGTATTTGTATAATATTCTTCTAGCTCAAGAGCTTTTTCAAAATTACCACAGACATTCAGGTCCTGCGCGTTGTGTCATGAAAATTGATCTCCAGAAAGCATTTGACTCTATCTCATGGGATTTTTTATTCGAAGCTTTGAAGCTCTTTAAATTTCCCCCAAAGTTTATTTTTCTGGATTAAAGCTTGCATTACTACTTCAACCTTCTCTGTTAAAGTTAATGGTGCCTTATGTGGTTATTTCAAAGGGGCAAAAGGTCTTAGGCAAGGGGACCCTTTCTCCCCTTACCTCTTTGTACTCGCTATGGAAGTTCTCTCAATCTTGATCTTAAAAGAGACTGAATCTTCCGATTTTAAGTATCACTGGAAAACAAAACAAATTTGCCTCACTCATCTCAGTTTTGCTGATGATCTTATCTTATTCTGCCACGGGGATCCTAGGTCGGTAAGTGTTATGAAAGGATGTCTTAACCTATTCACCTCCATCTTTGGGTTGCGGCTTAATTCTTCCAAAATCATGTGTTTTGTCTCCAATGTTCCCCCTCATCAAGTTGCTTCCATCATCTCTCAGATTGGGATTCCAATTGGGTACCTTCTCGCCAAAATTCTTAGGGGTCCCTTTAATTACCACAAAGTTAAGTCTTGCAGATCGTGCTCCCTCTTAGAAAAGATCACAAATAGAATCGCCTCATGGACTAACAAGTTTTATCCTATTCGGGAGACTCCAACTTATTAAATCTATGATTTTTTTGTCCAATCCTATTGGTCTACTCATTTCATCTTGCCTCTGTCGCTATGAAGGCTATTTAAAGCACTATTAGTCGATTTCTATGAAAAGGCTCATCTCTCTTGAAACATGGAGCAAAAGTGGCTTGGAGCAAAATCTCCTCCCTTTATCCGGAAGGTGGTCCAGGTATAAAATGTTTGGAAGACTGGAATCAAGACTTAATCATCGCACTTATGGAAAATTGTGAATTTCTCACCCCATCGCTATGGGCCAATTGGGTGAAAACATTCTCATTAAAGGGAAGCATTTTGGTGTATGTCGGTTCCCAATGATTGTTCATTGATTTGGCGGAAAATTCTAAACTTACGACCCATTTCTTTGCAAAGACGTCAAATATACCATTGGGAGAGGAAATCTCACTAAGTCGTGGTTTGATCCTGGCTCTCTTGCAAGCCTCCTCCGTCTCGATTCTCTATCATCCTCTTTGATTTTTAATTTCGTATGGGGCCCAAAGCTATGGTCAGTAGTATTATTTGCAATTCAACTTGGCGCCTTCCTACCAAACCATTATGTCATATAGAATTTTGGAGGAATTTTGACACCTCAACGATTGCAACTCGCTTCTTGGACACTATTTGGTGGGATGATACTCAAAGCTAATAAGGTAACAACTTCATCTATTTGGATCTCTATTAGGCAAAGAGTGGGCCTCCGTGCTTTGGTCTAAGTTGGTTTGGCACAAATTTCTCCCCACGATTTTCTTTTTATCCTCGGCTTGCTTTTCAAAATGGAATGTGTTGGCTTCTAGCCTATGGTTTAATGGTTAATCCCGTGCCGCACACTGTAACGCCCAAAATGAATCTTTTAACCATTTGTTCTTTCAATGCGAAGTTTTCTTTCCAACTCGCTAGTATTTGTTAAGGCATTGTGGATGGAAGGGTAGTGCTTAGAACTGGTCTTCAATTACCAATTACATTATATCCTCGCACTTCCTCCACCGTGTTCATCATGGTATCCTTCACTTAGGTTTTGCAAATGTTGTTTACCATATCCGTGTGAACGTAACTCCGTGATTTATGCAAATAAGTCAACTCATATCCAGAACAATTGTACGTGACATCATGTATTCTTTAAAATGCAAACTACATACTACCGTAAAGTTTCAAAGAGTTAAAACTCGCCCTTGGTTTAGTTATTTAAACTAGAGTTAATGGAAGTGGGTTTTCTTCCTCTGTTTTGGACTATTGTAGCCGCTTAATTGTAGCTAATCGGTCTGCTTCGGCTATGCCGCTGGGCTTGTGCCTCAGCTTTTGTTTGTTTGGTTTGGTTATTTGCAAGGTCATTGCCATCGATGTTTGAGTATGGGTTTGGTTATTATTTGCAAGGCTACCGTCATTGCTTTGCATTCTTCTTCGGGGCCGCTCGCCTTTGGACCATGAGTGTTGGGCTTGTGCTCATCTGTAGCAAATGGGTTGAGGGTTGAGGCGGCAATACCGCATCGCCGACTCAAGAGAATAGATCAGAAGTAATCATTTAACGAATGAACATAAAACAAGGCCAAAATAGGCCAAAACTTCACTCAAACAACAAATTTAATGCTACCCATAAGTTCTGAACTTTATAGAAACATTTTACAACATTCATAGCATGATTTTTAACAACTTAAATAAACCACAAAGACTTGGCTAGCAATGCAGAATTTTGACTGGGTGAATCAGTAAACCCGCATCCTGGGATCGATCCACATTAACAAAAAAAAATTAAATCACATAAGCAACTAAATTTGAACTCATAATTTTCATGTTCTTGCTATTTTTCACAGTTTCATCAAATTTCATTAAATCACATACTACTGATTTGTTATAACACCAAATTAGTCCATTTAAGCTTCGTTCTTTTCGTTTTTACATGTATAAATATAATCAATCATCAATTCACCGATTAATATGCAATTTAAACATAAATTTTCTTACATTTAAGCTATTTTCATATATATTTTTCTCAGAAACTACAAAACTCCAATTTAAACACAACTTCATGGATTTGATTACTCTAAATCACATACAAATCATATACAAGTGGATTATGCATGCTAATAAACATATATAATCAATTTCTTAACAAATTGGCCATTAAACTCCATTTATAGAGAACTAAAATAAACTTTCATGGAGAAAACTCAAGAACATAAATTAAAGTTTGAATATAAGAAATTACCCTTGATTGTTTGTTTAGATTTCTAGAGGATGATAGAAAGCTCTTTTAATTCTCCCAACTTCTTCTTTTTCAATCTCAATCTCTCTCAAATTTTCTATCTATTCTCTCTATATTATGTTTTCAGACTTAGCAATATGAAGGTTATAACTATACGTATAATATTAATAACTGACGTTCGTGGGTATCAGTTAAGCGCACTAAGGTTTTAACTGATCCCGTGTTCTCAAGGTCATGTTTGGCTAGCCTTTAAAAGGCTTTTTTCCATTTATTTTAATTAACTTGTTTATTATATAGTTTATTCGTCACACTTTAATTAATTAAATTATATTATTTAAATTCAATTAAGTTAAAGCCACAATTACTCATTAAATCAAATTATCACATAATTAAAATTCTCATTTATTAATTATCACAAATTATTAAATCTCTAATTAATTATAACAACATTAAAATTATTTAACAACTTATTTAATTTAATTATCCCAATTAAATTCACGCTTTGAACTATCACATTATTTCAACATTAATTTAATTAATGTAACATATTTAATTAAATTAATCTATTATTATCTTCATCAAATATTTATTTAATCGCATAAATAATTATAAAATATTTATTTACTTCAATAAATATCTAAAATAAATAATATAAAATCTGCTCGTCATATTTTTCTCTTTAAAAGGATTCTGCCCCTAATCTATGATTTAATGAATTTATTGAGTTGTGATTTCAAGACAAAATCCTTTTAAGGAGTGAAGGATGTAACGAAACGAGATTTTGTAATTAATTTTAAATATTTATCGAATTAAATAAATATTTAAGTTGATTTATTTGTTGAGATAAATAAATATTTGATGAAATTATTGTGCACTAATTTAGTTAAAGTGTATTATAATAATTAAATTAATGTATAATAATTTTATGGACTGAAGATTTAATTTAATGAAATCATTAAATGAATTGTTTAATAATTATAATATTGTTTAATGAAGTTATTTTAATTTAGTTGAGTAAAGGAATTAAAGGAATGATTAATTTAGAAGGTTAATATTTATTAAATAAATATTAAGAATTTTGTTGGCTAAATAAATATTATGTGGATAATTAAAATAATTTAAATTTAATAAGTGTGACATTTGTATACTTAATAAGAAAAATATAAAAAAAAAATTAAGGAGGAGGGTATAGTAAGCCAACCAAACATGCCCTTGTGGCTTTTGGTAAATATAACATTTGATGACCTTTGCTTGGTGAAACTGATAACCCACGTTTTATCAGTTTATATTACACGTATTGTGTTTTAGTTGGTTGTATATTATGCGTACTTTTGTTCCAAGACTTAGAGAGAAATACAAAGAACTTGAGAGTTGGAGAAGGGAATTCTCTGAGAATTTGAGTATCAAGAGAGAAGGGGGAGTTTTAGCAAGCAATTCTCTATCATCTTTGTTAAGAGTAATCAAGAATTGAAGGTATATAACATAACTTCATGTTCTTAGTTTTAAATTTAGAACTTGTGTGAATTTGAATTATAAGTGTTAATTAGTTTATGTAATCCATTGATTATCATCTATAAATGATTTTCAGTAAGAAAATTCATGAAATCATGTTTTGTGTTTTGGAGTTTTCTCTTTCGAAAAAGAAAAATTTGGTTGATAAATTGTTAGAATGGTGGTTATGTGTGTTATAGATGGTTTATAATTTGTTGTATATTGTTTACAAACGATTTTGGAGTATCAAATTCATGTGTAGTCATGTTTAAGAAGAAGAAATTGGTTTTTGGTTGAATATGTAGTAAAAGGTTGATTTTAGAGTTAAAATTTATGTTTGAATTATATGGTAATCTGTAAATTGGTTATGGATTGTGTTAACAAGAAACGAAAGCAATGAATGGGTAATGAACTGATTTAGTTAAGAAAAAAAAATTTGGTGATTGAATTAGCTAAACATGTTGGAATATGAAGAAAACTAATAAAAATATGGTTTTAATCTTTTATAATTGATTGTGTAAGATGTTTATGTTATTAGAAGTGTGATATGCATGCTTAGTGATGTTGTTAATAAGTTTATAGCTTATGGGTTTGTGAATTTCTGCTTAATTAGGAAAAAATTGGGTTGCTTGGGAATGAATCAGAAGCAGGACGCATGATCGACAAGTTTCGTCTGCAGACATTACAGTATTGCTACCAAAATTAAAGGCAAAAAAATGGCGCACCGCACTGTTGAATTTTCTTGGTTTGAGCACCAACGCAGCTGCGATGGTGCATGGTGCCAAGGCTTGGGTAACGTAGCTGCGCCCTCCCCTAAGCAGAAACAGTTTGTTTTTTTTAGTTTTTAATCCATGACAAACGCCTAACCTAGTCTGGGATGTATAATAATGTGTTAAACATGTAATGAAGTTCTATAACAGATTGTAAACATGTATTTGATGATTTTAAGTGAAAAGATAATGACTTAGAAATCTTTAACTTATTGTTTATTAAGTCTTGAGATGTTATGTAAGTGTGATGATGCTTTATTAGATTTATGATTTTAAACCTGTAAATGGTGTCAGTGATTGGAATATGAGATAGGATAACCAGATGAACTTGAATGAGAATTAAACCTATAGGGTTAATGTTAGATTACCTAATCAGTATTGCGATTTCAATGGTATATGTAGGGTATTTGGCGAACGTGTGTTATAATTGTGTAGCTTACGCACGAGGCAAGTTCCTAAACCTTATTTCTTTATGTAAAGCAAGATCTTTATCCTATCTTGTTTATTATTGTTGTGCAAGTTTCTAAATTTTACTTTTCACTAAACAAGTTTCCTAATCTTGAACTTGATATTGATTAAGATGGCTCAGGTTGGTTGTTCATATTGAGTGAGTTCCTAATCATTGTTTCTTATTAATTCAAAGCTTGAGATGTTCATTATTTCGATCGAGACTTTCTAATTCCTTTGAAGATAGTCTATTGAATATACAATGTTGTTTTTTTTTGATAATGTGGGGTTTCCATACAATGCAATGTTTTATTCAACTATATATTATTGTGATTCTATTCTTGTCTTAAATATCATTACTCAATACCTAGTTATTGTATCGAACTTCGAATGGCTAGTGAACCTCTATTGAATTGACTAGTTCATAGTTGATGAGCGTTCTAAAATTCTAGAACCATTGTTAAAGCTAATCCAAACTAAACTTTCTTTAGTGCGAAAATCCTAAGTCAAACTGAGATGAACAACCCTATTATAGGGGAATATATATGCGTTAGCGTTAAGATATTTGTGCACAATACATGGTACAAAGGGCTGATCCCCCTAAGTACGAGGGGAAAGGTCCATATAGCCTAACGACTATTAAAGCTTGAGGTAGAAATACTTAGTAACCTGGGACATAGTTCATGGTCTTAAGACCCTCAGATATAAATCTCGAACTTGTTTTATAATCTTGATTCGAAGAACGAGTTCTTTATTATTCAGTATTCATTGTTTACTCTTATGATATTGCTATTGTTATCATTATATTTGTGAGCAATTGCTTGCTCACTCTTTCATATATCACTGCAGCTAAAGTTGAGAAAGTTGACGAACCGTTTGCTAGTAAGGGCAAGGGTAAGATGTCCAAATGATGAAGACTTGTTTGATTTTATTTAATAGAATTATGACACTTATTTAATTATATGATGTATTCCGCAAACTTATGTAATAATTTTAAGGTTAGATTACCTATGATTTGTTTTAAGTTGATGTAACCCTTTAATGGGGAGGATTACTGTTTAAGTTATTTAACTTATGTTTTTATCCTTGATTCCGTTAGATGTAATTGTTTTGGATAGTGAGCACCAAATCCTTTGGGAATGAAGTCCCCAGATTTTGGGGTGTCACAAGTTGGTATCAAAGCATTAGGCTATGAACCTTAGGTTGGGAAACCATAGGAAGTAACCTTTAAGGAGATAGAAAACATAATGGTGATAAACTCTTATCGGGTTTTAAGGAATGGATTAAGGAATTCATTAAAGATAAATAATAAAAGATTTTATATGACTATGTGTTGACAACTTATGTGCTCGCGAGTATCGAAGAGTGTCACGTAGTAAATAAAACTTAAAAAGTATTTTGTTGTCAGGATGTCTAACGTTGAAGGATCCAGTTAAGCTAGGGAGGAGATACCTCAGTTGCCTAGATGAGGAGCCTCGAGATGTCCATATTGTTCGGGAGCAGTTGATTTAGAAGGAGCCTTCTCTGTTGGTCACTGTTGAAGGACAGGGGTATGAGCCTGTGTCTGATCATGAGGAGGACTCTGAGGAGATAGAGGTGGAGGATGTGGAAGAGGATCCTTTGGAGTTTCCACCAAACTCCTTTGCAACTAGGATGTATGATGAATTAAATATGATCGTAATATAGAATTATAGGCTAAGGTTGAGGAGCTGAAGGAGCTGGCTAATATGCGTCAGGCCACTATAGAGCAGAAGAATGAGGAGATTTAAGATCTCGACATACGTCTTGGGAATGCGGAATGGAACCTAGTTCACACAGAGGGTCATCAAGAACAGCTATTGGCTGAGAATGAAAAGATAAAGACTGAACTTGAGAAGCTAAAAGATTCTTTGAAGGAGGAGTCAGCTAAGCGTGTGAGAGCAGAAGATGCTTGGATAAAAGGCTGCTTAGCGTTCAGATCGTGCTAAAGACAAGGTTTAGACGAAGAAGGCCAAGATAAATGAAATGGATTATGCTTTTCATTCTGCGATTGATGTGGCCCAGGAGTCTTTTATTACCTAGCTAAGTTTGAAGACTTGTCATGGTATATGATGGATCGTAGAACGATGTTTTGTATCATAGTAGAAGAGAGTAGAGACGCTTCTCAACATCTTAATATGCCAAAATAGGAATAATAATAAGATGTGTGATTAATTATGTGTTAAATAAATTGTAAATCCCATATTTTGAGATAAATAATGGGGTAAGATGAGCATGTAATCCTGAAAACTTTTCAAGTTCAGGAAAGTTGATGTTTGATAGCAAAGATGTTATCCTTACCATGTTTTGGAAGTTATGAATGAATGAAATATCGAAATCATCTAAATGTTATGTGTTAAGCTTTAATCTTAGAATGTTTAAGTTAAACCTTAAATCTTCAAGAAATTGAGTAGTGATCTAATAAGCGTATATCTTAACAGAAAATGCCTCCTAAAAGCAGACAACCACGCCAACAATCACCCCCTGAGGGGTCTACTAACAACAATAATAACGAGGTTAACGCTAACCTGGTTCAGCAGTTGGTGACCTTGTTAACAGAAGCACTTACGAATCAGCCGCAAGCTCAATTCAAGACTTTCAAGGACTTTAAAGTGGTTGGACCACCAGAGTTTCAAGGGTCTATGAATCTAGTTGAAGCCCAAACCTGGATCATGGAAATGGAGAAGGTTTTTGACGTTGTCAATGAGGATCAGAAAATCGCCTTCGCAACGTTTATGTTGAAATCTGAAGCTAGTTATTGGTGGCAGGCGAATAAGGTTCGTGAGGGACAAGGAATAATAGCATGGGATTGGTTCAAAGAAATGTTTTTCGAGATGTACTTTTCGATGAGTTCCCAGAATCAGATGGAAGTTCAATCCTTAGAACTAAAGCAAGGAACCATGTCTATGCCAGAGTATGCATCGAAGTTTAATGAGTTAGCAAGGTTTGCTCCGTACCAAGTCAATACAGATGAGCGTAAGGCGAGAAGATTTGAACAAGGGTTGAAGCCCTGGCTATATAGCAAGGTTTCAATGTTTCAGTTAAATACATTTGCTGCAGTACTAGAAAAAGCGATTATCGCGGAAGGAGGAAGCGATGCCTTAACCAAGTATAATCAAGAACAGAAGAAGAGAATGAGAATAAAAACAAGGCTGGTGGAAACAACAGTGGAGGTAATAACCAGAAGAGGAAGTGGAATGAAAATCCAAATGCAGGAGGACAACAAGGAAGTCAGTAGGGTCACATTGTGCCAAATTGTTCTAGCCCAAAGAAGGGAGCTTGTTTACTTGCAGATCGAAGGATCATATGGCTTGTGATTGCCCTAAAAAGACAGCGGGAGGTGCAAATGGAGGTAAGGGAAGTAACAGTGATAAGTAGGTTTTATACAGGTTTTATACCTACTTATTCGGTATTTGTTACTTGAATTAGTTGCTTAAACTCATGTTTCTTAGTTACTTTTCATGCATTTTGTGTTCATTTTGTAGATTATATGCTTGGGAGCTGTGTGAGCGACTATTGGTATAAAAACGCAAGGAAAAACGACTATTGGTATGAAAACGCAAGGAAAAGCAATCCAGACATCGTTTGGGCTTTCATGTTTATTTCATGTTCGTGGCTTGGAACTTGGATTATATTGTAGAGCTTTTTCTTAGCTTTCTGAAACATCTTGAATCATTCCAATCAGAATTCAGATGCAAGAGTTATGACCTTTGTACCAACAGATGTTGAACTTCACTGTTTTGGGTGGCCATTTGCATAGCAGTCATTTCCAACCCAATTTCGACCTTTATTCGTCCGTTATTTCTCAATTCTCAAAGAACGGAAGTTGTAGAGCTCGTCGAGATCTTCAATTTGATAGGTTGCAGGCCTCGTAACTCCTCCCGGATCAAAGGTTATGGCTGTTTTACCAGAGGACACTACAACAAGAAAAAGGATGCCCGCCGGGGCAGGCCTATCAGTACAAAAAAGCCAGCTGGGGCGGGCCTAGCCAATAGAAAAATCCCGCCGGGGCGGGGGTACGCGCAGAAAAATAAGTTTTTTCCAGAATTTGAGTTCGAGAAGGATTGGTTCGAGCAAATTGATTCAAGGACTTCCAGGAGGACGTAAAGATATATAAAAAGGCATATTAAAGGAGGAGAATCAGAAGGATTAGAGAGAGGGAGGATTCTATTAGATTAGATTAGAGTAGATTAGGAATAAAAACCCTAGTTCTTATTAGTTTGGAGATTGATGCAACTTAATTGGAGACCAATGAAGATCAAGAGCAGGAGCTTGAGGAAGATGGAGATTTGCTGACAACAGATTTATTCTTCACTCTACTCTTATTTTTGTCTTTTAATGTGTATTTGAGTGTGGATTCTTAGTTTTAATTCAATGAACTAATTCTTTGTTTGAGATTACAATGGATCTTATTGTGTAGTTTATTTTAATATGCTTCGCTATCAATTATTTTGTTCTATCATGAGGATTGTCTCTTGTGATTTTTAATTGTTTAATTGATTGGCCATCAATTACCGTGATAATCTATATGAAATTGGAAGAAGAGTATAGATTTAGATCTGATCATGATAGCATGTGTTTGTGATTTCTGCATAGATGGAATTTATGATTCGTGTTTAGGATAGAGATTTGCCTTTATGCCATATGTAATCTTATAGAGATCTTGTGCTTTAAATCCTTTTTAATTGTAATTCACATAGAGATATAGTGCATTAGTTAATTAGGGTGTCTTGCTTAATTCTATCATCTGTGGATTTAAGTGAGTATGGGTATTATACATCGAGAGATGGTTTTATCTGCTTTAGTGTTCTTGATTAACAATTCAGGATATAGAATAATTGATGAGAAGTGTGTTAACTTAAATGAAGCAATAAGTGAAGTTGTGATTTTAAATCTCCGTAATCTTAATTTAACTAGTGGAATTTAATAGTAGTTTAATTATATAATTTGAAATTCATTCGTTTAAATAAGATTGAGTTGGTTATGGGGTTAGTACTTGGTGATTTATATTAAATAATTTCTCGTGGGAACGATACTTTACTTTCACTTTATTACTTGTTGACCACGTATACTTGCATGTTGTGTGTAATTAGATTTTACCCAACAAACAGCGGTGGTACGTTGACTATCATTGGGCCAGTGCCATCAAACCGACCCACTGCCATAACTTTCAATATGACCATGCAAGATGATGTGCAGTCAAAGGATGTGGTGTCAGGTATCATTCCGATCAATGGAATTAATGCTTATGTGTTATTTGATTCGGGTGCTACTTTTTCACTTATATCCGATGATTTTGCTAAGAACTAAGATTTGTATCAGGAAGAATTTGATTTTCCTTTAAGCATAGAGATTGCGAATAGGGAGGTGATTCCTGTTAGGTTTATATACAAGAATTGTAGGGTGGATATAAAAGGCCACGAGATGAGGGTGGATTTGATACCGATTATACTTTGGGAGTTTGATGTTATACTGGGAATGGGTTGGTTATTCAATTACGGGGCGATAATTGACTATCAAAAGAAATGTGTTAACCTTATGACTCCGTCAAAGGAGGTGTTTTATGGTAGCAAGTCACCTAGACAAGCAAGTTGTCTGACGGTGATGCGAGCCAAGAAGTTACTGAGACAATTATGTATTGGATATTTAGCCTACATAGTCGATACTCAGAAGAAGACTGCGAAATTGGAAGAGATAGCGGTCATTAGAGATTTTGCGGATGTATTTCCAGACGATTTGCCTGGACTTCCGCCTGATAGAGAGGTTGAGTTCGTGATTGATTTAGCGCCAGGAACAACCCCGATATCTAAAACCCCATATAGAATGGCCCCAGTAGAGATGAAAGAGCTGATGGTGTAGTTGCAAGAATTACTAGACAATAAGTATATCCAGCCGAACGTTTCGCTGTGGAGAGCGCTGGTGTTATTTCTTAAGAAGAAAGATGGATCGATGCAACTCTACATTGATTACATGGAATTGAATAAGGTCACGATTAAAAATAAATATCCGTTACCGAGAATCTGTAACGACCGAGAAAATCGGATTATTTGTAAAATAATTTTATTTGATTCAATAATGAATAAAATTATAATATATGTTATTATAACCAGTAAGCAAGATGAAGGTTGTTCTATAACCTAAAAGTGAAATAAAGTTATAGTATTCTGGCTACGTGGTAGAATTAAGGTGTTTGAATTTCCAAGACGAAAATAAAAGTTTTTCGAGAAATTTTCCGAAAAACACTATTCATCCATTTCTGCTCGGGAATTATTTTTGAACTTCCGAGAAATACATAATGATAGAATAATAAGGAAGGATGGATTATGTAATAATAATTCAGTTATGACAAACACAGTTTTTCGCCTGCGTACTAAGTTCGAGAATGTTAAGGAAAGTAAAGATTTAAATGAATGACGATCGTTTAATAAGAAAGTATTATACGAGGCAATGAATACGAGTATGATACGAAGTATTGTACTAGTATATACGAAAGATGACATAACATCTATGACAAATGATTATACGAATTAGTATACGAGGATTATACGTTAGAAGCTTTAATTCAATTATAATGGACTAATAGGATTTGTGTAGGAATTTGGTTGTGTAATTGTCAAAGCCCAAATGGAATTATGTTAAGGCCCAAAAGATAAGAAATGAAAGCCCAACGTTAGGCCCAAAGTAATTAAACTTAAGCCCGAACCAAGAACCCGGACCGTGGATCGAATCGATGGGGCACCGGCTTAGAAAGACCCATGGGGCAACCCATGTGGGCCCCCCATGAGTGAGTCATGGTTGGACAACTTGGTGGCCAAGCAAGGGATAAGATTGTTGAGGAGGTGGAATAGTAAGGAGGTGGAGCCTTTTGACCAAATTGCCCTCACCTTGAAAATCTATAAATAGAGAGCTAGGATTGTTCATTTGTGCTTTGTTAAATTCCACCAACATCTTAGCAAATATATTGAGAGAGAAATAAGACCTAGACTTTGAAAACTCAAGAAGAAGAAGAAAGAAAGCTTGAACATCAAAGGTAATAAACCTTTAAACCGTTAATCTTCATCTCTTCATTGTTAGTTTGTTAGAGAAGTGATTATTGGTGGAACATGTATCATAAGGAGGAACAAGGATGGCTATTAGAGGACTTAAACCTTAATAAACCATGATTGTAAGTGGAATCATAATCTTAGAATTATGAACTAATGAAGAACATATGAAGAATTATCATTTTGTTGTTGATGGACAAGTTTAAAATCATTGTGTATAGGATTAGATGAAATATGTTTGGTTAGAATGGTAAATGTATGGAATGAATCCATTTTGAACGGTGTAAAAATCTCAAGTAACGAAGTTATGTCGAAATTTACGAGATTAGACGACAATCGTCGAAATCGTCAAATTCTCGGAATGAAAGTCAAAAGTCTCCATTTAACTCGAAAACATTACTTTCAATGGAGTATAGTATAACTTTACATTTTAGAGTTGCGGACTCGAGAATGGTCGAATTCCGACTTAAAACGAAGAAACGAGCTTTAAACGTTCACGAACGTTTAACGAACGCTCAATAAAGATCTTAATCGGTGAATTCTGTGTTAACGGATTCGAAAATAAAATATTTTCTAATGAAATCGTAGTACACGTGATATATGAGCTAACGACTTTTGAACGAGCCAATTCCGATTTATAATGACCAAGTTATGAGGCCGAAAAGAATTGCAGAAGAAAATTAAGAAAATGTTCTGAGGCACAGGGCCGGCACCGCAGCGTCAGACCAAACCCTCTGCCACTGTGAAGTGGCATCGCAGCACGACATAGAGTAGGAAGAATGGCACCGCAACGCCGAGACCGGGTCTCAAGATCGCTAACTCATGGCCAGCAAAGACGAGCCTTAGAAAGAAGTCAAATGCAAAGACCAAAGACTAGAAAGAAACAATAATTAATGGAAATGAATGTAATTTCGGAGTTGGTTTGATTCTATCCCTGCTCCCTCGACCTCTGAGGATAGAATTTTATGGGGTTCTAGTGAGATTAAAATAGTTAAAGCCTCCATTATTTGGAAATCTATTAGATCATCCGCTCAGAAGGTACTTGGGCTCAACTGCTATGGCACCCTCTTCACATTCCTCGGTACTCTTTTACCCTTTGGCTGGCCTTACGTGGCAGACTACCTACTAATGATAGATTTTTATCATACTTGAGTTTTGTCCTCTAAAATGCCCTTCTCGCAAGAACTCATGATGAAACTTTTTCCCCCTGCTTTTTCGAATGTAACTATTCATCATCCCGCTTTCTCCTCTGCTCGTTGTTGGAGGATGGAATAACGCTCCAATGAGGTGGGATGACCTCGTTAACTTCGTTATCCAATTTAGTGGAAGTAACACTAGGTCCAATATTCTTAAGCTTGCATTGGCTTTCACCGTACAAACTTTGGGCGACTAGGAACTCCTTTGTCCATGATCAGATCAAAAAGCCTTTGAGTGTCGTGGTCAGGGATATTTTGAATGGCATCAAATCGAGGCCTTCTTCGTCTTCTAAATTCCTTTTAGCTGCTCAGAGCAATCCTACTCTCAGTGTATGGTTGTAGTCCAGATGTTTGGGAGTTGTAGTACAGTTGAGATTTGTTGCTGCTCACTTTGATTTGCCGCGACTCTGAGTGCGGCGTGATGCAGTTGTGTGGCGTGGTCTGTTATTAGCTCGTCTGGTCAGTGTGTGGCTGTAGTCCAGATGTTTAGGAGTTGAGGTACAGCTGCGATTTGATGCTACTCGCTCAACTAGCTTGTGTTGCAGCTGAGTTATTGCCGTAGCTAGGGAATTGTTGTAGCTTTTAGCTGTTGCGGTTATCCTGAGCTAAGGGTCTGCTGGTTATGTTTTCTTCTTGATTACTTCTTGTTTACTACATGTTTGCTTCCTGTTTTGAACTTGCTGATATGGATGGAAAGTAGAGTTTTTGGGAAGCTTTGAAGCTGGGATCTCCGTGCTATACCGGAGGTGGAAATTTCTGTTATGATGGACTTAACAGTATTGCTCCTTTAATCAATCTGGGTGGGATGTGGCTGGGACCGTTCGTCTGTTTGGGTCTGCCATTCAATAGTAGTTTGGTTCTCTTGTTTAATGATATTTTGTTGGTTTCGGTTCTTCAACTAGCAAATTTTTGTGTTAGTCGTAGAGTCGGCTTGAAATTTTCTTTGGGCTAGCGTAATGGAGATGTTGAACTTATCGTGTTGGGTTTGTTCGATTACGGTTATGGTTGGTTGGTCTTTTTGGGTTCAGAGAGTATTTGGCTTTTTTGGCAACTTAACTTGGTCGCTCTTGTCCATGTTTCTTCTTCTAGTTGGCCTATTTCTTATTTGGTTGTTAGACTATCTGCTTGCTTCAGCTTATGATTGTTTTATATTACGAACTTGTACTTTCGTTTGATGTGATTGTTAGTCTTTAGTTGTTCCTGATGGGGGTTGTCCCATGGGTTCATTGTGAAACTTCTGGGGTATGCCCCTTTGCGATTGTTTAATCTCTCATTCCTTTCAATCTTAAACAAAGAATTAGCGAAAAAAAAAGTATATTAACTGTAGAAGACGCTAAAGGCAAGTGTTCTAAACCCTTGTCTATGTTCTTTTTGGACAAGTTTTGTGATTCATGTATCTTACGCATGAATTGATGTATAACGAAGTCGAAGCCAATTCCTTCGGTTAGACTTAATGTGTTTTGTGGATTTTCTCATAATCTATCAGAATATTATCAATGTTGTTATCTTTTGCCAACTGTTTTGGTATGGATTTCAATGAAAGACTGAGTATGAATAAACAAATGTTTTGTCGTCAAACGACAGGCACGTGAGGTTGCCAAAACTTAAATGTAGATACGTTTAAAGAAGTAGTGTTGTACAACATAGAGAGGCTGATCACCTAGACGTGCTTGTAAGAAATGCCGGACTTACGGATTTGGTGCCGGGTTGTCCTTTTTAAAGAAAGAATGAAATGCTCAAGGTCTTGGACCAAAATTGATGTTTAACGAATGTTGTTCATTGTTAAAAGTTTTTAAGAAAAGAGAAGTGCTATTTTGAATTATATATAGTACTTCATAACTATTGATTCAGTTATAGAAGATATACGATTTATATGCTTAAAAATTGTTGTTTAAATGAAATTATCATACTTGCTGAGCAAGTTATGCTCACTCTTGCGTGAACCATATGAATGCAGCCAAGACCGAACGTACTGAAAGATCGAGTACGGATAAAGGGAAGGCTAAGGCAGACAAATAAGTTGCCTTTGTAATAGTATAATATGAATGTTGTAATTATTTGATATTATGACAAAGAACACATGTAATGGTTACAAAGAACCTGGGAAAGGAAATATTGTTTTGGAATATATAGAAGACATATTCACTCTCTTTTGAGGTATTTCAATTGAATGTATGTGTGAACTGTAGCACCGTGTAGCACTATCTATGGGGTTGGAAGATACCCAGATTTGGGGGCGTCACAGGTTGGTATCAAAGTTGTAGGTTATAAAACTTAAGGGGGGGGGGGGGGGGAAGAACCTTAAGCCATAACCTTAAGAAGAGTTAAAGAAGTAAAAGATGAAGTTAACCTTAAAAATGCATTAAATGTGATATGTGTTTTTACTATTCTAATGATGTGTACTAATCAAAATAATTTGTTTTGTTGTAGATGTCAGGAGATAACGTGTTGTATAGGGATATACATGTGGTTAGTGAGGAGTTAGTAAACCAAGTAGATATTCTACCAACCCCTGTAGCTGTGTTGCTCTGGTGGTGGTGGAGTCAAACGACTCGGAGAACTTAGTATTCACATCCTTTTTTTTCTTCTAAATTTAAACTGTATTAAAGAAAAGAAAGATTACAACCTTATGGGAAAAACCAAATCAGAATATAGCATAGACATCATAGGACATGCCCTATGATGTCATGACTATAAAAGATTACAAGGCCCAGAGCCCAATAAGAAAAAAAATAATTGTCACGAGAAGTGTTATAGGAAGAGACGTAAACTAGCAGCAGCAAAAGCATATGGAATAAGCATTAGAAGAAAATTAAGCAGCTTTAGGAATTAGAAAATAGCAGCCCAATGCCAGTAGCTAGACAGACCACCACCCATCAAAACCAGCTCAACAAAGATACCCCTAACAACAAATTGTAGAATGAAGCAAAGAAGCCCCAACCCGATCTCTAAGAACCCGTAAGAGTAGAAGCAAACCCACAAACCAAATTTCAAGAAAGCCAAACTATTTCACCTACTTCATCAATATGTCTGCTCCCCCAATCGATGTAAAAGGACAACAAAGATTCCAAACCCAACAAAAGACCTCGACCCAATAGACCACCAAGAAGATGGCGAGCGAAAAAAGCGCTCCTTGATCAAAAAAATACGATGAGTAGCGGTGAAGCAATGATTAGTAGCTCCCATACCAAAGACCAAACCCTTACCAAAGACCCATACCAACCCCCATCTCATATATCACTAGTCTCAGAAGAACCCCTAACAAATGATGCCTAGCAAATTACTGAGATATAAAAAATATGACCCATAGCCCACCTCTCATCGACTTCATATCAATAATTACACCAGATGGACTAAACCAAAACCAAAGGAAGGAAAAGGACCACATCAAGAATAATTGAGTCGATTTGCACATCAAGACATCTAATTAGTTTACCAAAGAAGCAGACCCATGACCCACAAAGCAAAGAGATAAGACTACTAGCCACCTCCTAGAAGCTCTAACAAACCCTAAGAAAGAATAAACCATTTTAGGCCCGAAATAACCAAATAGGTAACATGAAGCGTGGAATTCACTCAAGACTTTAGATCGAACCTTCAAGATCTGACTTAATAATGCACAAAGAGCCTAAGACCCGACTTCAGTAGCTAGAAGTCTCAGCTACCCTCCAGCTTAATCATCTTCAGCAGCACAAGAAATAAATGCATATCAATATACTGCAGAAGCAAGCTAGGATTCTAGAAATGTGCTCTCCCTTCTCTCTAGGATTCTAGGATTTTAGTCCGGGTCTCTTTTCCTCCGTCCATCTGCTCTTTCCCTTTTACCGTTTATTTTTTCCCTTTCAGTCTCCCGCTCATCCTCACCTACCTCTTCCATCCTCACCAAACTTTTTTTTTGTTTTTTGTTAACCGTGGGTTTCCGATCCGCAGGCCGACTAATCCCCCGAGCCCGATACCAGAGCGGTTTATACCCGACTTGCACCGGGGGTACAAGTGGCCACCATGACCATTTCGCTTAACACTTGTTGCTAGCAGGGGTTCGAATCGAGGACGTCAGGGTTCTCACCAAACTTTTTTCATTTACTCTTTTGGTTTCCTCGTCTCAAACTTCCACCATCGTCCTCCGCCCTTCTCTTCCCTGATTACCACTCCTCTTTCTTTTTTCTCGTTAACCTTTCTTTCCTTTCCGTCTTCCCGCTCCTCTCTCTCTCTCGGCTTTCTAGTGTCTCTGTTCTCCCCTCCAAATTTCTTCCTGCATGCCATGGTGGACCATCATCATCTCTCTACCGGCAACTCGAGAGCAGATCAATCTCGTGACCTTTTGCCGAATTCGGTGTTTCAAACCCCTGCTCTCCCTTAACCGGTTGCTATATGTGAAGTCCGAGCCTAATCCTTCTATTTTCACCATCGCCTTGATGAATCGCTTCTATTGAGTCTCAACTTGGGGCAAATTTAGGTCTTGCCTCTCTTCGGCTACCCAAGATATTTTCAAAGCGGCTCACTATTTCTCTATTGCAGGCCGAGAAGAAGCGCTTGCTGAGAGACAGAAAAATGCCAAGCTCATGGATTACATCACTGCGCTTGGTCTTCCTCTTGATGATGTTAACAACCTTTCCTCCATCGGAACTCTTGCTGCTCTCGCCAATGCTCGTAAGGTGCTAGATTCTTGCCCTGTTCTAGGTAGGTCCTCTCCCAAGGCCGCTCTTAGCCCTCCCATTTCCCCTGCTTGTCCTGGTGTGGGTAGTCCTTTGGTCTAAAATTTCTGTGTTGGTGAGCGCCTAAGCCTCTCCTTGACTTGTTGTTCCCAGATTGTGGTCGCTCGTTAGAATTTCTGCACCCCTAAGTCTTGGAGCTCTGTTGTCACAAACTCTCCGCCTTGTGAAAAACTGGGTTTAAGTTTCTTCCTCCTATCTCCTCGGTTGGGAGTGTAATTTGCCCCTCATGTTGAAGTCTTAAAGCTTGGTCTTAACAAATGGTCTACTAGTCTTGTGGGCCATTTCATCCACTCGAAATTACCTTTTAGGTTGGTTGAATCATCTGCTAAGAAATTATGGGGACACCTGTGGGGTCGCCTAAAGTGTATCTCGCATGATAAGGTCTACTTTATTTTTAAGTTCGACATCGTGATGATAGGGATAATGTCCTAGCATCCGGACCTTGGTATATTGCATCTAAGCTTTCGTGCCTTTCACCGTGGCAAGAAGGAGTAAACTTCATTAAACTGATTAGCAAAGAAAGTTCCCATCTGGGTTAAGTTAAGTAACATTCCACTCTCTTCACCGGACGAAAGAGGATTAAGTTATCGCTAGTCTGTTGTAGGTAGGCCCTGCTTCATTGATGATATGACCTCTAAACTGGAGCCCTATGAGTTATGCCCGTATTTGTATTGAGATGGATGCCCCATCTTCATTCCCCGTGATCTATAAATGTCGTTGTGTTTGATGGCAATGTCAGAGTGGAAGAAAGCTCACTGCGAAGCTGATTGGAAATCTTCGAGCAGCCCTTCATGCTCTGTTTGTAAATGCTTTGGACATTCTCTTGCTAAGTGCCCTAATTCCAATATGCAGTTGGTTCCCAAGGCCTCGCTTAGTGCTTCCAGTAGTTCTTATTCCCAAGGATGCCATGGCTCCTTCTTCCTTGGCTCCCAGTGATGGTGCTTGGACCACAGTTTCTAAAGGACCTAAAACATCTTCCCTTTCTCCCGCCGACCCTCTGTTAGTCGTGAAAGCGAATTTCTTCTCTCCCATTGCTTCCGCTTTGGCCCCTGAAGAGGAATCTGAGTCCCCTATTCCGTATAACCCCCTGGTGGACAAGGTAAAGCAAGTTGATGAGATAGAGCGCAAGGAGTTGAAACATAAGGCTAGGCTTGATAAAGAGCCTCTCCAGAATTCAAAGAAGAGGAATAAGGGTCCAAGGGGGTCTTCCCCTCTTTAATTGTGCTTGCTTCCCCTTTTTGTTAATGACATATTTTTGTTCCTATAATGTCAGGGGTTTAAATAAGAAGCTTCAAGCAGTGCTTTTTGTTCGCAACTTTCTATCTAGCAACCATATCTCTTTTGTGGGGCTTATTAAGACCAGAGTTAAAGCTCCTAAGGCCCCTAGAATCTCGAGGGCAATCTGTCGTAATTGGGTTTGGGTCTATAACTATGACTATCATTCGAATGGCGTAATATGGGTGGGTGGGATCCCAATATATGGAGAGTGCATACTCTTTTCCAATCATTAATCTGTCCCATTTTAGGATTTTACCTCTCCATGGTAGCACTCAATCTTGGTCTCTATTGTTTATGGCTTAAATTCGTGGTCGAGAAAGGAGGACTATGGCGAGCCGGAATCCTTGTCCTCTCCCCGACACTTGGTGTATCCCGGGGACTTCAATACTATCATAAGTGTTTCCAAGCGGAAGGGGAGACTCGTCCCGAATATTGGAATATTTGACTTCTTCGATTGTCCGGAAAATATTGGGGTAGAAGATATTAGAGCTATTGGTCCTCAACACACATGGTGGAACCGCCAAGTCAATAATCCTATCCATGTGAAACTCGATAGGGCCTTGGGCAACTCTTCCCGGTTCTCCTCAATGCCGGATTCACAAGCCACCTTTGGTCCTAGAGGTCTTCGCACCAACGCCCCATCATTCTTAATACGGCCTCCATAGTAGGAGACTCAGAAGCCTTTCCAATTTTTAATTTCTTGCTTGACTTGGATGGTTTCAATTTGCATTGTTTTGGAATGTTGGAATTCTAGTGTTCGAGGGAATGCTTTTTTATCTTAAATGAGAAGTGCGTCTCACCAAGAGGGCCCTTGTGTCATTAAACTCTTGAATGGCAATCTCATGAACAATGTTAGCTACTTGCAAGACCAATTGGTCGCTATTCGATTTCTCTTCAGCCGATCCTCTTAATGCTCTTTTGCTATCCCAAGAATCTATATGCTCCAAGTCCCTTTGGAATGCCTTGGCCCTTGAAGAATCTCTCCTTCTTGAAATCTCAAATGCGGTTTGGCTTGCCTGTGGTGAAAAGAATTCAAATTCTTTGCTAATGTTATTAGGAACAACTGGAATCATACTAAGATCCTTTCTATCTTCAATGACTCTGGTGCCCTTATTGAAGACCGGTTGGGTATTCGTAAGGGCAAATGGATTATTTTCAGACTTGTTGGGAACTTCTCCTAGTACCTACCTCGGTCAAAATGAGCTTAAGAATATTGTTACCAAAAGGATCTCCTCGCCCAGCCTCCGCCTCCTGTCTGCTCCTATTCTAGTACCTTTGAAATCCTCGAGGTGCTTTCATGCATGAAGAAGAATAAAAGTCCCTACCGACGGTTTCAACGTTAACTTCTTCATTCACCGTTGGAATTTGGTAGGTCATGATTTCTCTAAGGTCGTTTCATTCCTTTTCCTTCATTGGGCACCTTCTGGTGGAGTCAACTCTATGTACCATTGCCTTTGATTCTCAAGATCGAAAACCCTTCCCGCATGTCGACTTCGGACCAATCTCTCATTGCAATACAATATATAAATGTATAGCAAAAATCCTTGCCAATAGGCTCAAGTGTGTTTTGCCTTCTCTTATTGATCATGCCCAATCTGCTTTCATCTCAGGAAGAAGTATTAGTGACAATATTCTTCTCGCACAGGAACTCTTTAGGAATTATCACCGACTCTCAGTTCCTCAGACGCCGCGCTTCTCAAAATTGATATCCGTAAAGCCTTTGACACCTTTGTTGATGGGGATTTCTTTTTGGATCTCATTGAGCCTCCTCCAGTTTCCTCCTATTTTTATCCACTGGATTAAAGGTTGTATCACTACACCTATGTTCTCGGTCAAAATTAATGGTGCTCTAGCTGGCTATTTTAAGGGTGCTAGAGGACTTAGGCAAGGTGATCCCTCATCTCCATATTGTTTATCCTTGCAATGGAAGCATTATCCATGATCATCTCTAAGGAAACTTCATCGCCCGATTTCAAATTTCAACCGGAAAGCCGAGCCTTGTAAAATTACGCATGTATGCTTTCATTGATGACGCTCTTCTTCTTTCTCGTCATGGGGACTTGACTTTGATTTCTATTATCCACTCTTGTATTCAATCCTTTTCCTTGTACTCGTGCCTTATTCCCAATGCTCTTAAAAGCATGTGCTTTCTCGCCAACGCTCCAAATGATGCCAAGGAGAGTATTTACAGATTTTGGGATTTCCGATAGGTGTTTTTGCCAATCGTGTTTCTTGGGGTCCCCTTATCTCCTCCCGCCTCTCTCACTCGATTGTCGGCCTTTGATTCAAAGAATTACAGTGCCGGTTTCCTCTTGAACCTCATGATCCCTTTCCTTTTCTTTGGTAGAGAGTGCTTTTAATCGAGTAGTGCTTTTGCTATATCCAGTCTTATTGGGCAGCCCATTTTATCCTTCCTAAATGGGTCTTGAGAGCTATTCAATCTATTCTTTGTAGATTTCTATGGAAAGGTTCTTCTTCTTAGCCATGGTCGTAAAGTATCTTGGAAAGATTTAGCCCTCCTTTCGATGAAGCGCGGTCTAGCCATCAAAAATCTCACCCGATTGGAATTCGGCCTCATCATTCTCCATCTTCTTAAGGTTATTTCACCTTCTCCAACCTCCTTGTCAGGCTAAGTGGGTCAATTCTACTTTGCTTTGCTCGCTTATAATTTCCGCATGTCCCTATTCCCTACCGATCGTTCTTGGATTTGGCGTAAGATTCTTAAATTACGCCCCACCGCTCTTAATTTCCTTCATTACTCGGCTTGGAAATGGTAATTCCTTCGCTTTATGGCATGATCCGTGGTTGAATGGATGCCATTTATCCATCTCGCCGCTTCTCTACAATACCAAAATTTAGGTGAATGTTCAGTATTTAGATATCGCAACACCTTTGGGTGCTTGGTCATTACCCTCAAAGCAACCACCACGAGGTTATGCAATTTTGAGTTCGGTTTGATTCTATCCCTGCCCCTCGACATCTGAGGATAGAACTTTATGGGGTTCTAGTGAGATTAAATTAGTTAAAGCCTCCATCATTTGGAATTCTATTCGATCATCCGCTCAGAAGGTACCTTGGGCTCAACTACTATGGCACCCTCTTCACATTCCTCGGTACTCTTTTACCCTTTGGCTGGCCTTACGTGGCAGATTACCTACCTCGTTAAATTCGTTATCCAATTTAGTGGAAGTAACACTAGATCCAATATTCTAAAGCTTGCATTAATCGCTTCACTGTACAAACTTTGGGTGGCTGCTAGAACCCGCTTTGTCCATGATCGATCAAAAAGCCCTTGAGTGTCGTGGGTCGGGGATATTTTGAATGACCTCAAATCAAGGCTTTCTTCGTCTTCTAAATTCCTTTTAGTCGCTTCGAGCAATCCTACTCTCTCGATGTATGGGTCAGTAGTCCAGATGTTTTGGATGTATGGGAGTTGTAGTACTATTGAGAATTGTTTTGCTTTCGCTTTGTTTCGCCGCGACTCACGAATGCGGAGTGATGCGATCATGTGCTCCTCGCACTCGCAGAAGATTATCATTTGGCTTCTTCTGTGTTGGAAATTTAGCTTCCATGGCGGTTCTGATTCGGCTCCCATGGCGATTCTACTCTTCAATGGGTTGGTTCAGTTATTGCTTCTGTTCGTTATGGGTTCATAAGCATCTTCAGTCCGATACTGGGTTCGGCTTTCTGGCCAGTAAAGGACTAGGCTGACATCTGGGCTTGACATCTTGGTTCGGCTTCAGGGTTCAGCCTCGTGTCTTCGGGACGCTGGGGATGCTGGTTTCGGCTTCGGGGTTCGGTTTCTATGGTTCGGCCCTCTCCTACTGGCACTCGTAGTTCTTCCTAGGCTTCGTGATCCTCTTGACTCTTATCGCAGCGCGATTCGATTCCATCTCTTGGTCGTGGGGATGTTGGTTTCGGCCGGGTTTGTTTTCTATGGTTGCCTTCTCCCATCGGGCACTGTAGTTCTTCCTAGGCTTCGTGATCCTCTTTGGCCATCGTAGTTCGATTCGATTCGGTCTTCGGACGCTGGGATGCTTTGGTTTTCGGCCGGATTCGGTTTCTATGGTTGACCCTCTCCTCATCGGGCATCGTAGTTCTTCGTATGCTTCAAAGATCTCTTTAGCTATCGCAGCTGATTGATTCGATCTTGACTCCATTCATTTAGTCGCTTGGTTTTAATCGATTGGTTGTTTAAGTTGTTTAAGGTTTTCATGCTTGTTTTACTATAGTCCTGCTTAGTAATGCTCCTTGTTCTTTCATTTGGCTTGGTTATTAGTCTTTTGTTGTCCATTTTGGGGGTTGTCCCATGTGGTTCTATCAAAAGCTTCTGGGGTATGCCCTTAGCGATTGTTTTATCTCTTTTCTTTTCAATATACAACAAAATTAGCGAAAAAAAAGAAGAAGCTAGTAACAACAAAGAAACCCTAGCAGCTTAGCCCAGAACAGAACCTGTTGAATAAATGGCTAAGCCCAAACCAAAACCAAATTGTTTTACCAAGCAGATCCATAAGAAAAGTAGGAACTTATCAAAATCAAGATCGTCCCCATAATCTAGTAGCATATTACTCTAGCAGTCCAACAACAATAATGCTCTAAAGACACGAAACCAAAACAGATTGCAAAGAATAAGTGGCCACCCAAACCCCAAATCTTGCCAAAATTTAAAAACCATGCCTGTGCAAGCATGAGGAAAGACTAGACCAACACGCCCACCCCAAAGCAGTGAGCAGAAACCCAAAGATAAGTCCAAAGAACCAAAGATTGCGAATCAACCAAAGAACTACCAAGAGAGCCCTTAGTCGCTCTGACCACACCGCGAGAAGAAACCCAAGGAAACCAACCAAAACAAGAATCTATAATGAAGCCATAGCAAAAATAGAGCAAAGAAGTGCTATAGAACCAAATGATCGTAGCTTGATTTCTCCTTGATTCTTTGAAATCTACTATAAGAATGAAGTTTACATTTCAGCATGTTCATAATATCTTGCACTATAGTCCTAACTGGAGTAGCTTTATGTGAAAAGATCCTCGCATTACGCTCAGTCCAAACGCGATGGACCACATCCGCAAACCCGGGATGAATAAGACTATGATGAAATTGAGGACAGGAGTAGTGAATATAAGATAATTGGTAATAGAAGACCAGTTCCTGCTACAACCTCTCCAACCACAGTGTCTAAGAATAGAAACAAGAACCCGAAATGAATAGTCACAGTGAAAGAATAAATGATCAAATGATTCTAAGCGAGTGTTACACAACACACATATAGGGTTCACCTGAAGGCCAAAGGTGATCAATCTATCCATGGTACGCAACCCTTTGTGAAAATCCATCCAAAGAATGAACGAGAACCTAGGGGTGAGTATCCAATGCCAAACCAGTTTGTCCAAAGCACATCCACACCAACCTGCCTAATCGAGCGCTAAATAGTAGATGCTCTAACCTCACTAGCTTTTGTATTACCCCATAAACATTCATCATCTTGCAAAGATGAGTTACATTGCCTGTTAAAGTTGAAAGCATCCCTAAAGACTATGAAATCATTATGGTTAGAGGACTGGAGATTCCAAGTAGAGTTTTGGATAATGTGGCTAACTGTTGCATTTGGCCCTAGACCAGAGTTGATGACCAAGGAAGAGTGAATAGAGGTGGCCAATATGCCATTACCTAACCAAGGGTCAAACCTTAGGCTAGTATCCGCACCATTACCAATACGGAAATTTATGTGTTTAAGAGCTAAAGGCCTCAGCTGAAGAACTTTTCTCCAGATCCAAGAGTAGTCATTGGGTACAGACATACACCAAAAAAACTTAGATTTAATATTAGCTCTAACCCAAGAGGCCCTTAGGGAATGGTGCCTAGGATTAACAATCCTCCAAAGATGTAGTAGAATTAATGATTTGTTCCAATCCTCAAGGTTCTTTATAGGGTCACCTTCTGAGTGTGGTAGAGAGATTTTGGCCCAAGCAACTTTAGCACCATGTTTGAACAAAGAAGGACCCTTCCATAAAAATCTAGTCATAATAGACTTTATGTCCTTTAGAACGGCAGCATGAAGAATAAAATGGGCTGACCAATAAGACTGGATGGCATAAATTACTGATTTAATTAATTGCAATCGTCCTGCATAGGAAATGAATTTGCAAGTCCAAGAAGCTATTCTAGCTTTAACCTTATCTAAAAGAGGTTAACAGTCAGCAAGGCTAAGCTTAGAAGTGATTAAAGGAACCCCCAAAAACTTGGCAGGGAAAGACCCCAATTGAAATCCAAGAGTATTAACAATGGACTCCGCAAGATTATTTGGGACTTGAGAAAGAAAACACATACTCTTCGAAGCATTGATATGCAACACAGAAAAGCCAGAAAATTTGTCAATACAAAACTTTATAATCCTTACCGAATCTCCATGGCAAAAGATAAGAAGATCATCTGCAAAGCAAAGGTGGGTAATGGACAACAATTTAGTTTTCCAGTGAAATTTAAAAGAGGGCTGTAGAGTTTCCTTTGATAAGATAAGAGATAGAATCTCCATAGCTATCACAAACAGATAGGGGGAAAGAGGGTCCCCTTGCCTTAAGCCCTTCACACCTTTAAAGTAACCACAGAGAGCCTCATTAACCTTCACAGAGAAGGATGTAGAAGTAATACAAGCCTTAATCCAAAATACGAATTTAGGAGGGAATTTGAAGAGCCTAAGCGCTTCCAATATAAAGTCCCAAGAAACCGTGTCAAATGCTTTACTAAGATCTATTTTCATAGTACAATGAGAAGGACCCGAAGACCTGTGGTAATTTCAAAATAATTCTTGGCCAAGAAGAATATTATCCCCTATCCTACGACCAGCAACAAAAGCTGCTTGGCAAGGGGAGATAATGAGAGGAAGAAGAATTTTAAGCCTGGAAGTAATAATCTTAGAGATGCATTTATAAGTTGTGTTGTAGCAAGATATAGGTCTATAATCATTCATGGAGGAAGGATTTGGAACCTTAAGAACAAGGGCAATGGAAGTTGAGTTAGTTCCTCTAAGCAAACATCCCTGATTGAAAAAGGATTGGACAACAAGGGTAAAATCCTTCCCAACAATATCCCAAGAATGCAAAAAGAAATTGACATTGAAACCATCAGGGCCAGGGCTCTTGTTCTTCTTCATGGATTTCAAAGTGGATAGTACTTCAGCATCCGAAATATCCCTCTCAAGGATGGAAGCTTGTTGAGAGGTAACAGTATTAGCAATAGAGGAAGCAAGGTCTTGTAAGTTTGGAATTCCAGCTAGAGAAGAGGACCCCAGTAAAGAGCAGAAATGGTTCACAGCAATAGTTTCTATTTCCAGTTGGCCAAAGCAGAGATCACCTGAAGCATTCTCAATAGATAAGATTTTATTATGATTCCACCTGTTCTTAATTTGGTTATAAAAGAAACCATTGTTTCCATCCCCATCCTTGAGCCCTTGAATTCTAGACTTCTGCTTGGAAAGTTTTTCCTCAGATAACAGGGCTGTCCATAAGTTGAGAAAGAGATCTTTGAAGCTGATAAAGAGATAAGTCATCAGGGTTACGAGAGATGGCTAACTGAGTAGCATGAAGCAATTCTCTAGCCTTACCCACAATGGAGGATAGATTACTATTTTTTTTTTTGCTAAGTTTGTTTGTATATATATTTAAAATGGACCAAAAAACAATGGCTAAGGGGCATACCCCAGAATATAGTAACATCATCTAAGTTGCATAGATGATGATACGATACAAGGAAGAGAACCCAACATAACAAGTTAAACTAACAACCAATTACGAGAATGATTATAGTTTGTGGCCTTGATGAAATTACTAGTTGAGAGAGCTAAAGCAATAAATGACCCATTTCGCTTCAACACCTACTCAAGAGCAAAGAATGGCCCCACCACCACGCCCGAAGGCCAAAACCTGGTCGCGATCACCACCTCGCCCGAAGCCACCTCGCCCGAAGCCCTAACATGGGCTCGCCCAGCTCGACCCCCACATTCTTGCCCACCTCATGCTCGCCACCAGCCTACCTTGCCCAAGACATACCCCAGAATATAGTAGCATCATCTAAGTTGTGTAGATGATGATACGATACATGGAAGAGAACCCAACATAACAAGTTGAACTAACAACCCAATACAGAAATGATTACAAAATGAGGCCTTGATGAAAATACAGATATAGCCTCCCACCTTTGTCCACACTCATACCATGCACATGCATACACGCCCAAAGGTCATTACTTGGACACAACCACCATCTCGCCTGAATCCATGATCGGCCGAAGCCCAAAACTTGCACCATGCTTGCCCGAAGCCTCATGCTCGCCCGAGCATACCTCATTGTCGCTTTCCAAGCCCAAAACTTACACCATACTCGCCTCAATCCTTAAGCTCGCCTCAAGCCTCCTCAGACATGGATACAAGGAGAAAACCCAACCATCCTAGTGAGTTATCAACCAATTACAAAGGTGGTTACAATTTGTGGCTTTGAGGAAGGCTTTTGCTAGTAGAAACCGGACTTGATAAGATTGATGGTATCCTTTGCAAGGGACCTAGGAGGAATGATATTACCCTTATGCATCTTTGTATTTCTAGCTTCCCAAACTTTGTAGAAACAAGTGGCAACCGTGAGGTTCAAAATGTTCTTTAACAAATTAGAGCCTTGGTAATTGGTGAGGTAGCTAATGAGAGCATCCCAAGTGAGTGGGATGGAAGTCCAATTACCCAAATCAAGAGCACTTTAAAGGATAATCAAGAATAGGAACATTCAAAGAACATCCGCTCAAATGTTTCCATGTGTTGGTTGCATAGAGAGATGACCCATGTCCTTCCAAGTGTAGTGCTTGGTTCGATCATTAGTAGAAATTTTCCTCATGAGTCCAAGCCACAACATAAACAGTATCTTGGCACATGGAGGTTGTGCCAAAGGATTGAGCTCCATGATGTCAATTGGGTTCTAGCCAAGAATGGAATCCCATATCCGATTAGCCGTTCATCGAATGAATGGCTTTATCATCCCACAATATTATGTCATTCATCTTGGAGTGATGGAAGCTTGTAGAATTTGTTGCCTAAACATGATCACATCGTAGTGATTGCTATTTGGGAGATTCCATGAGAGGTCCTGAATAATGTGGCTCACCTTTGCAAATGAAGGAATACTAGGAGTTGGATAATAATGAGGTAGAGGGGTTGATTGGGGCACTGAGATTCAACCAAGGATCATACCAAAGAGAAGTCCGATTTCCGCCCAATAATGTATTTAAGGTGTAGTAAAGCCACAGAGCGTAAGCTTTAGGATTTGTTTCCATGTCCACGAGCAATCATTCCCCGCCTTGACTCGCCATATAGACTTGTCTTTTAGGAGAGTGGTTTGAACCCATTTTGCCCTGTAGAGACTTAGTATCGTGGTTGATGATTTGGAGGAAGTCTTCTTGAATCAGAAAGAAATGTTCCAATCAAGGATATTCTTTATGCCTAAACCCCTTCATTCCTTGGAAAAGTGATTTTCGACCAAGCCACTTTAGCCCCAAACTTACTAAGATTCGGTCCCTTCCACAAAAACACGCCAAGGAGGGAGTTAATCTCCAAGCATGACTTTAGGTAGCATGAAATGCTTGCGCAAAGAGGTTTGGAAGGAACAAAGAAATGATTTTATCAACTCAAGGCGACGAGTAGGCAAGAACTTTGGATGTCCATGAAGAAATACGGAGGTTGTCCTTTGAATAAGAGGAGCACAACAAAGATGAGAGAGCTTCCGAGATAGCAAGTGGAACGCCGAGGAATTTGGAAGGTAGAGAACCTAAATGAAATCCCATTAATGATAGGATGCTATCTTTGGTTGAGGGTCCAGTATTTGAGAGATAAAGACCGACTTTTATGAGAATTCGGATCACCAGGAGTAAAGAGAGAAGGATTGGATGCAAGAATGGTGCAAAGGTTGCATGGTCCACTATTTCACTTCCCCTCGCTGAAGGTGGTCTTGGCATCAAAAATCCGGTGGAATGGAATTCTGCTCTTATCCTCCAGCACTTGGTTCGCATTATTCAACCTCATTCCAACTCTATATGGGTGAATTGGATCAAAGCAACTTCATTAAAACATACATCCTTTTGGCGTGTTCGCAACACAAGCCAACATGTTCTTGGGTGCCGAAACAAGTTTTAAAGTTTCGACCACTTGCTCTTCTTGACACCTTCACTATCATCATGGTAATATTGGGGGATACAAGTTTCTATGGTTCGATCCTTGGTTAAATGAGACAACCTATCAATCCTCCCAATATTTTATGTCTTCCCTCCGGCTACAACGATCATCAGCATCGTTAGCCACCTTATCAAGAATAACAGATGGGTCATATCCCAAGGCAATTACCACGATATGATCATCCCGAGGAGAAAACTAGCTCTCCTTCCCCCTCCTTCTCAAAGAAATGGATAAGATACTTTGGGACTCTTGGGATACGAAGAATATAAAAGCCAACCAATTATGGGACTCTATTCGCAGACGAGGCGTAGCAATGGTTTCTTGGTGCTCCATTGTCCGGAATAAATGCCATGTTCCAAGGTACTCTTTTATTTTGTGGCTTGGCATTCTTAAAAGTTCCCCACCAATGATGTAAGCAATTGATTCTCTAATGAGATCCTAGAACCCGCCCAATATGCAACCTTCATCCGAGACCTTTGATCATATGTTCTTCAACTGTGTGTATTCTCCAAATCGGTTCTTCTCGAATGCTATAAGCCTTGGAAATTGGACCGCTTTTCCCGATTGTGGGATGACATTATGGAGTTTCTCACTTCTTATCAAGGTTCTAAATTGTCACGTAATATCCTAAGTTTGACGGTGGCAGTCTGTTTTTACAAAATTTGGGAAGCAAGGAATAAAAAGCTTCATGATGATCAACTCCCTCCACTCACCAGGATCATACAGGATGTTATCCACATTATTAAGTCTAGGCTTTCCACTTGCAAATCATTTATCAAAGCCACAAATAACCAATATTTTTGTAATTGGCTATTAACTAGTTAGAGAAGTTTGGGCGTTCCCTTTTTTGTGGCTTCTGGCGAATATTGGCAAGATCCTTTGAGTGGGGCGGAGCTGGGCGAGCCATGTTATAGCTTCGGACGAAGTCTTCCGAGCGAGGACAATGAGGTGGGCTTCAGCGAGAGGACTTTGGAGCCGGGTGAGGTCCATCGACCAAGTCCTTCTAAGCCGAAGCTTCGAGCCGAGTTTGAGGCAGAACCCAAGTCTTCAAAGTAGGTGGCAAAGGAAATGTAGTTTCTGATTCGAAAGAAGGTGTAATGCAGTCTCGTCACGCCGGGCAAGTGGCAGACGAGGTCCTTGTAATTCTCTTTCTAAGATAGAAATATTTAATGATTCTGTAATAGGCCTATTACTAGCTAGTTTGGTTTCGTATAGTCCCTTGTATAATTTCCTCATGGGCTGGGGCTTGTCCATAGATGATGTAGCTATACTTGTGGGTATGCCCCTAGTCTATGTAATTTGGTTCTTTTCTATACAAACAAAAATTTAAAAAAAAAAAGAATTAATAATATTGTAGAAGGTAAACTCGCATGGCGTAAAAAATCGGGATATCATCCGCAAACAAGTGAGATGAGTAAGTGGCATGCTTTTGCTTTCCAATGATATTCAAACCCATTAGTGGAAGACTCTTTTTGAGCTTTAGAGAAAGCATTTCCATCACAAGAACAAAAAGGAAGGGGATAGGGGATCTCCTCGACGAAGCCCACAGGCATGCGCGCCAAAGAATCCAAATGAGGGTTCCATTCAACTTGATAGAGAACATGGCAGAAGATATACATGCCCTGATCCATCCAATGAAGATTGGGGGGAAATGAAAAGCTTTAAGTACATCAAGAAGGAACTCCCATCTCACCGTGTCAAAGGCTTTTCTTAGGTCAATCTTGAGGGCACATCGAGATGGACCGGAGTTCATTGTAACCTTTGAAGAGATCTTGAGCCAAGAGAATATTATCACTTATACTTCGACCTTGTACAAAAGCCGATTGTGCTTGATCAATGATCTTGGGCAAAACCACTTTTAGCCTATTAGAAAGGATTTTTGCTATACATTTATAAATAGTATTACAGCAAGAGATAGGACGGAAATCAACCATGGCAGTTGGATTTGGACATTTGGGAATCAAGGCCAACGCAGTGGAGTTAATTCCTTTGGTTAGCCGGCTAGAGGAGAAAAGTCATGGGATGCTTTAGTAAAGGTTTCCCCCACAATGGACCAACAGCTGATAAAGAAGTTCACATTGAAACCGTCTGGACCTGGGCTCCTGTTACGGTTCATGGAGTTTAGAACCTTGAATATCTCAGAATCAGAAATAGGAGCACTAAGGATCGAAGCTTGAGATGGGTCTATCAATTTAGTTGGGGAGATGCCGGGTGGAAAATCCATCATAGGGGGGGAATCGGAAAAAAGGCTAGAGAAATAACCCGACATCTGTCTCAATTTGTTCCTTGTCATGGACCATAAGACCCTCATTATTAAGGATCGAGAGGATTTTGTTAGAGTTCCACCGTTGCTTCATCATATTTGAGAAGTAGCTTGAGTTACTGGCCACCTAAGGCCATCCATGTAACTCTGGATTTTTGTTGCATTAAGACTTCTTCCCTATCCATAGCTTGCCAAAGTTGTTTGAGCAACTCTCTTCGTTTGCCAAAAGGTCCAAGTCATAGGGATGGACATGAAGGAGGTTCTGACCGAAAGTGGAGGTCTTCCTTGTCAGTTCTTACAAGTGTGGTCGAGTTACCCATGTAACTATTGAGGAGAATAAGGCTTTCTTGGTGCATTTCAGTTTCTCGGAGAAAACATAGAAAGGGTTCCCAATAATGTGGGTATCCCAAGCCAACTGATGACTTCATGAAACCCAACAAAGAGAGACATGTGGTTGAAATATTGAAACTGTCTCCGGGTTTAGTAAACGTAGTCCCGGTGTTTAGTAAAACCAAGGAGTGGTCCGAGAGCCCACTTGGCATGCAAAAAGATACTGTGAGAGGTCAAACTTAGAGAACCATTGAAAGTTACCCATGGCTCTGGTCCAGCTTTTTTGTGGATGGTTGCAAAGGTTGGTTGTTCCCCAAGTAAGGATCGCCCCGGTTATTCGAATGTCATCCACCCCAATATTCGTGATGCGCTCTCTTTGAACTCTTCTTTACCAACATCCCAATTAGCATTTGGTTGGTTAGTTTCCTTGTGTCCTTTATAACATTGAAGTCCCCAATATACACCAACAATTATTTGTGGGACAGAGTAACCATTTCATTCAGGAGAGTCCTTCTTTCGATATAAGTATTGAGCCCATACACAAAAGAAACCATGAAGCATTTATTGTTAAAATCTAGCTTATTGAACTTTACAAAGGCATAATTTGAGAGGAAACAAAAATGATATCTAATTTCCAAAGGAGAGGATTCCATCCTACCCAAATTCTACCATTATTATGGAAGTCATAATTAAAAGCCCATTCCCAGTTCCTACACAAATTCCTGGAAATTCTGGAAGCTTTAGTAGATTTAACTCTAAAGTCTGCAATGATTTGCTTAACATAAGCCTGTTTAGGCTTTTTATTTAACCCTCTAATATTATAGGAAGCTAACATAATTAAACTAATGGAGGGGGGGTGTTGCCATTTTTTCCCTTGCCTTTTCTCTTCTTGGCAGCCTTTGGATTTTCCATACCTGAGATTTGTTTATTTTTGAGATCTTTTCCTTCTTTTTCGTCTATCGCCTTGATCTTGTTCACAAGAAGAGTATTCATTGCAACAGGAGAGTCTTCATCTGGGCAAGTGGTTTGGTCATAACTAACCATAGGGGCAAACGTGTTGGAGACAGTCAATTCATTGCAGCGAATTGGAGTAACAGAGCTAGATTTAGCTCCCCTTCCTACTGTTACCCATTCATTCCCAGTCTTAGTCACGACCTTAGAACTGGTACCAACCATAGCTTGCCTATCTGCCTTCATTACCTGTCCACCAACATTAGCCTGCTCTTTACCATCTGTGACATTTCCAAGCCCTTTAGGAATCCACTGGAAGTTTGCTTTAGGACATTTGAGGGGAGAATGCCCAAACACAAGGCATTTGGGGCAGTTGGGTGGTTTACTTTGGTATTCCACTTCAACCGAAGTAAAGGAATACTCAGAAGCATCCCCTTGTTTAGTGGCTACCCGAATGGAAGGAGGAAATGAGGAAGAAGCTTTGACTTCAATGCAAACTCTAGCAAAATTCAGGAAATCGTTCTTAGTGGTCATATCATCTGTGAACAGAGGTTTCCCAATGGCACTAGCAATATAGCTAATTCCTTCATCCGACCAATAGGAGAGAGGGATAATGTGGAGTTTGACCCAAATTGGAAAGGAGCTGCATTCCGTTTTAGAGAACTCTACTCCTTCTTTCCATTTTTGAAGGACCATGATTTTAGAGGTGAAGTGCCAAGGACCAGACGCTAGCACATTGTCACATTCCGAAGTAGATGCAAATTTGAAAAGGAAATATTCTTTGTTATGAAGGAATACATCAGTAAGCCCAAGATGACCCCAAAGTCTTCTAGCAATAGGCTCAACAACTTTAAAGGGAAGGGAGGAATGAAGGAAGTATCCCACAATGCTGGAAGCCCATCTTTGATTTCCTCTAAGTAACATATCGAGGTATGGTCGACAGGACCCTTTACGTAAGTAGGAGGGTGGTACGATAGAGCCTAGAAGTTCGGACATTGGATTTGCTTTCTACAACATCACACCACGATTTAGTGGCATCTTTCTGGCTAGCAAGTTTGGTATTTCCCCTTCTTCGGGGGAGGAGGTGTGACCTTTTGAAAAAGCTGACTCTAAAAGTCCAGGTTTGACAAGACATGAGTTGGTGGGAGACCGGACCAGATTCGCCGGTTTAGAGCCTAAACTCACCTCATCTTTGGGCATGTCCATTGTTGGGACTTCGGGCGAATATTGGCAAGGTCCTTTGAGTGGAGCGGAGCTGGGCGAGCCATGTTATGGCTTCAGACGAAGTCTTCCGAGCGAGGACAATGAGGTGGGCTTCGGGCGAGAGGGCTTCGGGCTTCGGGCGAGGTCCTTCGATCTTTGACCGAGGTCCTTCGGGCTTCGGGCTTCTGGCTTCGGGCTTGAGGCAGAACCCAAGTCTTCGGGCGAGGTGGCAAAGGAAATGTAGCTTCAGATTCGAAAGAGGTAGTGGTTCAGGTAGGCCTTCGGGCAAGTGGTGGTACGAGGTCCTTGTAATTCTCTTATCAAAGATAGAAATATTTAATGATTCTGTAATAGGCCTATTACTAGCTAGTTGGTTTCTGGTATAGTTCCTTGTATAGTTTCCTCATCTTGGGCTTGTCCATAGATGATGTAGCTATACTGTGGGGTATGCCCCTTGTCTTTGTAATTTGGTTCTTTTCTATACAAACAAATTTTAGTAAAAAAAAAAAAGGGCACCAATGTCAGAGTAGCCCAAGGGGATATCTGGTGTAGGATTAGGCATAGATATTAGGTCTGCATTTGAAAAGTTAACTCTCTTGCCTTCCGACAAGAAATGTTGAACATCATTGGTAGTGATCCCATGGGCTGATAGAAAGGACATCAAGTGCATGTTTTTCTTTCTTTCAAACAAGGCTTCCTCCCTGTCTTTATGAGAGAAATGATGAGCGGTAGAGAAAATTTCTTTGGCATTATCCCCAAAGCAAGACCGATATCCGTAAGCAGATTGATTCATTTGTAGCAGAGTCCTCGAGCTAATATTGGTTCCTATAACACCCATAAAGGATCCGATTCCCCATATCCTCGACACCAAGATGAGGAGGTAGGGGTTCAGAAGAGTTCGGAAGGGAGACTCCAAACTCGTCAAACAGATCTTTGGATGGACTACTCTCTGAGTTCCCAGCAGAGAGGTGGTTGTGGCTAACCATAGCAGAAAAAGAACACAGGAGAGAAGGGAAGAAGAAGTGATCAAGGGACAACTGAGATCCAGAGGAAGGACCAAAATAGTGGACAAAAGAGAAAGGAAGGGACTGAAGAAGGGTGGATGATCGGTGCACGGAGGGAGGGGGGGGGAGATAAGCCGAGAAAGGTTGGTGGAGGTCGGACAAGTTAGGTGAGACCTAGGGGCGGGGGAAATTTGAAATTAGAGAGAAGGCAGAGAAACCAACCTAGAGAGAGAAACATTTTGATTTTTTTTTCTGCTTTGTGATCAAATTCCTATAGAGCAGGAGTTGTTGTAGATTACTATTTGCTTTATTAAGAGAATGCAAGGCACTTTTTGTAGATCTCAGCTTGCCAGCTAAGACTTGCAAGGGTTCCCCAAGGATAGACACACTCCAAGCAGACTTCACTATACATGAAACCCTACAATATCCACCATGAAATTGAAAAATTGGAACGGTTTGTGAATGCGAGGCAAGATAAGGCCAGTATTGACAACAACAGGACAGTGGTCCGAAAGCTCTCGCGGGGTAAACTAGGCCTGAGAACAAGGGAGATGATTTAACCAAATATTATTCACCATAACACGATCTAGCTTTTTGAAGGAAGGTTTAGTATCACTAGAGTTCCACCAGGTGTGGAAGTCCCCCACAGCTCAAAGATCATCAAGATGTAAGTCGGAAGAACAATCAAGGAAATCTTGCATTCCACAATCCCAAGTATCATCCCCACCCTTAATTTCAATAACAGATTTAACCTCATTGAAATCACCTAACAGACACCAAGGGAGAATAATTGAAGGGGCAACAGATCTCAAGTCCTTCCACAAAGATTTCCTTTCAGAGGGGGTATTAAACCCATAAATGAAAGTAACAAACATTTGAATATTAAGGTCAAAGGACTTAATAGAACAGTGAATAAATTGGGAGGAAGAAGAAATAATAATAACATTCCAATCAGGTTTCTTGGGGTCCCCCTTATCTCCTCTCGTCTCTCTCACTCTGATTGTCAGCCTTTGATTCAAAGAATTACAGGCCGGGTTTCCTCTTGGACCTCGCGATCCCTTTCCTTTCTTTGGTAGAGTGCTTTTAATCGAGTAGTGCTTTTTTGCTATCCAAATCTTATTGGGCAGCCCATTTTTATCCTTCCTAAATCGGTCTTGAGAGCTATTCAATCTATTCTTTGTAGATTTCTATGGAAAGGTTCTTTCTTCTTAGCCATGGTCGCAAAGTATCTTGGAAAGATTTAGCCCTCCCTTTCGATGAAGGCGGTCTAGCCATCAAAAATCTCACCGATTGAATTTCGCTCTCATCATTCTCCATCTTCTTAAGGTTATTTCACCATCTCCAACCTCCTTGTGGGCTAAGTGGGTCAATTCACTTTGCTTTGCTCGCTATAATTTCGGCATGTCCCTATCCCCGCCGATCATTGTTTGGATTTGGCGTAAGATTCTTAAATTACGTCCCACCGCTCTTAATTTCCTTCATTACTCGTTGGAAATGGAAATTCCTTCAGTTTATGGCATGATCCGTGGTTGAATGGACAAGCCATTAATCCACCGCGTCGCTTCTTCTACAATACGTAATTCGGTGAATGCCCAGTATTTAGATAAAGCGCAACACTAGGTGCTTGGTCATTACCCTCTAGCAACCACCACGAGGTTATGCAATTTCGGAGTCGGTTTGATTCTATCCCTGCTCCCTCGACATCTGAGGATAGAATTTTATGGGGTTCTAGTGAGATTAAATTAGTTAAAGCCTCCATCATTTGGAATTCTATTCGATCATCCGCTCAGAAGGTACCTTGGGCTCAACTGCTATGGCACCCTCTTCACATTCCTCGGTACTCTTTTACCCTTTGGCTGGCCTTACGTGGCAAATTACCTACTAATGATAGATTTTTATCATACTTGAGTTTTCGTCCTCTAAAATGCCCTTTCTGCGCAACTCATGATGAAACTACCCACCTCTTTTTCGAATGTAACTATTCATCATCTGCCTTCTCCTCTGTTCTGGTTGTTGGAGAATGGAATAACGTTCCAATGAGGTGGGATGACCTCGTTAAATTCGTTATCCAATTTAGTGGAAGTAACACTAGGTCCAATATTCTAAAGCTTGCATTGGCTTCTACTGGTGGTACAAACTTTGGGCGCCTAGGAACCCGCTTTGTCCATGATTAGATCAAAAAGCCCTTGAGTGTCGTGGTCGGGATATTTTGAATGACATCAAATCAAGGCTTTCTTCGTCTTCTAAATTCCTTTTAATCTTTCGAGCAATCCTACTCTCGCAGTGTATGGTTTGTAGTCCGGATGTTTTGGATGTATGGGAGTTGTAGTACGGTTGAGAATTGTTGCTGCTCGCTTTGTTTCGCCGCGACTCTGAATGCGGAGTGATGCAGTCATGTGCTCCTTGGCACTCGCAGCATTATCAGTTTGGCTTCTTCTGTGTTGGAAATTTAGCTTCCATGGCGGTTTATAGATTCGGCTCCCATGGCAGTTCGGCCTCTTCAATGAGTTGGTTCAATTTATTTCTTCATTCGTTATGGGTTCAGAAGCATCTTCAGTCCGATACTGGGTTCGGCTTTACGCCGATAAAGGATCAAGGTGACATCTGGCTTAGCATCTTGGTTCGACTGTGGTTCACCTCGTGTCTTGGGATTGAGGGATCTTTGGTTTCGGCCGAGGTTCGGCTTCCTACTGGTTCACCCTCTCCTTACGGTACTCGTAGTTCTTCCTAGGCTTCTGCATCCTCTTGCCATCTTGCATGCGATTCGATTCGATCTTGGTAGTCAGGGATCTTTGGTTTCGCTTCGGGGTTGGTTTCTATGGTTCGACCTTCTCCTACTGGCACTCGTAGTTCTTCTGAGGCTTTCAGATCCTCTTTTAGCTCTTGTAGTGCGATTCGATTTAGTCTTCGGGGACGACTGGGGATCTTTGGTTTCTGACGAGTTCGGTTTCCATGGTTCGGACCTCTCCTACTGGCACTCGTAGTTCTTCCTATGCTTCAGCATCCTCTTCGGCCATCAAGCAGCGATTGATTCGATCTTGACTCCATTCATTTGGCTGCTTGGTTTTAACTGATTGGTTGTTTAAGTTGTTTAAGGTTTTCATGCTTGTTTTACTATTGTCCTGCTTAGTAATGCTCAAGTTCTTTCATTTGGTTTGGTTGTTAGTCTCTTGTTGTCCATTTTGGGGGTTGTCCCATGTGGTTCTATCAAAATCTTCTGGGGTATGCCCATAGCGATTGTTTTATCTCTTTTCTTTTCAATATACAAACAAACTTAGCGAGAAAAAAAAATAGAGAAGGGTCCCAGCCCACCCAAATTCTCCCATTTACATAATGATCATAATTGAACTTCCACTGCCATCCTCTACGAATAGCCTTAGAAATCATATTAGCTTTAGGAGCTTTGACTCTGTTTCACTAAACCAAAGAAAAGGAGATATTATGCTTTAAAAAAAGAGCAAAGAATACTATCCTGCTTGGACTTCATATTTACACCTCTAATATTCATAAAGCAAAAATTTACCATAAAATTAAAATCTTAAGTAGAAATTTGGGTTTGCCACTCCCCCCTCTACTCTTTTTCTTGGAAGATTGACCTAACTCTAAACCACCCCTTGCAAAGTCTTAAGTTCACGCCGTTCCTTTTCATCAATAACTTTAAGCTTACCCACAAGCGGATTAGGAGAAGGAGTACAATCAGAGTCAGAAAATTCAAGTGGACCTTCAGGATAAGATAAGGGTTTGAAGGGATTGGGGGCACCCAAGGCAAGAGGAGAACCAGCTGATTGCTTAGGACCTCTAGAGACCATTGTCCAATCAGAAGAAGAGACATGCAAGGGACCAAGGGAGGTAACAGACTGAGGCACCGAGGGTTGAGGCAAAGGATCAACCACTGATTGGGCTTTAGGAATCCACTTATAATTCGCTTTAGGACATCTAATAAGAGAATGCCCAAATGATTTACAGTGTGAGAAAAGTTGTGGCTTATTCTGATATTCAACTTTAACTGAAACAACCTGATCAGTTTTAGATTCCTCATCCATGACAACCACATCCAAACTGCTAGGCATAACAGATGAAGGAATGCATATTCTGGCGAAGTTCATGGGTTCCATTTTCTCAGTGATTTTATCCATAAACAAAGGTTTGCCAACCCCGCTAGCAATATAACTCATCCCAGCAATATATTGTGAAATTTCACCCAAACAGGAGCTTTGGTACAAGTTTCAGATTGGAAGTCCAGACCTTCCTTCCATTTCTTGAGACAAGGGAATTTATTTTCAATATACCATGGGCCAAGAGCCAGAACATTATCCCTATCCTCAGGTTTGACAAATTTGAAAACAAAGAACCCCTTATCCTGGAGGAAACATTTTGCAACCCAAACTTGTCCCAGAGATTATGCATATAATCTTCACCTAGCTTAAAAGGAAGTTTTGAATTAAGAAAACTACCTACTAGGCAAGAATTCCACAAATTGTTTCCTTGAATAAGGACTTCAGAAGGAGGTCTTATAAGGATAGACCCACCATCAGACGAAGGAGGGCGAGAGGGAAAAATCCAGGATAAAATTAGACTGAGGACCCTGTGCTACTACCAAGCTCCAAGAGGGTTTAGCAGTACTCCCGGCCCCAGTGGAGACCCCCGGCAACCCAGAAACCAAAGGGGAGCATGGAAGCTCACCCTCTTCCAAACCAGGCCCAGCAAGACCATCCGAGGTACCAACCAAACAATTCACTTTAAGCTTAGCTTCTGCTAAGTTTCTCTGGGGACTTTTAACAAACATGTTATAGTAATTAACAAATCGAGAATTTGAATCCTTACCAGCAAAATCATTTACCTGTTGAGTAGAAAACCCCTTCAAGAGAATAAACTCCATCAAGGTATGACATTTCCTGCCTTCATGGGCTGCGTCAACACTCCCTTGTTGAGAAAGATGTTGGGCTGCTTGGAAAATCTCCTTCATAGCAGGCCCATGGGAAAGCCCTAAACAAGCTTCAACTTCACTATTAGAGTTTGATCCGTCAGAAACGATAGCAATTTCAGAAGGAATATGAGCCGATTCGGCCATATCAGACACAGCCAAAATCGGTGAACTAGGCCTAGAAACCTCAACATCGAATGAAAGGATCAGGAGAGAGGATCACGATGAGTTACCCCACGAGAGATGCGAATAACCCGACCATAATAGGGAAGCAGAGCGAGAACGAAAAGAAGTAAAGAACCGTAAAAAAAACAATTGGAAGGGGGGAAGACGGTGAAAAGTTAGAGAGAAGGGAGATAAAAAACCTAGAGAGAGAAACTAACCCATCACCGTATCGTCCTTTCTAGTATTAACATCCTTGTTTGATGGTATATCAAAGGAGGAGGTGGAGGTGGTGTCATTTAACACGATAGCACCTGTAGCAGAGATGACTCCGAGGGAGTCAATGATGGCGTTATTTATGACAGTGTTGGATAGAAATATCTAGTTAGGGAAAGAGGTGAGAGAGCTAAAGGAGGAAATCCATGAAATCTTGGCGAACAAGAAAGACATGGAGACGATGTGGGAAGAGGAGCACGATGAGCAGGTTTTGGCGAAAGACAAAGTCCATGACCTGAAACATGAGGCCTTTGAGCTCAGGCAGAAGCTAAAGGCCAAAAAGTAGAAGATTAGTAGAATGTCTTTGAGTTCTCATGCGGATTTTCAGCGGCAAGTGGCTGAGTATCCTGTGGAGGCAGGGCAAACTCGGCATACTATTTGTCGAGATGTGATAGTCTGTCTTTCCAATGCGGCCTATGAGAATGCCATAAGGCAAATGTAACCTAGTAAGTAACTAGAGTAGAGTTAGATATGTAAATATGTTGTATCTATGTAGTGACGTAAAACCCTCTTTTGTATATCAAAGGGTAGTCTTTTGTAAATCCCAATTTTTGGAAAGCAATTTGAGAAAGTAATGTAATCACTAAAATTTGGGTAATGACGAATGATGTAGTATTATACTACAAGGAACAAACATATCAGTATAAGCCTGTTATGGAACATGTTGTGCAATGAGTTTGAGTTATTGTTTAATAATGAATAATAACTAATCAACAAGAAGAAAATAATAATGAAGTGTTATTTATGTTAATGTAAAGATGCCTCCAAGAAGAAGACAACGAAATCAAGAAGCGGCGTGAATCAACGGAAGGGGGACCAGGTTAATCAATGCAAGAGTTCGTTAATTTATTAACTAGTGCTTTTAATAGAAATGGGGTGAATGTATACATAAATCCTCTGCAGCGAAGACAGGCTACTATGTTTAAGGATTTTAAAAGTGTAGGTCCGTCGAGTTCAAAGGAACTACTGAGACCTATAGAAGTCCAGACTTGGGTGAAGGAAATAGAAAATGCATTTGTTATTGCGAATGTCGAAGAGGGGCAAATGGTTGCTTTTGCTACTTACATGATGAAGGAGAGGCCAACTTGGTGGGAGGCGAACGGAAGTTAGGGTGGGATAGAAAACCTAACGTGGACACGGTTCAAGGAGATTTTCTTCGAGAACTACTTTCCCACGAGTATGCAGGGGAGGATGGAGATGAGGTTTTTAGAATTGAAACAAGGGGAAATGATGTTAATGAGATAGAATGCAGAGAGTTGAAGCATAAGTCTAGACTTGGCAAAGAACCTCTTCAAAACTCTAAGAAGAGAAATAAGGGTCCAAGAGGGTCTTCCCCTTCCTGATTCCTGATTGTTCTCATCCCCCTTTTTGGTTATGACATTTTTTTGTTCCTATAATGTCAGGGGTTTAAATAAGAAGCCAAAGCAGGCTTTTGTTCGTAACTTTTTGTTAAATAACCATATTTCCTTTGTAGGGCTTATTGAGACTAGAGTTAAACCTTCAGAGGCCCCTAGAATTTCGAGGGCAATCTGTCGAAATTGGGTTTGGGTCCATAATTATGACTTTTAGTCGAATGGCAGAATTTGGGTGGGGTAGGATCCCAATATTTGGAGAGTGGATATTCTTTTCCAATTTTGGTCTCCATTGTCTATGGCTTGAATTCAATGGTTTATTGGAGGCAATTGTGGGCTGACCTGTAATCTTGGTCCTCTCTTGACACTTGGTGTATCCTGGGGGACTTCAATACTATCAAGTGGATTTCTGAAGCAGAGGGGGGTGACTTGTCTTGGGATATTGGTATGTCTGACTTCAATGATTGCCTGGATTTAATTGGGGTTGACGATATTAGAGCTATTGGTCCTCAGCACACGTGGTGGAATTGCCAAGTTAATAATCCTATTCACAGGAAGCTTGATAGGGATTTGGGTAATTCCTCCTGGTTCACCTCTATGCCGGATTCCCAAGCTATGTTTGGTCCTCGGGGTCTCTCGGATCATTGTCTGGTCATTCTTAATACTGGCCTCCATCTTCGCAGACTCTCGAAGCCTTTCCAATTTTTTAACTTCATGCTTGATTTGGAAGGGTTCAATTCTGCTATTTTGGAATGTTGGAATTCCAAAGTTCGAGGAAATGCTTTTTTCATCTTTTTTTTTCGCTAAGTTTGTTTGTATATTGAAAAAGAAAAGAGATAAAACAATCGCTAAGGGCATACCCCAGAAGCTTTTGATAGAACCACATGGGACAACCCCCAAAATGGACAACAAAAGACTAACAACCAAGCCAAATGAAAGAACAAGGAGCATTACTAAGCAGGACAATAGTAAATACAAGCATGAAAACTTAAACAACTTAAACAACCAATCAGTTGAAACCAAGCAGCCAAATGAATGGAGCCGAAGATCGAATCAACTGCATCATAAAGAGTCGAAGAGGATGTCAATCATAGGAAGAACTACGAGTGAAAGCGATAGGAGAGGGCGAACCATATAAACCGAACCCAAGTCAAACCAAGATGCCAAGCCAGATGTCACTTTGATCCTTTATCGCCAAAAAGCCGAACCCAGTATCGGACTGAAGATGCTACTGAACCCATAACGAACAGAAGCAATAGCTGAACCAAACCGCTGAAGAGGCCGAACTGCCATGGAAGCTAAATTACCAACACAGAAGAAGCCGAACTATAAATGCTGCGAGTGCCAAGAAGCCGAACAAACATAACCAGCAGACCCTTAGCTCAGCATAACCACAACAACTAAAAGCTACAACAATTCCCTAGCTGCGGCAATAACTCAGCTGCAACACAAGCTAGTTGAGTGGGTAGCATCAAATCGCAGCTGTACCTCAACTCCCAAACATCTGGGCTACAGCCACACACTGACCAAACGAGCTAAAACAGACCACGCCACATAAGCATCATCCACGCACTTTTCAGTCATGGCGAATCAAATCAAAGAAAAGAACAAATCTCAATCAGACTACAACTCCCAAACATCCGGACTCTGACCATACACCGAGAGTAGGATTGATGTTACGACCCACGACACTCAAAGGCTTTTTGATCCGATCATGGACAAAGGAGTTCCTAGTCGCCCAAAGTTTGTACACTACCAGAGAAGCCAATGCAAGCTTAAGAATATTGGACCTAGTGTTACTTCCACTAAATTGGATAACGAAGTTAACGAGGTCATCCCACCTCATTGGAACGTTATTCCATCCTCCAACAACCAGAACAGAGGAGAAGGCAGATGATGAATAGTTACATTCGAAAAACAGGTGGGAAAAAGTTTCATCATGAGTTGCGCAGAAAGGGCATTTTAGAGGACGAAAACTCAAGTATGATAAAAATCTATCATTAGTAGGTAGTCTTCCACGTAAGGCCAACCAAAGGGTAAAAGAGTACCGAGGAATGCGAAGAGGGTGCCATAGCAGTTGAGCCCAAGGTACCTTCTGAGCGGATGATCTAATAGATTTCCAAATAATGGAGGCTTTAACTAATTTAATCTCACTAGAACCCCATAAAATTCTATCCTCAGAGGTCGAGGGAGCAGGGATAGAATCAAACCAACTCCGAAATTGCATAACCTCGTGGTGGTTGCTAGAGGGTAATGACCAAGCACCCAGTGTTGCGATATCGGAAATACGAGCATTCACCGGAATTCTGGTATTGTAGAGAAGCGACGCAGATGGGTTAATGGCTTGACCATTCAACCACGGATCATGCCATAGACTGAAGGAATTTCCATTTCCAACTGAGTAATGAAGGAAATTAAGAGTCGTGGGGACGAAATTTAAGAATTTTTACGCCAAATCCAAGAACGATTGGTGGGAATAGAGACATGCCAGAAATTATGTCGAGCAAGCACAGTAGAATTGACCCACTTAAGCCCACAAGGAGGTTGGAGAAGGTGAAATAACCTTAAGAAGATGGAGAATGATGAGAGCCGAATTCCAATCAGTGAGATTTTTGATGGCTAGACCGCCTTCATCGAAAGGGAGGGCTAAATCTTTCCAAGATATTTTAGAGCCATGGCTAAGAAGAGAAGAACCTTTCCAGAGAAATCTACAAAGAATAGATTGAATAGCTCTCAAGACCGATTTAGGAAGGATAAAATGGGCTGCCCAATAAGACTGGATAGCAAAAAGCACTACTCTGATTAAAAGCACTCTACCAGCAAAGGAAAGGGATCGCGAAGTCCAAGAGGAAACCCGGCCTGTAATTCTTTGAATCAAAGGCTGACAATCAGAGTGAGAGAGACGAGAAGAGATTAGGGGGACCCCAAGAAACCTGATTGGCAAAACACCTATCGAAAATCCCAAAAGCTGGTAAATACTCTCCTTGGCATCATTTGGAACGTTGGCAAGAAAGCACATGCTTTTAAGAGCATTGGGAATAAGGCCTGAGAACAAGGAAAAGGATTGAATACAAGAGTGGATAATAGAAATCGAAGTCAAGTCCCCATGATAGAAAAAAAGAACATCATCAGCAAAGCATACATGCTTAATTTTACAAGGCTCGGCTTTCCAGTGAAATTTGAAATCGGGCAGTAGAGTTTCCTTAGAGATAATCATGGATAATGCTTCCATTGCAAGGATAAACAGGTATGGAGATAAGGGATCACCTTGCCTAAGTCCTCTTGCACCCTTAAAATAGCCAGCAAGAGCACCATTAATTTTGACCGAGAACATAGGTGTAGTGATACAACCTTTAATCCAGTGGATAAAAATAGGAGGAAACTGGAGGAGGCTCAGCAGATCCAAAAGAAATCCCCAGTCGACAGTGTCAAAAGCTTTACGGATATCGATTTTAAGAGCGCATCGGTGGTAATTCCTAAAGAGTTCCTGTGCGAGAAGAATATTGTCACTAATACTTCTTCCTGAGATGAAAGCAGATTGGGCATGATCAATAAGAGAAGGCAAAACACACTTGAGCCTATTGGCAAGGATTTTTGCTATACATTTATATATTGTATTGCAGCAGGAGATTGGTCTGAAATCGGACATGCAGGAAGGGTTTTCAGTCTTCGGAATCAAGGCAATGGCTGTAGAGTTGACTCCACCAGGAAGGTGCCCAGTAAGGAAAAAGGAATGAACAGCCTTAGAGAAATCATGGCCTACCAAATCCCAACAGTGAATGAAGAAGTTAACGTTGAAACCGTCAGGGCCGGGACTTTTATTCTTCTTCATAGACTGAAGCACCTCGAGGATTTCAGCGTCTAGAATAGGAGCAGACAGAGCAGAGGCCTGGGCGAGGGAGATCCTTTTGGTAACAATATTCTTAAGCTCATCATGACCAGGGTAGGTACAAGGAGAAGTTCCCAACAAGTCCTGAAAATAATCCACTGCCACCTGCTGAATACCCAACTGGTCTTCAATAAGGGCACCAGAGCTGTTGAAGATAGAAAGGATCTTGGTGTGATTCCAGTTGTTCTTAATAACATTAGCAAAGAATTTCGAATTCTTATCACCCTAGGCAAGCCAAACCGCACGAGATTTCTGAAGAAGGAGAGATTCTTCAAGGGCCAAGGCATTCCATAGGGACTTGGAACATATAGATTCTTGGGATAGCAAAAGAGCATTAAGAGGATCGGCCTGAAGAGAAATCAGAGTGGCAGCCAATTGGTCTTGCAAGTAGCTAACATTGCTCATGAGATTGCCATTCGAAGAGTTTAATGACACAAGGGCCCTCTTGGTGAGACGTAGCTTCTCATTGAAGATAAAAAAAGCATTCCCTCGAACACTAGAATTCCAACATTCCGAAACAGTAAAATTGAACCCATCCAATTCAAGCAAGAAGTTAAAAAATTGGAAAGGCTTCCTGAGTCTCCTACTATGGAGGCCAGTATTAAGAATGATCGGGCAGTGGTCTGAAAGACCTCTAGGACCAAAGGTGGCTTGAGAATCCGGCATTGAGGAGAACCAGGAAGAGTTGCCCAAGGCCCTATCGAGTTTCCTGTAAATAGGATTATTGACTTGACAGTTCCACCATGTGTGTTGAGGACCAATAACTCTAATATCTTCTACCTCAATATTTTCCAGGCAATCGAAGAAGTCAGATATTCCAATATTCCAGGACGAGTCTCCCCCTTCAGCTTCGGAAACACTCTTGATAGTATTGAAGTCCCCAGGATACACCAAGTGTCGGGGAGAGGACAAGGATTTCGATTACTCGCCCATAAGCGCCTCCTTTCTATTACGTAATTCAAGCCATAAACAATAGAGACCAAGATTGGAGTGCTACCGTGGAGAGGTAAAAGCCTAAAATAGGACAGTTGGGCAGATTGGAAAAGAGTATACACTCTCCAAGTATTAGGATCCCAGCCCACCCATATTCTGCCATTCGAATGATACTCATAGTTATGGACCCAAACCCAATTACGACAGATTGCCCTCGAGATTCTAGGGGCCTTAGGAGCTTTAACTCTGGTCTCAATAAGCCCCACAAAAGAGTTATGGTTTCTAGTTAGAAAGTTGCGAACAAAAGCTTGCTTAGGCTTCTTATTTAAACCCCTGACATTATAGGAACAAAAATATGTCATTAACAAAAAAAGGGGGAGCAAGCACAATTAAGGAGGGGAAGACCCCCTTGGACCCTTATTCCTCTTCTTAGAATTCTGGAGAGGCTCTTTACCAAGCCTAGCCTTATGTTTCAACTCCTTGCGCTCTATCTCATCAACTTGCTTCACCTTGTCCACTGTGGGGTCAGTAAGGAATAGGGGACTCAGACTCCTCTCCGGGGCTAAAGCGGAAGCAATGGGAGTGAAGAATTCGCCGCAAACTAACAAGAGGGTCGACGGAAGGAAGGGAAGATGTTTTAGGTCCTTTAAAAACTGTGGTCCAGGCACCTTCAGCTTCTGGGGGATCCAAGGAAGAAGGAGCCTTGGCATCCTTGGGAATAGTAACTACGGAAGCACTAGCGGAGGCCTTGGGAACCCACTGCATATTGGAATTAGGGCACTTAGCAAGAGAATGTCCAAAACATTTACAAACAGAGCATGAAGGGGCCTGCTCCAGTACTCCACCTTAACTGCAACAGTTTCTTCCACTACAGCATTGCCATCAAACACAACGGCATTTATAGATGCAGGGAATGTAGATAGGGCATCCATCTCAATACATATACGGGCATAGCTCATAGGCTCCAGTTTAGAGGTCATATCATCAAAGAAATGGGGCCTACCTACAAAGACTAGCAGATAACTTAACCCTCTTTTCGTCAAGAAGAAAGTGGGATGTTACTAAACTTAACCCCGATGGGAACTTTCGCTGCAATCAGATTTAATGAAGTTGACTCCTTCTTGCCACGGCTGAAGGCACAGAAGCTTAGATGCAATATACCAAGGTCCAGATGCTAGGACATTATCCCTATCTGTCACAGTATCGAACTTAAAAATAAAGTAGCCCTTATCATGCAGATACACTTTAGACATGTATTTCTGTGTGCCCCCATAATTTCTTAGCAGATGATTCAACCAACCTAAAAGGTAATTTTGAGTGGATGAAATGGCCCATAAGACTAGTAGACCATTTGTTAAGACCAAGCTTTAAGACTTCAACAGGAGGGGTAACAGTTACACTCCCAACCGAGGAGATAGGAGGGAAGAAACTTAACCCCTGATTTTCTCGATGGCAAGAGTTAGTGACAATGAGCTCCAAGACTTAGGGGTGCGAGAATTCCAACGGAAATTACATTGGAGAAGGGAATGGGAATTGTCCAAGGCAACAGGAGAAGGATGAGGAGGCTCCAAACCTTTCTCTGTCAAACTAACAACTGGGAACAACAGAAGTCAAGGAAGGCCGAGACCCGCTCACCAACACGTAAAGCTTGGACCAAAGGACTATCCACGCCAGCAAGTAGGGGAATGGGAGGCCTAAGAGCGGCCTTGGGAGAGGACCTACCTGCAGCAGGCAAGAATCTAGCACCTACGAGCATTGGCGAGAGCAAAGAAGAGTTAGATGGAGGAAAGGTTGTTAACATCATCAAGACGAAGACCAAGCGCAGTGATGTAATCCATGAGATTTGCATTTTTCTGTCTCTCAGCAAGCGCTTCTTCTCGGCCAGCGATAGAGAAATAGTGAGCCGCTTTGAAAATATCTTGGGTAGCCGAAGAAGAGGCTAGACCTAAATTTAACCCAAGTTGAGACTCAATAGTAGCAGATTCATCAGAACTGATGGAGAAATTAGAAGGATTAGGCTCAGACTCCGCCATAGCAACCGAAGTTATGGGAGAGCCAGGGTTTGAAACACCGAATTCGGCAAAAAGGTCACGAGATTGACTGCTCTCAGAGTTCCCAGCCGAGAGATGATGGTGGTCCACCATGGCATGCAGGAAGGGGCTGGAGGGGGAGAACAAAGACACTAGAAAGCCGAGAGAGAAAGAGGAGCAGGAAGACTGAAAGGGAAAGAAAGGTTAACAGAAAAAGTAGGTGGAGTGGGTAACGGGGAAGAGAATGGAAAGGGCCAGAGGAAATGGCGTCGAAAAGGCCGGAAGGGAGGGGAACAGTAGCTGGAAATTGGAGACGAGGGAAACCAAAAGGGTAAACAGAAAAGTTTGGTGAGGATGGAAGAAGTAGGTGAGGATGGGCGGGAGACTGAAAGGGAAAGAAAATTAACGGTAAAAAGGGAAAGAGCAGATGGACGGAGGAAAAGAGACCCTGTCTTAAATCCTAAAATCCTAGAATCCTAGTGAGAAGGGAGAGCACATTTCTAGAGAGAGAAACTAACCCATCCTCTTTAGTATTTTAGTATTTGATCTCTGCTTTTTTCATCTTTAATGAGAGAAGCTGCGTCAAACCAAAAGGGCCCTTGTGACCTTAAATTCTTCTAATGGCAATCTTATGAGTAACGTTAGCTGCCTGCAAGCTCAGTTGGCTGCCATTCAGTTGTCTCTTCAGGATGATCCCTTGAATGCTCTTCTGCTCTCTCAAGAAATAACCTGCTCCCAGTCTCTCTGGAAAGCTTTGTCTCTTGAAGAATCTCTCCTGCTTCAGAAATCTCGTGCTATTTGGCTTACCCAGGGTGATAAGAATACGAAGTTCTTCGCTAATGTAATTAAAAGTAATTGGAACCACAACAAGATCCTCTCCATCTTCAACTGCTCGGCTGTTCTTATCGAGGACCAATTGGGTATTCAGTAGGTGGCGGTGTATTATTTTTAGGATTTGTTGGGGGCTTCTCCTTGTACCTATCCTGGGCATGATGAGCTAAAAAATTTTGTCTCTAAGAGGATCTCTTCCGCACTTGAAATTTCTTTGCTCGTCTCGCTCCTATTCTTGATCTTTGGAATCCTCGAGGTGCTTGATCCAAGAAGAAGAATATAAGCCCGCCCAAGCGGATTCAACGTTAATTTTTTTCTTCACCTTTGTTGGGATACTATAGGCCATGATTTTTACCTAATGCAAAATTACAATTTTTTCGATCTTGGGCACTTACCAAGTGGTGTCAATTCTACATCCATTGCCTTGATCCCGAAGATCAAAAACCCTTCATGTATGTCTGATTTTAGGCCTATCTCCTGCTGCAATACCATCTATAAGCAAAAATTCTTGCCAATAGGCTCAAGTGTGTTCTTCCTTCTCTTATTGATCATGCTCAGTCTGCCTTCATCTTGGGAAGAAGTATCAGTGACAATATTTTCCTTGCGCAGGAACTTTTTAGGAATTACCACAGACTCTCTGGTCCTGCTCCCTGTGCTCTAAAAATTGATACCCGAAAAGCTTTTGACACTGTTGACTGGGGATTTCTTTTGGATTTGTTGAGCCTCCTTTAGTTTCCGCCTATTTTTATCGACTGAATTAAAGTGTGTATCACTATGCCTATGTTTTCTATCAAAATTAATGGCACTCTAGCTGGTTATTTTAAGGGTGCAAGGGGTCTTAGGCAAGGCGATCCTTTATCCCCATATTTGTTTGTCCTTGCAATGGAAGCCTTCTCCATGATTATTTCTAAGAAAACTTTGCTGCCCAATTTCAAGTTTCACTGGAAGGCTGAGCCTTGTAAAATTTTGCATGTGTGCTTCGCTGATGACGTTCTCCTCTTTTGTCATGCTTGTCCTCGGTCTCAATTATTCACTCGTGTATTCAGTCTTTCTCAATGTTCTCCGACCTTATTCCCAATGCTCTTAAAAGTATGTGTTTTTTTCCCAATGTCCCCAATGATGTCAAGGATAGTATCTACCTGCTGTTGGGTTTTCCGATTGGTGTCCTGCCAATCAGGTTTCTTGGAGTGCCCCTAATATCTTCTCGTCTCTCCCACTCTGAATGTTAACCTTTGATTCAAAGAATTACTACCCGGGTTTCTCTTGGACATCTCGTTTCCTCTTTTATTCTGAGAGAGTACTTTTGATTAGAACAGTGCTTTTTGCCATTCAGTCGTACTGGGCAGCCCATTTTATTCTTCCTAAATCGGTTATGAGAGCTATTCAATCTATTCTGTGTAGATTTCTCTGGAAAGGGTCTTCTCTTCTTCGCTATGGCTCTAAAGTATCTTGGAAGGATTTAGCTCTTCCTTTCTGTGAAGGAGGTCTAGCCATCAAAAATCTCACTGAATGGAATTCGGCTCTCATCATCCTCCATCTTCTTAAGGTTATTTCCCCTTCTTCAACCTCCTTGTGGGCTAAGTGGGTCAATGCTTCTTGCGGCTTTCTAGAAATAATTTACGCATATCTTTATCCCTCATGGACTATTCTTGGATTTGGCGTAAGATTCTAAAATTACGTCCCATTGCTCTCAATTTCCTAAATTATACTGTTGGGAATGGGAATTTTTTCAGTCTATGGCATGATCCTTGGTTGAATGGTCAGGCCATCAACCCTTCAGTGTCACTTCTCTCCAACTCCATAATTCCTGTGAATGCCCATATCTCCGCTATCACATCCTTAGGTGCTTGGTTGTTACCCTCTAGTAACCATCATGAGGTTCTGCAATTTCAGAGTTTGTTGGCTTCTCTCCCTGCTCCTTCGGCTTCAGAGGACAGAATTTTATGGGGCACTTGTGACATTAAATTTTTTAAGGCCTCCCTTATATGGGATTCTATTCACTCACACGGTCAGAAGGTCCCTTGGGCTAAATTTTTATGGCACTCCCATCACATTCATCGATTCTCCTTTACCCTGTGGCTGGCCTTACGTCGTAGACTGCCTACTAATGACAGATTCTCTTCATTCTCTAGTTTCTGTCCATTAAAATTGCCCTTTTTGCGAAACTCATTTTGAGACTTTTTCCCACTTGTTCTTTGATTGTACCTATTCCTCTTCTGCCCTCTCCTCTGTACTTGTTGCTAGAGGCTAGGCTAATGTTCTAATGAGGTGGGATAATCTTGTGGACTTCATCATCCAATTTAGAGGAAGTTCCATTAGGTTCGATATCCTTAAGCTTGTTTTTACTTCTACCGTGTACAAAATCTGGGGGGCTAGGAATTCCTTTGTCCATTATAAGATTAAGATGCCTTTAGGTGTCTTGGTTAGGGAGATTTTTAACGTCATCAAATCCAGGCTATCTTCTTCTTCTAAATTTCTATTGGCTGATCAGAACCGTCCTAGTCTCAGAGCGTGGTTGTAGTCCAGATGTTTGGGAGTGATGTTCCGATTGCTGTGTTGTAGGTCAAATTTCTGATCGGGCGTGTTCTACAGTCTATTGAGTTTCAATAGTGGAGGTCTGAGTCTTTGTGTAGTTCAGTTTGATCGATCAAAGTTGGTTGGTTAAGTTCGAGTTTACTCGTCTTTGTTGGTTATATTGAATCTGTTGCGACCATATCAGTTGATTTGGGATTTAATGTTGTTTTATGTTTGTTTTGGCTGTTTTAGTGGTCTATTATTGTAAGCATGGTCTGTTTAGTCCATATCTGTCCAGATTGGGCGAGGTCGGGCTGTTTTGGTTTGGTAGGCGTGGGTTGGTTTCTATTGGTGAAGAGGGGCTGGTGCTTTGTTGTTATGGCACTCCCATCACATTCCTCGGTTCTCCTTTACCCTGTGGTTGGCCTTATGTCGCAGACTGCCTACTAATGACAGATTCTCTTCATTCTCTTGTTTATGTCCATTAAATTACCTTTTTTGCGAAACTCATGTTGAGACTTTTTCCCACTTATTCTTTGATTGTACCTATTCTTCTTCTGCCCTCTCCTCTGTACTTGTTGCTGGAGGCTAGGCTAATGTTCTAATGAGGTGGGATAATCTTGTGGACTTCATCATCCAGTTTAGAGGAAGTTCCATTAGGTCCGATATCCTTAATCTTGTTTTTACTTCTACCGTGTACAAAATCTGGGCGGCTAGGAATTCCTTTGTCCATTATAAGATTAAGATGCCTTTGGGTGTCTTGGTTAGGGAGATTTTTAACGTCATCAAATCCAGTCTGTCTTTTTCTTCTAAATTTCTATTGGCTACTCAGAACCGTCCTAGTCTTAGAGCGTGGTCGTAGTCCAGATGTCTGGGAGTGATGTTCTGATTGCTGTGTTGCAGTTCAAATTTTTGATCGGGCGTGTTCTACGGTCTGTTGAGTTTCAATAGTGGAGGTATCTCGTCCTGCATGTGTAGTTCGGGATTGACCATGGTGGTGGTTGGTTAAGTTCAGTTTTACTCCTGCTATTAGTTATATTGAATCTGTTGCGACCATATCAGTTGATTTGGGATTTAATGTTGTTTTATGTTTGTTTTGGCTGTTTTAGTGGTCTATTATTGTAAGCATGGTGCATTTTAGTCCATCCGTCCAGTTAGACGAGGTGGGGGGCATTTTGGTTTGGTAGGCGTGGGTTGGTTTCATTCGTGAGGAGGGCCTGGTGCTTTGTGTTAGGTGTAGTGTCTTTGGTTTGGTCTTTGGGCTCGCTTAATCGCCGCCGCCACCTACTTGCCGAGGCACATGCTTTTCGATGGTGTGCTCAAGCACAAGCTTCTCGGTTCTGCACACGCCTATGGCTTCATTTTGTTGTGACCATATCAGTTGATTTGGGATCTAATGTTGTTTTATGTTTGTTTCGGCTAAATTGGTGGTCTATTATTGTAAGTATGGTCTGTTTATTCCATATCTGTCCAGATTGAGCGAGGAGGGGTTGTTGCTTTGTGTTGGGTGGAGTGTTGGTTTGATGTTGGGCTCGCTAAGAGTCAGCCGCCGCCACGCTAGCTACAACTCTTCTACGACGGCTTCTACTGGTAGTGCTTAAGACAAGCTTCTCGGCTTCAGACACGCCTAGCAAACACTTGCTCGGCCTACCGCCCTTGATCATTTGCTTTCTTTTGGCCCTCTCGGCTCTCGTTCTTCTTGATCACTCTGGATGTTTTGATTCATTTGTTAGGTTGTTCAGGCTTTCTGCTTGCTTCATTTTTAAGCTAGTTTTATGTAATGTACTTTGTTCTTCCAATTGGTCTTTAGTTGGCCTCTTAGGGGGTTGTCCCTATGAGGTTCATTTTAAAGCTTCTGGGGTATGCCCCTTTGCGATTGTTTAATCTCTCTTTCTCTTCTATACAAAAACAAACATAGCAAAAAAAAATGATTGTTCCCCAATATGCTGCCAAGTTCAGTGAGCTGGCGAGGTTTGCTCCACATCATTTGATGAGAAGGTGAGAAGGTTCGAGCAGGGCTTGAAACCCTGGCTCTTTAGCCGGGTATAAGTGTTCCAAAGTAATTCATTTGGAACCATTATGGAAAAGGCAATAATTGCCAAGGGTGGTAATGAGGCTCTAAGCCAATACCACCGAGAGAAGAAGAACAAGGGAAAGGTAAATGGGGGAGTGAAAATCTAGGGAGCTAGTGATAGTGGCAACGGCCAGAAGAGGAAGGGTTTTAACTCTAGGAATATCGGAGTAAAGCAAGGAGATCCTAAGAAGAGGATGGAGGCGTGCAAGAACTGTGGGAAGACCCACTTAGGAGTCTGTCTCAAGGGAAAAGTAGTATGTTACAACTATGGACAGGAGGGGCACATTTTACCTAACTGTCCAAGTCCGAAGAAGAATCACAGATGCTTCGTTTGTGGATCAACTGATCATATGGCAAAGAATTGCCGAAGAAGGGGATGGAGGGGAATAAGGGCACTAATAGTGGTAAGTTAGTTATTAGTGGTCCAGCTCAGACAAGTAGGCCGATGGCCCGCACCTTTAACATGACGGTCCAAGATGCAGTTGCATCAAGGGATATGGTTATGTGTATTATTATCGATCGATTTATATAAATGCTTATGTGTTGTTTGATTCGGGTGCTACTTGTTCTTTCATAGCATGTGATTTCGCTAAACCATTAGGATTACTTCCCGAAAGATTGCATGTACCTTTGAATGTCAAGGTAACAAACGAAGAAATAATTCTTGTTGAAAATATTCATAGGCATTGTTGTGTAGAAATACGAGGTTATAAATTATCGGTAGATTTGATACCGATAAAGTTGGGAGAATTCGATGTAATTCTCGGGATGGATTGGTTGTTTAACCATGGTGCAATTATAGATTGTCAAAAGAAATTTGTAAATATTAGAACGTTGAGACAGCCTCATGTAGTGTTTTACGGTAATAAATCGCTGGGACGTTCGACGCAAACTAGGAAGTTGTTGAGGAAGGGATGTGTAGGTTATTTGTGTAAAGTTGTTGATACCCCTCTGAGTGGGAGCAACGATGGAACAAATACCTATAGTCAAAGAATTAATGGATGTATTTCCAAGCGAATTACCTGGTCTTCCACCGGATAGGGAGATCGAATTTGTAATAGATATTATGTCAGGAGCGGAACCAGTTTCAAGGGCACCGTATCATATGGCGCCAGTGGAGATGAAGGAGTTGATAGTTCAGTTACAAGAACTTTTGGATAGGAAGTACATTCAACCGAGTGTTTCGTCGTCGGGAGCACCAGTACTGTTTGTGAAGAAGAAGGATGAATCGTTGAGACTTTGTATCGACTACCGAGAGTTAAACAAGTTAACGATAAAGAATAAATACCCATTGCCCAGGATCGATGATCTCTTTGATCAGTTGAAAAGGGCAAAGTATTTTTCTAAGATAGATTTGCGAACGGGGTATCATCAGTTGAAGGTTAGAAAGGAGGATGTACCTAAGACAGCTTTCAGGACTCGTTACGGCCATTACGAGTTTCTGGCAATGTCATTTGGGTTGACGAATGCACCAGCTGCATTTATGGATATGATGAACAGAGTGTTCAAACAATATTTGGACAAGTTCATCGTAGTGTTTATCGATGATATTCTAGTCTATTCTAAAACGCCAAAAGATCATGCTGAACAACTAAGGTTAGTGTTGGAGACACTCAGGAAGGAGAAGTTATATGCGAAATTCACTAAGTGTGAATTTTGGCTAGAAAGGGTACAATTTTTAGGACATGTTATAATCATGATGGAATTTGATGTGAGACCCAGCGAAGGTAGAAGCAGTAATTAATTGGGAACAACCGAAAACGCCAACTGAGGTACGGAATTTCCTAGGGTTAGCGGGATACTATCGAAGATTTATCCAAGATTTTTCCAAGATAGCTACTTTGTTGACTAATTTGACAAGGAAGATGGTGAAGTACGTGTGGACTGAGAAGTGTGAAGACAGTTTTCAAGAACTGAAGAAAATGTTGAGTGAAGCACCTGTATTATCTTTACCTGATGATACAAGAAATTTTGTAGTTTATAGTGATGCTTCGCATAGAGGACTTGGTTGCGTGCTCATGCAGCATAGCAAGGTCATTGCGTATGCATCACGGCAATTAAAGGATTATGAGAAAGTTTATCCTACTCATGATCTGGAACTGGCAGCGGTGGTATTTGCCTTAAAGATTTGGATGCATTATTTATATGGAGAGAAATGTGAGATATACACGGACCATAAGAGTCTAAAATATATCTTCATACAAAAGGATTTAAATATGAGACAAAGGAGATGGCTGGAATTGATAAAGGATTACGACTGCAATATCCTGTATCACCCAGGAAAAGCCAATGTAGTGGCCGACGCCTTAAAAAGGAAGGGTCGGGAAAAGTTATCTATGTTAACGGCTCAAACTGAGTTGATAACAAAGATGGCTAAAATGGAGTTAGAGGTGAAGTTACCAAGTAAGTCAGGTCAGAAATTGTTTAGAACGGAGATTCGATCTACCATTGTGGAGAGAGTCAAGGAGGTACAACTCAGAAATGATGAGTGTGACCAGATGAAGAAACAGCTAGCGGATGAAAAAGAGATAAAGTATAGTCTTGATAATGAGGGATTATTAAGATTTAAAGGAAGAATTTGGGTTCCAAATGAGATGAAATTAAAGGAGGAAGTATTACAAGAGGCTCATAGTTCGAGGTATTCGATTCATCCTGGTAGTACTAAGATGTATCAAGACCTTTGACAAAGTTTTTGGTGGCCGAACATGAAGGGGGAGATAGCAGAATATGTGAGTAGGTTCTTAACTTGTCAAAAAGTTAAGGCCGGACATCAACGACCAAGTGGCTTGTTACAGTAATTGGAGATTCCGGAATGGAAGTGGGAGCATATCACGATGGACTTTGTGGTGGGACTTCCAACTACACAGAAAGGGTACGACGCTATTTGGGTAATAGTGGACCGATTGACGAAGTCGGCTCACTTTTTGCCGTAAGAGTTAAGTTTAACTTAGATCAGTTAGCTAAACTTTATGTTAACGAAATTATTTCCAGACATGGAGTACCAGTTTCGATAGTGTCAGATCGTGATCCACGATTCACATTAAACTTTTGGAGAAGTCTGCAAGTAGATGGGAACGCAGTTGAAGTTAAGTACAGCTTATCATCCACAAACATCTAGCAGAGCGAAAGGACAATTCAGACGCTAGAAGATATGCTAAGATCTTGCGTGATGGATTTCAAAGGTAGTTGGGATGATCATCTATCGCTAGTAGAGTTTGCATATAACAAAAGTTATCATGCAAGCATAGGCATGCCGCCTTACGAAGCTTTATATGGAAGAAAGTGCAGAACACCATTGTGTTGGGATGAAGTGGGAGAACGCCTCATGCTAGGACCTGAATTGGTGCAGCAAACAGCGGATATAGTTAAGTTGATACGAATGCGTCTGGTAGCAGCTCAAGATAGACAGAAGAAGTATGCATATTCGCATCGAATGAACAAAGAGTTTGAAGTAGGCTCGTATGTGTTTCTAAAGGTATCTTCCTAAAAAGGAAAGATACGCTTTGGAAAGAAGGGAAAGTTAAGTCCAAGGTTTGTAGGACCTTTTGCAATATTAAAAAGGGTAGGAGAGGTAGCTTACGTGTTAGCATTACCTCCAAACTTAGAACGCATACACAATGTGTTCCATGTATCTGTGGTACGTCCTTATAAGCCAGATTATAAGCACGTAATAGAGTATGAGCCAATTCATATTAAAAAAGATTTGACGTATGAAGAAATGCCTATTCAAATCATTGATAGAAAAGAGCAAGTTCTGAGGAATAAAGTTATACCTTCGGTAAAGGTGTTATGGAAGAACCACGATGCCGAAGAAACAACGTGGGAACTTGAAGAAAAGATGAGAAGAATTACCCTCAGTTATTTATTACCCTCGGCGTTCCACTGCTATCTCGGAAGCTCTCTCATGCCGACTGTGCTCCTCTTATTCAAAGGACAACCTCCCGTATTTCTTCATGGACATCCAAAGTTCTTGCCTACTCTGGTGGCCTTCAGTTGATAAAAATGCATTCTTTGTTCCTTCCAAACCTCATCGTGCAAGCATTTCATGCTACCTAAAGTCAGATGCCGGAGATTAACTCCCTCCTTGGCAGGTTTTTGTGGAAGGGACCGAATCTTAGTAAGTTTGGGGCTAAAGTGGCTTGGTCGAAAATCACTTTTCCAAGGAATGAAGGGGGTTTAGGCATAAAGAATATCCTTGATTGGAACATTTCTTTACAGTTGCAGCACTTCCTCCAAATCATCAACCACGATACTAAGTCTCTCTGGGCAAAATGGGTTCAAACCACTCTCCTAAAAGATAAGTCTATATGGCAGGTCACGGCAGGGAATGATTGCTCGTGGACATGGAAACAAATCCTAAAGCTTCGCTCCTGTGCTTTACTACACCTTAAATACATTATTGGGCAGGGAAATCAGACTTCTCTTTGGTATGATCCTTGGTTGAACGGTGCCCCAATCAACCCCTCTACCTCATTATTATCCAACTCCGGTATTCCTTCATTTGCAAAGGTGAGCCACATTATTCAGGACCTCTCATGGAATCTCCCAAATAGCAATCACCACGATGTGATCATGTTTAGGCAGCAAATTCTACAAGCTTCCATCACTCCAAGACAGAATGACATAATATTGTGGGATGATAAAGCCATTCATTCAGTAACGGCTAATCAGATATGGGATTCCATTCGGGCTAGAACCCAATTGACATCATGGAGCTCAATCCTTTGGCACAACCTCCATGTGCCAAGATACTCGTTTATGTTGTGGCTTGGACTACTGAGGAAAATTTCTATTAATGATCGAACCAAGCACTACACGGGAAGGACATGGAGCTGTCTCCTATGCAACCAACACATGGAAACATTTGAGCACATGTTCTTTGAATGTTCCTATTCTTCGATTATCCTTCAAAGTGCTCTTGATTTGGGTAATTGGACTTCCATCCCACTCACTTGGGATGCTCTCATTAGCTACCTCACCAATTACCAAGGCTCTAATTTGTTAAAGAACATTTTGAACCTCACAGTTGCCACTTGTTTCTACAAAGTTTGGGAAGCTAGAAATACAAAGATGCATAAGGGTAATATCATTCCTCCTAGGTCCCTTGCAAAGGATACCATCAATCTTATCAAGTCCCCATTTCTAATAAAGAAAGCCTTCCTCAAAGCCACAAATTGTAACCACCTTTGTAATTGGTTGATAACTCACTAGGATGGTTGGGTTTTCTCCCTTGTATCCATAATACAGGAGGCTTCGGGCGAGCTTAAGGATTCGGGCGAGTATGGTGTAAGTTTTGGGCTTTGAAAGTTTGATGAGGTAGGTACGCTCGAGGCCAGCATGAGGCTTCGGGCAAGCATGGTGCAAGTTTTGGGCTTTGGCCGAGCATGGATTCGGGCGAGATGGTGGTTGTGTCCAAGTAATGGCCTTCGGGCGTGTATGCATGTGCATGGTATGAATGTGTGAACAAAGGTGGGAGGCTATATCTGTATTTTCATCAAGGCCTCATTTTGTAATCATTTCTGTATTGGGTTGTTAGTTCAACTTGTTATGTTGGGTTCTCTTCCATGTATCGTATCATCATCTACACAACTTAGATGATGCTACTATATTCTGGAGTATGTCTTGGGCAAGGTAGGCTGGTGGCGAGCATGAGGCTAGGTGAGCCCATATTGAGGCTTCAAGCAGCATAAGGTGGGCAAGAATGTGGGGTCGAAAGGGGGTGAGCCCATGTTAGGAGCTTCAAGTAGGTGGTGATCGCGACCAGTTTTGGCCTTCGGCGTGGTGGTAAGCATTCTTTGCTCTTCGAGTAGGTGTGGGCAAGTCGGATCGATCGCTTTTTGCCGCGCTCTCAACTGGTAATTTAATCAAGGCCACAAACTATAATCATTACTGTAATTGGTTGTTAGTTTAACTTGTTATGTTGGGTTCTCTTCCTTGTATCGTATCATCATCTATGCAACTTAGATGATGTTACTATATTCTGGGGTATGCCCCTTAGCCATTGTTTTTTTGGTCCATTTTTAATATATATACAAACAAACTTAGCAAAAAAAAGAAGAGAATGTAACGACCGAGAAAATCGGATTATTTATAAAATAATTTTATTTGATTAAATAATGAATAAAATTATAATATATGTTATTATAACAAGTAAGCAAGATGAAGGTTGTTCTATAACCTAAAAGTGAAATAAAGTCGTAGTATTCTGGCTACGTGCTAGAATTAAGGTGTTTGAATTTTCAAGACGAAAATAAAAGTTTTCTGAGAAATTTTCTAAAAAACATTATTCATCCATTTCTGCTCGGGAATTATTTTTGAACTTCCGAGAAATAAGTAATGATAGAATAATAAGGAAGGATGAATTATGTAATAATAATTCAGTTATGACAAACGCAGTTTTTCGCCTGCGTATAAGTTCGAGAATGATAAGGAAAGTAAAGATTTAAATGAATGACAATCGTATAATAAGAAAGTATTATACGAGGCAATGAATACGAGTATGATACGAAGTATTGTACTAGTATATACGAAAGATGACATAACGTATATGACGAATGATTATATGAATTAGTATACGAGGATTATACGTTAGAAGCTTTAATTCAATTGTAATGGACTAATAGGTTTTGTGTAGGAATTTGGTTGTGACCCAAATGGAATTATGTTAAGGCCCAAAAGATAAGAAATGAAAGCCCAACGTTAGGCCCAAAGTAATTAAACTTAAGCCTAAATCAAGAACCGGACCCGTGGATCGAACCGATGGGGCACCGGGTTAGAAAAACCCATGTGGGCCCCCCATGAGTGAGTCATGGCTAGCCAACTTGGTGGCCAAGCAAGGGATAAGATCACGGCCAGAGGATCCTGGCCATCAAATTTCTTGGTGTTCCCCTTATTTCTACTAAGCTTTTTTTTTTTTTGCTAAATTTGTTTGTATTAAAAAGACCAAAAGGAACAATGGCTAAGGGGCATACCCCAGTATATAGTAACATCATCTAAAGAGCAAAGATGAGGATACGATACAAGGAAGAAATCCCAACCATCCTAGTGAGTTACCAACCAATTACAGTAGTGATTACAGTTTGTGGCTTTGATGAAGGATTTACTAGTAGAAAGTCTAGATTTAATAAGATTGATTGTGTCCTTTGTAAGAGACCTAGGTGGAATGGTAGTATCCTTATGCATCTTGGTATTCCTAGCTTCCCAAACTTTGTAGAAACAAGTGGCAACTGTGAGACTCAAAATGTTCTTTGACAATTTGGAGCCTTGGTAGTTAGTGAGATAACCAATGAGAGCATCCCATGTTAGTGGGATGGAAACCCAATTTCCCAAGTCAAGAGCACTTGTTAGGATAACCGTAGAATAGGTACATTCAAAGAACAAGTGCTCAAAGGTTTCAAGGTGTTGGTTGCAAAGAAGACAGTTCCATGTCCTTCCTGTGTAATGCTTGGTTAGATCATTCGTAGATAGTTTCCTTAGAAGTCCAAGCCACAACATAAAGGAGTATCTGGGCACATGTAGGTTGGTGCCAAAGGATTGAGCTCCATGGTACCAATTGGGTCCTAGCTCGAATGGAATCCCAAATCTGGTTAGCCTTTACCATATGAATGGCTTGAGCTTCCCACAATATTTTGTCATTCTGTCTAGGAGGGATGGAAACTTGAAGAACTTGCTGCCGAAACAAGATCACATCATGATGATTACTAGTAGGGAGATTCCATGAAGAGTCCAAAATAATGTGGCTCACCTTGGCAGATGAGGGAATACCTGAGTTGGACTGTAATGAGGTAGAGGGGTTGATGGGGGCACCATTCAACAAAGGATCATACCAAAGAGATGTCTGATTGCCCTTCCTAGTAATGTACTTCAGATGTTGTATAGCACCTGGGCGAAGCTTTAGGATTTGTTTCCAAGTCCACGAGAAATCATGGTCTGCCGTAACCTGCCAAATTGACTTGTCTTTCAAGATTGTGTTTTGAATCCATTGTGCCCAAAGTGACTTAGCTTACTCATTATTTCTACTAAGCTTACTCATTCGGACTGCATGCCCCTAATCCAAAGGATCACGGCCAGAGTTTCTTCTTGGACTGCTAACCCCCTTTCTTATTCTGGAAGGCTTCAACTGATTAAATCCGTTCTCTTTGCCGTTCAATCTTACTGGGCTGCCCATTTCATTCTCCCCAAATCAGTGCTACGGTCTCTACAATAAATCTTATGCAGATTCATGGAGCCAAAGTTTCTTGGAAAGACTTATCTCTGCCCCACTCAGTAGGGGGTCTAGCCCTTAAGAACCTTACAGACTGGAACTTGGCTCTCATTCTCCTTCACCTTCTTAAGGTCATCTCCCCATCCCCTTCTTCCTCTTGGGCCAAATGGGTTCAAAAGTCAATTCTTAAGCTTAGGAATTTCTAGCATATTGGTGTTCCCTCTGATTGCTCTTGGATATGGCGTAAGATTCTCAACCTTAGACCTACCGCTCGTCAATTTCTTACCTACAAGGTTGGCAATGGTAACACCTTCAGTCTTTGGCATGACCCTTGGTTCTTTGGCCAGCCGATAAAAAATCCCTATGAGGATCTCTTATATAACTCTTGGATCCCTATTACGGCTCGTATCTCTAGCATCATTGATATGGGCTCCTGGTCCCTTCCACCTAGTATCCATGAGGTCCAAACCTTCCGTAATCTTTTCTTTGACATCCCTCCCCCTTCTGATGGGGAGGACCTCATCCTTTGGGATAACCAAGCTATTACTTCCTTGAAGTCCAGATCTATTTGGGACTCCATCCGTTCCAGAGCTCCCTCTGTACCAAGGGCTAGTCTTTTGTGGCATTCTTTGCATGTTCCTCATTTTTCCTTTACCTTATGGCTGGCCCGCTTCGCAGACAACTCCCAACCAATGACCTTTTCTCGGCCTACTCAAGCTTCCTCCCTATTTTATGCCCCTTGTGTGAGCTTTCTGCTAAGTCTTTTCCCCATCTTTTCTTTGATTGTCCTTTCTTCGGTCTTTGCATTTGGGAACTGGATTGGTTTTCCTCTGGCCTGGGACAACTTGGTGGAGTACATCTTGAATTTTAAGGGGGATTCTATGCTGACTGAAATATTAAAGTTATCCTTTGCCACTACAGTCTACAAAATTTGGACTATCGGAAATTCTAAAGTTCATACTTTCAACAATTCGAAGATGCCTCCCCTGGTGTTAGCCCGTGATATCATTGCTGTGATCAAGGCTCGACTCTCTTCCTCATTGAAGTTCCATAAGGCCGCCCATACCTCCACCATCTATAATATTTGGTTATAGTGGCTTTGGGTTCGGTTAGGTCCTGTTGTTGGTCTCTGTCTGCTCGGTCCTGCTGTTTGTTGTGCCTGGTCTTGCTGTTCGTTGAGATGTTGCTGGCTACTGGGCAAAGGTTGATGGTTGCTCCCTTCTTTGGACTTCATCACTGCATTCATCTCCTGGTTGTTGTAGGCTTTGACACTTGTGTATGGTTGTACTGGTTTTATGCTTTGCTTTCTTGTATGATAGATGTAGGCTTGTTCCTTGTTCTCTCGCTTTATACTAGTTTGTCTTTAGGTTTATCCTCATGGGTCCTGTCCCATGATGATCACTCTAAAGCCTCTGGGGTATATGCGATAGTAGTATCTTTTTTCTTTCTATATACAAACAAACTTAGCAAAAAAAAATCCTGGGATCGAATCCCGCTTGCAACAAGTGTGAGAATTCTTTAATTCGTGTGGCCACGGACCTGGGCCGGGCTTAGACCTGGAACAACCCACGAAAGCCTTGTTCGGGGTGGGGGGATTAGTCGGGTTGCGATCCGGAAACCCATCAATAACAAAAAAAAAAAAACTTAGCCAAAAAATTGTAAGGAGGTGGAGCTTTTTGACCAAATTGCCCTCACCTTGGAAATCTATAAATAGAGAGCTAGGATTGTTCATTTGTGATTTGTTAAATTCCACCAACATCTTAGCAAATATAGAGAGAGAAATAAGAGCTAGACTTTGATAACTCAAGAAGAAGAAGAAAGAAAGCTTGAACATCAAAGGTAATAAACCTTTAAACCATTAATCTTCATCTCTTCCTTGTTAGTTTGTTAGAGAAATGATTATTGGTGGAGCATGTATCATAAGAAGGAACAAGGATGGCTATTAGAGGACTTAAACCTTAATAAACCATGATTGTAAGTGGAATCATAATCTTAGAATTATGAACTAATGAAGAACATATGAAGAATTGTCATTTTGTTGTTGATGGACAAGTTTAAAACCATCGTGTATAGGACTAGATGAAATATGTTTGGTTAGGATGATAAATGAATGGAATGAATCCATTTTGAACGGTGTAAAAATCTTAAGTAATGAAGTTTTGTAGAAATTTACGAGATTAGACGACAATCGTAGAAATCGTGAAATTCTCGGAATGAAAGTCAAAAGTCACCGTTTAACTTGGAAACATTACTTTTCAATGGAGTATAGTATAACTTTGCATTTTAGAGTTGCGGACTCGAGAATGGTCGAATTCCGACTTAAAACGAAGAAACGAGCTTTGAACGTTCACGAACGTTTAACGAACGCTCAATAAAGAACTTAATCGGTGAATTCCGTGTTAACAGATTCGAAAATATAAGATTTTCTAATGAAATCATAGTACACGTGATATGTGAGCTAACGGCTTTTGAACGAACCAATTCCGACTTATGATGAGTAAGTTATGAGGCCGGAAAGAATTGCAGAAGAAAACTGAGAAAATGTTCTGAGGCACAAGGTCGGTATGCAAGCAGCGTGACCATACTTATTACTAACAACTGGTAGAAGTCATTGCATCAAACCTCTCATTATTGTGAAGAAGCCAAGAATACCAGATCAAGGTCTCAAGCATCGCTAACTTATACCGCAAAGACGAGCCTTGTAAGGAAGCTAAAAGCAAATAATGATGACTTAAGAATTACTACTAAAGGTTGACAAAAGGTAATACGATAAACCGTAACGAACGTTAACTAATCTAATGAATGATTAGAGTAAGAAGAAGGGTAAGATAGATTAGTGATCATACATGATTGTTTATGACCTAATGTGGTATGTTATGTGATCATGTATTGTAGAATCCTTAAAGACTCAAAGGAAAAGTGTATTAACTATAGAAGACGCTGAAGGCAAGTGTTCTAAACCCTTGTCTATGTTCTTTTTGGACAAGTTTTGTGATTCATGTATCTTATGCATGAATGTATAACGAAGTCGAAGCCAATTCCTTCGGCTAGACTTAATGTGTTTTGTGGATTTTCTCATAATCTATCAGAATATTATCAATGTTGTTATCTTTTGCCAACTGTTTTGGTATGGATTTCAATGAAAGACTGAGTATGAATAAACAAATGTTTTATCGTCAAACGACAGGCACGTGAGGTTGCCAAAATTTAAACGTAGATACGTTTAAAGAAGTAGTGTTGTACAACATAGAGTACTATATGCTGATCACCTAGATGTGCTCGTAAGAAATGCCGGACTTACGGACTTGGTGGCGGGTTGTCCTTTTTAAAGAAAGAATGAAATGCTCAAGGTCTTGGATCAAAATTGATGTTTAACGAATGTTGTTCATTGTTAAACATTTTTATGAAAAGAGAAGTGCTATTTTGAATTATCTATAGTACTTCATAACTATTAATTCAGTTATAGAAGATATACGATTCATATGCTTCAAACCTGTTGTTTAAATGAAATTGTCATACTTGTTGAGCTAGTTATGCTCACTCTTGCGTGAACCATATGAATGCAGCTAAGACCAAACGTACTGAAGGATCGAGTAAGGATAAAGGGAAGGCCTTTGTAATAGTATAGTATGAATGTTGTAATTATTTGATATTATGACAAAGAACACATGTAATGGTTACAAAGAATATGGCAAAGGAAATATTGTTTTGGAATATATAGAAGACATATTCACTCTTTTGAGGTATTTCTATTGAATGTATGTGTGAACTGTAGCACCATCTGTCGGGTTGGATGATATCCAGATTTGGGGGCGTCACAGAATTAATGACTTGTTCGATCAACTGAAGGGAGCTAGATACTTTTCGAAGATAGATTTAAGAAGTGGATATCATCAGTTGAAGGTAAAGAAGGAGGATGTATTGAAAACGGCATTCAGAACTCGGTATGGTCACTACGAGTTTCTGGTTATGTCATTTGATTTAACTAATGCATTTGCAGCGTTCATGGATTTGATGAACATGGTGTTTAAACCATTCTTAGATAAATTTGTAGTGTTTTATTGATTATATATTGGTGTATTCTAAAACCAAGGAGGAGCATGTTGAACACTTAAAGGTGATGTTGGAGATGTTAAAAAGAGGTAAGTTGTACGATAAATTTTTGAAATGTGAGTTTTGGTTAGAACGAGTGCAGTTTCTTGGACACGTGACAAGGACGGAATCTCAGTAGATCCATCAAAAGTTGAAGTTGTAATAAACTGGGATCAGCCAAAGGCACTGTTAGAAGTAAGAAGTTTCTTGGGGTTGGTAGGTTACTATTGGTGTTTTATTCAAGACTTTTCCAAGATCGCAACTCCATTGACGAAGTTGACTAGGAGAAGGCAGTTAAGTTTGTTTGGACGAAAAAGTGAGTTTCCAAGAGTTAAAGAAGAGATTGAGTTTAGCACCTGTGTTGTCATTGCCTGATGATAGAGGGAATTTTGTGGTATATAGTGACGCATCTCATAAAGAACTTGGCTGTGTGCTTATGCAGAACGACAGGGTCATTGCATATGCATCGCGACAATTGAAGGATTACGAGAAAGGGTATCTGACTCATGATTTGGAGTTGGCTACGGTGGTGTTTCCTCTGAAGATTTGGAGGCACTATCTGTATGGAGAGAGGTGTGAGATATATATAGACCATAAAAGTATGAAGTATATCTTTACACAAAAGGATTTGAATATGCGACAGAGAAGATGGCTGGAGTTAATTAAAGACTATGACTGCAAGATTTTTATCATCTCGAAAAGGCGAATGCTGTTGCTGATGCCTTAAGTAGAAAGGGTCGGGAGAAATTAATGATGTTAACTGCTTAGGAAAAGCTTGTAGCAAAAATGGCCAAGATAGAGTTGGAAATTAAATATCCGACAGAATTAGATGAAAAATTGTTTCAGATGGGGAGCAGTACAATTTTGGTGGATAAGGTGAAGAATGCACAACTTCAGGGTAAAAACTGTGAAAAGATACAAAGAAAAGTGTCTAAAGACAAATTTAAAATTCATACAGAAGGGTTGCTTAGATTTGAGGGAATTTGGGTTCCGCCAGTACAAGAAATTAAAGAGGAAATTTTGAACGAGACTCATAAATCACGATATTCGATTCACCTCGAAAGTACAAAAATGTACCAGGATTTCATACATCATTTCTTGTGGCCGAATATGAAAAAAGATGTTGCTGAATGTGAGGCAAAAGACATGTTAGAAAGTTAAAGCTGAACATCAAATGCCAAGCGGATTATTGCAACCATAGAGATACCAGAATGGAAATGGGAGCATATCACAATGGATTTTGTGGTAGGTCTTCCAATGACTTAGCAAGGTTATGATGCGATTTGGGAGATTGTGGATCGATTGACAAAGGCATCACACTTTTTGCCAATCAAAATTAGATTTAATCTAGATCAGTTGGCAAAACCTGTACGTGAAGGAGATTGTATCAAGACACGGTGTCCGTCCATTGTATCATATAGAGATCCACGTTTCACATCAAATTTCTGGAAACGACTACAGGAATGCTTGGGAACGCAGTTAAGAATGAGCACATCGTATCATCCTCAAACCGACAAACAAAGTGAGATGACAATCCAGACATTGGCGGATATGCTCAGAGCTTGTATTATGGATTTCAAAGGAAATTGGGATGACAATCTACCGTTGGTTGAATTTACCTATATTAACAGTTATTACGCAAGTATTGGCATGCCGCCTTACGAAGCGTTGAACGGCAGGAAGTGAAGAACCCCGTTGTGCTGGGACGAAGTTGGAGAACGTCAACTATTAGGTCCGGAGATGCAAACCGTCGAGATCATCAAGGTGATTCGGGCGAGATTGATAGCTGCACAGGATAGGCAGAAGAAATATGTTGATCAACATCCGATAAAATCAGGAATTTGATGTCGGCAATTTTGTTTTCTTGAAAGTGTCTCCCTGGAAAGGGAAAATCTGGTTTGGTAAAAAGGGGAAACTAAGCCCTAGGTTTATAGGACCTTTTGAAGTGCTACAACGAGTTGGTGAAGTGGCATATGAGGTAGCTCTACCTCCGGATCTAGAACATATTCATAACATTTTCCATGTTTCGGTATTACGACCATATAAGCCCGATTATAAACATGTTATAGAGTGTGAACCGTTACAGTTTAAAAAAGATTTGTCTTACGAGGAAATTCCTGTTCAAATAGTTGATAGGAAAGAGGAAGTTCTCATAAACAAAATAATACCTTCTGTTAAGGTAATTTGGAGAAACCATAATGCTGAAGAAGCTACGTGGGAACTTGAAGATGTTATGATGAAAAATTATCCTCAGTTATTTGCTTAATTTTCTAGGGACAGAATCTTGTTAAGAAGGGAAGAATGTGACGAAAAAATTTATTGAGTTGTGATTCTTGGGACAAAATCCTTTTAAGGAGGGCAACGAATGGGAATTTTGTAATTAATTTTAAATAATTATCGAATTAAATAAATATTTGAGTTGATTTATTTATTGAGATAAATAAATATTTGATGAAATTAGTATGCACTAATTTAGTTAAAGTGTGTTATAATAATTAAATTAATGTATAATAATTTTATGGATTGAAGATTTAATTTAATGAAATAATTAAATGAATTGTTTAATAATTATAATATTGTGTAATGATGTTATTTTAAATTTAGTTGAGTAATAGAATTAAAGGAATGATTAATTTAGAGGTTAATATTTATTATTTTGTTGGCTAAATAAATATTATGTGGATAATTAAAATATTATGTGGGTGGCTGTTGTCTTTGTTGCTGGGTCTTCTTCTTCGGTTGCTATAGAAGGGTTTAGGTTTGCTCTGAACTCGCCTGCTGCTAGTCTAACTTGAGCGGTTGTGTGTTCATCTGCCCATACTGTAATCTTGTTGGGCTATATTGTTGCTTGTTTTGGGTGGATTTGGCTTCTGCTGCTGCTCGGTTCCTTACTGCAGTTCCTTACTGCAGATGGGGTCTTTCCTGTTCGCTCATTTTGGATGCCTTGATCCTTTGGTTTGGTTGTTCCGGCTTAATGCTTGTTGTTTCCTTTTAATTGTTTCTGTTAAGAACATTGTACTTTCGTTTGATATGGTTGTTGGTCTTTAGTTGTTCCTTTTGGGGGATGTCCCATGAGGTTCACTCTAAAGCGTCTGGGGTATGCCCCTTTGCGATTGTTTAACCTCTCTTTTCTTTTCAATACTAAAACAAACTTAGCGAAAAAAAAATATAAAAATAAATTAAGGAGGAGGATATTGTAAGCCAACCAAACATGGCCTTGTGGCTTTTGGTAAATATAACAGTTGATGACCTTTGCTTGGTGAAACTGATAACCCATGTTTTATCAGTTTTTTTTATTAATGTGGAGTTTTCCAACCGCAGTCGGACTAAGTCTCCCCACCTCGGACCAGGCTTTGCCCACAGACTCGGCCTAAGACATGGCTCCGCCCTGAAATGTGCGATCCATGGCCACACGTTGGTTGTATATTATGCGTACTTTTGTTCCAGGACTTAGAGAGAAATACAAAGAACTTGAGAGTTGGAGAAGGGAATTCTTTGAGAATTGGAGTATCAAGAGAGAAGAGGGAGTTTTAGCAAGCAATTCTCTATCATCTTTGTTAAGAGTAATCAAGAATTGAAGGTATAAAACCTAACTTCATGTTCTTAGTTTTTAATGTAGAACTTATGAACCCCGCGAGAGCTTTCGGACCACTGTCCTGCTGTTGTCAATACTGGCCTTATCTTGCCTCGCATTCACAAACCGTTCCAATTTTTCAATTTCATGGTGGATATTGTAGGGTTTCATGTATAGTGAAGTCTGCTTGGAGTGTGTCTATCCTTGGGGACCCCTTGCAAGTCTTAGCTGGCAAGCTGAGATCTACAAAGAGTGCATTGCATTCTCTTAATAAAGCAAATAGTAATCTACAACAACTCCTGCTCTATAGGAATTTGATCACAAAGCAGAAAAAAAAATCAAAATGTTTCTCTCTCTAGGTTGGTTTCTCTGCCTTCTCTCTAATTTCAAATTTCCCCGCCCCTAGGTCTCACCTAACTTGTCCGACCTCCACCAACCTTTCCCGCTTATCTCCCCCCTTCCTCCAGGTGCATTGATCATCCACCTTCTTCACCCCTTCCTTCTCTTTTTGTCCACTATTTTGGTCCTTCCTCCGGATCTCAGGTTGTCCCTTGATCACTTCTTCTTCCCTTCTCTCCTGTGTTCTTTTTCACATTATGGTTAGCCACAACCACCTCTCTCATTGGGAACTCGAGAGTAGTCCATCCAAAGATCTGCTTGCCGAGTTTGGAGTCTCCTTTAGAACTCTTCAACCCCTACCTCCTCATCTTGGTGTCGAGGATATGGGGAATCGGATCCCTTTATGGGTGTTATGGAAACCAATATTAGCTCTCGAGGACTCTTGCTACAAATGAATTGAATCTGCATTCGGATATCGGCCTTGCTTTGGGGACAATGCCAAAGAAATTTTCTCTACCGCTCATCATTTCTCTCATAAAGACAGTGGAGAAGCCTTGTTTGAAAGAAAGAAAAAAACATGCACTTGATGTCCTTTCTATCACCCCATGGGATCACTACCAATGATGTTCAACATTTCTTGTCAAGGCAAGAGGGTTAACTTTTCAAATGCAGACCTAATATCTATGCCTAATCCTACACCAGATATCCCTTGGGTTACTCTCGACATTGGTGCCCCTTCACGTAATATGTGTTGGAGAAGATTCTAAAAGCGGGAGGATCAGCCCCTAAGGTTCCTCCGGCGACTGAGGTGAGTTTAGGCTCTAAACCGGCGAATATGGTTCGGTCTCCCACCAACTCATGTCTTGTCAAACCTGGACTTTTAGAGTCAGCTTTTTCAAAAGGTCACACCACCTCCCCCGAAGAAGGGGAAATACCAGCTGCTAGCCAGAAAGATGCCACTAAATCGTGGTGTGATGTTGTAGGGAAATCCAATGTCCGAACTTCTAGGCTCCTATCATACCACCCTCCTACTTCTGACGAAGGGGTCCTGTCAGTTATACCTCCAGACGATATGTAGAGGAAATCAAAGATGGGCTTCCAGCATTGTGGGATACCTCCTTCATTCCTCCCTTCCCTTTAAAGTTGTTGAGCCTATTGCTAGAAGACTTTGGGGTCATCTTGGGCTTACTGATGTATTCCTTCATAACAAAGGATATTTCCTTTTCAAATTTGCATCTTCTTCGGAATGTGACAATGTGCTAGCGTCTGGTCCTTGGCACTTCACCTCTAAAATCATGGTCCTTCAAAAATGGAAAGAAGGAGTAGAGTTCTCTAAAACGGAATGCAACTCCTTTCCAATTTGGGTCAAACTCCACAATATCCCTCTCTCCTATTGGTCGGATGAAGGAATTAGCTATATTGCTAGTGCCATTGGGAAACCTCTGTTCACAGATGATATGACCACTAAGAACGATTTCCTGAATTTTGCTAGAGTTTGCATTGAAGTCAAAGCTTCTTCCTCATTTCCTCCTTCTATTCGGGTAGCCACTAAACAAGGGGATGCTTCTGAGTATTCCTTTACTTCGGTTGAAGTGGAATACCAAAGTAAACCACCCAACCCGCCTCCAAATGCCTTGTGTTTGGGCATTCTCCCCTCAAATGTCCTAAAGCAAACTTCCAGTGGATTCCTAAAGGGCTTGGAAATGTCACAGATGGTAAAGAGCAGGCTAATGTTGGTGGACAGGTAATGAAGGCAGATAGGCAAGCTATGGTTGGTACCAGTTCTAAGGTCGTGACTAAGACTGGGAATGAATGGGTAACAGTAGGAAGGGGAGCTAAATCTAGCTCTGTTACTCCAATTCGCTGCAATGAATTCGATTTCGCTCCAACACGTTTGCCCCTATGGTTAGTTATGACCAGACCACTTGCCCAGATGAAGACTCTCCTGTTGCAATGAATACTCTTCTTGTGAACAAGATCAAGGCGATAGACGAAAAAGAAGGAAAAGATCTCAAAAATAAACAAATCTCAGGTATGGAAAATCCAAAGGCTGCCAAGAAGAGAAAAGGCAAGGGAAAAATGGCAACACCCCCCTCCATTAGTTTAATTATGTTAGCTTCCTATAATATTAGAGGGTTAAATAAAAAGCCTAAAACAGCTTATGTTAAGCAAATCATTGCAGCACTATAATATTTCAATTATGGGTTTACTTGAGACTAGAGTTAAATCTACTAAAGCTTCCGAGAATTTCCGGTGAATTTGTGTAGGAACCGGAATGGGCTTTTAATTATGACTTCCATAATAATGGTAGAATTTGGGTAGGATGGAATCCTCTCCTTTGGAAATTAGATATCATTTTTGTTTCCTCTCAAATTATGCACTGTAAAGTTCAGTCGCTAGATTTTAACAGTAAATGCTTCATGGTTTCTTTTGTGTATGGGCTCAATACTTATATCGAAAGAAGGACTCTCTGGAATGAAATGGTTACTCTGTCCACAAATGATTGTTGGTGTATATTGGGGGACTTCAATGTTATAAAGGACCTGAAGGAAACTAACCAACCAAATGCTAATTGGGATGTTGGTAAAGAAGAGTTCAAAGACTGCATCACGGATATTGGGGTGGATGACATTCGAGCAACTGGGCCAATCTTTACTTGGTGGAACAACCAACCTTTGCAACCAGTCCACAAAAAACTGGACCGAGCCATGGGTAACTCAGAATGGTTCTCTAAGTTTGACCTCTCACAGGTATCTTTTGCGCACCGTGGGCTTTCGGATCACTCCTTGGTTTTACTAAACACCGGGACTACGTTTACTAAACCAGGAGACAGCTTTCAATATTTCAACCACATGTCTCTCCTTGTTGGGTTTCATGAAGTCATTGTCAAGTTGGCTTGGGATACCCACATTATTGGGAACCCTTTCTATGTTTTCTCCGAGAAACCGAAATGCACCAAGAAAGCCTTATTCTCCCTCAATAGTTACGCCAGGTAACTCGACCACACTTTAAAAGACAAGAAGGAAGACCTCCACTCGGCCCAGAACCTCCTTCATGTCCATCCCTATGACTTGGACCTTTTGGGCAAAGGAAAGAGAGTCTCAAACAACTTTGGCAAGCTATGGATAGGAAGAAGTCTTAATGCAACAAAATCCGAGTTACATGGATGGCCTTAGGTGACCGCAACTCAAGCTACTTCTCAAATATGATGAAGCAACGGTGGAACTCTAACAAAATCCTCTCGATCCTTAATAATGAGGGTCTTATGGTCCATGACAAGGAACAAATTGAGACAGTAGCTGTGGGTTATTTCTCTAGCCTTTTTTCTGATTCGGGCCCTCCCTATGATGGATTTTCCGACCTGGGCATCTCCCCAACTAAATTGATAGACCCATCTCAAGCTTCGATCCTTAGTGCTCCTATTTCTGATTCTGAGATATTCAAGGTTCTAAACTCCATGAACCGTAACAGGAGCCCAGGTCCAGACGGTTTGAACGTGAACTTCTTTATCAGCTGTTGGTCCATTGTGGGGGAAACCTTTACTAAAGTTGTCCAGTACTTTTTCTCCTCTAGCCGGCTATCCAAAGGAATTAACTCCAATGCGTTGGCCTTGATTCCCAAATGTCCAAATCCAACTGCCATGGTTGATTTCTGTCCTATCTCTTGCTGTAATACTATTTATAAATGTATAGCAAAAATCCTTTCTAATAGGCTAAAAGTGGTTTTGCCCAAGATCATTGATCAAGCACAATCGGCTTTTGTACAAGGTCGAAGTATAAGTGATAATATTCTCTTGGCTCAAGATCTCTTCAAAGGTTACAACAGAACTACGGTCCATCTCGATGTGCCTCAAGATTGACCTAAGAAAAGCCTTTGACACGGTGAGATGGGAGTTCCTTCTTGATGTACTTAAAGCTTTTCATTTCCCCCAATCTTCATTGGATGGATCAGGCATGTATATATCTTCCGCCATGTTCTCTATCAAGTTGAATGGAACCCTCATTTGGATTCTTTGGCGTGCATCTGTGGGCTTCGTTAAGGAGATCCCCTATCCCCTTCCTTTTTGTTCTTGTGATGGAAATGCTTTCTCTAAAGCTCAAAAAGAGACTTCCACTAATGGGTTTGAATATCATTGGAAAGCAAAAGCATGCCTACTTTACTCATCTATCGCTTGCGGATGATATCCCGATTTTTCTCGCCATGCGGGTTTACCTTGGTTAATATTATTAATTCTTGCATCCAATCCTTCTCTTTACTCGGATTGATCCCGAATTCTCATAAAAGTCAGTGCTAACTCTCAAATACGGACCCCTCAACCAAAGATAGCATCCTATCATTAATGGGATTTCAGTTAGGTTCTCTACCTTCCAAATTCCTCGGCGTTCCACTCCTATCTCGGAAGCTCTCTCATGCCGACTGTGCTCCTCTTATTCAAAGGACAACCTCCCGTATTTCTTCATGGACATCCAAAGTTCTTGCCTACTCTGGTCGCCTTTAGTTGATAAAATCTGTTCTTTGTTCCTTCCAAACCTACTGGTGCAAGCATTTCATGCTACCTAAAGCTGTACTTCGGGAGATTAACTCCCTCCTTGGCAGGTTTTTGTGGAAGGGATCGAATCTTAGTAAGTTTGGGGCTAAAGTGGCTTGGTCGAAAATCACTTTTCCAAGGAATGAAGGGGGTTTAGGCATAAAGAATATCCTTGATTGGAACATTTCTTTACAGTTGCAGCACTTCCTCCAAATCATCAACCACGATACTAAGTCTCTCTGGGCAAAATGGGTTCAAACCACTCTCCTAAAAGACAAGTCTATATGGCAGGTCCTCTGGGCAAAATGGGTTCAAACCACTCTCCTAAAAGACAAGTCTATATGGCAGGTCAAGGCATGGAATGATTGCTCGTGGACATGGAAACAAATCCTAAAGCTTCGCTCCTGTGCTTTACTACACCTTAAATACATTATTGGGCAGGGAAATCAGACTTCTCTTTGGTATGATCCTTGGTTGAACGGTGCCCCAATCAACCCCTCTACCTCATTATTATCCAACTCCGGTATTCCTTCATTTGCAAAGGTGAGCCACATTATTCAGGACCTCTCATGGAATCTCCCAAATAGCAATCACCACGATGTGATCATGTTTAGGCAGCAAATTCTACAAGCTTCCATCACTCCAAGACAGAATGACATAATATTGTGGGATGATAAAGCCATTCATTCAGTAACGGCTAATCAGATATGGGATTCCATTCGGGCTAGAACCCAATTGACATTATGGAGCTCAATCCTTTGGCACAACCTCCATGTGCCAAGATACTCGTTTATGTTGTGGCTTGGACTACTGAGGAAAATTTCTACTAATGATCGAACCAAGCACTACACGGGAAGGATATGGAGCTGTCTCCTATGCAACCAACACATGGAAACATTTGAGCACATGTTCTTTGAATGTTCCTATTCTTCAATTATCCTTTAAAGTGCTCTTGATTTGGGTAATTGGACTTCCATCCCACTCACTTGGGATGCTCTCATTAGCTACCTCACCAATTACCAAGGCTCTAATTTGTTAAAGAACATTTTGAACCTCACAGTTGCCACTTGTTTCTACAAAGTTTGGGAAGCTAGAAATACAAAGATGCATAAGGGTAATATCATTCCTCCTAGGTCCCTTGCAAAGGATACCATCAATCGTATCAAGTCCCAGATTTCTACTAGCAAAGCCTTCCTCAAAGCCACAAATTGTAACCACCTTTGTAATTGGTTGATAACTCACTAGAATGGTTGGGTTTTCTCCCTTGTATCCATAATACAGGAGGCTTCGGGCGAGCTTAAGGATTTCAAGTAGTATGGTGTAAGTTTTGGGCTTTTAAAAGCGATTAATGAGGTATGCTCGGGTGAGCATGAGGCTTCGGGCAAGCATGGTGCAAGTTTTGGGCTTCGGCCGAGCATGGATTCGGGCGAGATGGTAGTTGTGTCCAAGTAATGGCCTTCGGGCGTGTATGCATGTGCATGGTATGAGTGTGTGAACAAAGGTGGGAGGCTATATGTGTATTTTCATCAAGGCCTCATTTTGTAATCATTTCTGTATTGGGTTGTTAGTTCAACTTGTTATGTTGGGTTCTCTTCCATGTATCGTATCATCATCTACACAACTTAGATGATGCTACTATATTCTGGAGTATGTCTTGGGCAAGGTAGGTGGTGGCGAGCATGAGGTTTGGGTGAGCCCATATTGAGGCTTTCAAGCAGCATGAGGTGGGCAAGAATGTGGGGTCGAGTGGGCAAGCCCATGTTAGGGCTTCTGCAAGGTGGTTTTCAGGCGAGGTGGTGATCGCGACCAGGTTTTGGCCTTTGGGCGTGGTGGTGGGGCAATACCTTTCTTTCGAGTAGGTGTCAGGTAAATGGATCGACTGCTTTAAGCGCCTCAACTAGTAATTTCATCAAGGCCACAAACTATAATCATTATCGTAATTGGTTGTTAGTTTAACTTGTTATGTTGGGTTCTCTTCCTCAGATCGTATCATCATCTATGCAACTTAGATGATGTTACTATATTCTGGAGTATGCCCCTTAGCCATTGTTTTTTGGTCCATTTTTAATATATATACAAAAAAACTTAGCAAAAAAAAATGTAGAACTTATGTGAATTTGAATTATAAGTGTTAATTAGTTAATGTAATCCATTGGTTATCATCTATAAATGATTTTCAGTAAGAAAATTCATGAAATCATTTTTTGTGTTCTTGAAGTTTTTTTTTTTTTTGCTAAATTGTGAGTATTATAAAAAAAAGGAACACATCTAGGGGCATACCCCGCGAAAAAAATATAGCAACCACATCAGAGACATGCCATTGATGCACTTGCTATAACCAAAGGCTATAACTGCCAACATCTAAGATTGGGATATTTTACAATATAAGAGCTAAAATTTTTAACTGAATACAATTTGCATTTAACAATCCTAACACAGTCTTGAGCAAGAGCAGTAGCAGCACTAGGGGTTTCACCATGGGCTCATCTATCAATGCGTTCATTCCATACTTTATAAATAATGAAGAGCTGCAAAGCTTTATAATCCCAAATGACATTTGGTCCATTTGAGAATGTTGAATGTGATGAATAAGTGGGTCCCGGTCAAAAGGTACACCAAACCAAAACCCATGAGCAAAGAAGCACCGAACCAAGAAGTTTGTCTTGGAGAAGACACAAAAGAAAGAAAAGGTGAGAGAATGTTCGGGGGCACGAGAACAAAGACAACAGGAGTCCAATTGCCATGTCACCAGCCTCTTATGTAGTGCCAGCCAGAAGAAGACAGAAAAATGGGGGACCTGAAGGTTGTGCCATATAAGATTGAACCAAGGGACAGTGGCACTCTCACAGCGAATAGATGACCAGATATGAGAAGCTTTGACCGAGGAGAGGCCTGCCCAGCACACCTGATCCGGACCGAGAGAAGGCATCGGCATGTGAAGTAATTTTTCTTTCATCTGCATAAGGCTATGGTAATTGGATATAGCTGCCATGAGCAGTGCGTGATGATGTCGCTAACCTTGGCTGAAAAAGGCAGACCAGAATTTGAGACTATAGGATCTGTACGATGGCAAGCAAGTGGGCGATTGTCTAGCCAAGGATCTTGCCATAAATTGATGTTATGGTCGTTACCCACTTTATATGTAACAAAATTGATGGCTAAGCTCCTAAGGTTCAGTACTTTACACCAAATCCAGGAAGCATTAGAAGGGATAGGAGTAGTCCAAAAGGTTTTTTTTTTGCTAAATTTAGACTGAATTTAAAAATAAAAGAGATTACAAGCCTCGTGGGAAACCCCAATCAGAATATAGCACAGACAGCATAGGACATGCTATGATGTCATAACTATAAAAGATTACAAGGCCAAATGCCCAACGAAGATGTGACAAGAATACAGAACAAAGCCCGACAAACTATCTTTTAAGAGCAATAGCATTTAAGACCATTAGCAAGGAGACGGATCAAAGGCACTAGCAGCAACAGGAGCACCGTAGCCCAAGCCGAATAGCTGTCTCCAATGAATCGATGCAAATACCAAGAAGCCAAATTGCTAATACTGTCAATTAGTAGATCGCCCAAGTATCACCATTTTCAGAAGCATCATAGCAGCTGGTCGTAGCTCGCCCAAGCAACCAAGAAGTAGCTCGCCCACTATATGGTTCGCCCACCAAGCAGGTGCCTCACCCACCAAGCAACTGCCCAACAAGACCATTTTGCAGCTGCTTCGCCAAGCATCCAGGGCAGAGCAGCAGACCAGAGCAGCTGCCTCGCCCAAGCATCCAAGACCGATCCCCAACAGCTCGACCAATAGAGCAGCTTGCCCACGCAAATTAGTGCAGCACATAGACAGGGACATCAGTCCAACATATAGCCTAGCACCTCCCCGCCTAGCACCAGTGCAGCGAGTAGAACCAAACGTGACCCAAACAGAACGTAGCAACTGCACAAACAAGATCCCTCACCATAGCAGAACATAACGTAGACAACACCCCAAGAGCAGAGCATAACGTAGTGACTGCAGAAACAGTCTAGCATCTCAAGAAACTGCAGTTGCCTAGGCCAACCAAAATGGCAGTCCAGTTCAGAAACCATGCTCTATCCTGTACAGACCAAACCAGCAGAGGCAAAGGGAAGAGGCTGAGCGGTAGAACTAAACTGCAGGACCAAGAAGCTAACACCAAAGTAATGTTAAACATGTTTATCCAATCAATACCAACCATGTTCAAAACCAGCAGCAAGCCCATGACGAGGACACCACAAGCAATCCAAAGACGAGTACAATTACAACGCAAGTGATCTATAGCAATGTCTAGACTTGATTTGTTAAAATTTAGCATTAGAATGAAGACCACACTTTAGCAAATGAATAATATCACGAATAAGAATTCGAGCTGGGGTGGGATTAGATGAGAAAATTCTAGCATTTCTTTCTGTCCAGATTCGATAGACTACCGCAGCAAACCCAAAGCGAAGAAGGCCAGAGCGAAAATTAGAGCATGAGCGACTTGAGTTAAAGCTAGTAATGGAATCCCAACTCCTACTAAAACCTCTCCACCAAGACATTACCCTAAGGACAACTACACTGTAATGAAATGAGAAAGAGCAATCAAAGAATAAATGGCTGAAAGTTTCGCTAGTATTCGAGCAAAGCACACACATAGGGTTAACAACAAGGCCAAATTGTGTTAGTCTGTCAAGGGTTCGCATCCCCTTATGAAAGGCAAGCCAAAGGATAAAAGATTGCCGGGGGGCACAAGCTTATGCCAAGACACGGTAGGCCCAGTCCTTCGAATAGAGTTCCAAATAGTTGAAGCCTTAACATCTTTAGCCATAGCACCATCCCAGAGAAGGCCATCCTGGTTTGCAGAGTTGCATGGTCTAGAGTAGTCAAATGAATTCCAAAAAGCAATGACATCCTGGTGATTCGAAGCAGGTAACACCCATCTAGAGTTTTGAATGATGCTATTCAGACAGGCATGGGGACCTAGCCCCGAGTTGACAATCAAAGACGAGTGAACAGAATTACTCAGAGATGATTGACCAATCCATGGGTCAAACCATAGGCTAGTATTAGCTCCATTACCTATGTCATAAGATAAGTGTCTACAGGCGAGATCCCTGCATTGTAACACTTTCCTCCAGATCCAAGAACTGTTAGGAGGTATAGGGATAGCCCAGAAAGATTTAGTCTTTAGCAGAGTAATATGAACCCATTTAGCCCATAGAGAGGGAGAGAGGGGATTGATGACAAGACCACCCTCTGCAAGGTTTTTAATTACAAGACCACCCTCTGCATAAGGAAGGCATATCTTAGCCCAAGCAACTTTAGAGCCATATTTGTCCATAGATGGGCCCTTCCATAAGAATCTAGACATGGAAGACTGAAGATCTTTCAAAACCGCTGCAGGAAGGATGAAGTGAGCCAACTAGTAGGCTTGGGAAACGTGGACAACTGATTTAATAAGTTGCAGGCGACCGGCGTAAGACAGAAATTTGTTGGTCCAAGAGCTAATTTTGGCTTTGATCCTTTCAAGGAGGGGGCGGCACTCAGCAAGGCTAAGCTTTGAGGTGATTAAGGGAACACCCAAGACAAGAATTTTGCAGGGAACACACCCAAGCGGAAATCCAAAAGGCTAAGGATAAGTTCCGATTGGACATGAGGAACATGGGAGAGAAAACATGTGCTCTTCATGGCATTGATGAGGAGGCCCGATCCCAAGGAGAATTGGTCGAGACAGGACTTAATAATCTTGACAGAGTCAATATCACCATGACAGAAGATAATGATGTCATCTGCAAAGCAAAGATGGGTGAGGGATAAAGGCGCAGATCGCCAATAAAACTTGAAGGAATCCTGCTTGGAGTACTGGGACAGCATCAGAGAGAAGACTTCCATAACAATGAGAAAGAGGTAGGGGGATAATGGGTCACCTTGTCTAAGACCTTTAGCCCCTTTGAAGTAACCACATAAGGCCCCATTAACTTTAACAGAGAAGCTGGAAGTGGAGATGCAAGCCTTGATCCAAAGAAATAAATTTGGGAGGAACTTGAAAATGTTAAGAGCAAGCGACCCACAAAAATCCCAAGAGATAGAGTCAAAAGCTTTCCTAAGATCAATCTTCATATCACACGGCAAAAGGCAAGAAGGTTTGTGATAATTTCTGAAAAGTTCTTGTGCAAGAAGAATGTTATCACCAATTCCCCGTCCCAGAACGAAAGCAGATTGGAAGGGAGAAATGATGGAGGGGAGGACAACCTTAAGCCTAGATGCAATGAGCTTTGAAATACACTTATAGGTTGTATTGCAGCAAGAGATGGGTCTGAAGTCATAGAGGAGGGGTTAGGAACTTTTGGAACAAGAGCAATGGCCGTGGCGTTTGACCCCCTAAGAAGGCATCCCTGACTGAAAAAGGAACGGATAGCAGCAGTAAATACCTCTCCAACAATATCCCACGCATGGAGGAAGAAATTAACATTAAACCAATCGGGGCCAGGACTCTTGTTCTTCTTCAGTTGCTTAAGGGTGGACAACATCTCCTCATCCGACACATCTCTTTCAAACAAAAGGGCTTGTTGAGAGGACACAGGCTTGGCCCCAAGAGAATCAGGTAGAGGGATAGCAGAGTAGTCAGCAGAAGAAGGAGTGCCGAGAAGATCAAAGAAGTGGTCAACTGCAACACGTTACACAGCCAAGTGCCCAAAACACAATTCACCGTCCAAATTTTCAATTGCTAAAATCTTATTCGTGTTCCACCTTTGCTTGACTTGGTTATGGAAGTAACCCGTATTCTTATCACCTTCCTTCAACCATTGAATTCTAGATTTCTGCTTTACAAGTTTCTCTTCAAGAAGGAAAGCAGCCCAAAGGGAATCAGTTTGAGATCTCTGAAGGAGGAGAGAAGGATCTCCCGGATTGAGAGAGATGGCATGTTGAGTAGCGTGCAAGCAGTCCCTAGCCTGTTTCACATTTGAGGTCAGATTTCCATTGCGCTTATTGAGGTCCTTTAGGGAAAATTTAACAACAGATAGCTTCCCTACCAGAATCTGTAGCGGGTCACCCGAGCAAGGAGAGAGCCAAGCAGTTCGAACCACCTCATGATAATTTTCCAAGCCCATCATGAAGTTAAAGAACTGAAAAGCCTTAGGAATGTGGGGAGAGGAAATACCAGACTGAACCACCACAGGGCAATGATCAGAGAGGTCACGAGGGCAGAAAAGCGCTTGGGAGTTGGGATAAGAGTCCAACCAGAGGTTGTTAACCAAAAGCACGATCAAGCTTCTTATAAGTTGGGTTTGCTGTTTGAGAATCCCACCAGGTGAGAAGGGGGCCAGTAGCACGAAGGTCCAATAAGAGGAGGTCATCCAACCAATCCGTAAAGTCTTGTATACCATAGTCCCAAGAACAGGCACCTCCATCAATTTCAGTCAGGGATTTAACCACATTAAAGTCCCCAATAAGAGACCACGGTTTATCAATCGAGCCAGCAATAGCTCTCAAATCTTTCCAAAGAGATTTCCTTTCACTAGGGGTATTAAGCCCATAAACAACAGTAACAAAGCTATTAAAATTTAAATCAACAGAAGAAACAGAACAATGGATAAATTGTGCAGACTTTGTAATTATATTGACATTCCAGATATTTGGGTCCCAACCAACCCAAATTCTTCCATTCACATGATGCTCATAATTAAAGTGCCACTGCCAGTTCCTAGAGATAGCTTTAGAGACAAAATGGGCCTTATGTGACTTGACCCTTGTTTCAACCAGGCCAACAAAAGAGATACTATGCTTACAAATGAGATCATGGACGCTAGTCTGCTTAGGAGACATATTTACACCTCTAATATTCATAGAGCAAAAATTTACCATAAACAGGTAAGAAAGTTAAGCAGGCGACTTCTTGCTCCCCCCCTCCTTTGATCTTTTTCTTGGAGGCTTGACCAACATCGAGAGAGCCTAAAGCTTTATGTTTTAGGTCCCTGACTTCCAACATCAATTTCCACACAGATCCGAGCATAAGGAAGAGGGTCCAGTCTTTCCGTGACTTTATCCAAGAAAAGGGGCTTCCCAACCCCACTAGCAATGTAACTGAGGCCTTCGTCTGTCCAATAAGAGAGAGGAATGCCATGAAATTTTACCCAAACAGGGGCTTTTGAGCAAGCCTCTCTAGTAATGTCAATACCCTCCTTCCATTTCTTCAACAGGATTTGCTTGTTTGAGATATAACAGGGGCCCATAGCAAAGATGTTTTCTCGGGCTTCAGCCGAGTTGAATTTGAATATGTAATACCCTATTTCATGTAGGAGCACTTTAGATAATCCCATCGAGCCCCAAAGTTTTTGAACAATAGGCTCAACTACCTTGAAAGGGAGCTTAGAGTGAAGAAAGTAGCCCACAAGGCTATTGCACCACAGGTCACGTCCCTTTTTTAGCACCTCCAGTGGAGGCCTAATGGAGATAATGCCGTCTGATTCAGACAGGGGAAAAAACTTTAATGAGGACTTCCTGGGAGCATCGTTCGCAACAACCTCACTCCAAGAGGGCTTTTCAGAGGTTGGAGGTTTGTCTGGGAGGGAAGAACCAACCTTAACTGGTTGTAAAAGAGGACTATCCAAAGTGTTGGGCTTCTCAGCAATTGAAGTGGAGCTAGGCACAGGCACAAGGAGAGCATCAACCACATTAGTGGAAATGTTAGCTTTCAGCGAACTTTTGTCAAATAGGTTGTGATCCCAGCAGAGAGATGAGAGTTGCTAACCATGGCGGAGGAAAGAACGGGAGAGAATGAGGGAAAGGACTTTGCCGGGATGCAGAGATTGCACGGAGATGAGGGAGAGACCGGCAGGATAAGGAAGAGGACCAAAAAAGGAAAACGAAAAAAGTTGGTGAGGATGGGGAAATTAGGTAGGAGAAGTCAGAAACCAAAAGGGGGAAAAGGGTTTGAAAAAATATTAACGGTAAAGGACGGAAAGGGACGGCCGATTTGGAAAAGCAACGGAAAGAAAAGAGAGATAAAAGATTTTAGAGAGAAGGGAGAGCATAATTCTAGGGAGAGAAAACTAACCCATGATATACAATGTTACAAGTTATATTATTGATGAATAAATGTTGTTCGTTCTTGAGTTTTCTCTTGGGAAAAAGGAAAACCTGGTTGATGAATTGTTAGAATGGTGGCTATGTGTGTTATAGATGGTTTATAATATGTTGTATATTCTTTACAAACGATTTTGGAGTATTAAATTCATGTGTAGTTATGTTTAAGAAGAAGAAATTAGTTTTTGGTTGAATATGTACTAAAAGGTTGGTTTTAGAGTTAAAATTTATGTTTGAATTATATGGTAATCTATAAATTGGTTATGGATTGTGTTAATATGTCAAGAAACGAAAGCAATGCATGTGTAATGGATTGTTTTAGTTAAGAAACGATGATTTGGTGATTGAATTTGCTAAACATGTTGGAATATGAAGAAAACTAGTAAAAATATGGTTTTAATCTTTTAAAATTGATTGTGTAAGATGTTTATGTTATTAGAAGTGTGATGTGCATGCTTAGTGATGTTGTTAATAAGTTTATAGCTTCTGGGTTTGTGAATTTCTGCTTAATTAGGAAAAAATTGTGTTGCATGGGAATGAACTGTAGGAAGGTGGACACGATCTGCAAGTTTACATCACAGACCGTCTAAGCAAATTGCTACCTGGGTACCAAAGGCGAAATGGCGAGTGCTACTATTGAGTTTTTTTGGATTTGAGCACCAAATAAGATTGTGTCACCGCCAAGGCTTGGGGTAGTAAGCATTGCACTCTCCTCGAGCGTAAATGTTTGTTTTTTTTTTTAGTTTTCAGTCCATGACATGTTGGCCTAACCTAGTCTAAGATGTATAATAATGTGTTAAACATGTAATGAAGTTATATAACAGATTGTAAACTTGTAGTTTATTAAGTCTTGAGATGTTATATAAACGTGATGATGTTTTTACTAGATTTATGATTTCAGACCTGTAAATGGTGTCAGTTATTGGAATATGAGATAGGATAACGAGATGAACTTGAATGAGAATTAAACCTATAGGGTTAATGTTAGATTAACTAATCGGTATTGCGATTTCAATGGTATATGTAGGGTATTTGGCGAACGTGTGTTATAATTGGGTAGCTTACGCACGAGGCAAGTTCCTAAACCTTATTTCTTTATGTAAAGCAAGATCTTTATCCTATCTTGTTTATTATTGTTGTGCAAGTTTCTAAATTTTACTTTTCGCTAAACAAGTTTCCGAATCTTGAACTTGATATTGTTTGATTAAGATGGCTCAAGTTGGTTGTTCATATTGAGCAAGTTTCTAATCATTGTTTCTTATTAATTCAAAGCTTGAGATGTTCATTATTTCAAACGAGACTTTCTAATTCCTTTGAACATAGTCTATTGAATATACAATGTTTTATTAAACTATATATTATTGTGATTCTATTCTTGTCTTAAATATCGTTACTCAATACCTAGTTATTGTATCGAACTTCAAATGGCTAGTGAACCTCTATTGAATTGACTAGTCCATAGTTGATGAGCGTTCTAAAATTCTAGAACCATTGTTAAAGCTAATCCAAACTAAACTTTCTTTAGTGCGTAAATCTTAAGTCAAACTGAGATGAACAACCCTATTATAGGGGAATATATACGCGTTAGCGTTAAGATGTTTGTGTACAATACATGGTACGAAGGGTTGATCCCCCTAAGTACGAGAGGAAAGGTCCATATAGTCTAACGACTGTTAAAGGTTGAGGTAGAAATACTTAGTAACCTGGGACATAGTTCATCGTCTTGAGACCCTCAGATATAAATCTCGAACTTATTTTCTAATCTTGATTCGAAGAACGAGTTCTTTATTATTCAGTAAAAAATTCATTGCTTACTCTTATGATTGTGCTATTGTCATCAATATATTTTTTTTTTTGCTAAGTTTGACAAATATAAAGGAACCAAACAAACAAATGCAGAGGGGCATACCCCAGAATATACCAACATCATCTAATGAAAGATGATGACATGATACAAGGAAAGATCCCAACTAACCAAAACAGCTAAACTAACAACCAATTACAGAAATGATTACAATTTGTGGGCTGGAGAAAAGAGTTACATTTAGAAAGTCATGACTTAATGAGATGGATAACATCTTTGGCAAGGTTCCTAGGAGGAATAATGGAGCCTTTGTGGATCTTGTTGTTCCGAGCCTCCCAGACTTTGTAGAAGCAAGTGGCCACTGTTAAGCTTAGGATTTTCTTGGACATATGCGAGCCTTGGTATGAAATCAAGTAAGCAATAATATCATCTCAAGAGAAGGGAAAAGTGGTCCAATTTCCTAAATTCACGGCACATTGGAGAATGGTTGAAGAGTAAGCACATTCAAAGAACAAATGGTTAAAGGATTCTAACTGTTGATTGCAAAGAGGACAGTTCCATGTTATGCCAGTGTATTGTTTGGTCCGGTCGTTTGTGGAGAGTTTCCGAAGGAGCCCAAGCCTGATGAAGGAATATCGAGGAACATGAAGCTTATTCCAAAGTATAGAGCTCCAAGGAACCTTAGGAGATCTTGCTCAGATTGATTCCCAAATCTGTTTAGCCTTAACAGTCTTAATATCACATGTGCCCCATAAAATTTGGTCAGGCCTGGGAGATGGGAGGGGAAGGAGGCGGATTTGCTGCCGAAGGAGAATGACTTCATGCTGGTTGCTAACTAGGAGGGTCCAAGAGTTGCCGGAGAGGAGAAAGCTAATCGTGGCAAGTGGTGGAAGTCCAGAATTGGAAAGGAGAGTATGAGAAGGGTTAATAGCTGCCCCATTCAACCAAGGATCATACCATAAGCTTATGTGTTGTCCATCCCCCACATTGTACTTTAGATGTTGAAGAGCGAGGGGACGTAATTTGAGGAATTGCTTCCATATCCAAGAGCAATCGGGGGATAATGTGACCTGCCAAATGGTCTTCGATTTTAAGAAAGTGGCTTTCATCCAGTTTTCCCAAAGAGAGTGGGATTGACAGCTGATTAGGTGGAGGAAATGTTGCAACAACAGAGCTTTATTCCAATCCAACAGATTTTTTAGTCCTAACCCTCCCTCATCCTTGGGTAATGTGATATTAGCCCAAGCTACTTTTGCACCATACTTACTCAAAGTTGGGCCCTTCCACAAGAATCTGCTGAGTAATGCTTGAATTTCTCTTAGAACTGCTCTCGGGAGAATGAAATGGGTGCACCAGTAGACTTGTAAGGAGAAGAGAATGGAATGGATCAATTGTACTCTCCTAGAGAAGGCAAGGACCTTGGATGTCCATGAGGTGGCACGGTTGGTAATCCGTTGAATAAGAGGTACGCAGTCCGTGTAAGAGAGCTTTTTGGATAATAATGGTACTCCTAGGAATTTGGCAGGTAAAGATCCTAGTTGAAACCCATGAAGGGAGAGGATGTTACTTGTAGAGGAGGCATCAGTGTTGGCTAGGTAACAATAACTCTTGTGGGAATTAGGAATAAGACCAGAGACCAGAGAGAAAGATAGGATGCAAGAATTGACAATAGTAATGGAGGGTAAGCTTGCATGGCTGAAAATAATGATATCATCAGCAAAAAGAATTGGCTGCTTGGTTTTAACTGATTGGTTGTTTAAGTTGTTTAAGGTTTTCATGCTTGTTTTACTATAGTCCTGCTTAGTAATGCTCCTTGTTCTTTCATTTGGCTTGGTTGTTAGTCTTTTGTTGTCCATTTTGGGGGTTGTCCCATGTGGTTCTATCAAAAGCTTCTGGGGTATGCCCTTAGCGATTGTTTTATCTCTTTTCTTTTCAATATACAACAAAATTAGCGAAAAAAAAGAGGAGGTGAGTAAGTTTGCAAGCCTTGGTCTTCCAATGATAAGTGATGTCATCATTATATTTATGAGCAATTGCTTGCTCACTCTTGCATATATCACTGCAGCTAAAGTTCAGAAAGTTGACGAACCGTCTGCTAGCAAGGCAAGGGCAAGATGTCCAAATGATGAAGACTTATTTGATTTTAATTAATAGAATTTATGTTATAAGACTTATTTAATTATATGATGTATTCCGTAGACTTATGTAATAATTTAAGGTTAGATTTGTTTTAAGTTGATGTAACCCTTTAATGGGGAGGATTATTGTTTAAGTTATTTAACTTATGTATTTATCCTTGATTATGGGTAGTTAGATATAATTATTTTAGATAGTGAGCACCAAATCCTTTGGGAATGAAGTACCCGAATTTGAGGATGTCACAGAATCACGATTCAATTACTTTGTCCCGTTACAGAAACACTGAGTGATAAACACCATGGGACCTTAACCATGGAGTTGGATGATGCAAATGTCCAGTTTGTTATATACGAAGTCAAAAGGTATCTTGGTAATATTAACTTTGTTTTTTGCTACTGATGTTGTTGACTCTATAGTGTAGGAATCTTTTGAGCAAATATACAAGAAGGATTTGAGGGTTGGAATGGAGCAAAAACATGAAGTAAATGATGCTCCTAATGAATTGAAACTGTTACTAGGCCACTTTAAGTTCACAAGTCCGATTACATAGAATGAAAAGGAATATGTCAATCCAATGACGTAAAACAAGGGCAACTACTTGGGACGCAACCCAAGACCTCAGATTTGATTTTTCTATCTCTTTACTTTTTAGTATGTTGTAGTTGCATGTAGTTTCTTTCTTTTCTGCATAATTTTCTTACATTAGGGGACAATGTGTTTGAGTGGGGGGGGTATTTAGGTTTTATTTTATTTAGGGATATTAATCCAATTTTGATGGGAAGTTGAAAAAATGATGCCTTTGAAAATTCTTGGTTTCATGATTTTTTTTTTTGGCTAAATGTTTAAAAGGTTAAAGTTAAAGATTGATAATTAATGCTAAATTGCAGAATCTGTTTGACGCTTAATTAGTTAATGCATGATGAAAACTAAGCCATGATCCATAGTAATTGATTTGAATTGAATTTGTGATACATGAGTACTTGAATATGAGAAGCATGCTTATTTGGCTAAGTTATTTGTGGAGTTGTCTATGTGCACTGATTTCATGACTTGGACCTGTTTAACCTGCTTATGTTGTTGCAGAACCTTGTGGAGAAAAAGTTGAAAATTGATGAATGAAAAGAAGAGAAAAAAAGAAAAACGAAAAGAAATATTACGATTGAAAAATCTGCTTCATTTTCCATTGTACGAATTAACTGGGTATCCAAGCCTTAGGAAGCATCGGTATTCACGCTGAAAAGTGTGATGGATAAAATCAGCTTGACTAGTCGACTTTTGTGGCCTTTGTTGAATAAGTAAGCCCTAGCCTCTACACCCAGTACCCTAAGACCATCTGGTTTGGGAGTCGTTGGTGGAAAGTTTACTACATGGGTAACACTGAAAAGCCTAAGAAAATGAGACATTGCACATGTCAAGAAAAGAAAAGAAGAATATGAGAAAAGCAGAAAAATACATTCATCTGTGCTTAAGAGAAGGTTCTATGAAAAAAAATGAAAAGCAAGGAAAATCTATTTTGAGTTGTGAATCAATGTGCATGATTTTTGTTCCATGGTAACTAAGTTGAGTAAGTGTCTGGACTGTAAGAAAGTTGCTTATGTGGATCCGTTTCGATTTAATGAAATTCATTGGTGAAATAGTAAGGTTGTTAGTTGTGAGTAAATTGATGAGGCATTGATTAGAATTTTGTAAGTTTAATGTTGATAATCATGATTTGTATCTTGAAATCTTTTGATATGATGGTTGAATAGAATTTTTCTAGAAATCAAACTTTTGGTTTACACGAGGACATATAAAAGGCTAAGTGTGGGGGAATTTGATATGTACATAAAGTTCATCGATTTTGATTCCTTTACGTTTAGTTTTATTGCATGTTTTATTGTTAACATGTGCTTAATTAAGGTGTTTTCTTTATTTCAGGTTGAAAAGGAGCTTAAGTGATGATACGGGACGATTTGGAGCTAAGCAAAAGCAAAAAGAAGAAAATTTGGAAAACTGCAATATCCACCCCTGCAGATTTGTTTGCCCAAGAAACTCCGCCTCAACGGATTGACACTCTAGAGCTTAGGAAAAAGGAAGTCCGCCACGACGGACTCACAAGGAACAAAATATCCGCCCTGGCGAATTTGGCAAAGAATCTGTGCAATCTAGGATTTTTGGAAAGTTTCTTAAAGCAGATTTTGGCAGACTTCTACATGGACTTGGATTGATATTTCTATTAGATTTAGGATCTTTTTTAGACTGAGATTTATCTCCAAATTTGATTCTATTTCGTTATGGAAACTAGTTGTGATTTGTAATTCCTTTTAGGATTTAGGTTTTTAGTTCACATATAAAAATGAGGAAATTTGGGAAAAATATAGTTTTGATTCTTCAAAATGATGTATATGTGATGTTTTTGTATATGGAATGGTGTATAGCATGCTTAATTCCAAAGTTTTAGATGTTGAAGTGTAGTGAAATTCTGTAAAATTGGGATTTTTGGCCAAAGTAGAGTCTGTTTTCGAGGTTCTCGCAAAATCGAAGTCTCGGTGCATCGCATGGACACGCCTGCCAAGGCCTTACACAAAGATTTTGAAGCTGGGCGCTGCTGATAGATTGAACAGTGTTATCGGGCGCAATATCATGCATAAGTAGCCAACATGACAATGAAGTCTACTTAATTGCAGGTCGTGCGTAACGGACTTGGGTTAGTTTAGCATGCATGTTAAGGATATTAAAACATAACGTGGATTACAATAACAGATTGCAAGGTGTTGTAATACAAAGTGTAAAAGAGTTTTAGGTGATTGTTAATTGAGTTATATAATGAAACTAAAAGTGATGTTTTCGAAAGTTAGAAATGGACGAGTAAGTTATGTTGGCTCGTAATGCGATTTCAGATTCGTTAAGTATGTTAACCTAAATGGTTAGGTGCTAGGTTAGGGTTATGACCTAAATGATGGTTTAATACCCATAGTTTTTTTTTTTTTTTTGCTAAATTGTGAGTATTAAATAAATAAAAGAAATAGGAAACACATCTAGGGGCATACCCCGCGAAAGAGCTAAAGCAGCTACATCAGAGACAAGCCAATGATGCACTTGCTATAACCAAAAGCTATAACTGCCAACATCTAAGGTTTGGATATTTTAGCGTATAAGAACTAAAATCTTTAATCAATACAATTTGCATTTAACAATCCTAACACATCTTGAACAAGAGCAAGAGAAAGATTAGGGGTTCACCATGGGATCGTTTATGCGCTCATTCCATACTTTATAAATAACAAGTAGCCAAGCAAAGCTTTATAATCCGAGATGACATGAGGTCCATTGGAGAATGTTTGTGGTGAATAAGCGGATCCCACCAAAAGGCACACCAAACCCATGCCATGAACAAAGAAGCACCATCCAAGCAAATTGCCGAGAGAAGGCAGACAAAGAAAAGGTAAAAGAAGAATGATTGGGCGTGAGAACATAGACAAATGAGGAGTCCGGCCACCATGTCACCACCTCTTATGAAGGCCAATGTAAGAAGAAAGAAAAAGGGGACCAAGGTTGTGCCAAATAAGTTTGAACCAAGGGACAAAGTGGTACCCTCACAACGTAATAGATGTCCATATATGAGAAGCTTTGATCAAGAGACGCCTTTACGCCCAAATTAATTTGATCCTGGACCGAGAGAAGGCGGCCAGTGGGTGATGTAATTTCTCCTTCATCCGCATAAGGCTATGGTAATTTGATCTAGGAGGTCGCCATGAGCAAAGGTATGATGATGTCATGACTTTTGGCGGTAAAAGGCAAACCGAATTTGAGACAATAGGGTCTATGCGATGGCAAGCCGTAGGCGATTGTCTAGCCAAGGATCTTGCCATAAACCGATGTTTCGCCGCTTTCTACTTTATATGTAACAAAATTTATGGCTAAGCTCCTAAGGTTCGTAACTTTGCGCCAAATCCAGAAGCATTAGATGGAATATGAGTAGTCCAAAAGTTGTGCTTCAAGAGTAGAGTTTTGTTAACCCATTGAGCCCAGTAAAGAGGAACTTTTGAAACCGATAATCCGCCATAGGTGTAGCATAACTGCGTGCTTTGTTCCATTCAACAACTTTTTAATACCTAATCCACCTTCCGATATGGGCAAGGTGACACAGGCCCAAGAAACCTTTGCACCATATTTATCAAGTGAGGAGCCCTTCCAAAGAAATCTAGAAAAGAAGTCGCTCAATTTGCTTGGTTACCGATTTGGGAAGAACAAAATAAGGCACTAATAAGATTGAATAGCAAATAGAATGGATTTAATGAGTTGCAACCTACCCGCAAGAGAGAGAAATAGTTAGCCCATGATCGAATTCAGATAATGATCTTTTGAATTAGGGAAAGCATTCCACCGAGGATAGCTTTGAAGTAATGAGGGGAACTCTAAGAATTTGACAGGTGAAAAGAGCCTGTGCCTATATTGAGGGATGAAAGAATGTTAGCGACCATATTAGGAGAGATGTTTGCAAGGAAGCACTGACTTTTGCTGTGATTTATAGCTAGGCCAGAGAAGCTGGTAAAGGAATCAAGGCTATGCTTTAGGAGGTTGACCAAATGCATGTCACCATGACAAAAGAGAAGGAGGTCATCCGCAAAGCAAAGGTTTGTGATTTTACATGCCTTTGTTCTTCAATGGAATGAAAAATTTGGAGAGGAAGAAGCTTTATCAAGTAGAAGAGCTAGGACTTCCATGACTAATACAAACAGGTATGGAGAAAGAGGGTCGCTTCATGGTAATACCTTGTTTACCTTGGAAATAGCCACATAGTGACCATTAACTTTAATCGAGAACATTCGTAGAAATGCAACTTTCGATCCATTGAATGAAAGTAGTAGGATAGCCAAAAAGAGTCGAGCATCAAATAGAACTCCCATCAAACAGAGTCAAGGCTTTTCTTCAAATCGATTTTAACCAAGACATCTAGAGGGGCCGTAAGGTCTGTGATAGTTTTCGTAAGAGCTTTGGGCTAAAAGAATGTTGTCACCAATTTTACGTCCCGGAATGAAGGCGACTTGAGAATTGGAGATGAGGTCGGGAAGAGTGGCTTTTAAGTCTAAATTTTCGCTAATATTTTGGATATACATTTATAGATGCAGCAGGATATTCGGTAAGTCACCCATAGAGGAGGGTTTGGGACTTTAGGAATAAGAGCGACAAAGAATGGCATTGGATTCTTTAAGCATATGACCATAGATGAAGAATGATTGAACGGCTTTGACAAAATCAGCCCCACAAAGGCCCCCAAGAATGAAGAAAGAAGTTCACGCTGAAGCCGCCAGACTGTGGACTTTTGTTTCTCCGCATGCCTTTAAGAGTAGAAAGAATTTCTCCGAGTAACAATTGTCGCAAGAGAGGGAATCAAAGTGGATTGATACGCTTTGTGATCACTTCAACTAGGACACCTGACCTGGATAAGGGAGAGATTTTGGTGCCCAAAAGATTTTTGAAGTAGCCACCGCGAGTGGACTTAATCGCCTGGATCATTAGTCAAAACTCCCCGATTATCCTCGATCGCAAGAATCTTATTTGAATTCCACCGACTTTTGGTTTTGGCATGAAAGTATTTGGTGTTTTTATCCCTAAGGAAAGCCACCGAATTGGATTTTTGTTGAAAAATTGCTCTTCTATGGTAATAGCATCCCATAAATCCTTGGTAAGTTTCCTCTCCAAGATCCAAATTATCCAGGGATATAGGAGCATTAGAGCAGTTGAATGGTCATTCAAGAGCATGAAGAGCTTGGCTAGCCATTTTAACAATTGTAGCAAAGCAGAGCCATGTTGCTTATTCAGATCAATGAGGGCTCGTTTGGTTCTCCAAGCTTTTCCGCAAGAACAAAGAGAGGGAACCAATGATACAAGCAATTCCATGCTTGGGAAACCACCTCCTCGTAGCCATCCAAAAGAATAAGGTGGTTGAAAAACCGAAAAGGCTTGAACGATTTGGGAGAATGGAGACTTGTAGAGTAATAATAGCACGGGGTTATGATCCGAGAAACCTCTAGCCCCAAAAAAGTAGCTGTAGAGAGAGAGTCATTTGAGTGAACCATTCGCATTCCCAAGAGCTCATCCAACTTATTTACAAATTTGAGAATTCCTCCAAGTGAAGTGAGGACCAACTACTCTAATGTCATCCAGCCTCGATTGTTCAAGACAAAGTTTAAAGTCGGACATGCCACCACCAATTGTCGTTACCCCTCGTGATTCGTCAAGACCGCAAATTTCATTAAAATCCCCAAAACACACCATCTCGAATCGATGGACTTTGCAAGGGTTGTAAGATCATGCCATAATCGCTTACGCCATACGGAGTGTTAAGACCATAAACGATAGTAACCAAAAAGATATCATGAGATCCAACCAAAGATAATTCACAATGTATAAGTGGGAAGATCTCAACAACACATTAACAATAAAAGAGAAGGGTTCCAACCAACCCATATTCTACCATTATCATGATAATCATAATTAAAAAGTCCAAGCCCAATTAGCAAAAGTTTAGAGGAAATAGCCCGAGATTTGTGACATTTGACTCTAGTTTCCACAAGGCCAACAAAAGATATATGATTGTCTGGATAAAAAGGCATGAACATCACTGCTTTTTGAGACTTATTTAAACCTCTAACATTATAGGAACATATCTTAGACATAAAAGGATAAAGATTTAGGATGGGGAGTTTCTCCCCCTGCCATTGTTTCTCCTTTTAGCAGAAGGAGAACCAAAAACCTCAGCTTTTGCTTTCGCTTTTGCTTGCATCTTAAGGTCCCCGCCTTCCTTTTCGCCGATGATTTTGAGCTTATCAAGAAGAGGGTTAAGAAGAGGGCGTAGAGTTGCAATCTGGGAAATGCAATCGGGATCGTGGATCACCCAAGGTGCAAATTGGTTACCCCAAGTCACAGGAGATAGAGAGGAAGGATCCAAAGAAGTAGAGGGGGGCTCCAAGAGTGGGGGGTTTTTCTGGGAAACAACAGTCCAGCCCTCTTCAGAAGGCACAAAGGGTTTCATAGCAGCAGCAGAGGTAGAGGGACCAGGGCCAACAACGGCTTTAGTGGAGGATTTTGGTACCCATTGATAATTGGAGTTCAGACATTTAATCAAAGAGTGACCAAAGGTTTTGCAAACCGAACAAGAGGGGGGTTTGTTCTGGAATTCAACAGTGACTTCCACTAAGCGTTCCTCGTGCTCATCTTCATTCAAGATAATAACAGGAAGAGAACGCGGCAAAGGGGCTGCAACATCAATTTCCACACAGATCCGAGCATAAGGAAGTGGGTCCAGTCTTTCCGTGACTTTTCCCAACTAATTGCTGTTGCGATTGTAATGATATGTGTAGGGTAATTGGATATTATTTTACACTTGTGTAGCTTGCAAACAAGGCAATATTGCAAGTGTAAAACAACTTATTTTACACTTGTTCCTAAACCTTAACTCTTTATATTGAGCAAGCTTTCTAACTTCATTCTTTTCATATTGAATGCATGTTCCTATTCCTAAATTGTTATTGTACAAGTTCCTAAAATTCTTGTAAGGTTGAGCAAGCCTAGTTTATCTTGAGTACGTTTGTGCAAGCTCTTGTAACCTAATTCGTTACATCGAGCGAGCTTTACTTTCCTTATTATCATTCGAAGCATATATTGTTCAAATACATTGGTTCATAGAAGATTGTTCTAAACTCCTTTGGATATAGCACTTTGCATGTATATCATGTTATTCAGTTATATATATATTGTTGATGTCCAAACTTTGACTTTAATAGCCTTGTTCAGTTATACATTCTCGTATTAAACCTTTATTGATGGAAGTTGAATAGTGTTCTAAAATTCTAGAGACACTGATAAGCTAGTTCCAAACTAAACTTTCTTTAGTGCGAAAATTCTAAATTCAAACTGAGACGAACAACCCTAAGATAGGGGATTTTTGTACGTGTAACGTTTAGATGTTTGTGCACAATACATGGTACAAAGGGCTGATCCCCCTAAGTACGTTAATAAGGGTCTGTATAGTCTTCAGACCCTCAGACATTGATTTCGAACTTGTTTTCTATTCTTAATTCACAAAACAAGTTCATTATTGTTCAGCATTCGTTGTTCATTTCCATGTTGTTATTATTACTACTTCATATATCATTGAGCAATTGTTTGCTCACTCTTGCATTTAACACTGCAGCTAAAGTTGAGAAAGTTGATGAGCCGTCTACTAGCAAAGGAAAGGGCAAAATGTCCAAATGTTGAAGACTTATGAGAATTTTATGAATTATGTTAAAGACTTGTTTTTAATATGTGATGTATTCCGCAAACTTATGTAATAATTTTTAAGGTTAGATTACCTGGGATTTATTTTGAGATGATGATGTAACCCTTTAATGGGAAAGATGATTGTTTAAGTTATTTAAATTGTGTCTTTATCCTTTGTGATGGGTAGTTAGATATAATAGTTTTGATAAGTGAGCACCAAATCCTGTGAGAATGAAGTACCTGAATTTGGGGGTGTCATAGGTTGGTATCAAAGCTTTAGGTTATGAACCTTAGGTGGGGAAACCTTAGGAAGTAACCTTTAAGGAAACAGAAAACATAGAGGTGTTTAACTTTTACCGAGTTTTAAGGAATGGGTTAAGGTATCCATTGAAGTTAAATAATAAAAGACATTATGTGCTATGTGTTAATAACTGTGCTCGCGAGTATCGGAAATGTTAAGTAAGACTTAAAATATTTTGTTGTCAGGATGTCTAACGAAGGAGGATCCAGTCTAGCTAGAGAGGTGATACCTCAGGTACCTAGAGACGACGAACCCCGGGATATTCACATAGTACGGGAGCAGTTGATCAAGGAGGATGAGCCTGTGACCGATCCCGAGTAGGATATAGAGGAGGATGATGAGGAAGAGGATCCTGAGGAGTTTCCATCAAACTCCATAACAGCGGAGATGTATGACGCTTTGTATGACCGTAACATAGAGTTACAGGACGAGGTTGAAAAGCTGAAGGAGATGGTTGAGATGCATCATGCTTTGACAGAAGCGTAAGGATGCGGAGATTCAGGAACTTGATTTAAAACTTGGAAACACTGAGTGGGATCTAGTTCATACCAAGGGTCAAAGATGAGGACTTGTTAGCGAAACTAGAAGATGAAGACCGATATGGAGAAATTGAAAGATGATTTCAAGGAGGAATCACTAAACGCGCATTTGAGCGAGAGGATGCTTGGATGAAGGCGACTCAATGTGCGCACTGCGTCCGAGGCTAAGGTTCAAGTGAAGAAAGCCAAGATGAAGGAGATGGAATATGCTTTTAATTAATTGGCGATTGATAGGGCCGTGATTGAGTCTATTATTACCCACCTCGGTTTGAGAGTTCGTCGTGGTTCGTGATGGATCGCATAACGACGATCGTATCATGGAGGAAGAGCGCCGGGAAACCTTACAACGCCTTAATATGTCTAGATAATAATAATAATAATAATAATAATAATAATAATAATAATGTGTGGTTAATTATGTGAATAATAAATTGTGAATCCCTTTATTTTGAGATAAATAAAGGGATAGTATGAGTATGTAATCCCGAAACTTGTCTAGTTCAGAAAGTTAATGTTGATAAGCTGTTATGCTATCTTTATCATGTTTTAAAACTTTATGAATGAATAAAATATCAAAGTTTATTTGAAATGTTATGTGTTATAGCTTTAGTCTCTGGAATGTTTAAGTTAAACTTTAAATACCCAAGAAGTTGAGTAATGAGCTAATAAGCATATATTTTAACAGTAAAATACCTCCTGAAGAAGACAACCACGCCAACAAGCACCTCCGAGGGCTCTACTAATAATAACAACGAGACCAACGCTAATCCCGGTTCAGCAGGTTGGTAGCTCGTTGACGGTGCACTTCATGAAGTCAACTGCAAGCTCAAGTCACGACTTTCAAGGAATTTAAAGCGGTTGGACCGCCAGAGTTTCAAGGGTCTATGAATCCAGTGGAAGCCCAAACCTGGATCATGGAAATGGAGAAGGTGTTCGACGTTGCTAGAGTTAACGAAGATCAGAAGACTGCGTTCGCAACGTTTATGCTAAAGTCTAAAGCTAGCTACTGGTGGCAAGCAAATAAGGTTCGTGGAGGACAAGGAGTGATAGCATGGGATAGATTTAAGGAGATGTTCTTTGAAATGTACTTTCCAGCGAGTTCTCGGAATCAGTTGGAAGTGCAATTTCTGGAGTTGAAGCAAGGAACGATGACGATGCCGGAGTATGCTGCGAAGTTTAACGAGTTGGCAAGGTTTGCCACATATCAAGTCAATACTGATGAACGTAAAGCAAGAAGATTCGAACAAGGATTGAAGCCCTGGCTTTACAGCAAGGTTTCAATGTTCCAGCTGAAAACATTTGCAGCTGTGCTGGAAAAGGCAATTATTGCGGAAGGTGGAAGCGATGCCTTGACCAAGTACAACCAAGAGCAGAAGAAGAAGAAGAAGAAGAAGAAGAAGAAGAAGAAGAAGAAGAAGAAGAATGAGAATGAGAATGAGAATAAGGCTAGTGGTAGTAATGTAGGAAGTAATAGTCAGAAAAGGAAGTGGAGCGAGAATTCAACTGCGGGAGGACAACAAGGAAGTCAGCAGAAGAAAAAGTTTGAGGCTTGCGCAACTTGCGGGAAGAACCATACCGGGGTATGTTTGAAGGGAAAGCGGGTGTGTTTCAACTATGGTCAAGAGGGACACATTGCACCGAACAGTTTTAGTCCAAAGAAAGGAGCATGCTTTACCTGCGGTTCAAAGGATCACATGGGTCGTGATTGTCCCAAGAAGCCAGCGGGAAGTACAAGTGGTGGAAAAGGAAACAACAACGGTGGTGGTGCATTGACTATCACTGGACCAGCACAGTCAAGCCGACCTACTGCGAGGACTTTCAATATGACCGTGCAGGATGCTGTACAGTCTAAGGATGTGGTGTCAGGTATCATTCCGATTAATGGTATTAATGTTTATGTACTATTTGATTTGGGTGCTACTTGTTCATTTATATCCGATGAATTTGCTCAAAACTTAGATTTGCCTCAGGAAGAATTAGAATTTCCTTTAAGTATAGAGATTAAGTAATAAGGAAGTGATTCTTGTCAGATACATATATAGGAATTGTAAAGTGGTTATAAAAGGTCACGAGATGATGGTAGATTTGATACCAATTAGACTTGGTGAGTTTGATGTTATATTGGGAATGGATTGGTTATTCAATTATGGAGCAGTATTTGATTGCCAAAGGAAGTGTGTTAACCTTATGACTCCGTCAAAGGTTGTGTTCTTTGGCAGCAAGTCACCTCGACAAGCAAGTTATACATTCTCGTATTAAACCTTTATTGATGGAAGTTGAATAGTGTTCTAAAATTCTAGAGACACTGATAAGCTAGTTCCAAACTAAATTTTCTTTAGTGCGGAAATTCTAAATTCAAACTGAGACGAACAACCCTAAGATAGGGGATTTTTGTACGTGTAAAGTTTAGATGTTTGTGCACAATACATGGTAGAAAGGGCTGATCCCCCTAAGTACGTTAATAAGGGTCTGTATAGTCTTCAGACCCTCAGACATTGATTTCGAACTTGTTTTCTATTCTTAATTCACAGAACAAGTTCATTATTGTTCAGCATTCGTTGTTCATTTCCATGTTGTTATTATTACTACTTCCTATATCATTGAGCAATTGTTTGCTCACTCTTGCATTTAACATTGCAGCTAAAGTTGAGAAAGTTGATGAGCCGTCTACTAGCAAAGGAAAGGGCAAGATGTCCAAATGTTGAAGACTTATGAGAATTTTATGAATTATGTTAAAGACTTGTTTTTAATATGTGATGTATTCCGCAAACTTATGTAATAATTTTTAAGGTTAGATTACCTGGGATTTATTTTGAGATGATGATGTAACCCTTTAATTGGAAAGATGATTGTTTAAGTTATTTAAATTGTGTCTTTATCCTTTGTGATGGGTAGTTAGATATAATAGTTTTGATAAGTGAGCACCAAATCCTGTGGGAATGAAGTACCTGGATTTGGGAGTGTCACAGGTTGGTATCAAAGCTTTAGGTTATGAACCTTAGGTGGGAAAACCTTAAGAAGTAACCTTTAAGGAAACAGAAAACATAGAGGTGTTTAACTCTTACCGAGTTTTAAGGAATGGGTTAAGGTATCCATTGAAGTTAAATAATAAAAGACATTATGTGCTATGTGTTAATAACTTATGTGCTCGTGAGTATCGGAAATGTTAAGTAAGACTTAAAATATTTTGTTGTCAGGATGTCTAATGAAGGAGGATCCAGTGTAGCTAGAGAGGTGATACCTCAGGTACCTAGAGACGATGAACCCTGGGATATTCACATAGTACGGGAGCAGTTGATCAAGGAGGATGAGCCTGTGACCGATCCCGAGGAGGATATAGAGGAGGATGATGAGGAAGAGGATCCTGAGGAGTTTCCATCAAACTCCATAACAACGGAGATGTATGACGCTTTGTATGACCGTAACATAGAGTTACAGGACGAGGTTGAGAAGCTGAAGGAGATGGTTGAGATGCATCATGCTTTGATAGAGCAGAAGGATGCGGAGATTCAGGAACTTGATTCAAAACTTGGAAACACGGAGTGGGATCTAGTTCATACCAAGGGTCAGCATGAGGACTTGTTAGTAGTAAACGAGAAGATTAAGACTGACATGGAGAAATTGAAAGATGATTTCAAGGAGGAATCAGCTAAACGTGCACGAGTAGAGGATGCTTGGATGAAGGCGACTCAACGTGCAGACCGTGATGAGGCTAAGGTTCAAGTGAAGAAAGCCAAGATGAAGGAGATGGAATATGCTTTTAATTCGGCGATTGATAGGGCCCAGGATTGAGTATTATTACCCACCTCAGTTTGAGAGTTCGTCGTGGTTCGTGATGGATCGTAGAACGGCGTATCGTATCATGGAGGAAGAACGTCGGGAAGCCTTACAACGTCTTAATATGTCTAGATAGAGATAATAATAATAATAATAATGTGAATAAATAAATCCCTTATTTTGAGATAAATAAAGGGATAGTATGAGTATGTAATCCTGAAACTTGTCTAGTTCAGGAAAGTGAATGTTGATAGCGGTTATGCTATCTTTATCATGTTTTAAAACTTTATGAATGAATAAAATATCAAAGTTTATTTGAAATGTTATGTGTTATAGCTTTAGTCTTGGAATGTTTAAGTTAAACTTTAAATACCCAAGAAGTTGAGTAATGAGCTAATAAGCGTATATTTTAACAGAAAATGCCTCCTAGAAGAAGACAACCACATCAACAAGCACCTCCTGAGGGCTCTACCAATAATAACAACGAGACCAACGCTAATCCGGTTCAGCAGTTGGTAGCTCTGTTGACGGGTACACTTGCGAGTCAACCGCAAGCTCAAGTCACGACTTTCAAGGAATTTAAAGCGGTTGGACCGCCAGAGTTTCAAGGGTCTATGAATCCAGTGGAAGCCCAAACCTGGATCATGGAAATGGAGAAGGTGTTCGACGTTGCTAGAGTTAACGAAGATTAGAAGACTGCGTTCACAACGTTTATGCTAAAGTCTGAAGCTAGCTACTGGTGGCAAGCAAATAAGGTTCGTGGAGGACAAGGAGTGATAGCATGGGATAGATTTAAGGAGATGTTCTTTGAAATGTACTTTCCAGCGAGTTCTCGAAATCAGTTGGAAGTGCAATTTCTGGAGTTGAAGCAAGGAACGATGATGGTGCTGGAGTATGCTACGAAGTTTAACGAGTTGGCAAGGTTTGCCACATATCAAGTCAATACTGATGAACGCAAAACAAGAAGATTCGAACAAGGATTGAAGCCCTGGCTTTACAGCAAGGTTTCAATGTTCCAGCTGAACACATTTGCAGCTGTGCTGGAAAAGGCAATTATCACGGAAGGTGGAAGCGATGCCTTGACCAAGTACAACCCAGAGAAGAAGAAGAAGAAGAAGAAGAAGAAGAAGAAGAAGAAGAAGAAGAAGAAGAAGAAGAAGAAGAAGAATGAGAATGAGAATGAGGCTAGTGGTAGTAATGTTGGAAGTAATAGTCAGAAAAGGAAGTGGAACGAGAATTCAACTGCGGGAGGACATCAAGGAAGTCAGCAGAAGAAAAAGTTTGAGGCTTGCGCAACTTGCGGGAAGAACCATACTGGGGTATGTTTGAAGGGAAAGCAGGTGTGTTTCAACTGTGGTCAAGAGGGACACATTGCACCGAACTGTTTTAGTCCGAAGAAAGGAGCATGCTTTACCTGCGGTTCAAAGGATCACATGGCTCGTGATTGTCCCAAGAAGCCAGCGGGAAGTGCAAGTGGTGGAAAAGGAAACAACAACGGTGGTGGTGCATTGACTATCACTCGGACCAAGAGACTGATCAAGCCGCTTCCATCGCGAGGACTTTCAATATGACCGTGCAGGATGTTGTACAGTCTAAGGATGTGGTGTCAGGTATCATTCCAATTAATGGTATTAATGCTTATGTACTATTTGATTTGGGTGCTACTTGTTCATTTATATCCGATGAATTTGCTCAAAACTTAGATTTGCCTCAGGAAGAATTAGAATTTCCTTTAAGTATAGAGATTGCGAATAAGGAAGTGATTCTTATCAGATATATATATAGGAATTGTAGAGTGGTTATAAAAGGTCACGAGATGATGGTAGATTTGATACCAATTAGACTTGGTGAGTTTGATATTATACTGGGAATGGATTGGTTATTCAATTATGGAGCAGTAATTGATTGCCAAAGGAAGTGTGTTAACCTTATGACTCGTCAAAGGTTGTGTTCTTTAAGCGACTAAAGTCACCTCGACAAGCAAGTTATCTGACGGTGATGCAAGCCAAGAAGTTGTTGAGACAAGGATGTGTAGGATACTTAGCCTACATCATCAATACACAGAAGAAGAGTGCGAAGTTGGAAGAGATACCGATTATAAGAGATTTTGCAGACGTATTTCTAGACGATTTGCCGGGTCTTCCGCCGGATCAACAAATCGAGTTTGTGATTGATTTACTACCAGGAACGACCCTGATATCTAAGGCACCATATAGAATGGCTCCGGTAGAGATGAAGGAGTTGATGGTGCAATTGCAAGAATTGCTCGATAAGAAATATATTCAGCCGAGTGTTTCGCCATGGGGAGCACCGGTGTTGTTTGTTAAGAAGAAAGACGGATCGATGCTACTCGCATTGATTCTGAGAGAATTGAATAAGGTCACGATTAAAAATAAGTATCCATTACCTAGAATCGATGACTTGTTCGATCAGTTGAAGCGAGCGAGATATTTCTCGAAGATAGACTTGAGAAGTGGTTATCATCAATTGAAGGTGAGGCCGGAGGATGTACCAAAAACAGCGTTCAGAACTCGGTATGGTCATTACGAGTTTCTGGTTATGTCTTTTGGTTTAACTAACGCACCTGCAGCGTTCATGGACTTGATGAACAGGGTGTTTAAACCATTTTTGGACAAGTTTGTGGTGGTGTTTATTGATGATATACTGGTGTATTCCAAAACCAAAGAGGAACATGTGGAACACTTGAGATTGACGTTGGAGACATTGAGAAAAGAGTAGTTGTACGCTAAGTTTTCAAAATATGAATTTTGGTTAGAATGTGTATAGTTTCTCGGGCACGTTATTGATAAGGACGGAATTCAGGATGAAGACTGCGAAAAGATAAAACAGAAAATATCTGAAGGAGAGGAAAACAAATTCAAAATCGATTCGGAAGGGTTACTTCGGTTCGAAGGGAGAATTTGGGTTTCGCAAGTACAAGATGTTAAGGAGGAAATTCTGAGTGAAGCTCACAATTCAAGATATTCGATTCACCCTGGAAGTACAAAGATGTACCAAGATCTTAGACATCATTTTTGGTGGCCGAATATAAAGAGGGATGTGGCTGAGTGTGTGGCGAAATGCTTAACGTGTCAGAAAGTCAAAGCTGAACATCAAAGGCCAAGCGGATTGTTACAACCGTTGGAGATACCAGAATAGAAATGGGAGCATATCACAATGGATTTTGTGGTAGGTCTTCTAACGACCCAACAAGGTTACGACGCCATTTGGGTGATTGTTGACCGACTGACGAAGTTGGCACACTTTTTGCTAATCAAGCTTCGATTTACCCTAGATCGCTTAGCGAAACTATACGTGAAAGAGATTGTATCAAGACATGGTGTACCAGTGTCCATTGTATCAGACAGAGATCCACGCTTCACATCTAATTTCTGGAAACGATTACAAGAGTGTTAGGACACAATGAGAATGAGCACGCAGCACCATCCTCGAGTAATCGAACGGACGACAAAGTGAGAGAACCATCCAGACACTAGAGGATATGCTCAGAGCGTGTATTATGGATTTCAAGGGAAATTGGGATGACCATCTACCATTGGTAGAATTTGCTTATAATAATAGTTATCACGCGAGTATTGGCATGCCGCCTTATGAAGCGTATATCTGGCAGAAATGCGTAATCCGTTATGCCGACGCGAGGTAAGTGAACGCCGACTCTTGGGTCCGAATTGGTACATGAGATCGTCGAGATCATCAAAGTGATTCGAGCAAGATTAATAGCGAGACAAGATGATGCGGAAGAAATATGTCGATCAAGATCGACAAAATTGGGAATTGATGTCAGTAGTTATGTTTTCTTGAAAGTGTCTCCTGGAAGGGAAAATTCGATTGGCAAGAAGGGAAAATTGAGCCTCGATTTATAGGACCTTTTGAAGTGTTTCGCCGAGTCAAGAAGTGGCATATGAGATAGCTTTACCTCCGAATTTGGAGCATATTCATAATATTTTCCATGTATCAAAGATTAAGGCCATATAAGTTTCGATTATAAACATGTTATCGAATATGAGCCCTTACAGCTTGAGAAAGAGTTATCATATGAAGAAGTTCTGCTCAAATTGTTGATGAGTAAAAAAGCAATCTTCGAGGAATAAGGTGATACCTTCCGTTAAGGTAATCTGGAGGAACCACAATGTCAAGAAGAAGCTACACGGGGGAACTTGAAAGCATTATGATGAAGAATTATCCTAAGTTGTTTGCTTGATTTTGTATAGCGATTCTCGGGGATGTAATCTTGTTAAGGAGGAAGAATGTAATCTAATAAATTTTTTGAGTTGTGATTCTCGGGGACGTAATCCTTTTAAGGAGGGAAGGATGTAACGACGAGAAATTTATAATTTAATTTAAATATTTATGGAATTAAATAAATATTTTAAATAATTTATTTATTGAGAAAAATAAATAATTAATGAATTGTGGTGAATCAATTTAGTAACTAAATTGATTAGTGTAAATTAAATTGAGTAATGATAATTTTATTTGAAGGATTAAATTTAAGGAAATAATTAAATTAAATCAATTGCTTAATATTTCGTAAAATAATTAAGCTAAATAAATTGTTTAATTTAATGGAAATAAATAAATTAAATAAAGTGGACGTGTCTAATTTATTAATTAAATTAGATGTATAATTATTTATTAATTATAAGTATAATGATAATAAGATTATTATTATTATATAAGTTATTTAAATTAACTAAACTAAAGTTATTCAAATTAATCAAATTAAAGTGTGACAAGTAGTAACTATATAATATAATAATATAAAAATAAATTAGTTTATGGGATTTATGTGGTAGCCAAACAAGGCCTTGTGGCCTTTGGCTAATCCTAACTAACGTCTTTTGTTTTTCTTTAACGGATGAATACGTGGCTTACCATATTAGTTTTGTTTCGCGTCTTATTTTTTTTCTAAAGCTTCATAACATAGAGATACAGAGAAGAAGAAAACACAAAGTATTGAGAGTGAGAAATGAGAGGGTAATCTTTGAGATTTCAAGAGGAAGGAGAGGATTGCTAAACCTTGTTATCATCTTTTGCTAGCATATAATAAATGTATAAACTATTTCTATTTTTACTATTAGTTTAGTGGTATATATATGTATATTTGATACAATTTGAAAATCACGTGAATTGTGATGTATATATGTTCATATAAAATTGCAAAACTCTGTTTAATTATCATGTAAACTTGTTATTTGTTATCAAATTCATGAGAAATTGGGTTTGAGGAAGAAAATGAAATCACAGTGTTTATGTTCATATAAAGTAGCTTAGAAAGTACCAAATTTCTTGTCCAATATGTGTTGTAATCTGTAATTTGTTATTGGATTGTGATAATATGTTAAGAAACGAAAGCGGCGGATTTCGAATCGTGTCAAATGATTAAGAAATGAATTTGTGGTGATCGAATTCGTTAAAAGTATAAAAATGAGGAAATTTGGGAAAAATATAGTTTTGATTCTTCAAAATGATGTATATGTGATGTTTTTGTATATGGAATGGTATATAGCATGCTTAACTAGGATATTCCAAAGTTTTAGATGTTGAAGTGTGGTGAAATTCTATAAAATTGAGATTTTTGGCCAAAGTAGAGTCTGTTTTCGAGGTTCGAAAATCGAAGTCCGGTGCATCATGTGGGCACTTGTTGCGGCGTCATGGTTGTTGTTGTGCAAGTGTGTGACAAAGATTGGGCGCAGACGCTTGGCATCACACGGGTATGATAACCACTGTGTATTCAAAGTGCCATGTGAGTAGCCGATCCATACGACAAATGAAGTCTGCTTAATTGCAGGTCGTGCGTAACGGACTTGGGTTAGTTTAGCATGCATGTTAAGGATATTAAAACATAAAGTGGATTACAATAACAGATTGTAAGGTGTTGTAATACAAAGTGTAAAAGAGTTTTAGGTGATTGTTAATTGAGTTATATAATGAAACTAAAAGTGATGTTTTCGAAAGTTATAAATGAATGAGTAAGTTATGTTGGCTCGTAATGCGATTTCAGATTCGTTAAGTATGTTAACCTAAATGGTTAGGTGATAGGTTAGGGTTATGACCTAAATGATGGTTTAATACCCATAGTGTTAATATTCATACAACTAATTGTTGTTTTTTTGCTAAGTTTGTTTGTATACTACAATTGCATAGGGGCATACCCCAAAAACTTTAGAAAGATCATCATGGGACACGACTCATGAGGATAAGCCTAAAGACAAAACTAGAACAAAGCGAAAGAACAAGGAACAAGAGCCACCATACTAGAAAGCAAATAATAAATCAATACAACCATACACAAGAGTCTAAGCCTACAACAGCCAGGAGAATAAAAGTACCAAAGCAAACCTAGCGTACCACTATAACAAAGAATATTGAGCACATCGAGGCCAAGCAGACAGGGACCAGCAACAGGGCCAAACCGAACCCATAATCCACTATACCAAGAATTATAGATGGTGGAGGTATGGGCAGCCGTGTGGAACTTCAAGGAGGAAGAGAGTCGGGCCTTAATCACAGCAATAATATCACGGGCTAACACCAGGGGTGGTATCTTCAAGTTGTTATGAACTTTAGAATTCCTGTTAGTCCAAATTTTGTAGACTGTCATAGCAAAGGATAACTTTAAAATTTCAGTCAACATGAAATCACCCCTAAAATTCAAGATGTACTCCACCAAATTGTCCCAGTCTAGAGGAAAACCAGTCCAATTCCCGAAGGAAAAGACCGAAGATAGGACAATGGTGGAGAAGGGACAAGCAAAGAAAAGATGGGGGAAGGACTCAGCAGAGAGCTCGCACAAGGGGCATATCAAAGGAAGGAAGCTAGAGTAGGCCGAGAACAAGTCATTGGTTGGGAGTCTTCTGTGAAGGGCCAGCCATAAGGTAAAGGAAAACCGGGGAACATGCATGGAATGCCATAAAAGACTAGCCCATGGGACAGAGGGAGCTCTGGAACGGATGGAGTCCCAAATAGATCTAGCCTTCAAGGAGGTAATAGGTTGGTTATCCCAAAGGATGAGGTCATCCCCATCATTAGGGAGAGGGATGTCAAAGAAAAGATTACGGAAGGTTTGGACCTCATGGTGATTACTAAGGGGAAAGGACCAGGAGCCCATATCAATGATGCTAGAGACACGAGCCGTAATAGGGATCCGAGAGTTGGATAAGAGATCCTCAGAAGGGTTTACCGGCTGGCCAAGGAGGCAAGGGTCATGCCAAAGACTAAAGGTGCTACTGAATTCATAACGAACAGAAGCAATAGTTGGACCAAACCGCCGAGAAGAAGCCGAATCGCCACTTAAGGTTTAACCGCCGAATCGCCATGGAAGCTAAATTTCCAACCCAACCCCGGGTTAAAACCAGCGTCCCTCAAAGATCCTCAAGACAAGAGGTTGAACTCAAGGGTCGAACCATATAAACCGAACTCGAAGTCAAAACCAAGATCCCCAGGCGTCCGAGGACAAGATGTCGAACCGAACCGAACCAGATGCTAAGCCTGTGTGTCTTCAGGACCTTTATCGCCAAGAAGCCGAACCCGAAGAATTTGATCAAACATAAGGCAAAGAACACAAAGAATGACCACACAAGCAGGCACTCCAAGTCCGTTAAGCCAAACCGGTCCACAACACTCCCGACACGCGATTAGATCTGTTGTCCCTAAGCCAATTCTGATGAGTATTGGCAATAGTTGGTAGCTTTGAGAAAGGATGAATTAGTAGATAATCTAGATTTAATGATACTAATCACATCAAGAGCAAGACATCTTGGAGGAATGAGTGTCCCATTGTGAAGCTTTTTGTTTCTGCTTCCCATATCTTATAGAAAAGAAACAAAGAGAGAGGTGAGGATATGTTTTGATAATTTCCTCCTTGGAAAGATGATATAAAGTCATTGAGTCCAAATCCAATCCAGGGGTAATGAGAGCCATCCACCCGGTTGGAATGTCGCTTTTATAATAACAGTGGAGTATTCACAGATGAAGAAAAGATGTGAAAAAGTTTGTGGTGCTTGTTGCATAGTTGGCATTGAAGGTCCTTCTCAGATAGGCTCAAGTGATGTCATTAGTTTGGAGCTTTCCATGAAATCCAAGCCGAAAGCATGAAAGAGTATCTCGCACGACGTGCGGTTATATGCAGAATTGTGTGCCACCGAATGTACTGCTTTCGATCCTCGATGCTTCCCCAAATATGTCTTGCTTTAATGCAATTGATATCCATTGAGCCCAAAAGATACAAATCCATGGATGCAAAGGGAAAGGGAACAGATTGTACTAGTTGCCGGAGGAGAATTACCTCATGATGGTTGGATAAGGGAAGATGCCAGGAGGAGGTATTCATAATGTCCCTGAATTTGAGAGCAAGGTACTGCTGGGGTTAATGGCAGAACCATTGAGCCAGGGATCGTACCAAAGATTGAAGGTTTCTCCAGAGCCAACAACGTATTCAAGGTGCTGAAGAGCAATGGGCCTGAGCTTTAGTAGTTGTCTCCAAATCCATGAACAATCAGTGGGGATTTCTATCTGCCAAACAGATTTCCCAAGAAGAACAGTGGTCTGCACCCACTTAGCCCATAGTGATTTAGTGTTAATCTACAATACATGGGTTAGATGTAGTAGAAGAAGGGCTTTATTCCAATCCAGAGACTTTTAATGCCCGCACCCTTCCTCAGTAGGGAGTGAGATGTTATGCCATGCAACCTTAGCACCTAGGGAGTAAGGGAGGTTCCCTTCCAGAGGAATCGACAAAGAATAGATTGAATGGCTCTAATGACTGCTTTAGGCAATAGGAAATGAGTACTCCAATACGATTGTATTCATGAAGAGCATGATTTTATGAGTTGGACCCTACCGAGAATAAGCAAGGCGAGCAGGTCCATGAAGAGACTCTTTGTGTGATTGTATGAATCAGAGGAATACAATCTTGGTATGAAAGCTTAGAAGAGATGAGGGGACACCCAAAATACGGTGGGGAAAGTACCATGAGTGAAGCCCAGAAAGATAGGATGGAAGCTTTTGTTTTGAGGGGTGGTCGCCGCAGTTAGAAAACATTGGCTCTTATGAATATTAGGAATGAGACCAGGAGAAGAGGGAGAAGGAATGGATACATGAATGTATTATGGAAATGGTTTGAAGGTTGGCATGCAGAAGATTAAGATGTCATCAATTGAAAAGGAGATGAGATATGTCGGCTGGCTTTAGTGCGCCAAATGGTGAAGATACCTGATTGTTTTGAACCCCATTGAGTTTAAGGGAGAGCATTTCCATTACTAGCACAAACAAGTAAGGAGAGGGATCACCTTGCCTTTAGGCCTCGAGTACTACCAAAGTATCCAAAGAAGGGAACCATTGACCTCGACCGAAAACATAAAATGAAATGCAGGAGTAAATCCAAATGCCTAGGAATTGAGAGGGAAAATGGAAGGATTTAAGGGTGCCCATTAAGAAGTCCCAATTTATCGTGTCAAACACTTTCCTTAAGTCAATTTTTAAGGCACAGCGAGGAGGAACAAATTTCCGATGGTAGTTTCGGAATAGCTCCTGGGCAAGGAATATGTTGTCGCTTATGCTTCTTCCTTTGATGAAAGCAGACTGTGCCTTATCAATAATAGAGGGGAGGACCAATTTGAGTCTGTCAGCAAGAATTTTTGATATGCACTTGTAGATTGTATTGCAACATGATATTGGTCTGAAATCAGACATGAGAGAGGGATTTGAGCACTTTGGGATAAGAGCAATGGCAGAATTTACACCTCGAGGCATTCGGCAGGAAGAAAAGAAGAATAGAACGGCTTTTGTGAAGTCTTCACCAACAATATCCCAACAGTGAGTGAAAAAATTCACGTTAAAACCATCCGGGCCTGGACTCTTGTTTCGCTTCATACCACTAAGAGCTTTGAATACCTCAGTAGCTGTGATAGGAGCCGAAAGGATGGCAGCTTGAGAGACAGTTATGTGTTTGGTAAGGAGAACTCCATAATTTTCAAAGTCAGCTGAAGGAGGTAGGTGCTTGTAGTTGAACAAATCTTTGAAATAATTCACATACATTATTTTCAACCTCCCCGCCTCGAACCGGATCATGGGAAGAGCTATAAATAGAAAGGATTTTGTTTGTGTTCCACCTACTTTTCACCGATTGAGAAAAATTTGGTATTTCTATCCCCTCAGAAGCAAGCCGTGTAGCCCTAGATTTCGGTGGATAAGAGTTTCCTCTAGAGCCAAGGAATTCCAAAGAACCTGGAGGCAGCTCTGCTCCTGGGAGATGAGATCCGGATCGAGTGGCCTGGTTGGAGAGCAAGGATTGAACTCTGTGAAGGTTTGAAGTTGCTTCCTTAACAGAAGATGATAGATTTCCAATGGATTTATTGAAGGTAGCTAAGGCTCTTTTAGTTCTCTTAAGCTTGGCAGTCAGGATATGAAAGGGGTTACCTAGGTCGGGTTGCATCCAGGCAGAAGATACACATTCATGAAAGCCATCCAAGAGAATCATGTGGTTGAAGAACTGGAAAGGCTTCCTTGACCTTGAAGCAGGAATGCCAAGGTTAAGCATGACAGGAGAGTGGTCAGACATTCCTCTGGGGGCAAAGGTAGCTTGGGCAAGGGGAAATGAGTTGAGCCATGATGCATTTCCCAAAGCTCTATCAAGCTTTTTATGGATTGGATTTTCAATTTGGCAGTTCCACCAAGTGTAGAAGGGACCAATGCCCCTAATGTCAACCATTTCAAGGTTCTGCAGGCACTCTTTGAAATCCTCCATACGTAATCCCAATCGGTTTCAATCCTTTCGCTGGTTTCACTAAGGTTGCTGATAGCATTGAAGTCACCCAGGACACACCAATTGAGAGAGGAACTAAGAGAGGATAGTTCAGCCCATAAGTTCTTCCTTTCAGATATAGAATTCAAACCATAGATAAAAGAACCCAAAAAAGTACATCATTGGCTAAATGCTTGATGTTGCAAATGAATAACTTGGGAGGATACAAAAGGATATCCACTTGCGGATATTGGGGTTCCAACCAACCCAAATTCTGCCATTATAGTGGTAATCATAGTTATAAAACCAAGTCCAGCCTTCCTACAAATATTATTGGAGATTCTACTAGTCAGATGTCGCTTGACTCTGGTTTCCAATGCACCAATGAGGGAGATACTATTATCTAGAATTAATCGCTTAACATAATTTCGCTTTGGCTTTTTATTAAGACCTCTAATATTATATGTCGCTAACATTAACATAGAAAAATAAGGGAGTAGTGGTTAGAAGGAGGTTTTTCCCCCACGGCCCTTGCCTTTGTTCCACGCTTAGCATCTTGAGAAGGGTCCACCCTGGATCTTTGCTTATGCTTGAGTCCTTGCCTCCTTCTCATCTATAGCAATTAGCTTGTTTAATATAGGCGCTTTATAGGGGAATCCAGATCGGAGAGAGAGCATCGAGACAATAGCATTTGCAATGGGGAGAAGGAGTTAAAGCGAGGCCAAAATGGGAAGAGAAGGCGCCGGGGTTATTTCCAACTTTGGCACCCTGGGAGACAAGCATCAGTCATTTGCATGAGTACCAAAGATGTGGATTTTTGACAAAGATCGGAAGCAGGAGGAGGAAGTAAGGGCGGTAGTCAAGTGTCAACAGTGTGGGAGCAGATTCAGTTGAGCATTTGTTCGGGCACCCATTTAAAATTGGATTTGGGGCATTTCAAAGGAGAGTGGCCAAATACTTTGCAGGGAGGGGCATGATGGTGGCCTACTACGGTATTCAACACTAACCGGACAATAATGTCTTGTAAGTTTCTTAGTTAAGAACAACAACATTGATAGAGGAAGGAAAGGAGAATGAAGCTTGGACTTCAATGCAGACTCTGGCAAATTGCATTAAGTCATGTTTGGAAGTCATTTCATCTGTAAACAGAGGCCTACCTATGACACTAGCAAGGTAGCTAATACCCTCATCAAACCAGTAGGAAAGAGGGATTTGGCTAAACTTTACCCAAATGGGAATTTTGAGCTGATCAGATTTTGAAAATACAACTCCTTCTTTCCAAGGTTGTAGAACAATCACTTTTGAGGCGAAGTGCCATGGACCCGAGGCAAGGACATTGTCTCTAGCAGAGAAAGATTTGAATTTGAAAATATAGTAGCCTTTCACATGGAGAAAGACACTTGTGAGACCCATGTTGCCCCAAAGGCGTTTTTGGCAATGGGTTCAACAACCTTGAAGGGGATGTTTGAGTGCAAGAAATAACCCACAAGGCTAGAAGACCGAGCTGATTTCACGTTTGAGCACATCACTGGGAGGTTTAACTAGAATCGGACCATCTTCTGGATAAGGGAGGTGGTAGGAAAGAGAGCGGGAAGGTTTTAGGAGCTAGTAGAGACCACCTCACACTAGGATTTAGGTGGACCAGGTTCAAAAGAGGGTTTTCACCTTTCAACGGGAGATGCAAAGAGTTTAATAGCAGCCTATACAGAGAGGAATAGGGTCTAGAGGTTTGCCATGATAGATCGGCGTAAATGAAAGCAAGCAAGGCGCCAGAAGTGCAAAGAAGTTTTTGAGTACTTCCAATAGACATCTTGTGGGCACGACCTATATTTGCTAGTTTCCCATCGTAAACAAAAGCGTTGATATCACTAGCAGAGAGTCCATGCGCCAACAAGCGGTCCATAAGATTCGCATTTTCTTTCTTTCAATTAAAACATCCTCTCGATCCTTTTGAGAGAAGTGCAGTACTTTGAAGATCTCGTAAACATTAGATGTAAGAGCTTGACCCAAGTTGCTTTCTATCTCATTTGCTAATGAGGTAGAGTCTTGAGCTTTGATCAACAAAGAATGAGATTTGGGTCCGATTCTAGCATTGCAAACGAGTCCACGTTGAGGGATAGGTCGTGGAGATGACCACAAGATGGGCTTTGAAAGCACCAAAGGAGAGGAAAGAGAAGGAGAGTTTTGGTTTGAGACACCAAATTCAAGAAAGAAATCCCAGAGACAGAGCTGTGGAGTTTCCAGTGAGAGAGATGAGAATGGCTAACCATGGGAGTGAGGTGGTAGACGACGGAGGAGAGAATGCCGGAGTGGAGGAACTCAGAAGCAGGAGGATGGAGGAGTAGAAACCGTAAAGGGTAAAATGTAAAAGTTTGGTAAGGACCCGAGAGGTAGGTGAGGTTGGCGGGAGATTAAAAGGAAAGAAAAAGGAAGTTAAGCAGTAAGGAGAGAGAATGGACGGGAGAGGTGGTCTAAAATCCTAGTGAGAAGGGAGAACAAAATCTAGAGAGAGAAAATCTCCCATCTCGCCAAGATCGACATCCCTGGGTTCGGTTTTGTGGTTCAAAATCTTGTCTTCTGGACTGGGATGCCGGGTTTCTGGGGTTTATTCTTATGGTTCGGCCTTGAGGGTTTCCTCTTGTCTTGGGATTTATGGTTCGCTTGTGGTATCCTATTGGCACTCGTAGTTCTTCCATCATCCTCTTCGCACTCCTGCTACAGATTCAAATTTCGGTCTTCGGCTACATTCTTTTTTGTCATCGGATTCTTGGATTGGGTTTAAGATGTTTAAGTTCCTCATGCTTGTTTTTACTATTGTCTGCCTGGTCTTGCTCCCGTGTTCTTTCTTTCATTTGGCTTGGTTGTTAGTCTTTGTTGTCCACTTTGGGGTTGTCCCATGGTTCTACCAAAGCTTATGGGGTATCCTTAGCAATTGTATTATCTCTTTCCTTTCCAATATACAAACAAACTTAGCAAAAAAAAAAAAGACTAAAGGTGGTACCATTGCCAACCTTATAGGTAAGGAAGTGGCGAGCGAGAGGTCTAAGGTTGAGAATCTTACGCCAGATCCAGAGCAATCAGAGAGGAATTCAATGTGCGAAATTTCTAAGCTTGAGAATTGACTTTTGAACCCATCTACCCAAGAGGAGGAAGGGATGGGGAGATTCCTTAGGAGGTGAAGGAGAATAAGAGCCAAGTTCTAGTCTGCAGATGGGTTCTTGAGTCCTAGACCTCGAGTGGGGAGAGATAAGTCTTTCCAAGAAACTCCGCCCCGTGACATTTAGGACCTTCCAAAGGAATCTACATAGGATTGATTGATCGAAGCACGAGACGTTGGGAGAATGAAATGGGCCAATAAGATTGAATTTAAGTTCGAATTTGCTTGAGTCTTCCAGAATAGGAGAAGGGGCGAACAGTCCAGGAAGAAACTCTAGTCGTGATCCTTTGGATTAGGGGAATGCAATCCAATAGAGTGAGCTTAGTAAAAATAAGGGGAACCCCAAGAAATTTGATAGGCAGGACACCTAGGGGAAACCCAAGCAAGGAGCTAATGTTATCCTTCACCACATCATCGACATTAGACAGAAAATAGTGACTCTTCAAGGCATTCGGTATAAGTCCAGAGAACATGGAAAAGGACTGGATACAAGAGTGAATGATATACATTATCGTGAAGACACCATGGCGGCGAGAAAAGCAAAAGGTCATCAACAAGCGAAGGTGAGTGATATTGCAAGCTTGGATCACCGATGGAATTTGAAATTAGGCAATAAAGTTTCCTTGTTCAAAATCATATAGAAGGCTTCCATGGCAAGACGAAGAGATAAGGAGAAAAGGGTCCCCTTTTTCCGACCCCTAACACCCTGAAGTAACAAAGCGCACCATTAACTTTGATAGAAACATATAGGCGTAGTGATGCAAGAGTGAACCCAATTGATAAAAGTAGGAGGAAATTTGAGGAGACGAAGCAGATCAAAGAGGAAGCCCCAATCAAGAGTGTTGAATGCTTTCCGAATATCAATCTTAAGAGCACACCGGCAGGACCTAAGGTCCTATGGTAATTGCGTAAAAGCTCTTGGGCAAGCAAAATGTTGTCACTAATACTCCTACCCGAGATGAAGGCCGATTGGGCATGATCAATGAGAGAAGGGAGAATTCTTTTGAGCCTATTAGCCAGGATCTTAGAGATGCACTTGTAAATGGTGTTGCAGCAAGAAATGGGTCTGAAATCAGACATTAGAGAGGGATTATCTGACTTGGGAATGAGAGTAATAGCCATGGAGTTGATCCCACTGGGGAGATGACCAGAATTGAAGAAATAATGAACAGCCGAGGTGAAATCCGGACCAATAATGTCCCAACAATGAAGGAAAAAGTTGATGTTAAAGCCATCTGGGCCCGGGCTTTTGTTCTTCTTCATGGACTGGAGAACCGAAAGGATCTCAGAGTCAATGATAGGAGCATTTAGAGAGGAGGATTGCAGAGGAGAGAGTTGTTTGGTGATGAAAGGTTTAAGCTCATCATAACCCGGGTAAGAGTCATGAAATGAGCCCAACAGCTCCTGAAAGTAGGAAACAACAACATTCTGAATGCCAACTTGGTCCACAATCAAGTCGCCTGAATTGTCGGTAATGGCCATAATCTTGTTGTGGTTTCATCTACTCTTGATGACATTAGCAAAATACTTAGAGTTTTTATCACCTTGGGCAAGCAAATTGGCTCTAGATTTTTTGCATCGTGAGGATTCTTCAAGAGCAATAGCTTTCAAAGGGACTTGTTGCAAATAGATTCACTATTTAAGAAGAGCGTTCAAGGGTCATCATGGAGAGGATTGAATGGCAACCACTCTAGTTAAAGGGTGCACACATTGTTAAAGAGGTCACGATGAGAGGAGTTCAAGGCAATTAGGGCCTTCTTTGGTTCGCCAGCTTCTCCGAGAGGATGAACATAGGATTGCCACAAATATAAACATTCCAAAAGGAGGAGATAGTAGGAACAAACCCTTCCGGATCCAAAGATGAAATTAAAAAATTGAAAGGCTTGTTGACTTTATGAAGATGGAGTCCATAGGTGTTAAAGATACTAGGGTTGTGATCGAAAACCCCGAGGCCCCAAATAAAGATGTGAATTAGACATGGAGCAAAACCAAGAGAGTTACCAGAACTCTATCAAGTTTCTCAAGATCTAAGTTATTAGTCCGACAATTCCACCAAGTGAATTTAGGACCAATGGTCTTGATATCCTCGACCCCAAGATCGCCAAACAATCATTGAAATCACCATACCTTGGTCCCAAGAAGAATCACCCCCATCGATTCGTGAAGTTTGGGATCTGAGTTGAAGTCACCAAGGATGCACCAAGCAAAAACCGGATGATGATGGAATAGAGATCATGCCATAACTGTCTCCGCTCAACAGCAGAGTTGGACCCATAGACAATTGAAACAAGGAGAGGGTGACCGCCAATGACAGGGGATAATTTGCAGTGGGAGAGTTGGGCTGATTGAAAGCAAACTTCCACCCTCCAAATAAGGGGATCCCATCCGACCCAAATTCTACCATTCGGATGATGGTCATAATTGAAGGCCTAGTCCCAGTTGCGGCAGATAGCTTTAGATAACCTGGCAGCGTTGGGAGCCTTGACTCTGGTCTCGATGAGACCAGTAAAGGATATATGGTGGGACGCCAAAAAGTTCCTGATAAAGGCCTGTTTAGGCTTCTTATTTAGTCCCCTAACATTATAAGGACAAAAATATGTCTGGATAAGGTGGGGATTTAGTTAGAAAGGGGAGACCCCCTAGGACCCTTGTTCCTTTTCTTTGAACTGTTGATAGGTTCCTTGCCATGACGAATTTTTTGCTTGAGGTCTCTATAATCTTTTTCGTCAACCTGCTTGAGTTTGTCTAGAAGAGGATTGGGTGGGATGGGAGAATCGATCTCGGCGTCAGGAATGGCTGAATTAGAGAATGGAGAGAATGCATTGGCAGTAGGCGAAAGGGAAGAGTGGACAGGGGATAAGCATTTGGGCCCCTTAAGAACGGAGGTCCAATCATTATGGAGGTCATGGGGAGGTGGGGGGGTAGGGGGGCAAGAGCAGGGGAGTTAGGGGCTGGAGGATCACCCACATGCATGGAAGAAGATCAGAGGATTTGATAAAGTCCACTCCCTCTTGCCAAGGCTGAAGGATAAGAAGCTTGGAGGCAATGTACCAAGGACCGGAGGCTAGAACATTGTCTCTGGTCTCGAAGGCTTCCTCTGATCTTCTTCCATGCATGTGGGTGATCCTCCAGCCCCTAACTCCCCTGCTCTTGCCCCCTACCCCCCACCTCCCGTGACCTCCATAATGATTGGACCTCCGTTCTTAAGGGGTCCAAATGCTTATCCCCTGTCCACTCTTCCCCTCCGCCTACTGCCAATGCATTCTCTCCATTCTCTAACTCAGCCATTCTTGACGCCGAGATCGATTCTCCCATCCCACCCAATCCTCTTCTAGACAAACTCAAGCAGGTTGACGAAAAAGATTGTAGAGACCTCAAGCAAAAAATTCGTCATGGCAAGGAACCTATCAACAGTTCAAAGAAAAGGAACAAGGGTCCTAGGGGGTCTCCCCTTTCTAACTAAATCCCCACCTTATCCATGACATATTTTTGTTCTTATAATGTCAGGGGACTAAATAAGAAGCCTAAACAGGCCTTTATCAGGAACTTTTTGGCGTCCCACCATATATCCTTTACTGGTCTCATCGAGACCAGAGTCAAGGCTCCCAACGCTGCCAGGTTGTCTAAAGCTATCTGTCGCAACTGGGACTGGGCTTTCAATTATGACCATCATCCGAATGGTAGAATTTGGGTCGGATGGGATTCCCTTATTTGGAGGGTGGAAGTTTGCTTTCAATCAGCCCAACTCTCCCACTGCAAATTATCCCCTATCAATGGCGGTCACCCTCTCCTTGTTTCAATTGTCTATGGGTCCAACTCTGCTGTTGAGCAGAGACAGTTATGGCATGATCTCTCTATTCTGTCATCCAGTTCTGCTTGGTGCATCCTTGGTGACTTCAACTCTATATCCCAGCTTCACGAATCTGATAGGGGTGATTCTTCTTGGGACCAAGGTATGACTGATTTCAATGATTGTTTGAGCGATCTTGGGGTCGAGGATATCCGGGCCATTGGTCCTAAATTCACTTGGTGGAATTGTCAGACTAATAACCCGATCTTCAGGAAACTTGATAGAGTTCTGGGTAACTCCTATTGGTTTTGCTCCATGTCTAATTCACATGCTGTATTTGGGCCTCAGGGGTTTTCGGATCACAGCCCTAGTATCCTTAACACTGGACTCCATTTTCATAGAGTCAACAACAAGCCTTTCCAATTTTTTAATTTCATGCTGGATCTGGAAGGGTTTGTTCCTACTATCTCCTCCTGCTGGAATGTTTATATTCGTGGCAATCCTATGTTCATCCTCTCGGAGAAGCTAAGGCGAACCAAGAAGGCCCTAATTGCCTTGAACTCCTCTACTGGCAACCTCTTTAACAATGTGTGCACCCTTTAACTAGAGCTGGCTGCCATTCAATCCTCTCTCCATGATGACCCCTTGAACGCTTCTCTGTTAAATAGTGAATCTATTTGCAACAAGTCCCTTTGGAAAGCTATTGCTCTTGAAGAATCCCTGCTGATGCAAAAATCTAGAGCCAATTTGGCTTGCCCAAGGTGATAAAAACTCTAAGTATTTTGCTAATGTCATCAAGAGTAGATGAAACCACAACAAGATTATGGCCATTACCGACAGTTCAGGCGACTTGATTGTGGACCAAGTTGGCATTCAGAATGTTGTTGTTTCCTACTTTCAGGAGCTGTTGGGCTCCTTTCATGACTCTTACCCGGGTTATGATGAGTTTAAACCTTTCATCACCAAACAACTCTCTCCTCTGCAATCCTCCTCTCTAAATGCTCCTATCCTTGACTCTGAGATCCTTTCGATTCTCCAGTCCATGAAGAAGAACAAAAGCCCGGGCCCAGATGGCTTTAACATCAATTTTTTCCTTCATTGTTGGGACATTATTGGTCCGGATTTCACCTCGGCTGTTCAATATTTCTTCAATTCTGGTCATCTCCCCAGTGGGATCAACTCCACGGCTATTACTCTCATTCCCAAGTCAGATAATCCCTTTCTAATGTCTAATTTCAGACCCATTTCTTGTTGCAACACCATTTACAAGTGCATCTCTAAGATCCTGGCTAATAGGCTCAAAAGAATACTCCCTTCTCTCATTGATCATGCCCAATCGGCCTTCATCTCGGGTAGGAGTATTAATGACAACATTTTGCTTGCCCAAGAGCTTTTCCGCAATTACCATAGGACCTCAGGTCCTGCCCGGTGTGCTCTTAAGATTGATATTCGGAAAGCATTCAACACTTTTGATTGGGGCTTCCTCTTTGATCTGCTTCATCTCCTCAAATTTCCTCCTACTTTTATCAATTGGGTTCACTCTTGCATCACTACGCCTATGTTTTCTATCAAAGTTAATGGTGCGCTTTCAGGTTACTTCAAAGGTGCTAGGGGGCTGAGAAAAGGGGACCCCCTTTCTCCTTATTATCTCTTCGTGCTTGCCATGGAAGCCTTCTCTATGATTTTGAACAAGGAAACTTTATTGCCTAATTTCAAATTCCACTGGCGATCCAAGCCTTGCAATATCACTCACCTCTGCTTCGTTGATGACCTTTTGCTTTTCTGCCATGGTGACTTGCACTCGGTGTCTATCATTCACTCTTGTATCCAGTCCTTTTCCATGTTCTCTGGAGTTATACTGAATGCCTTGAAGAGTCACTGTTTTCTGTCTAATGTCGATGATGTGGTGAAGGATAACATTTGCTCCTTGCTTGGATTTCCCCTAGGTGTCCTGCCTATCAAATTCCTTGGGGTTCCCCTTATTTTTACTAAGCTCACTCTATCGAATTGCATGCCCCTAATCCAAAGGATCACGACTAGAGTTTCTTCCTGGACTGTTCGCCCCCTCTCCTATTCTGGAAGACTCCAACTGGTTAAATTCGTTCTCTTTGTCATTCAATCTTATTGGGCTGCCCATTTCATTCTCCCAAAGTCTGTGCTTCGATCTATACAATCAATCCTATGTAGATTCCTTTGGAAGGGTCCTTCCCTCCTATGTCATGGGGCCAGAGTTTCTTGGAAAGACTTATCTCTCCCCCACTCAGAAGGAGGTTTAGGACTCAAGAACCTTACAGACTGGAACTTGGCTCTCATTCTCCTTCACCTCCTTAAGGTCATCTCCCCATCCCCTTCCTCCTCTTGGGCCAGATGGGTTCAAAAGTCAATTCTCAAGCTTAGAAATTTCTGGCACATTGGAATTCCCTCTGATTGCTCTTGGATCTGGCGTAAGATTCTCAACCTTAGACCTCTCGCTCGCCACTTCCTTACCTATAAGGTTGGCAATGGTACCACCTTTAGTCTTTGGCATGACCCTTGGCTCCTTGGCCAGCTGGTAAACCCTTCTGAGGATCTCTTATCCAACTCTCGGATCCCTATTACGGTTTGTGTCTCTAGCATCATTGATATGGGCTCCTGGTCCTTTCCCCTTAGTAATCACCATGAGGTCCAAACCTTCCGTAATCTTTTCTTTGACATCCCTCTCCCTAATGGTGGGGATGACCTCATCATTTGGGATAACCAACCTATTACCTCCTTGAAGGCCAGATCTATTTGGGACTCCATCCGTTCCAGAGCTCCCTCTGCCCCATGGCCTAGTCTTTTATGGCATTCCATGCATGTTCCCCGGTTTTCCTTTACCTTATGGCTGGCCCTTCGTAGAAGACTCCCAACCAATGACTTGTTCTCGGCCTACTCTAGCTTCCTTCCTTTGATATGCCCCTGTGCGAAGCTCTCACGAGTCCTTCCCCATCTTTTCTTTTGCTTGTCCTTTCTCCACCATTGTCCTATCTTCGGTCTTTTCCTTCGGGAATTGGACTGGTTTTCCTCTAGACTGGGACAATTTGGTGGAGTACATCATGAATTTTAGGGGTGATTTCATGTTGACTGAAATTTTAAAGTTATCCTTTGCTATGACAGTCTACAAAATTTGGACTAACATGAATTCTAAAGTTCATAACAACTTGAAGATACCACCCCTGGTGTTAGCCTGTGATATTATTGTTGTGATTAAGGCCTGACTCTCTTCCTCCTTGAAGTTCCACACGGCTGCCCATACCTCCACCATCTATAATTCTTGGTATAGTGGATTATGGGTTCGGTTTGGCCCTGTTGCTGGTCCCCGCCTCGCTTTCCCCGCGCTGGCCTCATGCGTAGGTTGTTGTTATAGTGGTCGCTTTAGGTTGCTTTGGTCGCCTTTATTCTCCGGGTCATTGTAGGCTTAGACTCTTGTGTATGGTTGTATTGATTTATTATTTGCTTTCTAGTATGGTGGCTCTTGTTCCTTGTTCTTTCGCTTTGTTCTAGTTTTGTCTTTAGGCTTATCCTCATGAGTCGTGTCCCATGATGATCTTTCTAAAGTTTCTGGGGTATGCCCCTATGCGATTGTAGTATCTTTTTTCTTACTATATATACAAACAAACTTAGCAAAAAAAAAACAACAATTAGTTGTATGAAAATTAACACTATGGGTATTAAACCATCATTTAGGTCATAACCCTAACCTAGCACCTAACCATTTAGGTTAACATACTTAACGAATCTGAAATCGCATTACGAGCCAACATAACTTACTCATTCATTTATAACTTTCAAAACATCACTTTTAGTTTCATTATATAACCCAATTAACAATCACCTAAAACTCTTTTACACTTTGTATTACAACACCTTAAAATCTGTTTTTGTAATCCACTTTATGTTTTAATATCCTTAACATGCATGCTAAACTAACCCAAGTCCACATTCACGCACGACGCAATTGCAGACTTCAATCGCTGCGGATCGGGCTATCACATGGCCGTACAAGAATATTATTGTGGTTATCAGCACACCACAGGACGCCATGGCCCAGCTTTCAAATGTTATGCTACCAAGACGACAACCAAGACAGGCGTGCAACAGGCTCACAGGCGATGCACCGCACTCAGCTTTATGTAACCTCGAAAACAGACTACTTTGGCCAAAAATCCCAATTTTACAGAATTTCACCACACTTCAACATCTAAAACTTTGGAATATCCTAGTTAAGCATGCTATACATTTCCATATACAAAAACATCACATATACATCATTTTGAAGAATCAAAACTATATTTTTCCCAAATTTCCTCATTTTATACTTTTAACGAATTCGATCACCACGAATTCGTTTCTTAATCATTTGACACGATTCGAACTCCGCCGCTTTTGTTTCTTAACATATTATCAGAATCCAATAACAAATTATAGATTACAACACATATTGGACAAGAAATTTGGTACTTTCTAAGGTACTTTATATGAACATAAACACTGTGATTTCATTTTCTTCCTCAAACCCAATTTCTCATGAATTTGATAACAAATAACAAGTTTACATGATAATTAACAGAGTTTTGCAATTTTATATGAACATATATACATCACAATTCACGTGATTTTCAAATTGTATCAAATATACATATATATACCACTAAACTAATAGTAAAAATAGAAATAGTTTATACCTTGATTATATGCTAGCAAAAGATGATAACAAGGTTTAGCAATCCTCTCCTTCGTCTTGAAATCTCAGAGATTACCCTCTCAATTTCTCACTCTCAATACTTTGTGTTTTCTTCTTCTCTGTATCTCTATGTTATGAAGCCTTAGAAAAAAAATAAGACGCAAAACAAAACTAATATGGTAAGCCACGTATTCATCCGTTAAAGAAAAACAAAAGACGTCAGTTAGGATTAGCCAAAGGCCACAAGGCCTTGGTTGGCTACCACATAAATCCCATAAACTAATTTATTTTTATATTGTTATATTATATAGTTACTACTTGTCACACTTTTGATTAATTTGAATAACTTTAGTTTGGTTAATTTAAATAACTTATATAATAATAATAATAATCTTATTATCATTATACTTATAATTAATAAATAATTATATATCTAATTTAATTAATAAATTAGACACATCACTTTATTTAATTTATTTATTTCCATTAAATTAAACAATTTATTTAGCTTAATTATTTTCCGAAATATTAAGCAATTGATTTAATTTAATTATTTCCTTAAATTAAATCTTTCAAATAAAATTATCATTACTCAATTTAATTTACACTAATCAACTTAGTTACTAAATTGATTCACCACAATTCATTAATTATTTATTTTCCTCAAAAAATAAATTATTTAAAATATTTATTTAATTCCATAAATATTTAAATTAAATTACAAATTTCTCAATCGTTACATCCTTCCCTCCTTAAAAGGATTCTGTCCCCAGAATCACAACTCGAAAAATTTATTCGTTACATTCTTCCCTCCTTAACAAGATTCTGTCCCCATAATCGCTATACAAAATCAAGCAAACAACTGAGGATAATTCTTCATCATAATGCTTTCAAGTTCCCACGTAGCTTCTTCAGCATCGTGGTTCCTCCATATTACCTTAACAGAAGGTATCACCTTATTCCTCAGTACTTGCTCTTTCTGTCAACAATTTGAACATGAACTTCTTCATATGATAAATCTTTCTCAAACTATAAGGGCTCATATTCGATAACATGTTTATAATCAGGCTTATATGGCCTTAATACTGATACATGGAAAATATTATGAATATGCTCCAGCTCCGGAGGTAAAGCTATCTCGTATGCCACTTCGCCAACTCGACGAAGCACTTCAAAAGGTCCTATAAATCTAGGGCTCAATTTTCCCTTCTTGCCAAACCGAATTTTCCCCTTCTAGGGAGACACTTTCAAGAAAACATAACTACCGACATCGAATTCATGATTTTGTCGATGCTGATCAACATATTTCTTCTGTCTATCTTGTGCTGCTATTAATCTTGCTCGAATCACTTTGATGATCTCGATAACATCATTGTACTCAATTTCGACCCAAGAGCCGACGACGCCACCTACTTTCGCCCCAAAGATAACGGAGTTATGCATTTTCGCCAGATAACGCTTCATAGGCGGCATGCCAATACTCGCGTGATAACTATTATTATAAGCAAATTCTACCAATGGTAGATGGTCATCCCAATTTCCCCTTGAAATCCATAATACACGCCCGAGCATATCCTCTAGTGTTTGGATGGTTCTCTCACTTTATCCGCTTTGATTCGAGGATGGTACGCCGTGCTCATTCTCACCGTGGTCCCCAAGCACTCTTGTAATCATTTCCAGAAATTAGATGTGAAGTGTGGATCTCTGTCTGATACAATGGACACTGGTACACCGTGTCTTAACACAATCTCTTTCACGTATAGTTTCGCTAAGCGATCTAGGGTAAATCGAAGCTTGATTGGCAAAAAGTGTGCCAACTTCGTCAGTCGGTCAACAATCACCCAAATGTCGTCGTAACCTTGTTGGGTCGTTGGAAGACCTACCACAAAATCCATTGTGATATGCTCCCATTTCCATTCTGGTATCTCCAACGGTTGTAACAATCCGCTTGGCCTTTGATGCTCAGCTTTGACTTTCTGACACGTTAAACATTTTGCCACACACTCAGCCACATCCCTCTTTATATTCGGCCACCAAAAATGATGTCTAAGATCTTGGTACATCTTTGTACTTCCAGGGTGAATCGAATATCTTGAATTGTGAGCTTCACTCAGAATTTCCTCCTTAACATCTTGTACTTGTGGAACCCAAATTCTCCCTTCGAACCGAAGTAACCCTTCCGAATCGATTTTGAATTTGTTTTCCTCTCCTTCAGATATTTTCTGTTTTATCTTTTCGTAGTCTTCATCCTGAATTTGCGCATTTTTCACTTTGTCCACCAACATTGAACTATTTCCCATCTAGAATAACTATTTCGGCTGATCCCAGTTTATTATAGCTTCAACCTTTGATGGATCTACCGAAATTCCGTCCTTATCAATAACGTGTCCGAGAAACTGTACACATTCTAACCAAAATTCACATTTTAAAAACTTAGCGTACAACTACTCTTTTCTCATTGTCTCCAACGTCAATCTCAAGTGTTCCACATGTTCCTCTTTGGTTTTGAAATACACCAGTATATCATCAATAAACACCACCACAAACTTGTCCAAAAATGGTTTAAACACCATGTTCATCAAGTCCATGAACGCTGCAGGTGCGTTAGTTAAACCAAAAGACATAACCAGAAACTCGTAATGACCATACCGAGTTCTGAACGCTGTTTTTGGTACATCCTCTGGCCTCACCTTCAATTGATGATAACCACTTCTCAAGTCTATCTTTGAGAAATATCTAGCTCCCTTCAACTGATCGAACAAGTCATCGATTCTAGGTAATGGATACTTATTTTAATCGTGACCTTATTCAATTCTCTCAGTAATCAATGCAGAGTCAAGATCGATCCGCTCTTTCTTCTTAATAAACAACACCTAAGGTGCTCCCTATGGCGTAAACACTCTTGGTTGAATATATTTCTTATCGAACAATTCTTGCAATTGCATCATCAACTCCTTCATCTCTACCGAGCCATTCTATATGGTGCCTTAGATATCGGGGTCGTTCTCGGTAATAAATCAATCACAAACTCGATTTGTCGATCCCGCGAAAGACCCGCCAAATCGTCTGAAATACGCCTCAGTAAAATCTCTTATAATCTCCAGATCTCTTCCAACTTCAGACTCTTCTTCTGTATCGACGATGTAGGCTAAGTATCCTACACATCCTTGTCTCAACAACTTTGGCTTGCATCACCGCCGATAACTTGTTTGTCGAGGTGACTTGTCGCTAAAGAACACAACCTTCGATTTTGAGTCATAAGGTTAACACACTTCCTTTGGCAATCAAATACTGCTCCATAATTGAATAACCAATCCATTCCCAATATAACATCAAACTCACCAAGTCTAATTGGTATCAAATCTACCATCATCTCGTGACCTTTTATAACCACTTTACAATTCCTATATATGTATCTGACAAGAATCACTTCCTTATTCGCAATCTCTATACTTAAAGGAAATTCTAATTCTTCCTGAGGCAAATCTAAGTTTTGAGCAAATTCATCGGATATAAATGAACAAGTAGCACCCAAATCAAATAGTACATAAACATTAATACCATTAATCGGAATGATACCTGACACCACATCCTTAGATCAGATAAAGATCCTCGCTGCGGTCATATTGAAAGTCCTCGCAGAGGGTTTCATTGACTGTGTCTTTGGTCCAAATGATAGTCAATGCACCACCACCGTTGTTGTTTCCTTTTCCACCACTTGTACTTCCCGCTGGCTTCTTGGGACAATCACGACCCATGTGATCCTTTGAACCGCAGGTAAAGCATGCTCCTTTCTTTGGACTAAAACTGTTTCGGGCAATGTGTCCTCTTGACCATAGTTGAAACACACCCGCTTCCTTCAAACATACCCCTAGATGGTTCTTCCCGCAAGTCATGCAAGCCTCAAACTTTTTCTTCTCACGACTTCCTTGTTGTCCTCCCGCAGTTGAATTCTCGCTCCACTTCCTTTTCTGACTATTACTTCCTACATTACTACCACTAGCCTTATTCTCATTCTCATTCTCATTCTTCTTCTTCTTCTTCTTCTTCTTCTTCTTCTTCTTCTTCTTCTTCTTCTTCTTCTTCTGCTCTTGGTTGTACTTGGTCAAGGCATCGCTTCCACCTTCCGCAATAATTGCCTTTTTTCAAAGACAAATGCAAATGTTTTCAGCTGGAACATTGAAACCTTGCTGTAAAGCCAGGGCTTCAATCCTTGTTCGAATCTTCTTGCTTTACGTTCATCAGTATTGACTTGATATGTGGCAAACCTTGCCAACTCGTTAAACTTCGCAGATATACTCCCAAGATCGCCATCGTTCCTTGCTTCAACTCCTTAAATTGCACTTCCAACCGATTCGAGAACTCACCGGAAAGTACATTTCAAAGAACATCTCCTTAAATCTATCCCATGCTATCACTCCTTGTCCTCCATTTAACCTTATTTGCTTGCCACCAAAGAGCTAGCTTTAGACTTTAGCATAAACGCTATGTAACGCAATCTTCCGATCTTCGTTAACTCTAGCAACGTCGAACACCTTCTCCATTTCCATGATCCAGTTTGGGCTTCCACCGGATTCATAGACCTTGAAACTCAAGGTCCAACCGCTTTAAATTCCTTGAAAGTCGTGGACTTGAGCTTGCGGTTGACTCATAGTGCACTGTCACAGAGCTACCAACTTCTTTGAACCGGATTAGCGTTGGTCTCGTTGTTATTATTGGTAGAGCCCTCAGGAGGTGCTTGTTGACGTGGTTGTCTTCTTCTAGGAGGTATTTTCTGTTAAAATATATGCTTATTAGCTCATTACTCAACTTCTTGGGTATTTAAAGTTTAACTTAAACATTCCAAGACTAAAGCTATAACACATAACATTTCAAATAAACTTTGATATTTTATTCATTCATAAAGTTTTAAAACATGATAAAGATAGCATAACCGCTATCAACATTAACTTTCCTGAACTAGACAAGTTTCAGGATTACATACTCATACTATCCCTTTATTTATCTCAAAATAAGGGATTCACAATTTATTTATTCACATAATTAACCACACATTATTATTATTATTATTATTATTATTATTATTATTATTATTATTATTATCTAGACATATTAAGACGTTGTAAGGTTTCCCGACGCTCTTCCTCCATGATACGATACGTCGTTGTACGATCCATCACGAACCACGACGAACTCTCAAACTGAGGTGGGTAATAATAGACTCAATCCTGGGCCCTATCAATCGCCGAATTAAAAGCATATTCCATCTCCTTCATCTTGGCTTTCTTCACTTGAACCTTAGCCTCAGCACGGTCTGCACATTGAGTCGCCTTCATCCAAGCATCCTCTGCTCGTGCACGTTTAGCTGATTCCTCCTTGAAATCATCTTTCAATTTCTCCATGTCAGTCTTCATCTTCTCTTTTTCATCGCTAACAAGTCCTCATGTCGACCCTTGGTATGAACTAGATCCCACTCCGTGTTTCCAAGTTTTAAATCAAGTTCTGAATCTCGTGATCCTTCGCTTCTATCAAAGCATGATGCATCTCAACCATCTCCTTCACAATTTTTCAACCTCGTCCCCAGAACTCTATGTTACGGCCATACAAAGCGCCATACATCTCTCATTTGTTATGGAGTTTGATGGAAACTCCTCGTGATCCTCTTCCTCATCATCCTCCTCTATATCCTACTCGGGGATGGGTCATGTGCTCATCCTCCTCGATCAACTCGCCTCCCGCACTATGTGAATATCCCGGGGTTCGTAGTCTCAGGTACCGAGGTATCACTCTCTAGCTAGACTGGATCCTCCTTCGTTGTAGACATCCCGACAACAAAATATTTTAAGTCTTACTTAACATTTCCGATACTCATGAAAGCACACGCTTATTAACACATAGCACATAATGTCTTTTATTATTTAACTTCAATGGATACCTTAACCCATTCGTTAAAAACTCGGTAAAAGTTAAACACCTCTATGTTTTGCTTCCTTAAAGGTTACTTCCTAAGGTTTCCCCACCTAAGGTTCATAACCTAAAGCTTTGATACCAACCTATGACACCCCAAATTCGTGTACTTCATTCTCACAGTGATTTGGTGCTCACTTATCAAAACTATTATATCTAACTACCCATCACAAAGGATAAAGACACAATTTAAATAACTTAAACAATCATCTTTCCCATTAAAGGGTTACATCATCATCTCAAAATAAATCCTGTGTAATCTAACCTTAAAAATTATTACATAAGTTTCATGGAATACATCACATATTAAAAACAAGTCTTTAACATAATTCATAAAATTCTCATAAGTCTTCAACATTTGGACATTTTGCCCTTTCCTTTGCTAGTAGACGGCTCATCAACTTTCTCAACTTTAGTCAGCAGTTGTTAATGCAAGAGTGAGCAAACAATTGCTCAATGATATATGAAGTAGTAATAATAACAACATGGAAATGAACAACTAATGTCGAACAATAATGAACTTGTTTTGTGAATTAAGAATAGAAAACAAGTTCGAAATCAATGTCCGAGGGTCTCAAGACTATACTGCACTTTATTAACGCATTTTAGGGGATCACCCTTTGTACCACATGTATTGTGCACAAACATCTAAACGTTACACGCATAAAAAATCCCTATCTTAGGGTTGTTCGTCTCCGCTTGAATTTAGAATTTTTTCGCACTAAAGAAAGTTTAGTTTGGAACTAGCTTATCGGTGTCTCTAGAATTTTAGAACACTATTCAACTTCCATCAATAAAGGTTTAATACGAGAATGTATAACTGAACAAGGCTATTAAAGTCAAAGTTTGGACATCAACAATATATATATAACTGAATAACATGATATACATGCAAAGTGCTATATCCAAAGGAGTTTAGAACAATCTTCTATGAACCAATGTATTAGAACAATATATGCTTCGAATGATAATAAGGAAAGTAAAGCTCGCTCAACCACCAGCATTTGGCGCAGCGGTTAAGGATTGATTGGGGGCGAGCCGTAAACCCGGACGTCCTTAGTTCGAACCCCGCTAGCAACAAGTGTTAAGCCAGAAATGGTCATGGTGGCTACGGTAGACTTTGCAAGTCGGGTAGCAAACCGCCTCGGTATCGGCTTCTGGGATTAGTCACCATGGATCGGAAACCCACGGTTAACAAAAAAAAGAAAGAAAAGTAAAGCTCGCTCGATGTAACGAATTAGGTTACAAGAGCTTGCACAAACATACTCAAGATAAACTAGGCTTGCTCAACCTTACACGAATTTTAGGAACTTGTATAATAACAATTTAGGAATGGGAACATGCATTCAATATGAAAAGAATGAAGTTAGAAAGCTTGCTCAATGTAAAGAGTTAAGGTTTAGGAACAAGTGTAAAATAAGTTGTTTTACACTTACAATATTGCCTTATTTGTAAGCTACACAAGTGTAAAATAATCTCCAATTACCCTACACATATCATTACAATCGCAACAACAATTAGTTGTATGAATATTAACACTATGGGTATTAAACCATCATTTTGGTCATAACCCTAACCTAGCACCTAACCATTTAGGTTAACATACTTAACGAATCTGAAATCGCATTACGAGCCAACATAACTTACTTGTCCATTTCTAACTTTCGAAAACATCACTTTTAGTTTCATTATATAACTCAATTAACAATCACCTAAAACTCTTTTACACTTTGTATTACAACACCTTACAATCTGTTATTGTAATCCACGTTATGTTTTAATATCCTTAACATGCATGCTAAACTAACCCAAGTCCGCTACGCATTTAATTCGCAATTAAGTAGACTTCATGCGCTCGCGATCGGATTACTTGCATGGGTCGCGCCAAGAACACATGGACTATCGCGCTACCACTGATGCCGCATGCCCGCTACTAAATGTTATGGGCCCACACACAACCATCGCCAGTAGCATAGTGCATCAACAATGATGCACCAGATTCGGGCTATGTAACCTTGAAAACAGATTCTACTTTGGCCAAAAATCCCAATTTTACAGAATTTCACCACACTTCAACATCTAAAACTTTGGAATTAAGCATGCTATAATCCATTCCATATACAAAAACATCACATATACATCATTTTGAAGAATCAAAATATTTTTCCCAAATTTCCTCATTTTTATATGTGAACTAAAAACCTAAATTCTAAAAGTAATTACAAATCACAACTAGTTTCCATAACGAAATAGAATCAAATTTGGAGATAAATCTCAGTCTAAAAAGATCCTAAATCTAATAGAAATATCAATCCAAGTCCATGTAGAAGTCTGCACTTTCCAAAAATCCTAGATTGCACAGATTCTTTGCCAAATTCGCCAGGGCGGATATTTTGTTCCTTGTGAGTCCGTCGTGGCAAACTTCCTTTTTCATGAGCTCTAGAGTGTCAATCCGCTGAGGCGGAGTTTCTTGGGCAAACAAATCTGTAGGGGCGGATATTGCAGTTTTCCAAATTTTCTTCTTTTTGCTTTTGCTTAGCTCCAAATCGTCCCGTATCATCACTCAAGCTCCTTTTCAACCTGAAATAAAGAAAACACCTTATTAAGCACATGTTAACAATAAAACATGCAATAAAACTAAATGTAAAGGAATCAAAGTCGATGAACTTTATGTACATATCAAATTCCCCCACACTTAGCCTTTATGTCCTCGTGTAAACCAAAAGTTTGATTTCTAGAAAAATTCTATTCAACCATCATATCAAAAGATTTCAAGATACAAATCATGATTATCAACATTAAACTTACAAAAATCTAATCAATGACTCATCAATTAACTCACAACTAACAACCTTACAATCACATGATTCCTAAGCTCATACGGTGCACCAGTTTATATGAAAAGCAGTAAGCAGTTATATATATAAAAACTGTAAATATATATATATACAGACATGATCAACCACCATGAAGCACCTCCATGGGGGACCGGAAACGTAAATATATAAAAGCGGTAAACATATATATAGAGACATGATCAACCACCACGAAGCACCTCCACGGGGGATCAGAAATGTAAATAAAGCAATAAATGCGATCAACCGCCACGAAGTAAACTCCAGGAGGGACTAAATGTAAAGAAAGTAGTAAAAACGATCAACCGCCACGAAGTAAACTCCAGGCAGGACGAAATATAAATAAAGTAGTAAAAGACCACAAAGTAAACTCCAGGCTAACAAAAATGTAAATATATATATATATATATATATATATATATAAGCTTAGAACTATTGTGATATATATCGATCCTAGCTCGATTTATCATTTCAGCAATTTGTATATATATATATATATATATTTATATATATGGACTAACATTATCGAGTTATGCCTCGATTGAGCCCGGACTTATGTCCAGAGTTTATTATTTATTTATATATATATATATATATATATATATATATATATATATATATATATATATATATATATATATATATATCTGAGACATAAATAAAACCATGGACCAAGTTCGGGCATACACACACAACACGACTCTCAATGTGAAGAAAATGTGGGCAAAGATGAAGAGAAAGGCTTTATAGTGTGTAAGAAGGCTTACAGTGGGCTGCCAAAGAAGACTTCTATAACTTTAAATGGATGAACACTCGGCTCCCGCCGATAAAAATATAGCTATATGTGAGCTAACAAGTGTTTAAAATGAGAAAGCACTCGATATGGGGTGTGTACAGAGAAAATTTGATAGGTCTTCCTCGCCTTTTTTCTCTTGAATATGGCCACCCCAAGCCCTCACCCTACAGTTCTTGTATACGAACCTAACATGAATCACTTCCCTATTCGTAATTTCTATGTTTAAAGGGATTTACAACTCATCACAAGGTATTTCTAACCTCTTAGCAAATTCATCAGATATAAACGAGCAAGTAGCACCCGAATCAAATAATACATATGCATCTATATTATTGATTGGGATAATACCTGACATTACATCTTTTGATTGCACCGCATCCTGCACCATCATGTTGAAGGTTCTGGCTGTGGGCTTATTTGTTGACGTTGGTCACGCAATAGCCAGCGCACCTCCACTAGCATTTCCCTTGCTCCCATTTATCTCACTAGACCTCTTCTTAGGGCATTCACGAGCAAAGTGATCCTTGGACCCTCACGTGAAACACACATTCTTCTTAGCTTGAGTGCAATTTGGGGCTATGTGACCCTCCTGGCCACAATTGAAGCATACTCACTTCCCCATCAAGCACAAACCCTTGTGAAACTTTCCACACGTAGCGCATGCTTCGAACTTCTTATTTTACTGGTTTCTTTGCTGATTTCCAGCTCCCCCATTCCCATTCCACTTCATCTTCAAATTGTTGCCATTTTCGCCGTTATTACCATCACTCTTAGCTTCACCTTCACTTTTCTTCTTCCTCTGCTCTTGATTATGTTTTGTTACTGCCTCGCCTCCACTTTCAGCGAGAATTGCTTTCTCCATCACCGCTACAAATGTTTTCAATTAGAACAGGGAAACCCTACTGTACAATCAGGGTTTCAGTCCCTGCTCAAACCTCTTTGCCTTGTGCTCGTCTGTGCTGACTTGATATGGCGCAAACCTCGCCAACTCGTTGAATTTTGCGGTATACTCAGACACCGACATCGATCCCTGCTTTAGTTCAAAAAACTGAACCTCTAGCTGACTTCGAACTCTTTGGGAAATAGGTCTCGAAGAACAACTCCTTAAACCTATCCCAGGTCATCACTCCTAGTCCTTCCCGAGTTTTGTTGGCCTGCCACCAATAGCTAGCCTCCGCTTTCAACATAAACGTTGCAAAAGAAGTCTTCTGATTCTCCTCTACCCTAGCCACATCAAAAACCTTCTCGATTTCCATGATCCAAGTCTGTGCTTCAACTAGATTCATGGACCCACGGAATTCTAGTGATCCGACCGCCTTGAAATCCTTGAACGTCGTACCTTGATTATGAGGTTGATTCTACAAAGCACCCGTCAGTAACGTCACTAGCTGCTGAACAGGGTTTCCTTCCACATTGTTGTTGTTTTCCTCAGTGGTTCTCCGTCGTGGTGGTTGACGTCTTGAAGCCATTTTCTGTTAAAATACACCCATTAACTTTTATTCAACCTTTTTAAGTATTATATACTTAGGTTGCACATCATAAAAGTTTATCACATAACACTTAACACTTTGAATAAATCAATAACTTTTATTCATTCATCATCTAAAAAAAACATCAAAACAATAGCATCACTGCTATTTACATTACTTTCCTGAACTATAATAGTTGCAGGACAACATCATCATCATCTATCCCGTTGGTTATATCATACCCGGGATTTACATTTCGTTTATTTCTAATCACCAATCAATTACATTCTCTACAATGTCCTACTAAGATATTACGTAGCCTTATGACGCTCCTCCTCCATAATTCGGAACATTATTCGGCGATCCAATATGTATGATGGTAGCGTCTCGAACTGAATCGGATAACCCATGACTCGATCTTGAGCTCGATTGATCACGGTGTTGAACAAGTTATTCATCTCTTCCATCTTCCTCCTCGTTGATAAGCTTCACCAGCTGATAAGCTGCATCTTCTATCTTCTTTTCCTTTTTGTAGATTCTTCTTTCAACTTGTCCTTTAACTCGCAATCTTCGCCACCATTCGCCGTTTCTTCCTTCGGTGTGGACCAACTTCTCTTCAACGTTGTTCACCGTTCTTCTCGATCCCGGATCTCATCGTCTTATGTGCCATCGAGGTCCGTTTGTTTACCTACTATCTCCTCAGAACTCCTCGATTGTGTCTTGAAGTTCCACATTGCGCCATACACCTCGCCGCATATACGGCAAAGCTGCCATCGAAGTTAAGTGGAAGCTCTTCCTCCTCATCCCCGACTATGGCAACTCCACGGGTCCTCCTCATCCATCTCTATCTCATCCTCCTCATCAGTACTCTCTCCCCGCTTCAACCATCGTGACCAACTAACTATTTCCGTGGCAATGAGTTATTCCCAAATCACCCTAATATCTCGAGGCTCCTCCTCTAAAGCCTCGACTAGATCCTCCTCCTACATTAGCCATCCCACAACCAAATTTTAAGTTTTAATTACTAATCATTACTACTCGACACTCACGAGCACATAAATCATTATCACATAAGCACATAAGTGTTTTATTACTTTCTCTTTCCTAAAACTCGATGAGAGTTTATCATCACTATATTTTCAAAGGTTACTTCCTACCTAAGGTTCATATCCTAAAGCTTTGATACCAACCTGTGACACCCCCAAATCTAGGTACTTCATTCCCACAAGATTTGGTGCTCACTATCCATACATTCATACTATCTACCCAAATAAATAATATTGAAATCAAAAAATCCTTCCCTTAAATAGAGTTACATTCGAAAATAATCCCAGGTTATCTAACCTTTAAACATCATTCAAGTGCGGAAATAAAATTTATTACATCACATCATTATTAAAAAGTCTGAGATCATCATAATAAATAAAAGTACAAATCAGCATCACTTGTACAATTTTCCCTTTCCTTTGCTAGTTGAAGGTTCATCTACCTTCTCCACTTTAGCTGCAATGAGTATATAAATATGCAAGAGTGAGCAAAACAATTGCTCACGTGATATAATAATGAATCAACATGAGAATAACAATAATAACTGCCAACGAATAGGTTCATCAAAACTGAATGGTACTCTAACAATGATAATAAGGAACTGGAATCCAAAATATGGAATATACATAACCGAGGGTCATAAGACCATGAACTATGTCCACAGCTATGCAGTAATCTTTCAACTCCAACTTTAACAAATATAAGACTATAAGGACTCTCGTACATGGGGATCACCTCTTCAGCATAAATGTATTGTGCACAAACATTTTAACGCGTTACGCGTAAGTTAACCCCTAATAATAATAGGGTTGTTCATCTCAGTATTTAGAATACAAGTCCGCACCAAAGAAAGTTTGGTTTGGATAAGCTTTCAAGGGTAATTTGAAGTTCAACGAACATCAACTAGAGGACTAGTTGAATTAACAGTGTTTGATAATCACAACAGATGTTTAACAACATAATATAGAACAATTGAGAATCATAAATGAACTGATTATACGTATTAAACTCATGCTTGAAATAACTATAGAGCATAAGTATTTAATAAAATGAAGAAAATGGTAAACCTTTGCTTGAACAATAAATAAGCTAAGGTTAGAGTCTTCCAACATTAAAAATGAAATTACGGAACGTACCATAACCAATAGCAAGCTGGAAACTAAAAACTTGCCCAACAAGGTATTAAATTCATGCAAGGGTTAAAACAATTCAATAATAGAAACGAGAATTCAAAAACTGCGTTCATTATACAATAATAGAATTTAAGAAACTTGCTTAACTAGAAACAAGTTAGAATGAGAATTTCAAATAACATTAGAGTCAAAGTTTGCTCGAATGAATCTTAAGAACAATTGACTTATTCAATAACAGTTAAGACAATAAGCTTGCTCCATCAAAGAATAAAGTTACACCATGCAATAATAGAACTAACTCAACGAAAGTGTAGAGTTAGAAAACTTTGTCAATGTAAAAAGATAGAGTTTAGAAACATGCTCAATCTAAATGTAGAGTTAGAAAACTTGCCTTAAGCGTAAGCTATAAAGTTAAACTCACGATCACTTACACATAATTTTAGAACCACAATACCTATTAGACATGCTAACATATCATAACATGTTCATTACCATACATTTCAAAAACTCTAAGTGTTTTACTTCGCAATACTTGTCTAACTTTCATTATGTATACTAAATTACCACGTAACGCGTTCTTGATTTACTAATCATTTTTTTTTTACAATTTTGAATTCATATCCACATAACATGATTCTATTAAACCTTGTTGTTACATGATTCTCACATTTCATAACCTTAAGCTAAGCTATAACGAACAACCAAAGTTTGCAGAACAAGCAAACTTCAAGTTGTTTCGAATGGGCACTTCACGCATTGCCATGAAGTTTTATATGGGGATGTCGCATGCGCCATACCACGATCATGCGGCGCGCGCAACTTTAGATCGCCTGCCACCCACGTGACTTCTAGAACTCAGTTTTGCAGAACAGAGCCACGACACTTTTCTTAAGCCAACTAACACGAGTTTCACCCATCAAACAGTGATAATAACACACAAAATTAATATACAACTATCATAGACATGATTGCTAACCTATTCAACCACTTAGCACAATTTAACAAACACTAGAACCATTTTAATTTCTCAATTTTCATGTTTTTCATATAAAACTCCAATTTTTGATATTCATCCCAAAAATCATCATTGTGAATTCATTATTTGGCCAAATCACTCCATTCCAATTAAGTTATGCTCGTATCTCATTGAACTAACATATACAAGCTTCAATTTATAATTTCACATACTAATTGGCCACCAAAATTGTTACTTTTCATTAACATATGAAAAAAATACATATGTTTCACTGTCGAAATTTTCTTCTACTGTAAACCGAAATTAGCATGCAATTATTGTTTAAACATACTTTTTAATCATCACTCTATCTAATTACCAACAGATTACGTTAAACAATTTACGGAAAGCTAGAATTCACAAAGTTTGAAACCTCACGCCATAAACTCATCCATACATATACATATATATACATAATATAGAGATTATGGAGAATTACCTTCAATTAGTTTGCACAACCTTGCTAAACACTGAATTTGCTGAGAAAATTCTTAAGGCTCCTCTCCAATTCTCTCTCAAGTTCTCTGAACTTCTTAGTTTTCTCCTCTTAGGCTAAACCATAGACTAACTTAAGAGTAAAAATCAAAAACTGAAACCTTAATACACCTAATAACTAACATCAGTTACTAAAAGAAACGTATATAATATAAATATATTATATTTATTATTTTATTTATTTTATTTATAATATTAAATTTAAATTTCAAAAATTAGAAATATCAAAAGCCCCAAGGCTTGTTTGGTAAACCATTTAAATTTTAAAGAATTAAAATACTTAAGCCTTGTTTGGCAAAAACTACTTTAAATCCTTTTTAATTTATTTTAATAAACACTTTAGTTTATAAATTATAATCACCTATTAATTATTTGGATCTCCATATCCAATATTAATCAATTAAATTAATCACATTCTATATTTTAATTAAATATCGCCTTTTATCAAACATCACAAAATTATAATTCATGTTATAATTTTATTTGATAATTTACTATACCATACCATATTAAATTATTTGCCACCATATAACACCTCATGTTATAATACAAATCTCTAACGACCATCACATCAATAATTATTTATTCAACAATAAACACCTCAAATAAATATTTATATATTTCAATAAATATTTAAAATTACAATTTAAAATTTCGGGTCGTTACAAATAGGTTGCTCGGTTGAGTAACTAAAGACACACCTTTATTACACTACAAATATAGAATTATTTTACTACAATATTATGAGTACTATAATATTGTGAGTATTTCTATTGAGTGTAATGTTACTCCAAGTGTAGATAAGGAATGAAAACATTGTTTAAGTTGATCAATTTCACAGAAAGCAGAATCAAGTCACATGCTAAGGTAAGGGATATCATTATTGTGGTACGAGAGTATCATTTTTATGGTAAAAGGAATATCATTTTCTTTCATACTCCATATTATGGTAAGATATTATTATTCGTTTATACAGTTTATCATTAAATGGTGAAAAGTCCTGAAAGGATTAGAATATCCTTAATAGTTTATTCTTCATCTATTATTATGTTATCAATTTGGACTCTGGATAATTAAGTTGAAAATCACTAAGATCTATTTTATCTTATTATTCTGATGATTTATGTTTATTCATTATATATCATTGTCATCATTCTCATGCTTATATTGTGTTGAAAGTCATCTATGGCCAGTAGTGCATAGATGGACTTGGTATGATTATGACCAAGGATTATTCGGTATAATCATGACTGTAATGTTACAAATGATGTGGTAAAAGTCATCTTTGGCCCGTAGTGCATTGATGGACTTGGTATGATTATGACCAGGGATTATTCGGTATAATCAGGATCGTAATTGAAAACACAAATATCCTTGGCCCGTAGTGCATGGATAATTCGTGGTCGTGATACTATTAAGCTGAGTCTCAGCATTATTGGTTTTACAATTGTATATCTTTGGCCTGTAGTGTAAAGATGGACTTTTGATTTACCTGATTATAAATATGAATTGGGATTTAATTATAATCTGTGGTGGTTCAGGTGAAGACAGGTGATGTGAGTTCTCTTTGTCGTGGGTATAACAAAGAACTGTTGATGAGTGTTATAGGAATGAAATATTAACGATGGACTTTTAATCTAGAGGGGATAGTAGACATTATGTTCTACTTGACTCTTCTAATGGATTGTTGATTCCACTGCTATTATGGTTGAAAACTTTTATCTTCTACCATATGTTCTAAATATCTGAATTATTTTGATAATTTAATTATCTTAAGTCATGATATTCTTTACTGGGCTATTTGTGCTCACCCTTTTACTTCACCACCACTTTCAGGTAATAAAAGTATAGCTGGGACTAGCAGAGAGAACATGGGTATAAAGTGGTGATACAAATTAGTTACAAGCCTAATCAAATTATGAAACAGTGTGGCATAATAATTGTACTAAGAACTTAAAATGTGTGTGACATGTTTTATACATCATTTGATATTTAATTTTGGTGAACTATAATAGGGTGAGGTGAATCAGAATTTGGAAACGTCAAAGGTGCACTTCATTAGAATGAGGAGAACAGAAATCTTCTCGTGTTCCTTCGGGGACTTGATATATTTGCTGTTGTACTTTATATGGCATTGTAATAATTTAAATATGAATATTCGTATTATATACGTAACAATATTTGTATTGAAACTCACAGTATATGAGTCGTCGTATTTTGCACGATAGTTGTATAAATGAAGTTCTCAGTAGTGTATTTTTTGGCGACCCGAGATGGGTGATGTATACCTATTTTGGGGGGCGTCACATTGACTTCTTGTTTTGGCCTCTTCTGAATAACAAGACACATCAGATTTGTGGCATTCCCAGCTCACTTTCTCCTTGTGATATCCCATTCACTTATCATCAATGGACTGATCCATCTCTGTGTACAATTCATTAGTTCCTGCTTTGTTTGACAAACACTATGATCCTGGTTAATCCCAAGATCGTTGTCTTCTGTTCATTTGACAAATACTATACTTACTAACTTTCCTTAGTCAGTTACGTTTGCTGAAGTCTTCTTCTGATCAACTTGTGGAAGACTTCATCTTGAATGGCTTCACAACTCAATCTGGATGTTGATTGGGTTGGTGCTTAGATCTTCTGTTAGCTTGCATGCCATTCGTTGAGTGCTTTCAAGTTTCCTTTAGGTTGAATGTTGATAAGTGGGTTTTATACCCATGATTCGGCTCCTAAGAGAAGCTTAAACGTTGTTAATTCCTTGATTTTATGTTTTGTTTTTACTTGTTTAGCTTTGTTTTGTGTTTAAGATTGGTGGAGTGGCATTTGGACAAAAAGGGTGGACTTATGGTGGAATGTGGCAAGAAAGAGAGCAAAATGGAGCAGTTAGTAAAAGGCACCAAACCGGGCTAGCCATTCAAGACAAAACCCGGCTGTATGGGGTACAAACTCGATTAAGTAATCCATATACAATCGGGTTGGCTTGTTACATAACAACACCCGTGCCGGTGGGGGTAAGAAGGAGAGTCCTTTTCTTTTTAAATGATGCAAACATGAAGCTTAAGTGTTGGCAATGACTTGGGACTCGACTATGGATGGAATTGTAATCAGAATACATTCTTTGGCATACAAGTTAACAATTAAACACAAGATCAAGGGATAGATATAAAAAATACACTATTGAAGATAGTTTTTCTGAGCAAGAGAAGTGGATGATTACTTTGAAGGTAATTTCACAACAATTGCATATTGAAGCTAGAGAGAAGAGTGGTTCTGGATTTATTCTTCTTCTTTATTTTTATATTTGTAATTGGGATGATGTTTACTTTAATTAATTCAGTTTTTAATTCATTGACGATGAGCTAAATTCTTTATTCGGCATATAACGGATCTTTGATTGAAACGATGATTATGTAACTTTGATTTTCAGTTTAATAAGCTATCTTTCGGTTTATCTATATTGATTTATGCTTGAATTTATGAATTGCATGATCACTAATTTTGTGTGGACTTGTATGAACTCGAGAGATGAAATACGAGTCTAGACTTAATCAATATAGCATGTGTTCTTGAATTCTGTGAATGAATGGAATCTTAATGAATGCTAGGGTAGAGATATGCTTAACATCACATGTAATCAGATATAGAAGTTGAATTTAAAACTTCTTTGATTGTAATTCATATAGAGATATAGTGAATTAGTTAATTAAGATGTTTAACGTAATTCTATCTAAATTGTGGATTTGAGTTAATGCGGTATTAGAGCATCTAGAGATGGCTAGTTCTACTTGAGTGTTCTTGATTAATAAACTGGGATAGTGAATTAAACTGGAATAAGGTGTAATAATCATAGTGAGGCTTAGAGTGAAGTTGTAAGCCTAATTCTCCGATACTTGTTTAAAAATTCAGTTTTTAGGGTTGTCGATTGTTTGGTAATTTTAGTATTTTTAATATTTTTAGTTATAATCTTGAAATTGGTTAGTTTAATAAATTTGGATTAATAGGAAATTGGTAATTGTGGAGGTTACTTTCTAACTAGTCTCTGTGGGAACGATACTTGACTTATCATTATATTACTTGTTGACCACGTATACTTGTGTGCTTTTCGTATATAGATTTTACCCAACAAGTTTTTGGCGCCGTTGCCGGGGACTAATAGATTTTAATAATTTTGCAATATAAGTTTAATTAGTCCAGTTTTACTTAAAACATTTTTCTTTTTGTTTTGTTCTTTCTATTTCAGGTTCTTGAAGTCGGTTTATGCAAACTCGTTCCAAAAACCCAGATTTGCTTTCTTTGGAGGACAACATCGAAAAACAGTTTCAAAGTTTAAGTAAGTGGATCAAGGACACTAGGGAAGATTTTGAGAACTCTAAAAAAGAAGAAGTAATGGTTGCCGAAGATCAGAAAGCGTTGAGAAACTTTGCTATACCTAAGGTGACTGAGCTTCAGACGAGTATTACCAGGCCAGGGATTGCTACAAACATATTTGAGATAAAGCCTGGGACTATTCAGATGATCCAGAACTCAGTACAGTTTGGGGGACTTGCAAATGATGATACGAATGAACATTTGATTAGCTTTTTGGAGATATGCGACATCTTTAAATACAATGGGGTGTCGGATGACGCATTCAGACTTCGATTGCTTCCGTTCACACTTCGGGATAAGGCGAAGAGTTGGTTAAACTCACTACCGTCGGGATTAATAACTACATGGGAAGACCTTGCTCAAAAATTTCTAGCCAAATTCTTCCGACCAGCAAAGACTCCAAAAATGATGAATGAGATTACTATGTTTGAAAAACAGCACGAGGAATCATTTTATGATGCATGTGAAAGATACAAGGAATTGCTTAGGAAATGCCCACATCACGGATTACCCAAATGGCTGCAGATGAACACATTCTACAACGGGATAAATGGAAATCTCAGGCCAAGTATCGATGCAGCTTCGGGTAGAGCATTTATGGCTAAGAGATATGAGGAAGCATATGAATTAGTTGAGATAATGGCGGCTAACAACTACCAATGGCCTACTTTGAGGATGACACAATGGTTGGGGTTTTAGAGGTAGATGGAGTGGCCGCGTTGGCAGCTCAGATTGCTTCATTATTATTAAAGAAAATGGATACCATGATGGTTGCACAATCACAACAGGTGGCGTTTGTGTGCGAGTTATGTGCTGGAGAACATCCTACGGAGCAGTGCGCCATCAACCCAAAGATCGATTCGGTTTGTGGGCGGCTATAACGGAGATACCGCCATACGTAATATGTATCAAAATGCCTACAACTCGGGGAATAGAAACCATCCTAATTTTTCATGGAGCAACAATCAGAATCAGCAGGCTCCACGACAATCTTTTCCCCCAGGATTTGAAAATTAACATCAACAAATAACTCAACATCAAGAGAGAAAATCAGATTTAGAAGAGTTATTGTTGAACTATATTACGAGCAATGAGGCAGTTATGAAGTCACAAGCAATAGCCATCAAGAATCTAGAAAATCAGATGGGACAACTGACCTTAGCATTGAACAATAGACCGCAAGGGACTCTACCAAGTGACACCGAAAATAATCCAAAGGGAAATCACGAGCAGTGTCAGACAATCACCTTGAGAAGCAAAAAATAGTTAGATGGGATAATTGCAGAAAATTCTGTTACAAAAGATGACAAAGTTGATGACAACAAAGTGGTTGAAGAGAAACAAGGAGAAGAAAAACAAGTTGAACAGACAAAGTCGAGTGACAAGCCAATTGTGTATCCTCCACCGCCGTTTCAGCAGAGAGTCAAAAAATAGAAATTAGATAAGCAGTTGGTGAAATTTTTAAAAGTATTTAAGAAACTTCATATTAATATCCCTTTCACAGAAGCCTTAGAGCAGATGCCTAGTTATGCTAAATTCATAAAGGGAATTCTGTCTAAGAAGAAGAAGTTGGAGGATTTTGAAATTGTGGCATTAATAGAGGAGTGCAATGTAGTGTTACAACGAGAGTTACCGCGCGCCATAGTTAAAAGATCCGGGGAGTTTTACCATTTCGTGCACAATTGGGAATATGGCATTCAACAAATGCTTATGTGATTTGGGGGCAAGTGTGGACCTTATGCCGTTATCAGTTTATACAGAATTGGGTTTACCAGCTCCAAAGCCTACGAATATTTCATTGTAGTTGGCAGATAGGTCAGTCACGTACCCAATAGGCATTGTGGAGGATATATTGGTTAAGGTAGACAAATTTATATTCCCCACGAACTTTATAATTCTGGATTTTGAGGAAGATAAGAACATCCCAATTATCTTAGGGAGACCGTTCTTGGCTACGGGTAGGACTATCATCGATGTGCAAAAGACCTTTTATCAATCAAACACGAATTTTACTTCTTATTGGATGGGTATTGAGATATAATCGGATAGTCATTACTCTCAAGATCAAGAGAAACCACAATCACCTTCCCATTGCACATTCGCATTCAGGAGAATGTCATTTGGCTTAATGTAATGCACCGCTTACCTTCCAACGGTGTATGATGGCTTGTGTTCTACCTACTTTCTCCATCCTCACCTATTATTTCGCTTTTCTCCTTCCGCTATTATTTTCTTTAGCTTCTTTTCCAATTTTCCTTTCGGCTCACCATCTTTGTATCCTTTCCTTCCCTAATCTCTAATCATGGTCGACCACTTGTGATCTCTCATTGGGAACTTCCGAGTCTAGCGCCTCCCGTGATCTTTTTGCCTATTATGGGATTTCAAACCCAAATTCTCCTAAGATGGTCAATCTGAGCTTGCTCCTCCCTCCCTCCTAATGATCTAGCTTTGATCTCGGATGGTTTTGTTCGCTAATAGTGATCGGACGACGACAGTATGGGCCTTGGGCATGGGTTCATGAAGGACATTCTCGGGCCGTCAAAGATTTCTCTTCTCATGATAGAATCATAGTCACCGATGAAAGGCGTAAGAATCAAAAATTGTTGGAGTTTCTCAGTAGCCAATGGTTTTCTCCGTTAAAGAGTTAAATGATTTTTCAAACTCCGATTGTCATGCATAGGGTTGTTGATGATAACAACCTATTTGACCAAAGTTCTCTGAAAAGCTAACATGACCACTAATGTGGGTGCCGCCCTCCTTGTGCTCGTGCCTAGCTCCACTTCGACCGCCGAGAAGCCCAACGTTTTGGTTTTGTCCCCATTTACAACCATTAAGGTTGGCTCTTCCTTCCAATCAAACCTCCGCTCGATAAGCCCTCTTGGAGTGAGGTGGTTGCTAACGATGCTCCTGTGAAGTCCTCACTATCGCTTTTTCCCCCATCTAAATCAAGGCCTTATCTCCATTCGACCTCCGCACGAGGTGCTCAAAAAGGGACGTGACCTGTGGTGCAATAGCCTTGTGGGCTACTTTCTTCATTCTAAGCTCCCTTTCAAGGTAGTTGAGCCTATTGTTCAAAAACTTTGGGGCTCTATGGGATTATCTAAAGTGCTCCTACATGAAAAAGGCTATTACATATTCAAATTCAACTCGGCTGAAGCTCGAGAAAACATCCTTGCTATGGGCCCCTGGTATATCTCTAACAAGCAAATCCTATTGAAGAAATGGAAGGAGGGTATTGACATTACTAGAGAGGCTTGCTCTAAAGCCCCTGCTTGGGTCAAATTTCATGGCATCCCCTTTCTTATCGGGATGTATTAAGGCCTCAGTTACATTGCTAGTGGGGTTGGGAAACCCTTTTTCGATAAAGTCACGGAAAGATCGGACCTCTTCCTTATGCTCGGATCCGTGTGGAAATTGATGTTGCAAAGCCCCTTTTCGGGTTCTCTTCCGTTATTATCTTGAATGAAGATGAGCACGAGGAACGCTTAGTGGAAGTCACTATTGAATTCAAGAACAAACCCCCTCTTGTTCGGGTTTGCAAAACCTTTGGTCACTCTTTTGATTAAATGTCCGAACTCCAATTATCAATGGGTACCAAAATCCTCCACTAAAGCCATTTGCTGGCCCCGGGTCCTCTACCTCCTGGCCGCTATGAAACCCCTCTGTGCCTTCTCAAGAGGGTCGGACCGTTGTTGCCCGTAAAAACCCCCACTCTTGGAGCCCCCTCTACTTCTTTTGGATCCTTCCTCTCTATCTCCCGTGATTTTAGGTAACCAATTTGCAGCCTTGGGTGATCCCGATCCCGATTGCATTTTCGATTGCAACTCTCTCGCCACCTCTTCTCAACCCTCTTATCGATAAGCTCAAAATCATCGATTTAAAAGGAAGGCGGTGGACCTTAAGATGCAAGCAAAAGCTTTAAAGCAAAAGTCGAGGTTATTGGTTCTCCTTCGCTAAAAGGAGAAATAATGGTGGGGAGAAACTCCCCATCCTAAATCTTTATCCTTTTATGTCTAAGATATGTTCCTATAATGTTAGAGGTTTAAATAAGTCTCAAAAAAGTCAGCTGATGTTCATGCCTTTTATCTGACAATCATATATCTTTTGTTGGCCTTGTGGAAACTAGAGTCAAATGTCACAAATCTCGTGCTATTCCTCTAAACTTTTGCTAATTGAACCGGACTTTAATTATGATTATCATGATAATGGTAGAATATGGGTTGGTTGGAACCCTTCTTTTTGATCGTTAACGTGTTGTTCAGATCTTCCCTTTTATACATTGTGAATTATCTTTGGTGGATCTGTTGATATCTTTTTGGTTACTATCGCTTATGGTCTTAACATTCGTATGAGCGTAAGTAATTATGGCATGATCTTACAACCCTTGCAAAGTCCATCATTCGAGATGGTGTGTTTTGGGGATTTTAATGAAATTTGCGCCTTGATTTAATCGCAGGGGGTAACGACAATTGGTCTACTGGCATGTCCGATTTTAAACTTTGTCTCGAACAATCAAGCCTCGGATGACATTAGAGCAGCTTGGTCCTCACTTCACTGGAGGAATTCTCAAATTTGTCGTAAGTTGGATGAGCTCTTGGGAATGCGTAATGGTTCACTCAAATGACTCTCTCTCCGCTACTTTTGGGGCTAGAGGTTTCTCAGATCATAACCCCGTTATTCGCTTCCACTGTGTCTCCATTCTCCCAAATCTTTCAAGCCTTTTTCGCTTTTTCAACCACCTTATTCTATTGGATGGCTACGAGGAGGTGGTTTCCCAAGCATGGAATTGTCAGATCATTGGTTCCCCTCTTTGTTCTTCATGAAAAGCTTCGGAGAACCAAACGAGCCCTCATTGATCCGAATAAGCAACATGGCTCATTGCTACAATTGTTAAAATGGCTAGGCAAGCTCTTCATGCTCTTCAAATGACCATTCAACTGCTCTAATGCTCCTATATCCCGGATAATTTGGATCTTCAGAGGAAACTTACCAAGGATTTATGGGATGCTATTACCATAGAAGAGCAATTTTTCAACAAAATCCGTAATTCAAGCTGGCTTTCCTTGGGGATAAAACACCAAATACTTTCATGCCAAAACCAAAAGTCGGTGGAATTCAAATAAGATTCTTGCGATCGAGGATAATCGGGGAGTTTTGACTAATGATCCTGAGCAGATTAAGTCCACTACAGCTTGGCTACTTCAAAAATCTTTTGGGCACCAAAATCTCTCCTCTTATCCGTGCTCTGGTCGTCCTAGTGAAGTGATCACAAAGCGATCAATCCCGATTTGATTCCATCTCTTGCGCCTATTGTTATTCCGAGGAAATTCTTTCTACTCTTAAAGGCATGCAGAGAAACAAAAGTCCCGGTCCCGACGGCCTTCAACGTGAACTTCTTTCTTCATTCTTGGGGCACTCTGGGGTTGATTTTGTCAAAGCCGCTCAATCATTCTTCATCTATGGTCATATGCTTAAAGAATCCAATGCCATCATTGCCGCTTCTTATTCCTAAAGTCCCAAACCCTCCTCTATGGTCGACTTCCTACCAATATCCCGTCAAGAACTCTATCTATAAATGCATATCCAAAATATTAGCAGCCAGACTTAAAGCCACTCTTCCCGACCTCATCTCCAATTCTCAAGTCGCCTTTATTCCGTGATTTAAAATTGGTGACAACATTCTTTTGGCCCAAGAGCTCTTACTTAAACTATCACGCACCTTTCCGCCCCTCTAGACAAAGTGTTAAAATCGATTTGAAGAAAGCCTTCGATTTTATTCGATGGGAGTTCCTATTTGATGCTCGACTCTTTTGGCTATCCTACTACTTTCATTCAATGGATCAAGTTGCATTTCTACCAAGAATGTTCTCAATTAAAGTTAATGGTCACTATGTGGTTATTTCCAAGGTAAACAAGGTATTCGCCAAGGTGACCTCTTTCTCCATACCTGCTTGTTTTAGTCATGGAAGTCCTAGCTCTTCTACTTGATAAAGCTTCTTCCTCTCCAAATTTTTCATTCCATTGGAGAACAAAGGCATGTAAAATCACAAACCTTTGCTTATGGATGACCTCCTTCTCTTTTGTCATGGTGACATGCATTCGGTCAACCTCCTAAAGCATAGCCTTGATTCCTTTACAACCTTCTCTCGCCTATCTATAAATCACAAAGAAAAGTCAAGGCTTCCTTGCAAACATCTCTCCTAACTGGTCGCTAACATTCTTTCATCCCTCAATATAGGCTCGGGCTCTTTCGCTCACAAATTCTTAGAGTTCCCTCATTACTTCAAAGCTATCCTCGTGGAATGCTTTTCCCTAATTCAAAAGATCATTATGCTAATTTAGTCATGGGCTAACTATTTCCTCTCTTATGCGGGTAGTCGCAACTCATTAAATCCATTCTATTTGCTATTCAATCTTATTGGTCCGCTTATTTTGTTCTTCCCAAATCCAGAACCAAGCAAATTGAACAACCTTCTTTCTAGATTTCTTTTGAAGGGCTCCTCACTTGATAAATATGGTGCAAAGGTTTCTTGGGCCCGTGTCACCCTCCCCATATCGTAAGGTGGGTTAGGTATTAAAAAGTTGTTGAATGGAACAAAGCATGATTATGCTACACCTATGGCAGATTATCAATTTCAAAAGTTCCTCTTCGGGCTCAATGGGTTAACAAAACTCTACTCTTGAAGCACAACTTTTGGACTACTCCTATTCCATCTAATGCTTCCGGATTTGGCGAAAGTTTCGAACCTTAGGAGCTTAGCCATAAATTTTGTTACATATAAAGTAGGTAACGGCCGTAACATCGCTTTATGGCAAGATCCTGGCTAGACAATCCCACCTCGGCTTTGCCATCGCATTGCACCCTATTGTCTCAAATTCGGTTTGCCTTTTTACGCCAAAGTCAACGACATCATCATGCATCGCTCATGGCAAACCTCCTAGATCAAATTACCATAGCCTTATGCAGATGAAGGAGAAATTACATCACCCATCACGCTTCTCTCTCTCCGGATCGGATCGTGTGTCAAGTTGGCGGCCTTCTCTTGGCCAAAGCTTCTCATATATGGACATCTATTCACGCGTGAGGGTACCACCGTCCTCGTTCAAACTTATTTGGCACAACCTTCGTGTCCCCCGCTTTTCTTTTTCTTTCTTCTGGCGCTACATAAGAGGTCAGTGACATGGTCACTGGACTCCTCATTGCTCTATGTTCTCACGCCTCAATCATTCTCGATCTTTTCTTTGCTCTGTGTTTCTCTCGACAATTTTCTTGGATCTGCTTCTTTGCTCATGGTCGGGTTTGGTGTGCCTTTTGACCGGGATCCGCTTATTCACCACATTCAACATTCTCCAATGGACCTCATGTGTCATCTCGGATTATAAAGCTTTGTTTGGCATACCGTTATTTATAAAGTATGGAATGAACGCAATAAGCGAGCCCATGGTGAATCCCCCAAGATCGCATCGCGCTCTTGTTCAAGATCGTGTTAGGATTGTTAAATGCAAATTGTATTCAATTAAGATTTTAGTTTTTAGTAAAATATCCAAACCTTAGATGTCTATTAAATATCCAAACCTTACGATGATGCTTTTAGAGAATGATTCAGTATTCAAGTTTGATGAGGAGTGTAAGTTAACATTTGAGCTACTGAAGAAGAAATTGACTACATCTCCAGTTATTGTCGCACCGAACTGGAATATGCCGTTTGAGTTAATCTGTGATGCAAGCGATTATGCGGTAGGGGCTGTTTTTGGTCAACACCGAGAGAAGACATTCCATGCCATATACTATACAAGTAAAACCCTTACGGATGCACAATTGAACTACACAACTACAGAAAAGGAGTTACTTGTAGTAGTATATGCCTTTGACAAATTCTGGGCGTATTTAATTGGGACAAAGGCTGTGGTTTATAAGGATCACTCGGCAATCTGGTATTTAATTTCGAAGAAGGACGCTAAGCCTTCACTTATCAGATGGATCCTCCTCCTACATGAATTTGATTTGGAAACTAATGATAGAAAGGGGATGAAAAATCAAGTTGCAGATCATTTATCGAGGCTAGAAAATTCGGGTAAATATGAAGTGGATAAGTGTGTTAGCTCCCAGTAGGCACACAATAGATCTAGAAGGGGGGGAGGGGGGGTTGAATCATTATACACAAAGAGTTCTAGATTTTACAAAATCAAGTAATAAACTAATTTTCTGAAAATTTCTAAATTTCGTTCTTCATTTTGACAAAATACTAATAAAACACCTCAGCATTAATTCCTTCATTTATATCCATATAAAAATATATATTTCCTTATCATATAAATCAATAATTAATTATTCACAAATAATATTACAGAATCACAATTATGACAACCAGCAGTAGTTCAGAAAGAGGGACTTTCCGATAAGGATTTCTCTTCATGGCATGTGCAATTAAATGACCAAACCTCTCCTCGATCGAACTTTCTAGACATTGCCAATAATGCTATCTAATAATATTATTCAAATAATATGAATTATTGATCCGATAATGGGAAATATCAGTGTAATGACAATTATTGAAACAACAATAATATTAAATATCAACGCAAAGAATTATTGAATCAATAAAATAAAATATTGAGCAAGAATTACCGTAACAATTATTGAGTAGTGCCTTCTTCACGTAAGAATCAATAATTCAAAAATATCATCATGCAATACCGTGTGCTACTTTGTGCAACAACGCAGACATCACGTATGTTAACCATGTGGTATTCCAACACTTGTTAATCAGAATAACTCTGTTATTATTTATAAAACTCAAACTTGTAATTTTCTTTATCGCGAGCTTATTCTATTATGGGCCCACTAAATGGTTTTACTGGCATGCATTTAATATTCTCCCACAACAAGAATATTCCGCGACATCAAACTAATATTCCCAATGTAAATGAGTATTTTATAACCACTTGCATGTATTTTAAAATTTTATATATATCACCCATAACTTTAAAATTTTATCAATTTAACTATTTACTAAATAAAAAAATTGAATACTTTTATTTCATAAAATTCGGGGTCTTACAATCTCCCCTCCTTATGAAATTTCGTCCTCAAATTTACGTACACTGGTATTTCAAAAAGTTGAGAATACCTTGCTTTCATTTCTGATTCTATCTCCCCGATCATCATGATTTCTCCATTGCTCATCTCCTATATTTCAGATATCATTCTAGAATACAGCTTCAAAACAAAGGTTAATTGACATATCACAATTTGTCAACTTAAGTAAGAAAATTCAGCTTAGGTAGGACACACACTAGCGAAGGATATTACTCGTCTCTCCCTTCCTAGTTTTAATTTCGAATCTCCTTCAGAGATCATATCCCTAAGCTCTGATACCAACTGTGATGCCCCCAAAATAGGTATACATCACCCAACCCATTCTCGAAGTCGCCAAATACATGGTACGTAAAACAACTACAACTTTATTATTACAATTGCGAAAGGCAAAATCGACAACTCATATAATCGTGAGTTTAAATACAAATCATGACTCGACACCAACTTCGTGTCGATGACTCACATTGATACATTACATAAGGGTACAATCAATAACTGTTTTAGAAATTAAAATCTTTGGAAAATGCTCAAAAAAACCTTCGTAAATAGGAGGCCATGAATCTAAGTTATGATAGATATCATATGACTCGAGAATTATCCTTGGTTGATCCAATAGACCCCAAAGAAAAACGAGAAGATTACTATCTTGTTCATTCTAATGAGGTTCACTTTTGACGCTTTCAAAGTCGGGTTCTCATCACCCTATTGTTGTTCACCAAAATCAATTATTAAGGGACGTATAAAATACGACACACACATCTTAGGACCTCAATATAATTATAAATTGCATGTCATGACGTTTTATAATGTATTGAGAAATTTCGACAGTCTCGGACCATCACACTATTCCCATGTTATCCCCGCTCAACCCAGCTACACTCTTATTACCTGAAAGGAATTGTGAAATAAAAGGGTGAGCACAACTAGCCCAGTAAAGAATATCATGACTAAAGATAATTAAATTATCAATAGCCTTAAATCAATAATAAATCGTAGATTTAGAACATATGGTAGATGATAAAACTTTTCAACCATAGTTTAATTTGAACGAAAGCAATCCATTAGAAGAGTCAAATAGACTATAAATTCTATTATCTTCTCCATGTTAAAAATCCACCAATAATGTTTTGTCCATGTAACATCAATCAATAGTTTTTGTCCACAATCGTGTGAACAACTCATAATCATAATTGTAGTTCTAAATTCCTCTTCTCATCCAGGACGAAGATAATTTTCATCACTTGTCTTTACCTGAAACATCAAAGATCATGGTTATACCAAATCACAGTTCATGTTCATAATCATACTAATAAATTCATCTTTGCACTACGGGCAAAAGATATTCATCAACAGTTCATCTTTGCACTACAGGCCAAAGATATTCAACAACAAGTCATCTTTGCACTACAGGCCAAAGATATTAATATCTCAAAGAAATATATAATCATTTAAGAATTTATATAAACAATAATTATAACCATATTGATCAATTCACCTTTGCACTTAAGCTAAAGATATTCAATTATATATTCAATGGTCATGATTATACCAGTCAACAATTCATCTTAGCACTACTGACCAAAGAGAACCCATAGTCACGATCATACCAATAATCTACCCATCTTTACACTCAAGTCAAAGAGAAATTTCATCTCCAGGATTATAAAAATGTTATATCTGATAATAAAAACTATATAATCAAAACATGAATTTTATTTCAAGAGTAAGATTCATAAATCAACGACAATTTGGTCAGAAAAAGAAACTAATTTTATCGTGAATAGTAACTCGTGAATACTAACTCATATATAGTACTCCGTATTTGTACATAGTACCGTATACATAAATAATGTCATATACATAAATAGTGCCATATACATGAACAGTGCCGTATACGAGAATAGTATTGTATACGTGAATAGTAACCCCGACACAAAAAGATAAAGTTTCACAATAAAATTCATATCAATATTTATAAGACCTTAATCCAAATGTTATAAATCATTTAATAATCTCATAATCTAATATTATTAATATTATAATAATATTTTAATCATTTCTTAAACTTATAAATAATTTATTTTAATTATTTAAACTTTACTAATTAATGCATTTAATCATCCTAAAATGTCAAACTCATAATATTTTATCACCAATAACCAAACCCTCATCAAAATCTGCATATACCTTATATGGGATTTTTAAGCCATAAAATCCTATTTTCCAATTTTGTTACTTCACATAACATATTTAATTCATTTACCCATAACTAGTCCATTTTCATGAAAAATATCAAATTAGTACAAACAAATTTTCTTTTCTAGGATTTAGCGTAATATAGTCCCATATTGAATATATATTTTTCTTAATTTTAAAATTCATTTACTATTTTTCATATGGCCAAAATTGCCGAATATTTAGACATTTATCATAAACTGTACTTTTGCCCAAAAATTCCGAAATTTACAGAGTATACTTTTGTTATATACATGTACTCCCAATAAAAAAATTCACCAATTTTGGAGTTAACCACAAGGAGTTATAAGGGTTTACTTTTAAAATAGTATTTTTCCATAAAATTCATAACTCCTAATCTATACATCTAAAAATCGCCATTTTTAGACACAATCTAGAAAACTTATCAAATTATCATTTCAAATATATCCAGAATTTTTGAGGGGCGGAAAAATTACGAAACTAAAAACCATAATAACCCTTACAATCCCTTACCTCAAAAGAGCAGTATTTCGATCGAATATCTGGATGTAAAGTCAAGGAAACTTGCACTGAATAGCAACTCTCAAAGTATCTAAATACTCATAAAAACACGCTCGATAATATAGAGAGATAGAAAACTTATTTCTGGTGTGATTTTCAATTCTAATTAAGCACCCTATTTATAGAAAAATGCTAGAACACCAAATGAGACTAAATTAATTAAATAATATTATCATTATTTTCTTCTTCTATGCATGCCATCCTTGAACAAAGCTCAACCACCACAAGTGGGGCCCACCAGAGATTAGCCATCTTTCCCAAAAACCAAAAGTGGGTCCCACCTTCTAGAAATCTCCACCAAAAATAATTTCCGAATCAGTCACCTCTTAAATGTCATAACAAATCATACGCTAATTTTTAACGGTTCAAAATTTGTGAACATATACTCAACTTATATACGTATAACATATTCAAAAATCACAACGATCCAATGGTCGGATTAAAAATTATAACTCACGCAATATATCTTAAGAACACTGATTTTTCGGATTATGAGTCCTTCGGACCAGTTTCATTCAAACAGTCACCACGAAAAATCCACAATGAATTTTAGTGTGATTCCAATTTCTACGATTAGTTTACTTCCAGGGCTTTCTTTTGATATATGGCTCATCTCCTAACTCATTATACACAAAGAGTTATAGATTTTACAAAATCAAGTAATAAACTAATTTTCCTAAAATTTCCAAATTTCGTTCTTCATTTTGACAAAATACTAATAAAACACCTCAAAGATTAATTCCTTCATTTATATCCATATAAAATATATATTTCCTTATCATATAAATCAATAATTAATTATTCACAAATAATATTCTGTAATCACAATTATGACAACCGTGCCGCTCCCAGGAAAAAGGGACTTTCAGATAAGGATTTCTCTCATCTTGGCCGCGCAATTAAATGACCAAACCTCTCCTCAATAGAACTTTCTAGACATTGCCAATAATGCTATCTAATAATATTATTCAAATAATATGAATTATTGATCCGATAATGGGAAATCTTTGTGCAATGACAATTATTGAAACAACAATAATATAAAATATCAACGCAAAGAATTATTAAATCAATAAAATAAAATATTGAACAAGAATTACCGTAACAATTATTGAGTAGTGCCTTCTTACGTAAGAATCAATAATTCAAAAATATCGTGCAATCTGGTGTAGCTACTATGCAACAACGCGTAGACATCGTATGTTAACCACCGGGTATTCCAATGTTGTTAATTCAGATAACGACTACTACCGTTATTTATAAAAACTCAAACTTGAAATTTTCTTTATCCGACAAACCTATTCTCGTTATGGGCCCACAAATGGTTCATACCAGTGCATTTAATATTCTCCAAACAACAAGAATATTCCGCGATCAAACGAATATTCCCCAACAGAAATGAGTATTTTATAACCACTTGCGTATTTTAAAATTTTATATATATCACCCTTAACTTTAAACTTTTATCAATTTAACTATTTACTAAATAAAAAAATTGAATACTTTTATTTCATAAAATTCGGGGTCTTACAATCTCCCCTCCTTATGAAATTTTGTCCCCAAAATTTACGTACCTGGTATTTTAAAAAGTTGAGAATACCTTGCTTTCATTTCAGATTCTATCTCCCCGATCATCATGATTTCTCCATTGCTCATCTCCTGTATTTCAGATATCATTCTAGAATACAGCTTCAAAACAAAGGTTAATTGACATATCACAATTTGTCAACTTAAGTAAGAAAATTCAGCTTAGGTAGGACACACACTAGCGAAGGATATTACTCGTCTCTCCCTTCCTAGTTTTAATCCCGAATCTCCTTCAGAGATCATATCCTAAGCTCGATACCAAACCGTGATGCCCCCAAAATAGGTATACATCACCCAACCCATTACGAGTCGCCAAATACATGGTACGTAAAACAACTACAACTTTATTATTACAATTGCGAAGGCAAAATACGACAACTCATATCTATTGTGAGTTTAAATACCAACTGTGACTCGGACACCAACTTGTGTCAAGATACCTCACATTGATACATTACATAAGTGGTACAAATAATATTTGTTTTAGAAATTAAAATCTTTGGAAAATGCTCAAGAAAACCTTCCGTAAATAGGAGACCATGAATCTAAGTTATGATAGATATCATATGACTCGAGAATTATCCTTGGTTGATCCAATAGACCCCCCAAAGAAAAGCGAGAAGATTACTATCTTGTTCATTCTAATGAGGTGCACTTTTGGCGCTTTCAAAGTCGGTTCTCATCACCCTATTGTTGTTCACCAAAATCAATTATTAAGTGACGTATAAAATACGACACACACATCTTAGGACCTCAAAACAATTATATATTGCATGTTATGCCGTTTTATAATGTATTGAGAAACTTCGATAGTCTCGGACCATCACACTATTCCCATGTTATCCCCGCTCGACCCAGCTACACTCTTATTACCTGAAAGGAATTGTGAAACAAAAGGGTGAGCACAACTAATGATAAAGAATATCATGACTAAAGATAATTAAATTATCAATAGCCTTCGTCAGTAATAAATCAGTGATTTAGAGCATATGGTAGATGATAAAACTTTTCAACCATAGTTAGAGCGGAACGAGCAATCCATTAGAAGAGTCAAATAGACTATATTCTATTATCTTCTCCATGTTAAAAATCCACCAATAATGTTTTATCCCTGTAACATCAATCAATAGTTTCTGTCCACAATCGTGTGAAAATTCCTCTTCTCATCCAGGACGAAGATAATTTTCATCACCTGTCTTTAACTGAAACATCAAAGATCATGGTTATACCAAATCACAGTTCATGTTCATAATCATACTAATAAATTCATTTTTGCACTACGGGCAAAAGATATTCACCAACAGTTCATCTTTGCACTACAGGCCAAAGATATTCAACAACAAGTCATCTTTGCACTACAGGCCAAAGATATTAATATCTCAAAGAAATATATAATCATTTCAGAATTTATATAAACAATAATTATAAACATGTTGATCAATTCACCTTTGCACTTAAGCTAAAGATATTCAATTATATATTCAATGGTCATGATTATACCAGTCAACAATTCATCTTAGCACTACTGGCCAAAGAGAACCCATAGTCACGATCATACCAATAATCTACTCATCTTTACACTCAAGTCAAAGAGAAATTTCATCTCCAGGATTATAAAAATGTTATATCTGATAATAAAAACTATATAATCAAAACATGGATTTTATTTCAAGAGTAAGATTCATAAATCAACGACAATTTGGTCAGAAAAAGAAACTAATTTTATCGTAAATAGTAACTCGTGAATAGTAACTCATGAATAGTAACTCATAATTAGTACTCAGTATTTGTACATAGTACCGTATACATAAATAATGTCATATACGTAAATAGTGCCATATACCTGAACAGTGTCGGATACGAGAATAGTATTATATACGTGAATAGTAACCCCGACACAAAAAGATAAAGTTTCACAATAAAATCCATATCAATATTTATAACACCTTAATCCCAATGTTATAAATCACTTAATAATCTCATAATCTAATATTATTAATATTATAATAATATTTTAATCATTTCTTAAACTTATAAATAATTTATTTTAATTGTTTAAACTTTACTAATTAATGCATTTAATCATCCTAAAATGTCAAACTCATAAGATTTTATCACCAATAACCAAACCTTCATCAAAATCTGCATATACCTTATATAGGATTTTTAAGCCATAAAATCCTATTTTCCAATTTTGTTACTTCACATAACATATTTAATTCATTTACCCATAACTAGTCCATTTTCATGAAAAATACCAAATTAGTACAAACAAATTTTCTTTTCTGGGATTTAGCAGAATATAGTCCCATATTGAACATATATTTTTCTCGGAATTTTTAAAATTCATTTACTATTTTTCATATGGCCAAAATTGCCGAATATTTAGACATTTATCATAAACTGTACTTTTGCCCAAAAATTCCGAAATTTACAGAGTATACTTTTGTTATATACATGTACTCCCAATAAAAAATTCACCAATTTTGGAGTTAACCACAAGGAGTTATAAGGGTTTACTTTTAAAATAGTATTTTCCCATAAAATTCATAACTCCTAATCTATACATCTAAAAATCACCATTTTTAGACACAATCTAGAAAACTCATCAAATTATCATTTCAAATATATCCAGAATTTTTGAGGGGCGGAAAAATTACGAAACTAAAAACCATAATAACCCTTACAATCCCTTACCTCAAAATAACAGTATTTCTGACTGGAATATCGGATGTAAAGCCGAAGGAAACTTGTACTGAATAGCAACTCTCAAAGTATCTAAATACTCATAAAAAACACATTTCGATAATATAGAGATAGAAAACTTATTTACGGTGTGATTTTCAATTCTAATTAAGCACCCTATTTATAGGAAAATCTTTAGAAACGCCTAAATGAGACTAAATTAATTAAATAATATTATCATTATTTTCTTCTTCTATGCATGCCATCCTTGAACAAAGCTCAGCCACCACAAGTGGGGCCCACCAGAGATCAGCCATCTTTCCTAAAAACCAAAAGTGGGTCCCACCTTCTAGAAATCTCCACCAAAAATAATTTCCGAATCAGTCACCTCTTAAATGTCATAACAAATCATACGCTAATTTTTAACGGTTCAAAATTTGTGGACATATACTCAACTTATATACGTATAACATATTCAAAAAACACAACGATCCAATGGTCGGATTAAAAATTATAACTCACGCAATATATCTTAAGAACACTGATTTTTCGGATTATGAGTCCTTCGGACCAGTTTCATTCAAACAGTCACCACGAAAAATCCACAATGAATTTTAGTGTGATTCCAATTTCTACGATTAGTTTACTTCCAGGGCTTTCTTTTGATATATGGCTCATCTCCTAACTCATTATACACAAAGAGTTATAGATTTTACAAAATCAAGTAATAAACTAATTTTCTGAAAATTTCCAAAATTCGTTCTTCATTTTGACAAAATACTAATAAAACACCTCAACATTAATTCCTTCATTTATATCCATATAAAAATATATATTTCCTTATCATATAAATAAATAATTAATTATTCACAAATAATATTACAGAATCACAATTATGACAACCAGGCCGTTCCCAGGAAAGAGGGGACTTTCCGATAAGGATTTCTCCTTACTGGCGCGCAATTAAATGACCAAACCTCTCCTTGACAGAACTTTCTAGACATTGCCAATAATGCAATCTAATAATATTATTCAAATAATATGAATTATTGATCTGATAATGGGAAATACTGTGCAATGACAATTATTGAAACAACAATAATATTAAATATCAACGCAGCAATTATTGAATCAATAAAATAAAATATTGACATATCACAATTTGTCAACTTAAGTAAGAAAATTCAGCTTAGGTAGGACACACACTAGCGAAGGATATTACTCGTCTCTCCCTTCCAAGTTTTAATCCCGAATCTCCTTCATAGATCATATCCCTAAGCTCTGATACCAACTGTGATGCCCCCAAAATAGGTATACATCACCCAACCCATTCTGAGTCGCCAAATACATGGTATAGAAAACAACTACAACTTTATTATTACAATTGCAGTGCAAAATACGACAACTCATATACTGTGAGTTTAAATACCAATTGTGACTCTGGACACCAACTTGTGTCAGTACCTCACATTGATACATTACATAAGGGTACAGTCAATAACTGTTTTAGAAATTAAAATCTTTGGAAAATGCTCAAGAAAACCTTCGTAAATAGGAGGCCATGAATCTAAGTTATGATAAATATCATATGACTCGAAAATTATCCTTGGTTGATCCAATAGACCCCAAAGAAAAACGAGAAGATTACAATCTTGTTCATTCTAATGAGGTGCACTTTTGACGCTTTCAAAGTCGGGTTCTCATCACCCTTTTGTTGTTCACGAAAATCAATTATTAAGTGACGTATAAAATACGACACACACATCTTAGGACCTCAATATAATTATATATTGCATGTCATGCCGTTTTATAATGTATTGAGAAACTTCGACAGTCTCGGACCATCACACTATTCCCATGTTATCCCCGCTCGACCCAGCTACACTCTTATTACCTAAAAGGAATTGTGAAATAAAAGGGTGAGCACAACTAGCCCAGTAAAGAATATCATGACTAAAGATAATTAAATTATCAATAGCCTTCGTCAGTAATAAATCAGAGATTTAGAACATATGGTAGATGATAAAACTTTTCAACCATAGTTTCAGCGGAACGAGCAATCCATTAGAAGAGTCAAATAGACTATAAATTCTATTATCTTCTTCGTGTTAAAAATCCACCAATAATGTTTTATCCCTGTAACATCAATCAATAGTTTTTGTCCACAATCGTGTGAATAACTCATAATCATAATTGTAGTTCTAAATTCCTCTTCTCATCCAGGACGAAGATAATTTTCATCACATGTCTTTACCTGAAACATCAAAGATCATGGTTATACCAAATCACAGTTCATGTTCATAATCATACTAATAAATTCATCTTTGCACTACGGGCAAAAGATATTCACCAACAGTTCATCTTTGCACTACAGGCCAAAGATATTCAACAACAAGTCATCTCTGCACTACAGGCCAAAGATATTAATATCTCAAAGAAATATATAATCATTTCAGAATTTATATAAACAATAATTATAACCATGTTGATCAATTCACCTTTGCACTTAAGCTAAAGATATTCAATTATATATTCAATGGTCATGATTATACCAGTCAACAATTCATCTTAGCACTATTGGCTAAAGAGAACCCATAGTCACGATCATACCAATAATCTACCCATCTTTACACTCAAGTCAAATAGAAATTTCATCTCCAGGATTATAAAAATGTTATATCTGATAATAAAAACTATATAATCAAAACATGAATTTTATTTCAAGAGTAAGATTCATAAATCAACGACAATTTGGTCAGAAAAAGAAACTAATTTTATCGTGAATAGTAACTCATAAATAGTACTCCGTATTTGTACATAGTACCGTATACATAAATAATGTCATATACGTAAATAGTGCCATATACATGAGCGGTCTTGCAGTATCGAGAATAGTATATGTATCGTGAATAGTAACCCAAACACAAAAGATAAAGTTTCACAATAAAATCCATATCAATATTTATAACACCTTAATCCAAATGTTATAAATCACTTAATAATCTCATAATCTAATATTATTAATATTATATTAATATTTTAATCATTTCTTAAACTTATAAATAATTTATTTTAATTATTTAAACTTTACTAATTAATGCATTTAATCATCCTAAAATGTCAAACTCATAAGATTTTATCACCAATAACCAAACCCTCATCAAAATCTGCATATACCTTATATAGGATTTTTAAGCCATAAAATCCTATTTTCCAATTTTGTTACTTCACATAACATATTTAATTCATTTACCCATAACTAGTCTATTTTTATGAAAAATACCAAATTAGTACAAACAAATTTTCTTTTTAAAGGATTTAGCGAGAATATAGTCCCATATTGAACATATATTTTTCTCGGAATTTTTAAAATTCATTTACTATTTTTCATATGGCCAAAATTGTCGAATATTTAGACATTTATCATAAACTGTACTTTTGCCCAAAAATTCTGAAATTTACAGAGTATACTTTTGTTATATACATGTACTCCCAATAAAAAACTCACCAATTTTGAAGTTAACCACAAGGAGTTATAAGGATTTACTTTTAAAATAGTATTTTCCCATAAAATTCATAACTCCTAATCTATACATCTAAAAATCATCATTTTTGGACACAATCTAGAAAACTCATCAAATTATCATTTCAAATATATCCGAATTTTTTGAGGTCGGAAAAAAAATTAAAGCTGAAAAACATAATAACCCTTACAATCCCTTACCTCAAAAGAGCAGTATTCCTGACTGGAATATCGGATGTAAAGCCGAAGGAAACTTGCACTGAATAACAACTCTCAAAGTATCTAAATACTCATAAAAACACGCTCGATAATATAGAGAGATAGAAAACTTATTTCTGGTGTGATTTTCAATTCTAATTAAGCACCCTATTTATAGGAAAATGCTAGAACGCCAAATGAGACTAAATTAATTAAATAATATTATCATTATTTTCTTCTTCTATGCATGCCATCCTTGAACAAAGCTCAGCCACCACAAGTGGGGCCCACCAGAGATCAGCCATCTTCCCCAAAAACCAAAAGTGGGTCCCACCTTCTAGAAATCTCCACCAAAAATAATTTCCGAATCAGTCACCTCTTAAATGTCATAACAAATCATACGCTAATTTTTAACGGTTCAAAATTTGTGGACATATACTCAACTTATATATCGTATAACATATTCAAAAATCACAACGATCCAATGGTCGGATTAAAAAATTATAACTCATTTAATATATCTCAATAACAGCGATTTTTTGGATTATGAGTCCTTGGACGATTTCATTCAAACAGATTACCACAAAAATTCACAATGAATTTTAGTGTGATTCCAATTTCTACGGTTAGTTTACTTCCAGGGCTTTCTTTTGATATATGGCTCATCTCCTAACTCATTATACACAAAGAGTTATAGATTTTACAAAATCAAGTAATAAACTAATTTTCTGAAAATTTCCAAATTTCGTTCTTCATTTTTACAAAATACTAATAAGACACCTCAACATTAATTCCTTCATTTATATCCATATAAAAATATATATTTCCTTATCATATAAATCAATAATTAATTATTCACAAATAATATTACCGAATCACAATTATGACAACTGGTAGTTCCTCGGGAAAGAGGGACTTTCAGATAAGGATTTCTCTCTTCTTTGGCCAAGCAATTAAATGAGCAAACCTCTCCTTGACAGAACTTTCTAGATATTTCCAATAATGCTATCTAATAATATTATTCAAATAATATTAATTATTGATCTGATAATGGGAAATACTGTGCAATGACAATTATTGAAACAAAAATAATATAAAATATCAACGCAGCAATTATTGAATTAATAAAATAAAATATTAAACAGTAATTACTGTAACAATTATTGAGTAGTTCCTTCTTACGTAAGAATCAATAATTCAAAAATACTGTGCAATACCATGTGCTACTGTACAACAACGCGTATTACTGTATGTTAACCACCGGGTATTCCAATAGTGTTAACGGTAACAACTACGCCATTATTTATAAAATCTCAAACTTGTCATTTTCTTTATCCGACAGTTATTCTGTTATGGGGACCACAAATGGTTGCGCCGTCGTACGAATATTCCCCGACAACAAGAATATTCCCCAACAGAAATGAGTATTTTATAACCACTTGCGTATTTTAAAATTTTATATATATCACCCTTAACTTTAAACTTTTATCAATTTAACTATTTACTAAATAAAAAAATTGAATACTTTTATTTCATAAAATTCAGGGTCTTACAATCTCCCCTCCTTATGAAATTTTGTCCCCGAAATTTACGTACCTGGTATTTCAAAAAGTTGAGAATACCTTGCTTTCATTTCAGATTCTATCTCCCCGATCATCATGATTTCTCCATTGCTCATCTCCTGTATTTTAGATATCATTCTAGAATACAGCTTCAAAACAAAGGTTAATTGACATATCACAATTTGTCAACTTAAGTAAGAAAATTCAGCTTAGGTAGGACACACACTAGCGAAGGATATTACTCGTCTCTCCCTTCCTAGTTTTAATCCCGAATCTCCTTCAGAGATCATATCCCTAAGCTCTGATACCAACTGTGATGCCCCCAAAATAGGTATACATCACCCAACCCATTCTGAGTCGCCAAATACATGGTACAGAAAACAACTACAACTTTATTATTACAATTGCAGTGCAAAATACGACAACTCATACACTGTGAGTTTAAATACCAACTGTGACTCTGGACACCAACTTGTGTCAGTACCTCACATTGATACATTACATAAGGGTACAGTCAATAACTGTTTTAGAAATTAAAATCTTTGGAAAATGCTCAAGAAAACCTTCGTAAATAGGAGGCCATGAATCTAAGTTATGATAGATATCATATGACTCGAGAATTATCCTTGGTTGATCCAATAAACCCCAAAGAAAAACGAAAAGATTACTATCTTGTTCATTCTAATGAGGTGCACTTTTGACGCTTTCAAAGTCGGGTTCTCATCACCCTATTGTTGTTCACCAAAATCAATTATTAAGTGACGTATAAAATACGACACACACATCTTAGGACCTCAATACAATTATATATTGCATGTCATGCCGTTTTATAATGTATTGAGAAACTTCGACAGTCTCGGACCATCACACTATTCCCATGTTATCCCTGGCCAATTCGACCATTGCCTACACTCTTATTACCTTAAAGGAATTGTGAAACAAAGGGTGAGCACAACTAGCCCGATAAAGAATATCATGACTAAAGATAATTAAATTATCAATAGCCTTCATCGATAAAAAATCGAGATTTAGAACATATGGTAGATGATAAAACTTTTCAACCATAGTTGCGGTTGAACGAAAGTAATCCATTAGAAGAGTCAAATAGACTATAAATTCTATTATCTTCTCCATGTTAAAAATCCACCAATAATGTTTTATCCCTGTAACATCAATCAATAGTTTCTGTCCACAAACGTGTGAACAACTCATAATCATAATTGTAGTTCTAAATTCCTCTTCTCATCCAGGACGAAGATAATTTTTATCACCTGTCTTTACCTGAAATAACAAAGATCATGGTTATACCAAATCACAGTTCATGTTCATAATCATACTAATAAATTCATCTTTGCACTACGGGCAAAAGATATTCACCAACAGTTCATTTTTGCACTACAGGCCAAAGATATTCAACAACAAGTCATCTTTGCACTACAGGCCAAAGATATTAATATCTCAAAAAAATATATAATCATTTCAGAATTTATATAAACAATAATTATAATCATGTTGATCAATTCACCTTTGCACTTAAGCTAAAGATATTCAATTATATATTCAATGGTCATGATTATACCAGTCAACAATTCATCTTAGCACTACTGGCCAAAGAGAACCCATAGTCACGATCATACCAATAATCTACCCATCTTTACACTCAAGTCAAAGAGAAATTTCATCTCCAGGATTATAAAAATGTTATATCTGATAATAAAAACTATATAATCAAAACATGGATTTTATTTCAAGAGTAAAATTCATAAATCAACGACAATTTGGTCAGAAAAAAAAACTAATTTTATCGTGAATCTACTCATAAATAGTACTCCGTATTTGTACATAGTACCGTATACGTAAATAATGTCATATACGTAAATAGTGCCATATACATGAACAGTGCCGTATACGAGAATAGTATTGTATACGTGAATAGTAACCCCGACATAAAAAGATAAAGTTTCACAATAAAATCAATATCAATATTTATAACACCTTAATCCAAATGTTATAAATCACTTAATAATCTCATAATCTAATATTATTAATATTATAATAATATTTTAATCATTTCTTAAACTTATAAAAAATTTATTTTAATTGTTTAAATTTTACTAATTAATGCATTTAATCATCCTAAAATGTCAAACTCATAAGATTTTATCACCAACAACCAAACCCTCATCAAAATCTGCATATACCTTATATAGGATTTCTAAGCCATAAAATCCTATTTTCCAATTTTGTTACTTCACATAACATATTTAATTCATTTACCCATAACTAGTCCATTTTCATGAAAAATACCAAATTAGTACAAGCAAATTTTCTTTTCTGGAATTTAGCAGAATATAGTCCCATATTGAACATATATTTTCTCAAGAATTTTTAAAATTCATTTACTATTTTCATATGGCCAAATTGCTTAATATTTAGACATTTATCATAAACTGTATTTTTGCCCAAAAATTCCAAAATTTCTGAGTATACTTTTGTTATATACATGTACTCCCAATAAAAATTCACCAATTTTGAAGTTAACCACAAGGAGTTATAAGGGTTTACTTTTAAAATAGTCTTTTTCCATAAAATTAATAACTCCTAATCTATACATCTAAAAATCACCATTTTTGGACACAATCTAGAAAAATCATCAAATTATCATTTCAAATATATCCAGAATTTTTGAGGGTCGGAAAAATTACGAAACTGAAAAACATAATAACCCTTACAATCCCTTACCTCAAAAGAGCAGTATTTCTGACTGGAATATCGGATGTAAAGCTAATGGAAACTTGCACTGAATAACAACTCTCAAAGTATCTAAATACTCATAAAAACACGCTCGATAATATAGAGAGATAGAAAACTTATTTCTGGTGTGATTTTCAATTCTAATTAAGCACCCTATTTATAGAAAAATGCTAGAACGCCAAATGAAACTAAATTAATTAAATAATATTATCATTATTTTCTTCTTCTATGCATGCCATCCTTGAACAAAGCTCAGCCACCACAAGTGGGGCCCACCAGAGATCATCCATCTTCCCCAAAAACCAAAAGTGGGTCCCACCTTCTAGAAATCTCCACCAAAAATAATTTCCGAATCAGTCACCTCTTAAATGTCATAACAAATCATACGCTAATTTCTAACGGTTCAAAATTTGTGGACATATACTCAACTTATATACGTATAACATATTCAAAAATCACAACGATCCAATGGTCGGATTAAAAATTATAACTCACGCAATATATCTCAAGAACACTGATTTTTTTGATTATGAGTCCTTCGGACCAGTTTCATTCAAACAGTCACCACGAAAAATCCCCAATGAATTTTAGTGTGATTCCAATTTCTACGGTTAGTTTACTTCCAGGGCTTTCTTTTGATATATGGCTCATCTCCTAACTCATTATACACAAAGAGTTATAGATTTTACAAAATCAAGTAATAAACTAATTTTCTAAAAATTTCCAAATTTCGTTCTTCATTTTGACAAAATACTAATAAAACACCTCAGCATTAATTCCTTCATTTATATCCATATAAAAATATATATTTCTTTATTATATAAATCAATAATTAATTATTCACAAATAATATTACGAATCACAATTATGACAACGAGGAATAGTTCCTCAGAAAAGGGACTTTCCGATAAGGATTTCTCCTTCTTGGCCATGAATTAAATGACCAAACCTCTCTTTGATGAGAACTTTCTAGACATTGCCAATAATGCTATCTAATAATATTATTCAAATAATATGAATTATTGATCGATAATGGAAAATATCGTGCAATGACAATTATTGAAACAACAATAATATAAAATATCAATATGACAATTATTGAATCAATAAAATAAAATATTGAGCAAGTAATTATCGTAACAATTATTGAGTAGTGCCTTCTTTACGTAAGAATCAATAATTCAAAAAATCTTTGTGCAATCTGGTGTGCTTCTTTGAAACAACGCGTATTACTGTATGTTAACCACCGGGTATTCCAACAGTGTTAACGGTAACAACTACGCCATTATTTATAAAAACTCAAACTTGTCATTTTTTTTATCCGATAGTTATTCTGTTATGGGGCCCACAATGGTTGCGCCGTCGTACGAATATTCCCCGACAGTAAGAATATTCCACGACCAAACGAATATTCCCCAACAGAAATGAGTATTTTATAACATCTTGCGTATTTTAAAATTTTATATATATCACCCTTAACTTTAAACTTTTATCAATTTAACTATTTACTATATAAAAAAATTGAATACTTTTATTTCATAAAATTCGGGGTCTTACAATCTCCCCTCCTTATGAAATTTCGTCCCCGAAATTTACGTACCTGGTATTTCAAAAAGTTGAGAATACCTTGCTTTCATTTCAGATTCTATCTCCCCGATCATCATGATTTCTCCATTGCTCATCTCCTGTATTTCAGATATCATTCTAGAATACAGCTTCAAAACAAAGGTTAATTGACATATCACAATTTGTCAACTTAAGTAAGAAAATTCAGCTTAGGTAGGACACACACTAGCGAAGGATATTACTCGTCTCTCCCTTCCTAGTTTTAATCCCGAATCTCCTTCAGAGATCATATCCCTAAGCTCTGATACCAACTGTGATGCCCCCAAAATAGGTATACATCACCCAACCCATTCTGAGTCGCCAAATACATGGTACAGAAAACAACTACAACTTTATTATTACAATTGCAGTGCAAAATACGACAACTCATATACTGTGAGTATAAATACCAACTGTGACTCTGGACACCAACTTGTGTCAGTACCTCACATTGATACATTACATAAGGGTACAGTCAATTACTGTTTTAGAAATTAAAATCTTTGGAAAATGCTCAAGAAAACCTTCGTAAATAGGAGGCCATGAATCTAAGTTATGATAGATATCATATGACTCGAGAATTATCCTTGGTTGATCCAATAGACCCCAAAGAAAAACGAGAAGATTACTATCTTGTTCATTCTAATGAGGTGCACTTTTGACGCTTTCAAAGTCGGGTTCTCATCACCCTATTATTGTTCACCAAAATCAATTATTAAGTGCCGTATAAAATACGACACACACATCTTAGGACCTCAAAACAATTATATATTGCATGTTATGCCGTTTTATAATGTATTGAGAAACTTCGACAGTCTCGGACCATCACACTATTCCCATGTTATCCCCATTTCGACCCAAATTTACACTCTTATTACACCGAAGGAATTGTGAAACAAAAGGGTGAGCACAACTAGCCCAGTAAATAATATCATGACTAAAGATAATTAAATTATCAATAGCCTTCGTCAGTAATAAATCAGAGATTTAGAACATATGGTAGATGATAAAATTTTTCAAACATAGTTAGAGCGGAACGAGCAATCCATTAGAAGAGTCAAATAGACTATAAATTCTATTATCTTCTCCATGTTAAACATCCACCAATAATGTTTTATCCCTGTAACATCAATCAATAGTTTCTGTCCACAATCGTGTGAACAACTCATAATCATAATTGTAGTTCTAAATTCCTCTTCTCATCCAGGACGAAGATAATTTTCATCACCTGTCTTTACCTGAAACATCAAAGATCATGGTTATACCAAATCACAGTTCATGTTCATAATCATACTAATAAATTCATCTTTGCACTACGGGCAAAAGATATTCACCAACAGTTCATCTTTGCACTACAGGCCAAAGATATTCAACAACAAGTCATCTTTGCACTACAAGCCAAAGATATTAATATCTCAAAGAAATATATAATCATTTCAGAATTTATATAAACAATAATTATAACCATGTTGATCAATTCACCTTTGCACTTAAGCTAAATATATTCAATTATAAATTCAATGGTCATGATCATCATACGAACAAACAATTCATCCTAGCACTACTGGCCAAAGAGAACTCATAGTCACGATCATACCAATAATCTACCCATCTTTACACTCAAGTCAAAGAGAAATTTCATCATCAGGATTATAAAAATGTTATATCTGATAATAAAAACAATATAATCAAAACATGGATTTTATTTCAAGGGTAAGATTCATAAATCAACGACAATTTGGTCAGAAAAAGAAACTAATTTTATCGTGAATAGTAACTCGTGGATAGTAACTCATGAATAGTAACTCCTAAATAGTACTCTGTATTTGTACATAGTACCGTATACGTAAATAATGTCATATACGTAAATAGTGTCATATACATGAACAATGTCGTATACGTGAATAGTACTGTATATGTGAATAGTAACCCCGACACAAAAAGATAAAGTTTCACAATAAAATCCATATCAATATTTATAACACCGTAATCCAAATATTATAAATCACTTAATAATCTCATAATCTAATATTATTAATATTACAATAATATTTTAATCATTTCTTAAACTTATAAATAATTTATTTTAATTGTTTACACTTTACTAATTAATGCATTTAATCATCCTAAATGTCAAACTCGTAAGATTTTATCACCAATAACCAAAACCTTCATCAAAATCTGCTTATACCTTATATAGGATTTCCAAGCCATAAAATCCTATTTTCCAATTTTGTTACTTCACATAACATATTTAATTCATTTACTCATAACTAGTCTATTTTCATGAAAAATACCAAATTAGTACAAACAAATTTTCTTTTCAGGATTTAGCGAGAATATAGTCCCATATTGAAATATATATTTTTCTCGGATTTTTAAAATTCATTTACTATTTTTCATATGGCCAAAATTAGAATATTTAGACATTTATCATAAACTCGTACTTTTGCCCAAAAATTTCAAATTTCTGAGAGTATTTAAATTTGGAATATCGGATGTAAAGCCAATGGAAACTTGCACTGAATAACAACTCTCAAAGTATCTAAATATTCACAAAAATACGCTCGATAATATAGAGAGAAAGAAAACTTATTTCTGGTGTGATTTTTAATTCTAACAAAGTACCTTATTTATAGGAAAATGCTAAAACACCAAAGGAGGCTAAATTAATAAAATAATATTATTATTATTTTCTTCTTCTACGCATGCCATCCTTGAATAAAGCTCAGCCACCACAAGTGGGGCCCACGAGAGATCACCCATCTTCCCCAAAAACCAAAAGTGGGTCCCACCTTCTAGAAATCTCCACAAAAATAATTTACGAATCACCACCTCTTAAAATTCATAATAAATCATCGTTAATTTTTAACGGTTCAAAATTTGTGGACATATACTCAAAGTACATATGTATAACATATTCAAAAATCACAACGATCCAACAATCGGATTAAACATTACAACTCACGCAATATATCTCAAGAACACTGATTTTTCGGATTATGAGTCATTCGGACTAGTTTCATTCAAACAGTCACCACGAAAAATTCACAATGAATTTTGGGTGATTCCAATTTCTACGCTTAGCTTACTTCCAGGGCTTTCTTTTGATATATAGCTCATCTCCTAACTCATTCTACACAAAGAGTTATAGATTTTACGAAATCAAATAATAAACTAATTTTTTTTAAAATTTCCAAATTCCGTTCTTCATTTTGACAAAATACTAATAAAACACCTCAACATTAATTCCTTCATTTATATCCATATAAAAATATATATTTCCTTATCATATAAATCAATAATTAATTATTCACAAATAATATTGCAGAATCACAATTATGACAACCAGGCCGTTCCCAGGAAAGAGGGGACTTTTTGATAAGAATTTCTCCTTACTGGCGCGCAATTAGGTGACCAAACCTCTCCTTGACAGAACTTTCTAGACATTGCCAATAATGTTATCTAATAATATTATTCAAATAATATGAATTATTGATCGGATAATGGGAAATACTATGCAATGACAATTATTGAAACAACAATAATATAAAATATCAACGCAGCAATTATTGAATCAATAAAATAAAATATTGAACAGTAATTACTGTAACAATTATTGAGTAGTGCCTTCTTACGTTAGAATCAATAATTCAAAAATACTGTGCAATACCGTGTGCTACTATGCAACAACGCGTATTACTATATGTTAACCACCGGGTATTCCAACAGTGTTAACGATAACTACGTCGTTATTTATAAAAACTCAAACTTGTCATTTTTTTCATCCGACAGTTATTCTGTTATGGGGCCCACAAATGGCTGCGTCGTCATATGAATATTCCCCGACAACAAGAATATTCCACAACCAAACGAATATTCCCCAACAGAAATGAGTATTTTATAACCACTTGCGTATTTTAAAATTTTATATATATTACCCTTAACTTTAAACTTTTATCAATTTAACTATTTACTAAATAGAAAAATTGAATACTTTTATTTCATAAAATTCGGGGTCTTACATTAGGCCTCTTCCTTTTCTTGGAAGAATCATCCACCTGTAAGACATGGTTCTTCTTGGATGGGAAGTGACCTTCAGCAGTTTTCAACATGTTAAGTAATTCAGGCAAGCTAACATCTAACTTATTCATGTGAAAATTCAAAACAAATTGTGAGAAGGTGTCCGAGAGTGACTGCAAGACTAAATCTTGACTCAATTCCCCATCCATGACGAACCCAAGCTGTCCAAGATGTTCAATCAGATTGATCATCTTTAAGTCATGAGTCTCAATGGTAGTGCCCTCGGTCATCCGTGATCGGAAGAGCTCCTTAGATATTTCATATCTAGCAGTCCTACTTTGCTCACCATACAACTCTTGAAGGTGCAGTAGCATAGTAGGAGCATCCATGGTTTCATGCTGATGCTGAAGCTCGTTACTTATGGATGCGAGCATGATGCATTGATCCACTGATACATCATCTTGCCACTGTTTAAAAGTAGCAATCTCTTCCTCAAAGGCTGTTTCTGCAGCTTTTGCAGGTACAGGCGAATTTAGGACATAAGAAATCTTTCCAGCAGTGAGAAAAATTCTCAGATTTCTTAACCAGACCGTTTAATTCGGTCCGGTCAGTTTGTTAGCATCAAGTATGCTATGCAGTTAAATTAGTGAATGTGACATTTTCAAAATTCTGCATGTAAAAAGACAATATTTTAGCAAACATTCATTTAATTAATTACCAAAATAAATTAGGTCTTATTTTATATTGGTATCTCCCACTATTTTCTTCAAACTATATTACCCTCATGAATATAGTTCGGCAATATCTAATTAAAGATTTGCTAGTGAGAATAAGGATCTCATTTTAAATGTATATAGCCTTGTGTGTGCACAACAAACTATATATAAATAAATAGGTAGACAACTCTTGTCAATTACATCATCATGTAACTCCTTATATTTTGCCTCTTAAATCATAATGGTCAAGTGTGTGCACATCCAAACTAAAATGATTTTAAGTTAAGTCAAACCCAGCATTTCTATATAAGTGAAGAGAAAACTACAGCCCTTGTGTGTGCACAACAAAGCGGTAATGTTCAATTCCTTATAAACATCAAATGTAATAAAAATTCACAATGAATTTTAGTGTGATTCCAATTTCTACGGTTAGTTTACTTCCAGGGCTTTCTTTTGATATATGGCTCATCTCCTAACTCATTATACACAAAGAGTTATAGATTTTACAAAATCAAGTAATAAACTAATTTTCTAAAAATTTCCAAATTTCGTTCTTCATTTTGACAAAATACTAATAAAACACCTCAGCATTAATTCCTTCATTTATATCCATATAAAAATATATATTTCTTTATTATATAAATCAATAATTAATTATTCACAAATAATATTACAGAATCACAATTATGACAACCAGGCCGTTCCCAGGAAAGAGGGGACTTTCCGATAAGGATTTCTCCTTACTGGCGCGCAATTAAATGATCAAACCTTTCTTTGACAGAACTTTCTAGACATTGCCAATAATGCTATCTAATAATATTATTCAAATAATATGAATTATTGATCTGATAATGAAAAATATTGTGCAATGACAATTATTGAAACAACAATAATATAAAATATCAACGCAGCAATTATTGAATCAATAAAATAAAATATTGAACAGTAATTACTGTAACAATTATTGAGTAGTGCCTTCTTACGTAAGAATCAATAATTCAAAAATACTGTACTGTAATATCTTGTACACGTGCAACAACAACGCCAGACATCAGTATGTTAACCACGGGTATTCCAACGATTGTTAATTCAGTAATAACTACGGCCGTTATTTATAAAAACTCAAACTTGTCATTTTTTTTATCCGATAGTTATTCTGTAATGGGGCCCACAATGGTTGCGCCGTCGTACGAATATTCCCCCGACAACAAGAATATTCCACGACCAAACGAATATTCTCCAACAGAAATGAGTATTTTATAACCACTTGCGTATTTTAAAATTTTATATATATCACCCTTAACTTTAAACTTTTATCAATTTAACTATTTACTAAATAAAAAAATTGAATACTTTTATTTCATAAAATTCGGGGTCTTACAATCTCCCCTCCTTATGAAATTTTGTCCCCAAAATTTACGTACCTGGTATTTTAAAAAGTTGAGAATACCTTGCTTTTATTTCAGATTCTATCTCCCCGATCATCATGATTTCTCCATTGCTCATCTCCTGTATTTCAGATATCATTCTAGAATACAGCTTCAAAACAAAGGTTAATTGACATATCACAATTTGTCAACTTAAGTAAGAAAATTCGACTTAGGTAGGACACACACTAGCGAAGGATATTAGTCGTCTCTCCCTTCCTAGTTTTAATCCCGAATCTCCTTCAGAGATCATATCCCTAAGCTCTGATACCAACTGTGATGCCCCCAAAATAGGTATACATCACCCAACCCATTCTGAGTCGCCAAATACATGGTACAGAAAACAACTACAACTTTATTATTACAATTGCAGTGCAAAATACGCACAACTCATATCTTTGTGAGTTTAAATACCAACTGTGACTCTGGACACCAACTTGTGTCAGTACCTCACATTGATACATTACATAAGGGTACAGTCAATAACTGTTTTAGAAATTAAAATCTTTGGAAAATGCTCAAGAAAACCTTCGTAAATAGGAGACCATGAATCTAAGTTATGATAGATATCATATGACTCGAGAATTATCCTTGGTTGATCCAATAGACCCCAAAGAAAAACGAGAAGATTACTATCTTGTTCATTCTAATGAGGTGCACTTTTGACGCTTTCAAAGTCGGGTTCTCATCACCCTATTGTTGTTCACCAAAATCAATTATTAAGTGACGATAAAAAATCGACACACATCTTAGGACCTCAAAACAATTATATATTGCATGTTATGCCGTTTTATAATGTATTGAGAAACTTCGACAGTCTCGGACCATCACACTATTCCCATGTTATCCCCGCTCGACCCAGCTACACTCTTATTACCTGAAAGGAATTGTGAAACAAAAGGGTGAGCACAACTAGCCCAGTAAAGAATATCATGACTAAAGATAATTAAATTATCAATAGCCTTCGTCAGTAATAAATCAGAGATTTAGAACATATGGTAGATGATAAAACTTTTCAACCATAGTTAGAGCGGAAGGAGCAATCCATTAGAAGAGTCAAATAGACTATAAATTCTATTATCTTCTCCATGTTAAAAATCCACCAATAATGTTTTATCCCTGTAACATCAATCAATAGTTTCTGTCCACAATCGTGTGAACAACTCATAATCATAATTATAGTTCTAAATTCCTCTTCTCATCCAGGACGAAGATAATTTTCATCACCTGTCTTTACCTGAAACATCAAAGATCATGGTTATACCAAATCACAGTTCGTGTTCATAATCATACTAATAAATTCATCTTTGCACTACTGAGCAAAAGATATTCACCAATGATTCATCTTTGCACTCTGGGCCAAAGATATTCAACAACAAGTCATCTTTTGCACTACAAGCCAAAGATATTAATATCTCAAAGAAATATATAATCATTTCTTAATTTATATAAACAATAATTATAACCATGTTGATCAATTCACCTTTGCACTTAAGCTAAATATATTCAATTATAAATTCAATGGTCATGATCATACCAGTCAGCAATTCATCCTAGCACTACTGGCCAAAGAGAACTTATAGTCACGATCATACCAATAATCTACCCATCTTTACACTCAAGTCAAAGAGAAATTTCATCATCAGGATTATAAAAATGTTATATCTGATAATAAAAACAATATAATCAAAACATGGATTTTATTTCAAGGGTAAGATTCATAAATCAACGACAATTTGGTCAGAAAAAGAAACTAATTTTATCGTGAATAGTAACTCGTGGATAGTAACTCATGAATAGTAACTCCTAAATAGTACTCTGTATTTGTACATAGTACCGTATACGTAAATAATGTCATATACGTAAATAATGCCATATACATGAAAAGGTCAGATATCGTGAATAAGATCAGTATATGTGAATAGTAACCCCGACACAAAAAGATAAAGTTTCACAATAAAATCCATATCAATATTTATAACACCTTAATCCAAATATTATAAATCACTTAATAATCTCATAATCTAATATTATTAATATTACAATAATATTTTAATCATTTCTTAAACTTATAAATAATTTATTTTAATTGTTTACACTTTACTAATTAATGCATTTAATCATCCTAAAATGTCAAACTCGTAAGATTTTATCACCAATAACCAAAACCTTCATCAAAATCTGCTTATACCTTATATAGGATTTCCAAGCCATAAAATCCTATTTTCCAATTTTGTTACTTCACATAACATATTTAATTCATTTACTCATAACTAGTCTATTTTCATGAAAAATACCAAATTAGTACAAACAAATTTTCTTTTCTAGGATTTAGCAGAATATAGTCCCATATTGAACATATATTTTTCTCGGAATTTTTAAAATTCATTTACTATTTTTCATATGGCCAAAATTGCCGAATATTTAGACATTTATCATAAACTGTACTTTTGCCCAAAAATTCCGAAATTTACAGAGTATTTCTGACTGGAATATCGGATGTAAAGCCAATGGAAACTTGCACTGAATAACAACTCTCAAAGTATCTAAATATTCACAAAAATACGCTCGATAATATAGAGAGAAAGAAAACTTATTTTTGGTGTGATTTTTAATTCTAACTAAGTACCTTATTTATAGGAAAATGCTAAAACACCAAAGGAGGCTAAATTAATAAAATAATATTATTATTATTTTCTTCTTCTACGCATGCCATCCTTGAATAAAGCTCAGCCACCACAAGTGGGGCCCACCAGAGATCAACCATCTTCCCCAAAACCAAAAGTGGGTCCCACCTTCTAGAAATCTCCACCAAAAATAATTTCTGAATCAGTCACCTCTTAAAATTCATAATAAATCATACGTTAATTTTTAACAGTTCAAAATTTGTGGACATATACTCAAATTACATATGTATAACATATTCAAAAATCACAACGATCCAACAATCGGATTAAACATTACAACTCACGCAATATATCTCAAGAACACTGATTTTTCGGATTATGAGTCATTCGGACTAGTTTCATTCAAACAGTCACCACAAAAAATTCACAATGAATTTTTGGGTGATTCCAATTTCTACGGTTAGCTTACTTCCATGGCTTTCTTTTGATATATAGCTCATCTCCTAACTCATTCTACACAAAGAGTTATAGATTTTACTTAAATCAAATAATAAACTAATTTTTTTTAAAATTTCCAAATTCCGTTCTTCATTTTGACAAAATACTAATAAAACACCTCAACATTAATTCCTTCATTTATATCCATATAAAAATATATATTTCCTTATCATATAAATCAATAATTAATTATTCACAAATAATATTGCAGAATCACAATTATAACAACCAGGCCTTTCCCAGGAAAGAGAGGACTTTTTGATAAGGATTTCTCCTTACTGGCGCGCAATTAGGTGACCAAACCTCTCCTTGACAGAACTTTCTAGACATTGCCAATAATGTTATCTAATAATATTATTCAAATAATATGAATTATTGATCGGATAATGGGAAATACTATGCAATGACAATTATTGAAACAACAATAATATAAAATATCAACGCAGCAATTATTGAATCAATAAAATAAAATATTGAACAGTAATTACTGTAACCATTATTGAGTAGTGCCTTCTTACGTAAGAATCAATAATTCAAAAATACTGTGCAATACCGTGTGCTACTATGCAACAACGCGTATTACTATATGTTAACCACCGGGTATTCCAACAGTGTTAACGATAACTACGTCGTTATTTATAAAAACTCAAACTTGTCATTTTTTCATCAAATGATTTATTCATTATAGGGGCCCATAAATTATTTGCGTCGTCATATGAATATTCCCCGACAACAAGAATATTCCACAACCAAACGAATATTCCCCAACAGAAATGAGTATTTTATAACCACTTGCGTATTTTAAAATTTTATATATATCACCCTTAACTTTAAACTTTTATCAATTTAACTATTTACTAAATAGAAAAATTGAATACTTTTATTTCATAAAATTCGGGGTCTTACATTAGGCCTCTTCCTTTTCTTGGAAGAATCATCCACCTGTAAGACATGGTTCTTCTTGGATGGGAAGTGACCTTCAGCAGTTTTCAACATGTTAAGTAATTCAGGCAAGCTAACATCTAACTTATTCATGTGAAAATTCAAAACAAATTGTGAGAAGGTGTCCGAGAGTGACTGCAAGACTAAATCTTGACTCAATTCCCCATCCATGACGAACCCAAGCTGTCCAAGATGTTCAATCAGATTGATCATCTTTAAGTCATGAGTCTCAATGGTAGTGCCCTCGGTCATCCGTGATCGGAAGAGCTCCTTAGATATTTCATATCTAGCGTCCCTACTTTGCTCACCATACAACTCTTGAAGGTGCAAGAAGCATAGTAGGAGCATCCATGGTTTCATCTTCGATCTTCAAGCTCGTTACATTTATGGATGCGAGCATGATGCATTGATCCATCGATACATCATCTTGCCCTTTGTTTAAAAGTAGCAATCTCTTCCTCAAAGGTCAAGCTGCGCGACTTTTTTGCAGTCTAAAGTAAATTAGGACATAAGAAATCTTTCCAGCAGTGAGAAAAATTCTCAGATTTCTTAACTGGCCTGTTTTAATTCGATTAAGTCCATTTTGTTAGCATCAAGTATGCTATGCAGTTAAATTAGTGAATGTGACATTTTCAAAATTCTGCATGTAAAAAGACAATATTTTAGCAAACATTCATTTAATTAATTACCAAAATAAATTAGGTCTTATTTTATATTGGTATCTCCCACTATTTTCTTCAAACTATATTACCTCATGAATATAGTTCGGCAATATCTAATTAAAGATTTGCTAGTGAGAATAAGGATCTCATTTTAAATGTATATAGCCTTGTGTGTGCACAACAAACTATATATAAATAAATAGGTAGACAACTCTTGTCAATTACATCATCATGTAACTCCTTATATTTTGCCTCTTAAATCATAATGGTCAAGTGTGTGCACATCCAAACTAAAATGATTTTAAGTTAAGTCAAACCCAGCATTTCTATATAAGTGAAGAGAAAACTACAGCCCTTGTGTGTGCACAACAAAGCGGTAATGTTCAATTCCTTATAAACATCAAATGTAATAAAAATTCACAATGAATTTTAGTGTGATTCCAATTTCTACGGTTAGTTTACTTCCAGGGCTTTCTTTTGATATATGGCTCATCTCCTAACTCATTATACACAAAGAGTTATAGATTTTACAAAATCAAGTAATAAACTAATTTTCTAAAAATTTCCAAATTTCGTTCTTCATTTTGACAAAATACTAATAAAACACCTCGGCATTAATTCCTTCATTTATATCCATATAAAATATATATTTCTTTATTATATAAATCAATAATTAATTATTCACAAATAATATTACAGAATCACAATTATAATCAAAGTAGTTTCGTGAAAGAGGGGACTTTCCGATAAGGATTTCTCTCTTGGGCGCAAGCAATTAAATGATCAAACCTTTCTTCGATGTAACTTTCTAGACATTGCAATAATAATGCTATCTAATAATATTATTCAAATAATATGAATTATTGATCCGATAATGAAAATATCATGCAATGACAATTATTGAAACAACAATAATATAAAATATCAACGCAAAGCAATTATTGAATCAATAAAATAAAATATTGAGCGAAGAATTACCGTAACAATTATCGAGTAGTGCCTTCTTTACGTAAGAATCAATAATTCAAAAACCGTGGTAATAATGCGGTGCTCTTCGTGCAACAACGCCAGACATCAGTATGTTAACCAACGGGTATTCCAACAAGTGTTAACTGTGAATAACTACTACCTAGTTATTTATAAAAACTCAAACTTGTCATTTTTTTATCCGATAGTTATTCTGTAATGGGGCCCACAATGGTTTTGCGGCAAATGCATTTAATATTCCCCGACAACAAGAATATTCCACGACCAAACGAATATTCTCCAACAGAAATGAGTATTTTATAACCACTTGCGTATTTTAAAATTTTATATATATCACCCTTAACTTTAAACTTTTATCAATTTAACTATTTACTAAATAAAAAAATTGAATACTTTTATTTCATAAAATTCGGGGTCTTACAATCTCCCCTCCTTATGAAATTTTGTCCCCAAAATTTACGTACCTGGTATTTTAAAAAGTTGAGAATACCTTGCTTTTATTTCAGATTCTATCTCCCCGATCATCATGATTTCTCCATTGCTCATCTCCTGTATTTCAGATATCATTCTAGAATACAGCTTCAAAACAAAGGTTAATTGACATATCACAATTTGTCAACTTAAGTAAGAAAATTCAGCTTAGGTAGGACACACACTAGCGAAGGATATTAGTCGTCTCTCCCTTCCTAGTTTTAATCCCGAATCTCCTTCAGAGATCATATCCCTAAGCTCTGATACCAACTGTGATGCCCCCAAAATAGGTATACATCACCCAACCCATTCTGAGTCGCCAAATACATGGTACAGAAAACAACTACAACTTTATTATTACAATTGCAGTGCAAAATACGACAACTCATATACTGTGAGTTTAAATACCAACTGTGACTCTGGACACCAACTTGTGTCAGTACCTCACATTGATACATTACATAAGGGTACAGTCAATAACTGTTTTAGAAATTAAAATCTTTGGAAAATGCTCAAGAAAACCCGTAGAATAGGAGACCATGAATCTAAGTTATGATAGATATCATATGACTCGAGAATTATCCTTGGTTGATCCAATAGACCCCAAAGAAAAACGAGAAGATTACTATCTTGTTCATTCTAATGAGGTGCACTTTTGACGCTTTCAAAGTCGGGTTCTCATCACCCTATTGTTGTTCACCAAAATCAATTATTAAGTGACGTATAAAATACGACACACACATCTTAGGACCTCAAAACAATTATATATTGCATGTTATGCCGTTTTATAATGTATTGAGAAACTTCGACAGTCTCGGACCATCACACTATTCCCATGTTATCCCCATTTCGACCCAGCCTACACTCTTATTACTAAAGGAATTGTGAAACAAAGGGTGAGCACAACTAGCCCAAAGAAAGAATATCATGACTAAAGATAATTAAATTATCAATAGCCTCACAAGAATAAATCGTAGATTTAGAACATATGGTAGATGATAAAACTTTTCAACCATAGTTAGAGTGGAAGGAGCAATCCATTAGAAGAGTCAAATAGACTATAAATTCTATTATCTTCTCCATGTTAAAAATCCACCAATAATGTTTTATCCCTGTAACATCAATCAATAGTTTCTGTCCACAATCGTGTGAACAACTCATAATCATAATTATAGTTCTAAATTCCTCTTCTCATCCAGGACGAAGATAATTTTCATCACCTGTCTTTACCTGAAACATCAAAGATCATGGTTATACCAAATCACGAGTCAGGTTCATAATCATACTAATAAATTCATCTTTGCACTACAGGCAAAAGATATTCACAACAGATTCATCTTTGCACACTGTGCCAAAGATATTCAACAACAAGTCATCTTTGCACTACAAGCCAAAGATATTAATATCTCAAAGAAATATATAATCATTTCAGAATTTATATAAACAATAATTATAACCATGTTGATCAATTCACCTTTGCACTTAAGCTAAATATATTCAATTATAAATTCAATGGTCATGATCATACCAGTCAGTAATTCATCCTAGCACTACTGGCCAAAGAGAACTCATAGTCACGATCATACCAATAATCTACCCATCTTTACACTCAAGTCAAAGAGAAATTTCATCATCAGGATTATAAAAATGTTATATCTGATAATAAAAACAATATAATCAAAACATGGATTTTATTTCAAGGGTAAGATTCATAAATCAACGACAATTTGGTCAGAAAAAGAAACTAATTTTATCGTGAATAAGAACTCGTGGATAGTAACTCATGAATAAGTAACTCCTAAATAGTACTCAGATTTGTACATAATATCGTATCGTAAATAATGTCATATATCGTAAATAATGCCATATACATGAACAAAGGTCTAGGTATCGTGAATAATCTTTGATATGTGAATAGTAACCCCAGACAAAAAAGATAAAGTTTCACAATAAAATCCATATCAATATTTATAACACCTTAATCCAAATATTATAAATCACTTAATAATCTCATAATCTAATATTATTAATATTACAATAATATTTTAATCATTTCTTAAACTTATAAATAATTTATTTTAATTGTTTACACTTTACTAATTAATGCATTTAATCATCCTAAAATGTCAAACTCGTAAGATTTTATCACCAATAACCAAAACCTTCATCAAAAATCGCTTATACCTTTATATAGGATTTCCAAGCCATAAAATCCTATTTTCCAATTTTGTTACTTCACATAACATATTTAATTCATTTACTCATAACTAGTCTATTTTCATGAAAAATACCAAATTAGTACAAACAAATTTTCTTTTCTAGGATTTAGCAGAATATAGTCCCATATTGAACATATATTTTTCTCGGAATTTTTAAAATTCATTTACTATTTTTCATATGGCCAAAATTGCCGAATATTTAGACATTTATCATAAACTGTACTTTTGCCCAAAAATTCCGAAATTTACAGAGTATTTCTGACTGGAATATCGGATGTAAAGCCAATGGAAACTTGCACTGAATAACAACTCTCAAAGTATCTAAATATTCACAAAAATACTCGATAATATAGAGAGAAAGAAAACTTATTTTTGGTGTGATTTTTAATTCTAACTAAGTACCTTATTTATAGGAAAATGCTAAAACACCAAAGGAGGCTAAATTAATAAAATAATATTATTATTATTTTCTTCTTCTACGCATGCCATCCTTGAATAAAGCTCAGCCACCACAAGTGGGGCCCACCAGAGATCAACCATCTTCCCCAAAACCAAAAGTGGGTCCCACCTTCTAGAAATCTCCACCAAAATAATTTCAATCACCACCTCTTAAAATTCATAATAAATCATACGTTAATTTTTAACAGTTCAAAATTTGTGGACATATACTCAAATTACATATGTATAACATATTCAAAAATCACAACGATCCAACAATCGGATTAAACATTACAACTCACGCAATATATCTCAAGAACACTGATTTTTCGGATTATGAGTCATTCGGACTAGTTTCATTCAAACAGTCACCACAAAAAATTCACAATGAATTTTTGGGTGATTCCAATTTCTACGGTTAGCTTACTTCCATGGCTTTCTTTTGATATATAGCTCATCTCCTAACTCATTCTACACAAAGAGTTATAGATTTTACGAAATCAAATAATAAACTAATTTTTTTTAAAATTTCCAAATTCCGTTCTTCATTTTGACAAAATACTAATAAAACACCTCAACATTAATTCCTTCATTTATATCCATATAAAAATATATATTTCCTTATCATATAAATCAATAATTAATTATTCACAAATAATATTGCAGAATCACAATTATAACAACCAGGCCTTTCCCAGGAAAGAGAGGACTTTTTGATAAGGATTTCTCCTTACTGGCGCGCAATTAGGTGACCAAACCTCTCCTTGACAGAACTTTCTAGACATTGCCAATAATGTTATCTAATAATATTATTCAAATAATATGAATTATTGATCGGATAATGGGAAATACTATGCAATGACAATTATTGAAACAACAATAATATAAAATATCAACGCAGCAATTATTGAATCAATAAAATAAAATATTGAACAGTAATTACTGTAACCATTATCGAGTAGTGCCTTTCACGTAAGAATCAATAATTCAAAAATCTTGCGGCAATACCGCAGCTACTATGCAACAACGCCAGTATTACTATATGTTAAACCAAGGTATTCCAACAAAGATTGTTAACGATAACTACGCCGTTATTTATAAAAACTCAAACTTGTCATTTTTTCATCAAAGACGGTTATTCATTATATGGGCCCACAAATGGTCTGCGTCATCATATGAATATTCCCGACAACAAGAATATTCCACAACCAAACGAATATTCCCCAATGTAAATGAGTATTTTATAACCCACTTGCGTATTTTAAAATTTTATATATATCACCCTTAACTTTAAACTTTTATCAATTTAACTATTTACTAAATAGAAAAATTGAATACTTTTATTTCATAAAATTCGGGTCTTACATTAGGCCTCTTCCTTTTCTTGGAAGAATCATCCACCCAAGACATGGTTCTTCTTGGATGGGAAGTGACCTTCAAAGTAGCTTTTCAACATGTTAAGTAATTCAGGCAAGCTAACATCTAACTTATTCATGTGAAAATTCAAAACAAATTGTGAGAAGGTGTCCGAGAGTGACTGCAAGACTAAATCTTGACTCAATTCCCCATCCACATTTAACCCTAAGTCGTCCAAGATGTTCAATCGATTGATCATCTTTAAGTCATGAGTCTCAATGGTAGTGCCCTCGGTCATCCGTGATCGGAAGAGCTCCTTAGATATTTCATATCTAGCAGTCCTACTTTGCTCACCATACAACTCTTGAAGGTGCAGTAGCATAGTAGGAGCATCCATGGTTTCATGCTGATGCTGAAGCTCGTTACTTATGGATGCGAGCATGATGCATTGATCCACTGATACATCATCTTGCCACTGTTTAAAAGTAGCAATCTCTTCCTCAAAGGTCAATTTTCGCATTTTTTTGCAGTCTGAGTAATTTAGGACATAAGAAATCTTTCCAAAGAAGGAGAAAAATTCTCAGATTTCTTAACCGGGCCAGATTTAATTGATTAAATTACTTTGTTAGCATCAAGTATGCTCACGCAGATTAAATTAGTGAATGTGACATTTTCAAAATTCTGCATGTAAAAAGACAATATTTTAGCAAACATTCATTTAATTAATTACCAAAATAAATTAGGTCTTATTTTATATTGGTATCTCCCACTATTTTCTTCAAACTATATTACCCTCATGAATATAGTTCGGCAATATCTAATTAAAGATTTGCTAGTGAGAATAAGGATCTCATTTTAAATGTATATAGCCTTGTGTGTGCACAACAAACTATATATAAATAAATAGATAGACAACTCTTGTCAATTACATCATCATGTAACTCCTTATATTTTGCCTCTTAAATCATAATGGTCAAGTGTGTGCACATCCAAACTAAAATAATTTTAAGTTAAGTCAAACCCAGCATTTCTATATAAGTGAAGAAAAAACTACAGCCCTTGTGTGTGCACAACAAAGCGGTAATGTTCAATTCCTTATAAACATCAAATGTAATAAAAATAATATCTCAAATATTTAATACTCGCCTTGTGTGTGCACAACAAACTCATATTAAATATTCAATGCTCTATTGTTTTTATCATGCTAGAAGGCGACGTTCAATATTCCAAATATCTTTGAACGTTACAACTTAATATAATTTCATTGAGGGGTTTGTTGTTATTAGTCTCATCTTGTTTAGCGCGCATGCAAATATATATATAAAATACGCGTCATATTATTAAACATGCGAAGCATGTTTGCATAATATATAATATATATAATACTAGCATGCACATATAGAATACTATATTCTACCCGGATTGATTATGGACTTTTATTCTAGTTTGGTTCACTAGAGCCACCAAGTGAACCAAAAGGTCAAACCCTAGGGTGCAAGAATAAACATTTAAATATAATTATTACATTTAAACTCGGGCTCCATTACAAATGGGTCTTCAAGCGCTCCTTGTTCCTTGATCTCCGGTTGTTCGAAAAAAATTCTAACTAATCCTATTACATTTGTGAGATCCCGAATTTTATGAAATAAAAGTATTCAATTTTTTTATTTGGTAAATAGTTAAATTGATAAAAAGTTTAAAGTTAAGGGTGATATATATAAAATTTTCAAAATACGCAAGTGGTTATAAAATACTCATTTGCATTTGGGAATATTCGTTTGGTAGTGAAATATTCTTGTTGTGGGGAATATCATGCATTTACCTACAACCATTTCAGGGCCCCATAACAAAATAACTGTCGGATGAAGAAAATGACAAGTTTGAGTTTTATAAATAACGGCGTAAATGTTACCGTTAACACTGTTGGAATACCTGGTGGTTAAAATACGATGTCGCGTGGTTGAACAAAGAATACACAAGATCGCCAAAGTATTTTTGAATTATTGATCTTTACGAAGAAGGCACTACTCAATAATTGTTACAGTAATTACTATTCAATATTTTATTTTATTGATTCAATAATTGCTGCGTTGATATTTTATAATATTGTTGTTTTAATAATTGTCACTGAACAGTATTTCCCATTATCATATCAATAATTCATATTATTTGAATAATATTATTAGATAACATTATTGACAATGTCTAGAATGTTCTGTCAAGGAGAGGTTTGATCACCTAATTGCGCGCCAGTAAGGAAAAATCCTTATCGGAAAGCTCTCTCTTTCTTGAGAACGACCTGATTGTCATTATTGTGATCCTGTAATATTATTTGTGAATAATTAATTTATAAGAAAAGAAAATATTTATTTTATGTGGACATAAATGATGGATAGGAAAATATTTATTTTATGTGGTTATAAATGGAGGAATTAATGTTGAGGTATTTTATCAGTATTTTGTCGGATTGGAGGTATTAAAAAAAATCAAATCGGTATTCTTAAAGCTCTATTGCGTGAGTGATAATTTTTATCCGACTGTTGAATCGTTGTAATTTTTGGATATGTTATACATATATAAGTTGAGTATATGTCCACAAATTTTGAACCGTTAAAAATTAGCGTATGATTTGTTATGAATTTTAAGAGGTGTTGAAAATCATCCGTTTGTTGATTTCGGATATTTTTTGTTTGGAATTTGGAAAAACTTAAAGCTACAAAGTTGTAGAGAATTCGATTTCGTGTGGAATGGATATAAAATTCGTATTTTTCTGATAAAAGGGCTATTTATTATGAATTACTGAAGTTTCAGAAAATATAATAATTTTTATTAAAATTGGGTGGGACACACTTTTGGTTGGTGTGAAAATCTAATTTTGGTGGGCCCCACTGGTGGTGGCTGAAATTTGAGTCAAAAATGTGTGCGTAGAAAATTTTTGAAATATTAATATTTTATTAATTTAGTCTCCTATGGCGTTCTAGCATTTTCCTATAAATAGGCGCTTAGGTTAGAATTGAAAATCACACCAGAAACATAAGTTTTCTCTCTCTATATTATCGAGCGTATTTTTGTGAGTATTTAGATACTTTGAAAATTGCTATTCAGTGCATGTTTCCTTCGACTTTACATCCGATATTCCAGTCAGAAATACTGCTCTTTTGAGGTAAGGGTCTGCCTCTTTTCTGAATGCTATCTTTTTGGATATCTCGGCTCTCAGCTTAGCTGCCATCTTTAGTGGCATTCTCATCCTTGTTGAGTGAAGCTTTTAGTCTGTTCAGATTCTTCTTCAACTCTGCTTCACTTCCACCTTCGTAGTCTCACTACCACTAAGACTTATTCTGTTCAGCTCTGGCGGAACTCGTATAGTCAACAATATAGCATTCCAACAACTCAGCGATTCTTCAACTCAGCGACCCTTGAACTTTGAAGCTCTAGCTGATATATACGCCTTCACAATCTTTCCTTTGGAATATAGCCATTGGGATCTATTTGAATTGTTTCGCAGATCTCGAGTTATTTGGTGCAGACTGCTTGATGTGACGTGACAGCTCCTTTATGACTTTACTGACACAACAATCTGCTACCTTACCTACTACCTCAGAGTTGTCACCTTTCCGTGTCAGGCTGGTACTCACCTTTATTTCTTCTTTCTGACTTCTCAATCAGAATATCAAAAATTATCCTTCTGCATTGATGCTCTCAATTAGCAATGTTCGAATATCGGTCTTCACATTAAATAGTTGTTAATGCTTCAATCTTCAGATGACCGAACTCTACGATTCTGATGTAGATGTTCTTGGACCTGATCGTAGTGTGTCTTGTTGAATGTTGCTCATTGACTAGTTGAGACAACACTACAATTCTGAATAGTGTTTATTGGATCTTCAATGTATAACACCTCTTCCTTTACTTGTGTTATGCTTCAATACTTCTGTTTGCCTCGACTGATCTTAGGAACTGATAGCTTGACTTCTTGTTCTGGTCTTTCTTGAATATCAAGACACATCAGATTTGTGGCATACCCAGCTCTCTTTATCCCTGTGATCTCCCGTTCACTTACATCAATGGTTTGATCCATTCTTAATCACTTTCGCCTTGTTCTTCATAAGCTGGCTAGTATCTCTGTGCAGACTGCATCAATTCCTGCTTTGTTTGGCAAACACTATGATCCTGGTTAATCCCAAGATCGTTGTCTTCTGTTCTCTTGACAGCTACTGCACTTGGTGACTTTCTTTAGTCAATCACTTTTATTGAAGTCTTCTTCTTATTGACTTGTGGAAGACTTCATCTTGACTGGATTTACAACTCAATCTGGATGTTGATTGGGTTGGTGCTTAGATCTTCTGTTAGCTTGCATGCCATTCATTGAGTGCTCTCTGGTTTCCTTCAGGTGGAATGTATCTTTGCAACTCATACCAAATACTTCATACTTTGGATATTCTGGGAGTGCTCATTTATTGAGAATCGTGTTGACTCTATGATTCTGCCTTGGCATTGTGTGCACTGTTAGGCTTTGTCAAGGACTTTTTTTTTGCAGACTACGATCTAGCTTTTGGTTCTCCAAACACTACGATTCCGAGTGTATATCATACATCAGACTACGATTTATGTCTTGACACCTGCTGTCCTTGTCTGATCTAGCTTTAGTTTTGCAGACACTATGATTCCGAGTGTAGATTATACATCAGACTACTATTTCTGTCATGACACTTGATATCCTTGTCTAATCTAGCTTTGGTTCTGCAGACACTACGATTCTGAGTGTAGATCATACATCAGACTACTATTTTTGTATTGACACTTGTTGTCTTTGTCTGATCTAGCTCGACTACGATCTCTGCCTCTGATGTGATCAGTAGACTCCACAACTTTAAGTGTAATCTATAATTCTTAACTTGTCTTGGCAGGTTCTTGAATCAACTCTACGATTCTGAGTGAAGCCCTCCAAGGCAAATTACGATTTATAGCCACTTTCTCGATACTCTACGATTCTGCCTTGGCTTCTGCAATTCCTAGGCCGGCTTGACACTCTACGATTCTTCCTTGATAGTCTCCGAGTCCTTTGTTCCTTCTGGCAGTCTTCTAAGACTTGTGCAGTAATCGACGATTAGACAGGTCTATCTATTACATCATATAAGATCAACCTAACAATCTTGATCTTTCTATACTTAGTCTTTGTACATCATGTTACAAAGTTGTTTTATTCATGTAGGATCAACCTAATATATTTGACCATTTCAGTCCAAGTCTGTGTACATATATTCTTATTGTCTATTCAAGGACTTTACAACTTAATTCAATGCAGACATATTTCCATATTCATTCATTAAGATCATAATCAAATCTTATATAAATAGGAATATCAGTCACATGCTTATTCCTAACGATGTTTATTGTATTTTTTTTGTTTTCTCCATGGATCAAATTTTGATAATTATTTATTTTTAAAAATTTAAAAGTTCTTGTATCAGAATCCACATCGCATCTGCATGCGTGATGTCGTGCGGTTACACGGTGATGTTTTTAAATATAGTATTTGTGCATATGTGAATACGGATACGAACTTATTGTATCCGCGCCAATATACATCGTGCTCTCCCCTAATAGACAGGGGCAGATCCAACCTTTTAGATCAATGAGGTCAAATTTGAAATTAACAAATTCTCGCAAAAAAAATATAATAAAATAAATTACAAAACAAAATAATGCCAAACTATTATTTTTAGTAACATTTTTCAAAACTTTATTACTTAAAATTGTTGTATGATAGTCTCATTTTTATTAATTTTTATTAGTTACAAAAATTCACAAGCAATTACAAAAATCTCAAAACTATTGCTAAATTTGTGAAATTATAAATAAATTATAAATAAAAAAAATACAACATATACAGTTTTCTTTAAAGTCGAACTAGCGGGAAGAATTAGGCCAACCTGCTAGACAAGAAATGGAGAGACAAAGAGTATTATAGTGACCAAGGTAGTATATGATATGAATTTTGAAGAATCTAATACTACCAAAATGATACTATATACATTTTGACTTTTTTAATTCAATTCACGAAATCTAAAACTCAAATTGATACAAGTTCGTTCAAGTTTTGAAAATAGCAAAGATAATAATTAGTATGACTTTATAGTTAGTTTACAATTGTTATATTAAAACTAAATAACTTCATATTAATTTTGAATTTAAGATTTCACGAATTGACTTTAAAAAGTCAAAATGTATCTCTAATTTTGGAACGGAGATAATATTTTTTAATCTAAATTTTAAAAATTTTAGTAAACAACTTAAAATTTTATTCTCTTTTTTTTTACCCCTAAAATTTCAGTGGGGTCAATTGACCCCACTGCACCTAAGCTAGATAGTATTATTTTGGTTTCAAATATAAGATTAATATTAATTGTTTACTTTTATCTAATACATTTATATAAAAAAAAATTAGGTAAAAAATACTACTAATTACAATATTAATTATTTTCAAAAGATAAAATAAATCACCACAATTTTAAATTTAAAATATTTCTTTTAAGCTTTGAAAAGTTAATTTTAATTTTATATGATTTAAATATATTACACGTGGGCATGTTTGAAGTAACAAATGAGAAGGAAATGCTTAAATGATGCCTTAAAACAAGGCTCAGCATATGCCGGGTATTAAAATATGTGTTCTTTCTTATCCTACCAAAACCTTTAGAGTTCTTCTACCTAAACATGAAAATTGAATATGAAAATTAAATATAAATGTATTTGAATTTTATCTATTTATATTTTTATCCACCATTAGAGTTAAAATACAATTAAATAAAATTTAAATACAATTATGTCCAATATTTATATCCACTTTTTATGTCCACGTAGAGTTTTTGAAACCTCTAACTATATATACAAATATAATTAATCAAAGTTTGCTTAAATTTCTTGTCCAAAATTGGAAAGAGAATCCAAAAAAGAAAGAGAAAAGAAGAAGAAGAAAAAGACAGTTTGGCCGCTACTTGTAATGTACTTGATTAGGGTTTAAAGACTAAATCTTAATCAATCCTTATATATAAATACATTACAGCCTATCCTCCAACTCAATCAATTTCAAATCAATTAATTAATCTGGCATCCAAACACACCCAATTTTAATCAATTGAAATCAATTTGATTTTTAACATAGTTAAAAATCAATTTGATTTTTAACATAGTTAAAAATCAATTTGATTTTTAACATAGTTAAAAATCAATTAATTAATTTGTCTTTCCATTTGATTTCCAACAGAAACTCAATTAATTTCATAGCCTATCCTCCAACTCAATCAATTTCAAATCAATTAATTAATATGGCTGTTAAAAATCAAGTAATTAATCTGTCTTCCAATTTGATTTCCAACAGAAACTCAATAAACTCAATTAATTTCAAATCAATTAATTAATTAACACACCCAATTTTAATCAATTGAAATCCCATATACAATTGATATTAGCCATTAATACATAATATTAACCATTAATACATAACAGAAAACCATTAATTCAGTTGCCTCTTCCAATCCAATAGTTTTTCTTTTCTTTCATCTTCAAAAGCATCACACTTGATTCATGCTATACAACATTGCATTACAATTAAGATCTGAGAGTTAAATCAATAGACAATCCAAAAAGACAACACTACTATAGACATAAATATTAAAATTGGTAACATATAACGAATAAGAATTGATGACAAAAAAAATAAATACTCATTAAATATAAAACACCTATAAATACTACTATCACATAAACAAAAAACCCAATACACAAATCATATCATACAAAATACTAAATAATGGATATCAGGTAAAGTAATTAGTTTGTTTTTTTAACTAATATATTCTTCCTATTTTGCATGTTATTTTTAAAATTTTATGTGTTTTTATTTATTTGCAGATCTATACCAACAAAAAACAAAGGGCAGAACAAACGCCAAATTATTGAAATAAGCGATGATAACAGTAGTGACAATGGTGGTTATGGATATGCCAAGAATGCAAGGATCGAAGAAACTATTGTTACACTACAAACAAAGATCGAAGCCATGAAAGAGAAGATTCAGAAAATTGAGCAACAACTATTAGTTTGTTTTTTTAACTAATATATTCTTCCTATTTTGCATGTTATTTTAAAAATGTTAATGTGTTTTCATTTATTTGCAGATCTATACCAAGAAAAAACAAAAGGCAGAACAAACGCCAAATTATTGAAATAAGCGATGATAGCAGTAGTGACAATGGTGGTTATGGATATGCCAAGAATGCAAGGATCGAAGAAACTATTGTTACGCTACAAACAAAGATCGAAGCCATGAAAGAGAAGATTCAGAAAATTAAGCAACAACTGAATGATCTTAAATAAAATGGGTTATCGCAATAAAAGTAGAACTGTGGAAGTAATAAAATAGCAATAGCAACATATTTACACATGTAATTGCTATGCCATGCAAAAAAAAATCGAAAAAATTTATATGAAAAAAAATATTATTATTATTATAAAAAATCTTTCTCATTCTAATTTTAGAAAATTATACAATTAAAAAACAAACTAGCCTTTGCATTGCACGGCTATCGACTAGTAATAGTTAATGATCCTTAAGAAGGATATTGGGAAGAAAATTTAAAAAAAATAATTTACCAAAAGCACTAAATTTCAGATTCCCACCTTTAATCACGAAACTAACCAACTTTTGAAGTTTTAATTGACTGAAAAGGATGGTTTAGCCTTTTCCTGGCTTGCAGTAATTATGATTGCAGTTGGACAACCTAAGATGGTTAGATAGATAAATTTAAAGCAATTATTTAAAAGGGAGTGGCAAAAAGGGGTAATATTCCCACTATTGTTGTCCGAATTTAAATATTACTCCATTAAATTTTTAAAAAATAAAATTGACAAATTGAATTTTTTTTAAAATTATTAATTGGATCATTCTGTTCAAAAAATTGAACTGAGGTTAAATTAGATTGCATATTTTACATACGTGGCAACAAGAGTAAAAGAGAAAATAAAATTTTACTGATGTGACTAATAATTTGACAACCACATAAGAATTTTTTAAAAAAATAAGTTTTGATTTTTTTTCTTTTATTTTTTTTTATTATTTCTCTTTCTTCCTAAGTTCTTCATTCGGTTAAAATCGGAGAAGGCGAGCAGATCTAGATTCCGGCAAGGCTTAGACAGTCGGAGACGGCTAAATCAAACATGAAGCCAACAGGAACAAACCATGAAAAACCCACAAGAAAGTAGAGCAGAACCGCATGGTCAACGCAAAGACCCAAGTGCTGAAAATCATAATAAAAAGGCATCCAAAGCTAAGAAATAACCAACTTTAAGATTTTCAACAAACTAGGACACTCAGCTAAAATCACAGAAAAAAAGAAATCCTAGACTAATTCGGACTAAACCCAAAGCGGATGAAACGAATTGTGACCGCTTCCATCGCACAACCAACACCCTTAAATTGATAACACACGTGTAAATTTGTGATATTCAAATATGAGATTGGAAACCCTAGAAAATTGCTCTAATCCCAAATGCGGACCACTATATAATTAATTCCTCCATCTTCGGTGAATTAAAGAACCCATCAACCCCATATATGATCAGTGATTTCTTATCCTCAAACATGGTTGTTTCATTAATCTTGATATTATTGATCGATAATTGTGAACTGGAGAGGAAAGAAGTAACGACAAGTGAATGATTGGACAGGAATGTGGATATTTTGGTGTCGTAAGGTAGGTTTTGAGGGTTTTCATGGAAAGGAGAAGCGGTAAAATTTGGTGTTGGAGTTGATTCAGAGAGGATTAGCCGATTGAATGAAGGAAACGTTTGAAGGAGCGAAAACAATTGAAGTAGGGGATTGAGAGAGAAGTGGGGACTGAAATTTGTTAATTTCATTAACAAATATGAAATTGAAAACACAAGAAAATTGCTCCAATCCCAAATCTGCAACCCGTTGCAGACCCACCTATTTGAAACAATCAATTTGGGATTTCTTTGGATGATATTCGAGCATGGAAACTGTTGGATGATTTGTGGAAGAAGAAACCAGATGATGAAGAAGAAGATACATAGAAAAAAAAAAGAATCAGATGAATAAATATGTTCATTTTCTTTTTATTCTTGTTTTTATTTCTCATTTATTTAACCTTCTTTGTAATATTTTTGTTTTAATTTTTATATTAACTTCTTTGAGCATTTTTTAACTTTTTTTATCCACGTAGTCAATAATTTAATTATTTATTTTATTTCCATAGACACGTGAATAATAATTAGATTGTCGTTGTTGATGCCGGGAAAATTCTCAATTCCTAGAGTCTGGTTCTTATCCTTTATATGTTCTATGTGGTTTAATTTATCTTGTTTAAAAGGGTGAGATTTTTAGGAAAAGACCAACATACAATGTTGACGATTTGAAAAGTTTGATTTTTTATTGATTGAGTCAAAAATATACAGAGCCGCTAGTTGGTATGAGTTCAAATGGTTGTACCAACTCAACCGGAGTTTTGAAAAGGTTTATTTGCAAAATGACCCAAATGTGACTTTATTTAATTGGTCTGGAACCCAAGATTCATGGAGTTCGGGGGCTTGCTTAAGCGAGGAGAAAGTGTTAGGCACCCTCCAACTTTCGTGAAACATGGTTACCACTACTTTTTCATTCCCTAAGCATGTGAAGTGTGTGTGTGGATGTGTGTGAGTGTGATACATATAAATGTGCTCAAAGTGTTTTGCTTGAAAGTAGTGTTATGCCTTTTTGAACATATATACGAAGGGATTTGAATTATTGAAAAGTTCATTTTTAAATAGATAAAACATTAATGAAAATGGTGTTTTGAAAAGCTATTTTCAAACCCTTTTGCTCACATAGGAATTGAGACCTTTGATACTTCCATTTTATTCCACATTCGGCTTGATTTGATTTTATTGAGATGCGAAACATGCTTGAATATATATATATATATATATGTGTGTGTGTGTGTGTGTGTGTGTGTGTGTGTGTGTGTGTGTATGTTTGTCGGGTCTCTTATGGGCATAAAAGCCATCTAAGTAATCCGGGCACTACAAACCATGATTTTACTATTTTGAGACCTTAAATCAGGATAACTGTTTTAAGGTCCTTTCATTTACATTTTATAAAGGGTTGCAAGCTAAGTATACAACTCAAACATTGTCCATTATGAGAACCGTATCTAGATCAATAGATTTATTCATAAATCCTGTGGTTCCTAGGCTCACAAGATATTATTTAAAAGCTTGCACAACAAATATATTAAAATAAAATGCATATTTAATTCTAGACGTCGCTAAACAAAGGATTCATCACTTAAATCCTTGCATGCGCGTAACAGGCTTCCCGTTTCCTCTGGACACAGATCTAGGGTCACGCGGTTGCCAAACATTTAGAAACTAGAAAGAAAACTAGATTTAACTAAATCTTAGCCATTTTAGCTTAACGGTTCCAGTTTTAAAACCTTTGAACCGGTTAAAAGCTAGATATGGCTAGATTTAAATAAATCTAGTCAACAAACTTTCAATATTATAGACCTACATAAAATGAATAGTTGGAAGCGATATATATACATATATAGATATATTATAAATATGAACAAATTATATTTAATAAAAAAACTAACTAAATATATATATATATATATATATATATATATATAAGAATAAGAAAAAAAATGCAAACTTGAAGAAATCTTATAGCCTTGCACGAGAATGACTATCGAACAACTTTAAACGCCCTTAAACTCGATTTCCACTAGTGAAAACTTGATATGTTATAGTATATATGTATATGGAGGCTTAAAAGTGAGATTTACAGGTTTAGAAATAAGATTTGAGCGATTTCTACATTGTAGGCTCGAATTCTCTCTCTTTTCTCTCTTTTTTCTTTTCTTTTTCTTCTTTTTTCTTCTTTTTTTCTTCTTCTACAAGCTGATGGGGAGCTGATATATAAAGACACACCTTCTGCATGCGGATTCTGCAGGTACACCTGTGGAAAAGCCCCGTTGGTCCTGCCGCCTCGCGTGCAATTTAACCGACGAGCGGTTCGCTGAAACGCTTGTAACTTGCAATCCTAAAATCTGATGAAGATGTGCTATACCATTGCATAAAGCTTTCTCCGAGAGCTACGCAATGACATAGGGCTTGTCTTTTTTGAATCCGGGAAGATGGGTCCATGTGCAAAATGGCATCTTCGAGTCTTCACAGGCAGTCTGTTGAGCTGTTTTGCATAGTTTGCACTCGGAAGTGCTGCAATGGCTCTTTGAGACCCTATTTGAAACTATATTGAGGTTATTGATATTAACTTCTCAAAATGACCTTTTTGCCCTCCCAGGGTTGTCTCCGGGGTTGATGGGGCTTTTGGCTGTCCTTCGGGGTTATCTCCAGGATTTGATTGAAGCTGATTATGTTCTTCCTTAGGGTTGTCTCTGAGGTTTGATTTAATATCCCGAGACTGTCTCAGGGGCTTGATTTTATATAGTCCTCTGGTGTTGACTCCAGAATAACTGTTTGATTCTCCGAGGTTATCTCCGAAGTGAGAAAAGGCAATTTTTCCCTCCTGCGTGGTTAGTAACAGGAAACCAAAATTTTGAGTGTATACAGATGCCCCTCTTTATCATGTTTCTGCAATGCACGACCTTTTTCCTAACGGAATGACTTTGAGATATCGTAGGATCTCTCTGAATGAGTCGTTGATCTTTAGGCTTTTCGGATATAACAACTTTTATATTTTGATTTTGTTGTCTTGGGAATGGTCTTTTGATATGGTTTAGGTTAAGGTAAGGTGTCTAGCTTTTTATTTTTGAAGGTTTAATCGCACCTAGTATAGTTTGAAACTGGTATTCTGTATAGGGAGTGACGTATTTTGGAGATTTGAAAGGTGTTTGTTTTGATTAGCTTGAGAAATGTTTGGATTTTTGGTTTGGTTTGACTGCACCATAAATGGCTGCCTATGTACTCCCATGGATGGGGGAGATCAGGTCATTCGTAGTTCAGGCTTTCCTGATCAGACCTGACTTTTGATTTATTTATTTTTTCAAGACTAGCACGGTGGTTTGCAGACAGTTCAGACATAGTACCTTTTCAAGGTGTCTGAATTGATAAGTTGGAGATATTCTTCACCGTCCATTTCTTGCAATCTGAGGGCTCTTCCTGACAATACTTTCTTGACAATGAAAGGGACTTCCCAATTTGGGGCGAATTTTCCTCTGGCTCCTTCTTGATTTGAGAGGACTTTTTTCAATACCAAGTCATTTTCTTTGAATTGCCGAATAAAAACCTTCTTATTGTAAGATAGAGCAATCCTTTATGATATAACTGACCATGGAAGATGGTTGTAACCCTTTTCTCATCTATCAAAGATAGCTGGCTATATCGCTCTTGTAACCACTAGTCTTTTTCTATCTGAGCGTCCATTAATACTCTTAAGGATTCTATTTCTACTTCTATGGGGAGTAATGCTTCCGTGCCATAGACCAATGGATAGGGGGTAGCCCCAGTAGAAATGTGCATTGTAGTTTTATATGCTAACATAGTCAGAGATAGTAATTCTGGCCATCCTTTGTGATTAGCAGACATCTTTTGCATGATCTTTTTGATATTTTTGCTAGCTGATTTAATAACACCATTCATCTTGGGTCTGTAAATGACTGAGTTAAGATGTTTGATGTGGAATTTGCTACACAATTCTATCATCATTTGATTATTTAGATTCTTGGCATTATCTAATACGATCACCTCAGGTTGTCCCGTATCGACAGATTACATTATTTTTGATTACCTCTTTGGTAACATTGGGGAATGAGGCAGCTTTTATCCACTTGGTAAAATAATCGATCATGGTGAAAATGAACCTATGACCATTACTGGCTTTTGGCTCGATTGGCCCAATCATATCCATCCCCCACATGGAAAAGGGCCACGGTGAACTCATACAGTGTAGTTCGTTTGGAGGAGCGTGGACTGTATTTCCATGGACTTGGCATTGGTAACATCTCTTGACATGATCATCACAGTCAGCCTTAAGAGAAATCCAATAATGTCATGTTCTTAATATCTTTGTTAGCAAGTAATGAACCACTCATATGTGGCCCCCATATTCCACCATGTACTTCATTTAGAAGTCTCTGGGCTTGGTCTTTATCCGGATATATTAGGAGTCCCATTCCTACATCTCTTTTATATAGGTCATCTCCACTCAAGTAGAAACTCATGGCCATTCTATGTATCCTTTTTCTTTCAACTTAACTTGCCTCAGTGGGTGTAGATCCATCCCATAGATATTCTTTGATATTCTGGTACGCATTGTTGCATAGTAGCACACGGTATTACACAATAATTCTAATTATTGATTCTTACGTAAGAAGGCACTACTCAATAATTGTTACAGTAATTACTGTTCAATATTTTATTTTATTGATTCAATAATTGCTATGTTGATATTTTATATTATTGTTGTTTCAATAATTGTCACTACACAGTATTTCCCATTATTAGATCAATAATTCATATTATTTGAATTATATTATTAGATATCATTATTGGCAATGTCTAAGGAGGTTCTATCTAGAAAAGGGGTTTGGTCACCTAATTGCGCGCCAGTAACGAAAAATCCTTATCGGAAAGCCCCTTCTTTTTTGGGAACGACCTGATTGTCATAATTGTGATTATGTGATATTATTTGTGAATAATTAATTATTGATTTATATGATGAGGAAATATTTATTTTGTGTGGAAATCAATGAAGGAATTAATGCTGAGGTGTTTTATCAGTATTTTGTCAGAATGGAGGTATTAAAAATCGGCCGTATGTGAATTCGGGCATTTTCTGTTTAGAATTTGAAAAAACTTAAATCTAAAAAGTTGTAGAGAATTGAATTTCCTATGGAATGGACATAAGATTTGAATTTTTCTGAAAAAGGACTATTTGATATGAATTATTGAAGTTTCGGAATAATTGATTTTTGGAGTTTAAAATATTTATTTTAAGAAAAATATTTTTTTGCAATTGGGTGGGCCCTATGTGTTGTAAATGTGCTGAATTCAGATTTCAAGAGGTGGGCGTGAAAAAATTTAATAAATATTATTATTTTATTAAAATTTTTGCTTTGGTGTTCTAAACATTTTCTTATAAATAGGATGCTTAAGTTAAAATTAAAAATCATACCAGAATCTGAAGTTTTCTCTCTCTATATTATCGAGCGTATTTTTGTGAGTATTTTGATACTTTGAGTGTTGTTATACGGTGCAAGTTTTCTTCAACGTTATATCTGATATTCTAGTCAGAAGTACTATACTTTGGAGGTAAGTGATGTTATTTTCTTCGTAAATGATATTATTTCTTTCAATATCATTATGCCGAAATATTGGTATGAATTTTATTATGGAATTTCTACCTTTTCGTGTTGGGGTTACTATTCACATATAAGACACTATTCACGAATACGACACTATTCACCGAAAAATAAAATTTCCTTTTCTTTGTCCAAGATGTCTATTATGGTTACTATCTTTGATTGTATCCATGTTTTGATCTTCATTCTTGAATTTTACTCCACTATGGTTTATTATGGAGTGTTTTTGAACTTGGATTATCTAAAGTACGAATCCCTAATTTTTGTTCTTTTGTCTCACTGGATTCGTTTCTTAAAAATATTTTTCATCATCCTCAGTCCTAAATGATGATATAACCGAATATCTTTGGCATGTAGTGTAAAGATGAATGATTACCTGATAAATATCATTGGCCCGTAGTGCAAAGATTAATATTTGATTCAAGATGTATATTGATTGATGTTACAGGGATATAATATTGATGATGGACTTTTAAATTCATATATGATAGTAGATTTCATTCTCTACTTAACTCTTCTAATGAATTGTTGTTTTCACTGCAGTTGTTGATCTAAAACTTGTTGTCTATTATATTCTATTAGATTTTTCCCTGTTAAGAACTAAGGATAATTTGTTGTACATTATCTTAGTTAAAATATTCTTTACTGGGCTAGTTGAGCTCACTCTTTTCTTTTTTGTTCCATTTTTCTTCTCAGGAGGTGAGAATTTAGCAGGAACTAGCCGGGGTATGGAGTGATGATTCAAGATAGTTGTTATAGTAGTCCTCACTATTTTGTAAAATAGTGTATCAATAATTGTAATGAGGACTTATTTGAGTGTGGATATTGTCTAGAAGACAATATTTGTATTTAAACTCACAGTTTATGTGTTGTCGTAGTTTGCACGACAATTGTAAGAATGAAGTTTGTAGTTGTTTTATGTACCATATATTTGGCGACTCAGAATAGGTTGGGTGGATTGGACCTATTTTGGGGGCGTCACAGTTGGAATCAGAGCTTAGGGATATGGTCTCTAGCGGAGATTGGGGAATATAACTAGGAGGGGAGAAACGAGTAAATTATTCGCTAGTGTGTCATACCTAAGCTTATTTGTTATTTAATTGGTCGGTCAGAATATAGGGATAATATGTGATATATTAATTTATTTAATTAACCCTTTTTTATGATAGTATTTGAGAATGGCAGCTGAAAATGTTAACAAGGGAGTGAATGAGACCGTTGAGACACCTCTAATCATCAACCAGGATAATGTGCATCAGGAACGCAATATTCTTCCTGTAAACAACACCACCAATCAATCGATGAATGATAGGATGTTTAGAAGCTTTTTATAGTTCATACAAAATCAAACGAGGGAGACTCGTGTACAAAATACGGGTGGAAATGATAGCAACGCGCGGTTTGTCACAGCCAAGCAGTTTAAAGAGTTGGAACCACCAGAGTTCTGGGGAAAGCCGGATCCGATTAAGGCGGAAACATGGGTCAAACAAATTACCAAGATATTCGATGTCTTGGGATGCACAGAGGAGCGAAGGTTCCATTCTCCACCTTTATGTTCAAGTGGTGAAGCAGATTCTTGGTGGGAATCAGAAGGCACTGACCAAACCGCACTCAATATGTCTTGGGAAACTTTTCAGAAACTGTTCAATGACAAGTACTTTCCTGAAATTATTCATCATATGAAGGAGGTAGAGTTTATTAGACTAGAATAAAATAACATGACGGTGTCTCAGTATGAGGCTAAGTTCGCGGAGTTATCCAAGTTTGCACCTCATTTCGTTCACGGTCTCCTACTGTTCCTTGGTGGTCTATCCCTTGGAATAAGCTTCATGTGCTGCGCTACTCCTTTATTCTGTGGCTTGGTCTTTTAAGGAAGCTTACTACAAATAATCAAACAAGGCACTACTCAGGTCAGGTTTGGCTTTGCCCACTCTGCAACCTTCAGTTAGAAACCTTTTCCCACTTGTTTTTTGAATGTGAGTACTCCTCTACGATCCTTAAAAGTGCAGTTGAATTAGGAAATTGGGTCACTATCCCCTTCTCCTGGGATGCCCTGATTGCATTCCTCACATCTTACCAAGGCTCTAAACTCTCCAAAAACATCCTCAGCCTGACTATTGCAACTTGTTTTTACAAAGTTTGGGAGGCCCGGAATACCAAGCTCTACACAGGTTCCATTCCACCTTCATGGACATTAGCAAAGGATGTTATCCAGCTCATCAAGGCTAGGCTCTCAACATGTAAATCTTTCCTAAAGGCCACAAATTGTAATCATTTCACGAATTGGTTATTAGTTTAAATTGTTATGTTGGGCCCTCTTCCATGTATCGATCATCATCATCTACGATATTTAGATGATGTTACTATATTCTAGGGTATGCCCCTTAGCCATTGTCCTCTTTGGTTCTTTTTTATATATACAACAAACTTAGCAAAAAAAAAAATGAGGAACGTATGATGCGAATGTTTCTGAGAGGTTTGAAACCCGAAATTCGTCAATACATCAGTTCTCACAAATTTTCTCTGTATTCAAATGTAGTGAATAGGGCTCAGTTATTGGAGCGGGATTATGAGTCAGCTCAAACAAAAGAAAATGACCAACAACACGATAATAATTGTACCGGTGGCAACGACCATCGGGATAATGATAATCATCGTGGAAGAAATTACCATGCCAAAAATGGTAACCACTTCGATGGTAATCATGGCCAAGATAATAGGAAAGGTGAATCAAGTGGAAATTTTAGAAAGAGAAGATTCAACAATGACGGGAAGACGTCGACACTAGCACCAGCAACAAATTCTAGGGGAGGAGAAAGACCGCCAGCTAGATGCTACAGATGCGGAGAGGAAGGACACATAAGTCCAAACTGTTCATAGCCTTCCAAGGTATGTTTTAGTTACGGAAAAGACGATCATATAGCTTGAGATTGTCCTGTAGCGAAACCAAGTCCAGCGGGGATGGTGACCCCAAAGGCTGTCCCGGACAAGTCAAAGTCAGCAGTTCCTAGAAGAGCATTTGTCGTGACTGCCCAAAACGCAAGGAACCCAAACGAAGTTATCACGGGTTAGGTAATCATAAACTCTTGCGAAGTTTATACCTTACTAGATACCAGTTCTACCCATTCTTTTATCTCTACTACTTGTGCTCAACGTTTGAACTTGACTCCAGAGAAATTAGACTTCGACTTATCTGTTGAAACTCTGTTAGGAGAAACTTTCGTTACATCCACTGTTTATAAATTTTGTTTGATTCAGGTTGGCACCATCATATTACCTGTTGATCTTATTCCTTTGAAAATACTTGCATTTGATGTGATTTTAGGGATTGATTGGTTAACCACTCATCATTCTAAAATTGATTGTTTTCGTAAGGTTGTTAGTTTTCATATTCCTAACCAACCTATTATGCGAATTCAAGCAACCAAACCACTAAAGTCAAACACTTTCATATCAAGCCATAAAGTCATTCATTTATTGAAAAATGGATGTCAAGCTTTCTTAGCCCATGTCATGGACTTGAACAAAAATACGTCTGATTTGAATAATGTTTCTGTTGTTAATGAATTTCCTGATGTATTTCCTGGCCTACCCCCAGAGCGTGATATTGAATTTTATATCGACTTTGAACCCGGTACAAAACCCATTTCTAAAATCTCATATCGAATGGCTCCTCTATCTAATGACTTCCTTTGTGGAATGTACCCTAGCAATCTGGTGACTTCCTTCTCCATAGGGGACGCCATATTCCTAGCAAAGGGTATTCGATGCGGTGGGTGCCATTGTGACGTGTTATCCAAGGTTAGGATATGAGTCACAGTTGAGACCAGCCTAAGTCAGTAATCAAAATACATAGCTTTCTAGGCTTAGATGGTTATTATCGGAGATTCGTGTAAGGATTTTCTCGAATCGCTACTCCATTAACTTAGCTGACTCGAAAAGATACAAATTTGAATGGAGCGAGTAATGTGAGAAAGGCTTCCAAGAACTCAAGAGGAGACTCATTTCGGCACCTGTTCTGACCATACCATCCTGGAAAAGAGAACGTGGTAGCTGACGTGTTGAGTAGAAGATCGTATGCGGGTATGGGTACGATATTTTCGAACACAAAGACCCATTTTGTATGACATATAAATGATAGAGATAGAGTTGAAGACTTTAGGGACCCACGTGATTATATACGAGTAGAATCAACTTTAATCGATAAAGTTAAAACTGCTCAAGCTACACACCAGAGCTGATGAATATAAAGAAGAAGGTGCATGAAGGCGTTATTCTAGAAGTAAGAGTCGATGAAGAGAAGGAAGCTCAAACCTTCGATTTATTAGTACATTTGAAATCCTCGATCGAGTAGGACTGTGGCCTATAGACTCTCTTTACCGCCAAGTATGTCACGTGTTCATAACATTTTTTGCGTATTGATGTTACGTAAATATGTGAATGACCTGAACCACATTATTGAGTTAGAACCAGACGAGATAGTCGAAGATTTAACGTATGAGGAGGTACATGTCAAGATCTTGGATAGGAAGGAGCATGTCTTACGCATAAAGGTTATACCACAAGTCAAAGTTTTATGGAGGAACCATGCTATTGAGAAAATGACCTGGGTGTTCGAAATAGAAATGATAGCGAGGTATCCTCACCTTTTCAAAATATCGGGTACGTACGTCAATTTTGAGGACGAAATTTCATAAGGAGGGGAGGTTGTAAGACCCTAATTTTTTTTTTAATAATAAAATAAAATTTCCTCTATTTATTATTTTGAAATAGTAAGGGGTTGATTTGATTAATATGGTTAGTTATGGGTAAAATGCGCAAATATTTTAAATAAGCAAGTGGTTATAAAATATTCATTGTTGTCGAGGAATATTCGTTTGGTCGTGGAATATTCTTGTCGTTACGGAATATTCATACGACGACGCAACTATTTGTGGGCCCTATAACAGAAAACTGTCGGATGAAGAAAATGATAAGTATTAGTTTTTTATAAATAATGACGGATGAAGAAAATGACAAGTATGAATTTTTATAAATAACAACGTAGTTTTTACTGTTAACACTATTGGAATACCCGATGGGTAAAGTAAAGTAATACGCGTTGTTGCATAGTAGCACACGGTATTGCACAATAATTCTAATTATTGATTTTTACGTAAGAAGGCACTACTCAATAATAATCATTACGTAATAATTACGTTCAATATTTTATTTTATTGATTCAATAATTGCTATATTGATATTTTATATTATTGTTATTTCAATAATTGTAACTACACAATATTTCCCATTATCAGATCAATAATTCATATTATTTGAATAATATTATTAGATAGCATTATTGGCAATATCTAAGGAAGTTACATTCAGAAAGGGGTTTGGTCACCTAATTGCGTGCCAATAAGGAGAAATCCTTATCGGAAAGCCCCCTCTTTCTTGGGAACGACCTGGTTGTTATAATTGTGATTCTGTGATATTATTTATGAATAATTAATTATTGATTTATATGATAAGGAAATATTTATTTTATGTGGATATCAATGATGGATAGAGAAATATTTATTTTGTGTGGATATAAATGAAAGAATTAATGCTGAGGTATTTTATCAGTATTTTGTCAGAATGGAGGTATTAAAAATTGTCTATATGTGGATTTCGGGCATTTTCTGTTTAGAATTTAGAAAAACTTAAATCTACAAAGTTGTAGAGAATTGAATTTCCTATGGAATGGACATAAGATTCGAATTTTTCTGAAAAGAGCTATTTATTATGAATTATTGAAGTTTCGGAATAATTGATTTTTGGAGTTTAAAATATTTATTTTAAGAAAAACGTTTTTTGCAACTGGGTGGGCCCCACATGTGTTGTAAATGTGTTGAATTCAGATTTCAAGAGGTGGGCGTGAATTTTTTTAATAAATATTATTATTTTATTAAATTTTCTGCTTTGGTATTCTAAGCATTTTTCTATAAATAGGATGTTGAAGTTAGAATTGAAAATCATACCAGAATCTAAAGTTTTCTCTCTCTATATTATCAAGCGTATTTTTGTGAGTATTTTGATACTTTGAGTATTTCTATACGGTGCAAGTTTCCTTCAGTGTTATATATGATATTCTAGTTAGAAGTAATGTCCTTTTGAGGTAAGGGATGTTATTTTCTTCGTAAATGATACTATTTCATTCAATATCATTATGCCGAAATATTGGTATGAATTTTATTGTGGAATTTCAACTTTTTCGTGTCGGGGCTACTATTCACGTATATGACACTATTCACGTATACAATACTATTCACCAAAAAAATAAAATTTTCTCTTCTTTGTCCAAGATGTCTATTATGGTTACTATCTTTAATTGTATCCATGTTTTGATCTTCATTCTTGAATTTTACTCTACTATGGTTTATTATGGAGTGTTTTTGAACTTGGATTATCTAAAGTATGAATCCCTAATCTTTGTTCTTTTGTCTCACTGGATTCATTTCTTAAAAATATTTTTCAACATCCTCAGTCCTAAATGATGATATAACTGAATATCTTTGGCATGTAGTGCAAAGATGAATGATTACTTGATGAATATCTTTGGCCCATAGTGCAAAGATGAACAGGTGTTGAGATGGACATGACCAATTGGTGATACAAATGAATATCTTTGGCCTGTAGTGCAAAGATAAATATTTGATTCAAGATGTATATTAATTGATGTTACAGGGATAAAATATTGATGATGAACTTTTAAATTCATAGATGATAGTAGATTTCATTCTCTACTTAACTCTTCTAATGAATTATTTTTTTCGCTGCAGTTATTGATCTAAAACTTGTTGTCTATTATATTCTACTAGATTTTTCCCTGTTGAGGACTAAGGATAATTTGTTGTACATTATCTTAGTCATAATATTCTTTAATGGGCTAGTTGAGCTCATCCTCTTCCTTTTTTTTTCTATTTTTCTTCTCAGGAGGTGAGAATTTAGCAGGAACTAGCCGGGGTATGGAGTGATGATTCAAGATAGTTGTTATAACAGTCCTCACTATTTTGTAAAATAGTGTATCAATAATTGTAATGAAGACTTATTTGAGTGTGGATATTGTCTAGAAGACAATATTTGTATTTAAACTAGCAGTTTATGTGTTGTCGTATTTTGCACGACAATTGTAATAATGAAGTTTGTAGTTATTTTCTGTACCATGTATTTGGCAACTCAAAATAGGTTGGGTGGATTGGACCTATTTTGGGGGCGTCACAGTTGCCATAGTCTTAACCTCATGCTTTACGATATGGCCAATTGTTGTAACAAAGCTACATCTTTTTTTGGAGTTGTACAACGCATCTACTGTTTGTTTGCGGCTTCTACCAAGCGATGGCAAGTTTTGATAAAATATGTTGCAAATCTCACTGTTAAGTCATTATCACAAACGCGTTGGGAAAGTCGTGTTGAAAGTGTTAGAGCAATAAGATACCAAGCTGTAGAAATCAAAGAGGCTTTACTTGAATTGACTGATTCTCGTGAAGATGCTGGTGCAAAGAGTGAAGCAGATGCCTTAGTAAGATATGCAATTAATGATTTTGGATTCTTAGTTAGCATGGTTGTTTGGCATACTATTTTTTTGCAGTTAACGTTGTCAGCAAGATCTTGCAAAAAGAAGATATGCATATTGATGTTGTCATTGATCAGTTAAATGGGATTGTTTCCTTTCTTGAGAAATATAGAGAAAATGGTTTGGCGGAGGCTATTGATGAAGCTAAGGCAATTACGTCCAAAATGGGAGTTGAACCCATATTTTACGAGAAGCGTGTCATTCATCGAAAGAAACATTTTGATGAGAATGGGAGTGAAGAGGTGACCCTTTCGGCTGAAGACTCATTTAGAGTTAACTATGTGGCAACCCGAGTAAAATTGGATTGTCCAGAAATTAAGTTAAAGAATTAGTTATTAATAAAATGAATTTTTATTAATATTATTCTGTGCTATGTGTTTATTAATCGTTCTAGAACCTAGGATGATTATAAGTCGGGAGGATTCTGGCAATGAGCTAGACTGAACGAGTAAGAATTTTCAAGACAAAAATTAAATTTTTTCGGGAACAAAAATATTTTCAGGGAAAAAGATGAAATAGGCACTATTCACCCGATAAAACCTATGGGTTAGGGTTTGAATAACCTAAGCCTTTTTGAGATTTCAATATGTCGAAATGACATTCCGTCAAAAGATTTGACGATAATATATTGTGACAAGTGAAGTAAGCCGATAAAAGTTTTTCTCAAAAAAACGTGCAGAAATCGGACAAAATAAAAATGACGAAAAGTAATGTTATGTACTTTTCATTTGTTTAACTACGTTAGGGGAAAACGTGAAGGAAAACGCTTAACGTTAAAAAGTGTTTTTTAGTTTTTCAGAGTTCCGAAGAATGCGTAAAAGTTAGACTGTAGAGGAAAGACGAATTATCTAAAAATATTTGGATTCCTCACAATTTTTAAAACTATCAGACGAATTCCGCAAGATGGAAGCACGAAGCTTCCAAGGGAAGCTTCGTGAATAGTAAGGAGGTGGAGTAAGGAGGTGTGAATAGTAAGGAGGTTTGGGGCGAAATGACTATTTTGCCCCTAGCCTTGAAAATCTATAAAAGGAGAGCTTAAGCTCATTTGTTAGTTAATGAAAAATTCTCCAACACTTGAGAGAGAGAGAGTTCGGATGAAGAGGAAGAGAAAGAGGAAAAGCTAGCCTGAGTGCACGCTTTGTCCAATGGAGGAAGATTAAAGAAGAAAGGTAATCCCAAACCTAACTTCTAAATAATTTTTTGTAAGTTTTCTATGTTTAAAACATAGCTTAATGAGAATAAGAAGTAAAAGATGTTAAGAATGATATCATATGGATGAAATCATGAAGAAACAAAGAAATACGAATTAGAAATTTAGTTTATAAATTTCTTAAGGAAATATAAGTTTCTTAATAAATTTGAACGATCTGAATGAATCATATGAACGATTCGGTGATATTAATAAGGAATGGTGTTTTATAATATCAAATTCCAAGGAAAAGTGAAATCTTAATCAAAGTATGGATTAAAAATGAAGAACGAACAAAGAACGCGAAGAACACGAAGAACGTTGTTGATGGACAAATTTAAAACCATCGTAGTATAAATTGTTATTGATGGACAAGTTTACAACCATCGCGTATAAATTAGTTGCTTATTTCTTGGTTAGGAATGGTAGAAACATTCATGAAGAATGGATTAAACTTAGCTATAACGAAGTTATGGCAAAAATTTTGTAACGGACGAACGAGAAGTAGAAAGTATATAAATTAAACCAAACTGTAGGGTTTCATAAGAAAGTATGAGAACGTAGGAAACGTGAGTCATGGACTCAAGAACGAACGAGTTCCGAGTTCGGATGGCCGAATTTTGGACGAACGGACGAAGAACGTTAATAACGTAAAACGAACGAGTAATGAAATTTAACTAAGCGAATGGTATGTTAACGGATTCAGAATAAATTTTTGTCCGAGGGAAGTTGAAGTACGTAAGATAAGGAAGAGAATAGCTTTGGAACGACCTCGTTCCGACCTATAACGAGGAAGATGGGAGATTTAAAGTAAGCATCTTAAACAATTTCCAAGACTTAGAAAAATTTTGGAAATTCTAAGCCTGGCGCCGGCTGTGCCTTGGGAGGCGATGCCGCAGCGCCAACCCAGGCCATCAGCTACTACTGAGTGGTGCCGCAGCGTGAGGAAGAAGAAGGGAACCGGCACCGCAGCACCGTTGCAAGGCAAGGCTTAGAAATGAGCTTTTTATTGCTCAATTATTGGGGGAAGTGTACGGATAGATGATGAACGTATAGTTCACGTAAAATAACACTTCCACAAGTGATTTAAACCTTTAGTAAAGGTTGAATGGAAAGATTTAACGAGATTAAAAGGCAAAGAATGTAAACACTAGATTACGTAACCAATATCTGGGGATCATAGTCGCGATAAAATGAACGTGTGGGATTGCTATGATTATGATTCCTTAGACGTTGAGTGACGAGGATGATGTATAACATTTTGATGTTATGATGTCGTAATAAGAGTTAAGTGTAAAGCGTATAGACGCTGTGAACGCAACGTAGTTGCTATGAACGAATAGTCTTAGCATACACCGAACTGTATGGCTTCGACATTAAGAAAGAATAATGAACGTGGGGTTCATGTAATGGATAACGAATGTAAGCGTTAAACACTTTAGCCGACGTAAGGGTTGAGTGTACGCGAATATTAAACGGGTAGAACCTACACCCCGTGTATGGTTTGATCGTAAGGTAATGAAGAGTAATGATTAAACCTATGAACGATGAAGAAACTGAATTAAAGACAATGATGTATAATGTTAAGAAGTCGAGTTAATAATTATAACTTGGATAACGTTCCAAGTCTAATGAACCAGACGTTGTAAGATATGAATAAGGTAATGTAAGATGTTTAACGCTATGAATGCGTAGAATTAATATGGAATGATCGTTCTGAGTATAGAAATGACTGTATGACTTAGACGATAAAGAATTAATCATGAGGTACGACATTTAGTTGCCATAAAGCCATAAGGAATACGAAATTGACTTAACGAACATTATAGTTTAATAGTTTGGATAAGTTAAGATAAGTTAGGTTGTGGTGCAATCGTAATCTTTGATGGTTGACATATGAAAGTTGGGCTAAACAGTTCCTTCAAAGAGCGGAGGTATATACAAAACTGACAACCAATCTAACTCACTGTGAAAGACAGTGTAGACGAGACGGGAACTTGTTTGTTTGTTATATTTAGGAAACCACTCAGAGTACCATATGGACTACTAGCAGAGACACGGTGTGTGCTGAGTCCTAGAAGGGTTATAAGAAGAAGATTGTGACAACTGAGATTTTGTAATTTAATTTTAATATTTATTGGACTGAATTTTTTTTTTCGATGAATTAATTATTAGATTAAATAATTAATTGATGAAATTGTGGTAGATTAATTTAATTCTATGTGTTATATTTATTAAATTAATGTGGAGAATTTTTATTATTCGAAGTATGTAATTATGTGAGCTTATTGTATTAAAAGAAATATTTAATAAGCCTAATAGTATTTTAATTAATTTAATAATTAATTAGAGATTTAATAATTTGACATAGTTAATAAATGAGAAATTTAATTATGTGACTATGTGAATTAATGAGAAATTATTATATTATATTTAAATTAAATTAAACTAGATGTTTGATTTATTATCTAATTGGACATGACATTATAATTATAAAGGTTGAATTAAATTAAATGGGTATAAGCCTTTTTAAGGCTAGCCAAACATGACATTAGTGGAGGTTGAGGGCAGTTAACCCGTGATGGGTAACTGACCTCCACAACGCGTCAGTTTACTTTTATTATATACGTCTTATGTCTTTTATTTTCTAAGTCTGGCAAAGCATCACAGAGAGATATTGAGAAATTGTTGAGGGAGATTGTGAGTTGTGTGATTGAAGAATTAATTGAGAAGGGTTTCAAATCTACACTCTACGCTTTGGGTAATTTCTTCAACCTAGTTTATTTACGTTATTAAAGTTTTTATAAATATGGCTTTCAAGTTTTCTGTAAAGTCTCTGTAAATTGGAAAGAGTAAGGATTATGTGTATATATGTGTTAAGATGTTGTTTTAATGTGTTTTCCTATGTATTAGGTGGTTCCATATCATCAGTTTCATAAAAATTATATAGTATATGGTTACAAAGTATATTATATGGCCATATGGTCCTTATATGTGAATTTAATATGTCAAACATAAATTATTTTGTAAAATTCACACACGTATATAATTTATGCTTGTTAAAACGAAGGAAATTTGAATGGATGGATTTGGTGTTATAACGAATCCGTAGTGTTAATATTATGTTTTATGTTCAAAACCTTCAAGAACAGTGAAAATTTCATGTGTTGATTTCGTAAATTATGTGTTTTAACTTGTTAAAATCATGCTAGAAGGGTTGAGTATTAGTTATTTGTGTATTACAATGTTTGGGTATGTCTAAATTCGTGTAAAAATATGTTAATTGGAGTTTTTTTGGCCATGTTCTGCAATTTTCATAATTGCAGAAGAAGAAAATCGGGTTTAAGGCCATGATGCCAACTCCTGCCTTGTGTACCGTGCCGCAACGCCAGATCCTTAAGCTTGCGGTATGCGGTGTGCAAGCCCAAGATTTCTAGTATAACAAATGGCACCACAAATACCACTTAGCAGAATGGTCTAGAAATGAATTTTTAAATGCTCAAGTCTAGCAATGTGTTAGTAACTTAATCTAATGAACATAAAAACGTGTTAGACATATAATGAGGTGTTAAAATAAATTCTTAACATGTCAATAACACATTTATGTGTGAATTGAAAGATTGAATGCATAGTTAGCTTATTGTTCATGAAGTGTTAATTATGTGACAATGAGTGTAGTAATTTGACTAAGTATAGTCATAAATTCGAGTTAAACAAAAAGAATGAACTTGTGATGATTAGTACGTTATAATTGACTGGTATTGTGAACGTAAATGATATGTAGGATTTAAATCAAGGAACGAGTATAATTAACGTGTAATCTACGCACGAGGAAAGTTTCCTAACCCTACTTGTTATCATTATATAAGTTGATAAATTCACCTCTCTACATCGAGTAAATTCTCATTATTTTTAATCAAGTCTATTTTTCTATATTAAAGTTTATTAATCTTTCAAAGCATGATGCTGTTATACAATACTTATTCTATTGTATACCTCTTGAGATTTTATTCAATTTTAAATTATCAGTTACTGTTAAACCTTGTTAGACTAGTGAACCCTTAATGATTCGACTAGTCCATAGTTGATGAGCGTTCTAAATTTTAGAACCTTTGTTGAATTATCTAAACCAAACTTCCTTTGGTGTGGACTCTAATGTCAAACTGAGATGAACAACCTTGTATAGGGAATTCCATATGCGTTAGCGTTAAGATATTGTGCACAATATGGTACTAAGGGATGATCCCCCTAAGTACGAGAAGAAGAGTCCATAGTCTTATGACTGTTAAAGGTTTCAAGTATAAACACTTGACAACCTAGGACATAGTTCAAGGTCTTATGACCCTCAGAAGTTCTTTTATTTCTTGTTATTCATTCTTGATTCAAAAGCAGAGTTTCCTATTTCAGAAGTCTTTGATTTATTCGCATGTTATTATTCATATGTTATATTGTTATACTTATGGACAATCGTGTTCACTCTTGCGTAATAATAACATTGCAGTTAAGAACGAAAGATCAGACGAGGCTTCCACTAGTAAAGGCAAGGGCAAGGGCAAGATTAGCAAGTAATGAAGACTAGTTATTTATGTGGTTATGTAATGATATTTAGACTTGATGTTATTTAAAGACTTGTTATTAGTTTATGATTCCGTACAGATGTTTAAGGTTAGAGTGACCTGGGATTGTATTTTTATGCAGATGATGTAACCCCTTATGGGGAAAATGGAAGTACCCAGATTTGGGGGTGTCACAAAGATAAGAATGTAAATCATCAAAGATGATGATCGTATGAGTAAGACATCTCCGTATGTCATGAAGCCGTAAACCGGTAAATAAAGTTAGTTGCGTAAACTTAGATTACAAGAACGCGAATCCTAAGAAGTAAAGTTAAGTAAACTAATGCGTAAGTCAAGTATATGACTAATTGGTATATATGTTATTTTCCTTATGTGATATATAGGGATTGGCAGTTCAGCGTAAGTTGTAGCTGTGCGTAAGGCAAGTTTCCTAACTTCATTCATATTACACGAATTCTAGTTTCTTAAACTTCACAAATGTTGAACTTGAGAAGTTTTGTCTATGTGCATATGTGCGATATATGTACAAGGTGGTAGTATGTATGAGGCCTTCTGCCACAATTTAAACACTTCGATGTCTATTTGAGATGAACTATTTTGTGATTGAACTGTTCAATATGAGTATGTTCTGTTTATACATGAACCGTTATTGTTAAGTCTGTGCTAATTATTCTAGCCAGACAGGATGTGTATGGAAAAAGGTAGAAGAATGAAAGTATTTCAAAGAGTATGTGACTAATGTTTTAAGATGATAGGAATCAGAGATTATTCCTATTGTTCAACCTGCTTCATAACCTTTGTTCGGTTATTGAAGTCTTAAAAGAATGTTTAAATTCTTGAAGTTGTTTGTTCAACTGCTATGACTTGCTGAACAATTGAATGCTCACACTTGCTTTAAATAAAAACATTTTCAGCGAACGATGTTAGAAAGAACTTAAAGATCTCGTAAAGATTAAGATGATCGGTATCCAAACGAAGTTCCATTCAGTATGTGAATGTGCTTAATGAGATCAAGCGAAGACTTGTAATGTAGAATAGTTTAATGAACTGATATGTATCCTTGGTGGCGGATAAAAGTCACTCTTGTAAGATGTAAAGAATAATGTAATTATCATTATTTGTAATGAAAGAGGTTATAAGGTCTTAGAATCTGGGATTTGAGAATGTATGTTGTTATATTTAGCTATATAATGATGTATGTTTGGAAGAAGATGGAATCGTGACGTACAGAATCCGGGTGTGAAAATAGACAGGATTGCGGGGCGCTACAAACTACTTCTTATCTATAGTAGATCAAGCTTTTTCATCACTTAAGAGCCGGTTTGAACATTTTGAGAAATATGAGGAAATTTGGAGTTTTTTGTTTGATGTGAACAAGTTAAAGTCTACAACCGATGAACGTTTGAAGATGTATTGCTCCAAGTTAGAAGATTCTTTGAAACATGAAAGAACTTCCGATATCAACGGAAATGAGTTGTTTTCGAAATTGAAAGTCTTCTGAGAAGGTTTACCAAAAGAGATGATGAAACCAATTGAAGTGCTCAATCAATTGAAATTGATGGAGGATTGTTATCCAAATGTGTGGATTGCATATCGGATATTATTGACTATTCATGTTACTGTTGCTTCCGGAGAAAGAAGTTTTTCGAAGTTGAAGCTAATTAAGAACTACCTCCGCTCAACTATGTCACGAGAAAAGTTGAATGGATTATCCATCCTATCCATTGAACATGAGATGGCAGATAAGATTGATTGTGCGGATATTATTAATACTTTTGCTGCTAAAACTGCAAGAAGGATGATATTCAAGTGATGTCTTTGAACTGATTACTTTTTTGACTTAATAATAATGTGATATCTAAATGATGATTTGGAAATATTGAAATAGTCGGTTATTATATTTGATATTCTTTCGTATTGATACTCTTTTGTTCAGGAAAAGTTCTTAGTTTTTTTTATGCATATCTTAATAGTAATTCGCAGAAGGCCTATTTTTTTGTTGTCGCTTTAGACCCTTAAAAACTCAAGATCGGCCCTATCCCTAAAATAAAATAAAATAAATAATTAATCACTATCGATCGAGAAACATTGGGTTGTTGGACCAATTCTCCCTTTTTAGCCAAAAGGTCAGATACAATTCGTACCTAGAAATTAGAATATGCCATTTTCTAGTTGTTAATAGAGGTCATAATTAAATTTTAGAATAGAGTTTTCTGTCCCCTCACTTCTAAGGGAAAAAGTATGATGTATGACAAGAATTCTACGAATGTATGAATTTCTTTATATTTAAGGATTTATAGAAATTTTATTTATTTTATGTATTTTTATTTATTATTTGAAAAATCAGTAGTTTATTGTTTTTGCCAGTTTGTTTATTGAATACAAAATACAAAATACAAACCCTAAGAAAGCATATAAATAGTCTTAAGAACTTACCTTTGTAAATTCAGATAAGGGAAATAAAATAATAAAATTATTATAAAATTATAAAAATAAGTCCAAAATATAAAAAGACGAAAAATAAATTAAACTATTAAATTTCTTTGGATAACAAATAAAAATGCATATAATAAATTAAATTTCCATAACTTTTAAAGATAAAAAATCCAGATCTTCATGAATGACAATATTATTTTCATATATATTATTTATATCATACATATGAAACTAAATGAAACCCTAGTAATCATTAAATTGCAACCAACGAGGCTTTTTTCTTTTTCATTTTTTTTATCGAAAAATAAAATTTTATTACAAAACTCAAGCAATTAGTATATAAATGACAAATGCAAAATATATAAATATTTGCAATTATAAAATTATAAAACAAAATAACATTGATCTTAAATGATTAAAACCAAAGCATGAAACAAAAGCCCTACAACATATAAATATTTCACAGCAAATAGCAACACACGAAAACTCAGCTAATAAACATTGCATTGTGGAGTATAATTATGATAAAACTCATCTAAGAATTCAACGAACATAGTTTTACTTAGTTTATGTAATTAATTTATATTGTACTAAGAATTCAATAAAAATATTTTTACTTAGTTTAAGTAATTAATTTATATTGGTCTAAGAATTCAATGAATATATTTTTACTTAATTTACGTATTTAATTTATATTGTACACGAAAACAAAGATAGAATTCCATTTGATTCACATGTGTATTTTTAGTATAGTTTTAAGCGTTTTGAAATTACAAGTCCACCAATTCCTATGTGCAATTTTTTGGGTTAATTATTGAGATAAGTAATTAAATGGCAAAATGAATCATTTTCTTACTAGGCACCTTACTTATGTCACTAAATTTTTAATTTACTCAATTATCACATTCAACTATTTCAAATAGCGAAACTGAATCACTCTGTTACAAAATTAGATGGACGTTAAATTTTTCCAACATGACCATGTGAAATAAAATAAAAAACTAAAGAAATGACATGGAGAAAAAAACAAACATGTGAGGAAAAAAAATATAAGGTGGTTGCCACATCAAATGATCAAATTTAAAAAGAAAATAAAGAACTTTGGATGTCCCAAAAAAGCTGTCATCCTCTACCTCCAATCGGGTAAAACCCGAACCACATACCTGTAAACGGGTCAAAAACTGTAATATCCCCAAATCCGGGTCCCAAATTACCACGGATCTGGTATACTAATTCTATAACTATTGCGGAAGATATAAATATAAATTGTTTATACATTAAACTTTATACATTACCTCAAGGTCGAAAACCTTCACTTAATACACAATTCATAACTTATTTGACTTACAATAACATTAATACAATACTGTTTCAAACTTTATCTGCACATATAAATTAAAGCTGGAACTGTCTTTGTCTTGTCTTGTATCCGACGTATTTGTCTTAATCTGCAATGTTTATCATGATATAACAAGGGTGAGCAATAAGTTTGCCCAGCAAGTTTAAGTTCAATAAATTAAGGATATATCATGATAGAAAGAATTGAACAATAAGCTGGCTAAAGTTCTACAATATAATTGTGAACTAGCATGAACAAATTTTTATAACTGAACGACCAAATCAATAGGAATTGAATGGTCAAGAAAGAACATGAACAATTTATAATTGGACTAGATGGTAATGAAGGTGATCAACCTTTCATATCTGATGAACACGTGCATTATTTGCACAGAAAGCTATTCAACAATTCATAGACATGGTAATCAGCAATGACTAGCCATAAGCATAATTGAAAGAACAACTCGAGGTCGAGTTTAGAGAAAACTTACACAACAATTAGAAGTTCAAGGTTAGGAACTTACCTGTATCACCGACTACTGCTACACAGTTTATATCGCTTTATCCAAAGACCTATTGTTGATAATATAGATCTCCAATATTAGAATAATATCATCAAAGTATAATATTGTTATATATAATTATAAAATAATCCTAAACACATAACACATAACACATAACCCTATCAGTCCACAAACTAACTAAGACTCGGTATCAAGTCAAACTATTTCAATTTGAGTTGAATCCGACATAATTCTAACACCCGACGGTCAAGTCGGATAATTATCGAGCTTAATATTACTAAGACTCGGTCTAAACTGATTCACAAATATCATAGATAATTAATTAGCAGTTAAAATAATTTTCATAAGATCGTAATAATTTTTAGATAATTATTACTATTTATCATGATTTTTCAATCATTAATATCATATTTATATAATATAAATACCACCTTATTCTCTTATCATTAATATTTATTTAATATTAAATATCAATGAAAATCATAAGATAATATTATAATATATTTATAATATTACAAAGTATTTTTAATACCATAAAATCACAATTATATGATTTTTAAACATTTAAATCCATTATCCGATAATTGAAATTAATATTAAAATATTAATATTTTCATAAAAAAATATCAAAAGTTATATTTTATAACTTAAAATATTTTTATAATACTTCAATCATTTTATATAATTTTAAATCATTAATTCTAATTTTCCATAATTTATTTAATATATTCATTAAATAAATCAATTACCATTAATATTAATTTATTAATTAAATTCATCACAAAATATCAAAAGTTATTAAAAATAACTTAAAATATTTTCTAACACCATAATATAATTTTTCATGATTTTTCATGTATTAAAATCATTTTTAAATAATTTATTTAATATTATAATTAAATAAATTAAATACCATTATTATTATTCAAAAATATTAATTATTTATGAAATATACTCAAAATTATTAAAACCCATTTTAGGAATTTATTTTGTATTTTTAATAATTAAAAATTATTTATTTATTTAAATAATTAATTTTCCAAAATTAAGTGTCACTAAAGGGCCCTATAGTGACAGAACCGTCGGTATAAGTGTTCTTCATCAAACCCAGACATTCAAACCAAGTTAACAGGTTGTCTAGTTTGACCTAAATTAAATAAGTGTTCTTGTTAATTTCTGGGCAGCTAATGGTGTTAGGATTCTAGTACTGATGTAATACTACAACCACAAACTGCACAAACTGAATTCATGGTCATTAATCAACATATCAGAGAGTTATGAACCCTCAAAGATCATGTCAGAAGCTGTTCTTCATTTCTGGGTTACCCACAAATGAAGAACAGTTCGGATAGGCTACTTTCGATCTTCATATCTTTCATTCTGGGTTCACTTTGTATGATCTAATGGTCAAATATTGTAGCTTACATGTCAGGTTACATGTTAATAACCTTACAACAACCTAATAACATCACTGGTGAGAAATCAAGGCCGGTCAAACTGCTGTCAGAATCGTGTTCTTGAGAAATCTGGGTTTTCCAGATTTCTTCATAAGTTGGTGGTCAACTCAAGTTTGACCACTCCTATCTTTGATCCTGTAATGGTTCTGGGTAAACTAGAGACATGGATATGTAGTCCTTATACCAGTCTACAAGATCAAAACAATAACTTGGCCAAACTAATAAACAACAGCAAGATCGGAGCTCTGAAAAAACGTTGTCAGGCTTTCTGGGCAAATCTGGGCTGCCCAGAAATCAGACTTCGTGATTGGTCAACGAGGTTTGACTGCCTATATCTTGAAATCTACACATGATCTGACCCTGTTTCCAGTTCCAGATCATAGTCCACATGGCATACTACAGATCTATAACTTAAAACACCATACACATCTAACACAAAAGAATCTAAAGGCCCTGACATATGGCTTTCAGACCTTAACATTAGGGTTCTTGGTCAGTTTGAAAAACTTAGTTTCTGGCTTCTAGATGTTATGGATCCTTGATATAACATCTTGGATCAGTCAATAACATCCCTTAACACAACTTTAAACACCAACTAACAACATCTAACATCAAAATACATAGATTGTAAGACCCCAACTTATTATAAATAAAATTGAAATTTTCTATTCATTATTCTAAGTTAATAAGGTGTTAATTTGATATAATGCTTTGGTTATGGGTGAAATGTGCAAATTTTACAAAATAAGCAAGTGGTTATAAAATATTCATTTCTTTTTTTTTTTTTTTTTGCTAAATTGTGAGTATTATAAACCAAAGAAAGAAAAACATATCTAGGGGCATACCCCGTGAAAGAAATATAGCAACCACATCAGAGACAAGCCAATGATGTACTTGCTATATCCAAGGCTATAACCGCCAACATCTAAGATTGGGATATTTTACAATATAAGAGCTAAAATTTTTAACTGAATACAATTTGCATTTAACGACTAACACAGTCTTGAGCAAGATCAGTAGCAGCACAGGGGGTTTCACCATGGGCTCGTCTATTCCTTTCATTCCATACTTTATAGATAACAGTAGATGCTTGTTTTGCTATTGTCCTGCTTAGTAATGCTCCTTGTTCTTTCATTTGGTTTGGTTGTTAGTCTCTTGTTGTCCATTTTGGGGGTTGTCCCATGTGGTTCTATCAAAAGCTTCTAGGGTATGCCCTTAGCGATTGTTTTATCTCTTTTCTTTTCAATATACAAACAAACTTAGCGAAAAAAAAAGAACATGCAGGTATACACAGTTTATTCTCACAAAACAGAAATCCATCCATTTTAAAGTATTTACCTACATCATTCTTTTCACAAGTTTTATACTTTTCACCGAAATCAAGGTCATTAGCATATAATTCTTTAATTCGCTCAAAACCAAGTAATTTCGAATCAAGAGTATTTATCAAAACATACCGTCGAGACAAAGCATCCACAATAACATTTTCCTTTCCCTGCTTGTATCAAATGTCATATGGAAATGTCTCGATAAACTTCATCCATCGCGCATATCTTTTGTTCAAATTGTGTTGTCCCTTCAAGTATTTCAATGACTCATGATCGGTATGTATCACGAACTCCTTGGGCCACAAGTAGTGTTGCCATGTCTCTAATGCTCTAACCAATACGTACAACTCCTTGTCATAAGTAGGATAGTTAAAGGCTGCCCCACTCAACTTCTTGCTGAAATACACCACTGGTTTTCCTTCTTGAATCAAAACAGCTCCAATCCCTAAACCTGAAACAACACACTCATTCTCAAAAGTTTTAGTAAAGTTAGGCAAAATAAGTAAAGGAGCATTTGTCAACTTATCCCTAATCAAATTAAATACTTTTTCATGTTCATCACCCCACTTAAAGCCCACACTTTTCTTGATGACCTCGGTCAATGGTGTTGTAATCTCATTAAAATTCTGAACAAAGCGTCGGTAGAAACTTGTGAGTCCATGTAAGCTTCGTACTTGACTCATATTTGTAGGACTCGATAAATCTCGGATTGCACATATCTTTTCCCCATTAACTTGGACTCCATGTGAACTCACAACAAAGCCAAGGAAAATAATTCTATCCAAACAAAACGTGCATTTTTCCATGTTAGCAAATAACTTTTCTTTCCTAAGTACATCTAAAACAGATTTTAAATGTAATGCATGATCTTCAAAGTTTTTACTATAAATTAAGATATCATCAAAATAAACTACAACAAATTTTCCAATGAATGGGCGAAAAACATGGTTCATTAATCTCATAAAAGTGTTGGGTGCATTAGTTAAACCAAAAGGTAATACTAACCACTCATAAAGACCATATTTAGTTTTAAAAGTTGTTTTCCATTCATCACCCTCTTTCATTCTAATTTGATGTTAACCACTTTTTAAATCAATTTTTGAAAATATGCAAGACCCATTCAATTCATCTAACATGTCATCTAAACGAGGAATGGGGTGTCGATATTTTACCGTGATATTATTTATCGCTCGACAATCGATGCACATCCTCCACTTTCTATCTTTTCTTGGCACTAGGATCACCAGAATGGCACACAGAGTCATACTTTATCTAACGAACCCTTTTCCCATCAGCTCATTAATTTGTCTTTGTAACTCCTTCGTCTCCTCAGAATTACTCCGACAAGTCAGACGATTTGGAATGATCGCATCGAGAACAAAATCAATTTGATGATCAATTCCCCGAATAGGTGGTAGTCCTTGAGAAAGCTCCTCGGGAAATACATCTTTGAAATCCTGTAAAAGAGAAGAAACAACATGAGGCAACAAATTATTAGCGTTAGTATTCAAAAGCACCTCTTTATACCGAAGTAAAATCATAGGCTGTTTAGAAATCAAAGCTCACCTTACATCAATTCTTTTTGCAAATAAATTTGTTTTTTTCGCTTTTGTTTTTTTTCTTTATTTTTTTTTCTCACATTTTTTTATCATGGTCTTTTTGTAAATAAATTTGATCCTCATGCACCTGTTGTGGTGATAAAGGACACAATGTGACTTTTCTTTTATTGTGGACAAAAGAGTAATCATTGGTGAAGTTATCATGCTTTACACGCCTATCAAAATGCCACGGTCTACCGAGTACTAAATGGCCAACTTGCATCAAAACCACATCACATAACACCTCATCTACATATCTTCCAATGGTGAATGGTACCAACACCTGCTTTGTCACTCTCACATCTCCACTGTCATTAAGCCATAGAAATCTATATGGTTGAGGATGTTTGGTTGTTGACAATCCTAGTTTCTCCACTATAGTTGTACTCGCCATATTGGTGCAACTTCCACCATCAATTACCATACAGTAAATTTTCCCTTGCACAAGACACCTAGTGTGAAACAAATTCTCACGTTAGTCCAAGCTTTCCTCCTTCACTTGCGCGTTAAGCGCTCTCCTCGTAACCAACATCTCACCATGTATAGCAACCTCCCCCGATCATCAATCTCCTCTAATGGTGGCATAAAATCCGTGTCACTATCTTCTCCCTCGGTTTCCAACTCTCCATTGTCAAGCAACAACATAGTTCTCTGATTTGGATATTGACTAGAAATATGTCCTCTACCTTGACATTTAAAGAAAACAATATCTTGATTGCGACTAAAAGAAGAAGAAGGTTCAGATATACCTTATTTTCCACGATTAGTCAAATTCAGTTTAAACTCCACTTTTGGCTTATTCACAACTGGCTTCTCCTCCCATTTTGCAGTATTAGATTTCCATGATGACTCCGTGTTAGTATTTGTGAGACCCCAAATTTTATAAATAAGGATTTGATATAATGTTATAGTTGTGGGTAATATTTATAAATTTTGCAAAGTAAGCAAGTTGTTATATAATATTCTTTTTGTCGGGGAATATCCGTACGACGACACAATCATTGGTGGACCCCACAATGGAAGTATTGTCGTAGTTAGAAAACGACATGAATTATCTTTTTATAAAAATAACGGTGAAAGTGTTACCGTTAAAACTATTGAACTACTCGGTAGTAAAAGTACAGTAATACGCGTGGTTGCATAGTAGCACACGGTATTGATTATTGATGCTTACGTAAGAAGTCACTCAGTTATACTCAATTATTACTCTACGATAATTAACGCATCATATCTCTCATATTATTGACTCAATTATTGTCACAGTATCATCTGTATAATATGTTATATTATTAAATCAATAATTGAGACGACAAAGTTATTCATATTATTATTTGCAATATTGACAATGTCTAGAAGTTCTTTCAAGGAGAGGTTTGGTCACCTAATTGCGCGCCAATAAGGAGAAATCCTTATCGAAAAGCACCCTCTTTCCTGGGAACGACCTGATTGATAAATATTGTGAATTATAATATTAATGATGAATAAGTTCGTGTTGATTAAAGATGAAATTGATAGTTCCATTATGTTAGAATTATTAGTGTTAGTGAAAATTGACATTTATTTCGATAATAATTGATGTCTGGAGGTTATATTAACCAATCGGGTAATTAACCGGATAAATGAGCAATTAATTGCTATTGATTCACATGATTATAACTATTTGTTCACATGTGTGTACTATTGATTCACATTCATTTACTATTTTTTTTTTGCTAAATTTTGTTTGTATAGAAAAGAACCAAATTACATAGACTAGGGGCATACCCACAGTATAGCTACATCATCTATGGACAAGCCCAAGATGAGGAAATTATACAAGGGACTATACCAGAAACCAAACTAGCTAGTAATAGGCCTATTACAGAATCATTAAATATTTCTATCTTAGAAAGAGAATTACAAGGACCTCGATCACACTTGCTCAAGGCGTGAGACTGCATCTTCATTGCCTCTTTCGAATCCGAAGCTTACATTTCCTTTGCCACCTCTACTTTGAAGACTTGGGTTACGCCAAGCGAAGCCGAAGCCGAAGTTCGGCTTGAACCGAAGCAGAAGGACTTCGGTCAATGGACCTCACCCGAAGCCCGAAGCCCTCTCGCCCGAAGCCCACCTCATTGTCCTCGCTCGGAAGACTTGATAGGAAGCTATAACATGGCTCTCCCAGCTCCGCCCCACTCAAAGGATCATGCCAATATTCGCGGAAGCCAAAAAAAGGAACGCCCAAACTTCTCTAACTAGTTAATAGCCAATTACAAAAATATTGGTTATTTGTGGCTTTGATAAATGATTTGCAAGTGGAAAGCCTAGACTTAATAATGTGGATAACATCCGTGTGATCTGGTGAGTGGAGGAGTTGATCATCATGAAGCTTTTTATTCCTTGCTTCCCAAATTTTGTAAAACAGATCGCCACCGTCAAACTTAGGATATTACGTGACAATTTAGAACCTTGATAAGAAGTGAGAAACTCCATAATGTCATCCCACAGAATGGGAAAAGCGGTCCAATTTCCAAGGCATATAGCATTCGGAAGAACCGATTTGGAGAATACACGGTTGAAGAACATATGATCAAAGGTCTCCGGATGAAGGTTGCATAGTGGGAGTTCCAGGATCTCGTTAGAGATAAACTGCTCGTCATTGGTGGGGAGCTTTTAAGAATGCCAAGCCACAAAATAAAAGAGTACCTTGGAACATGGCATTTATTCCGCATAATGGAGCACCAAGAAACCGATCACGCCTCAAATGCGAATAGAGTCCCATAATTGGTTGGCTTTTATATTCTTCGTATCCCAAAAGTCCCAAAGTATCTTATCCATTTACTATTAGGGGAGTTGGTGTAAGATTGATAATACTTGCATGACTAAGTTAAAAATGGAGGTATAGATGGAGGTACTATACTGTTATTCGTATTTTCACATGTCTAGAACTATTGATTCACATGATTTACTATTGATTCACATGATTTATTATTAGGGGAGGTGGTGCAAGTTTGATAATACTTGCAGGACTAAATTCAAAATGAAGGAAAAGACTTCGTATTATACTGTAATATTTCGAGCCTCGAAATGTGCAATTATCGAAACTATATTTTCCTATAAATAGAAGCTCATTCTTCCTTCATTTCTCACCAATTCACTAAAGCTATAGAGCAATTATTATAGAGAGAAATTATAGAGAGAAAGAAGAGAAAGTCTGCTACTCCTCACTATTCCAAAGATCAAGTTTTCTTCACGAGGTAAGGGTATTATTCTTTCGTATTCATGAAGAGAGTTATTTTCTTTCAATACTCATAAGGGTTGTTATTCCATTCTTTATTATTATCTTTGGAATAACATTCGCAGCTAATGTTATCTATAAAGTATGGAATGAAAGGAATAGATTTGAGCCCATGGTGAAACCCCCCGTCTTGCATTGATCTTGCTCAAGACCGTGTTAAGACCATTAAATGCAAATTGTATTCAGTTAAAATTTTAGCTCTTATATTGTAAAATATCCCAATCTTAGATGTTGGCAGTTATAGCCTTGGATATAGCAAGTACATCATTGGCTTGTCTCTGATGTGGTTGCTATATTTTTCTCGAGGTATGCCCTAGATATGTTTTTTTCTTTCTTGGTTTATAATACTCACAATTTAAAAAAAAAAAGAGCATAGGTCTGGGTTTAGACAGCTGAGTTTAAACTTTACTTAATTTCTTCCTGGAGTTGGTTGGTCTAACTGAGAAATCTTTGTCGGGGCCGCTGCGATCTGATATTGATTGGTTTGGGGTGCTGCATTGTGGTCTGCTGGCCTTGAAATCTGCATTGTAAATTCTAGGAGTGTTCAGGTGCCTGCCTCTGCTGGTCTCATATTGCTTTTACAGTAATACTGACTCTAGTTTGGGTCTGCATGTATCCCTATGCTGCGAGGTTTGGGTCTGTCTCGGGATCTGGCGGTTATCCTGTAGTTCTATGCTAGTCTCTACTGTACTGCTGGTTGATTATTTGTGGGATTCCCTACTGCTGTTGGGAGCCTATCTTCTGCACGGGTTGGCTGGTCTGTGATGATTGGTTCTGCTGGTTTCACTCTGCCCTTTCAGCAGTTATCCTTTGCTTCTGCTATGATTCTGCCCTACTGCAATTTGGGCATGGTCTGGGGCTGCCTTGGTTTTCGGTTTTCTGTTGCCTGGGCATGGGCTGATGGCAGTTGGTTGCTGTTGTGGATCTTCAGATGTTGGCTGCTGAAAGGCTTGCTTGGATGCTGTTGCTGCTGGTCTTCCGTTTAGGGATGAGCTGTGGCTTAGGGAAGAGCTGGTGTCATATGCAGTAAAGTATATTCTTAACATGTCAAAAAGGAGCTGCTCAATGTCTGCGATTCTTCTGCTGTTTTGTTCAGTTCAGTTGCTATGCAGCCATAGGAGTTCGGTTGGGTTGGTTGTTGCAGTGCAGTGTAGCTGCTGCTGCTGCAGCTGCTTGATTCTTCTGCTGAGTGGGGTCTGCAGACTGCGTTGGATCTGCAGCAGTTGTTAGTTGTCTTAGATAGTTGCATGGTGTGTGTTGTATCTGTTTGATGTAGCTGCTGCTCTTTGTTGTAGATGCTTGAATAAGGATGGCAGGTTAAAAATGCTGCTCTGCTGCATCTGGCATGTCTGTCTTTTGGTCCCCTGTACTACTGCTGATGTTGGTTGATGCTGCTGTTGGCTTACTGCCAGTAGCTGTGCTTGCCTTGTGCTGACTGTGCTGGGGTTTGGGTTGGTTGAGGCAGTGATGTTGTATGTGTTCTGGCTGATGCTGCTGTGTGCATTGCTGCTATGAGCTGAGCTGCTGTGTGCACTGCTGCCTTGTACCGTGTTGCTGAGCTGCTTTGGTTTGCAGCAGCAGCCGCTAGAATGTGCAGCTAGGTACCTGCTAGTCCTTGCTGGTTGCCTGCAGCTGCTTGAATGTGGCTGATGCTCGGTTCTGCGGGTCGCCTGCTGGCTGTCTGATTCTGAGGCTGTCTGTATTGCTCCTGTCTTGGGACTGTTGTGGGTATGCAGAAGTTGTGTTGGGCTGGGCAGTTGCTTCTGTGTGGGCAGTTCTACATTATCCCTTTTATGGGTTGGTTTGTTTTTTATTATTAAAATGAATGTTCTCCAGCCATTTGTTGGCTGGTTATTGTCGTTGCATTGTTCCATGTTAATTCCTTGTATGCTAGTGACTAGCTTGGGTTTACCTCTGCCATCATAGGGCCTGTCCTATGATGGCTATGGTATACTGTCTAGGGTTTGACCCATGTCCTTTGTTTTTATTCTTTCTTTTATTTCAGTCTAAATTTAGCAAAAAAAAAAATAACTTGTCTATACGAAGTACCGTATAAATGGTGAAATTCTTCTGTTATTCCATTCTTTATTATTATGTTGGAATAACCTGTCTGTGCAGATTACGCATGACCTGGTTCCGTTCTTTATTATTCTATTGGAATATCATATGCATGTATGCGGATTACGCATGACTCGTTCCATTCTTTATTATTCATTGGAATATCACATGCATGCAGATTATGCATGACGACTGGTTCCATTCTTTATTATTACATTGGAATAACCTATCTGTGCGGTCTATCGCATGCCTGGTGAATTCTGTTGTTATTCCATTCTTTATTATTATGTTGGAATTACCTGTCTATGTGGATTACCGCATACATGGTGAATGATCCTTCGTATTCATTCTTTATTAAATTGTGGAAATGATCTGTCTACGTGGATTACCGCATGGCGAGTGAAAATCCATTTGCAGTTTCGTATATTCTATTATACTCGTCTGAGATATCATTTCTTTTGTCGTCATGAAATATCATTTTCTTTGTATTTTTTTTTTTTTGCTAAGTTTGTTTGTATATTGGAAAGGAAAAGAGATAATACAATTGCTAAGGGCATACCCCATAAGCTTTGGTAGAACCACATGGGACAACCCCCAAAGTGGACAACAAAGACTAACAACCAAGCCAAATGAAAGAAAGAACACGGAGCAGTACTAAGCAGGACAATAGTAAAAACAAGCATGGGAACTTAAACAACTTAAACAGCCAATCCGTTAAAACCAGACAGCCAAAAGAATGTAGCCGAAGACCGAGCTGAACTGTAGCAGGAGCAGAAGAGGATGCTGAGGCATAGGAAGAACTACGAGTGCCAATAATATCCAACCCTGAAGCCAGAACCAGCATCCCCCAGCATCCCGAAGACAAGAGGCTGAACCCCGAAGGGCCGAACCATAAGAACCGAACCCCGAAGCCGAAACCAGCATCCCCAGCGTCCCGAAGACAAGATTTTGAACCACGAAACCGAACCAGGATGTCAGTACTGGCCAAGAAGCCGAACCCAGTACCGGACTGAGAATGCTACTGAATTCATAACGAACAGAAGCAATAGTTGAACCAAACCGCTGAGGAAGCCGAACTGCCACGGAAGCCGAACTGCCGAACTGCCATGGAAGCTAAATTTCCAACCCAACCCCAAGTCTGAAACCCAGCGTCAAAGATCCTCAAGACAAGTGGTTGAACCCGAAGGGCCGAACCATATAAACCGAACCCCGAAGCCGAAACCAGCATCCCCAGCGTCCCGAGGACAAGATGCCGAACCCCGAACCGAACCAGGATGCTAAGCCCAGGTGTCTTCAGGACCTTTATCGCCAAGAAGCCAACCCGAATGTGATTGAAACATAAAGCAAAGAACACATCAACGACCCATACAAAGATACCCAAGTCCGTTAAGCCAAACCACCACAACACGACACGATTAGACCGTTGTCCTAAGCCAATTCTGATAGTATTGGCAATAGTTGGTAGCTTTGAGAAAGGATGAATTAATAGATAATCTAGATTTAATGATACTAATCACATCGATGAAGAAGACATCTTGGAGGAATGAGTGTCCCATTGTGAAGCTTTTTGTTTCTTGCTTCCCATATCTTATAGAAAAAAACTTGACGAGAGAGAGGCCGAGGATATGTTTTGATAATTTCCTCCCTTGGAAAGATGATATAAAGTCGATGAGTCCACCAAATCCAGGGTAATGAGAGCCATCCACCCGGTTGGAATGTCGCTTTTATAATAACGATGGAGTATTCACGGATGAAGAAAAGATGTGAAAAAGTTTGTGGTGCTTGTTTCATAGTTGTGATTGAAGGTCCTTCCCTGTGATAGGCTCGAGTGATGTCATTAGTTTGGAGCTTTCCATGAAATCCAAGCCGAGCATGAAAGAGTATCTCGACATGCAGGTTTATGCCGAAGAATTGTGTGCCATTGAACGACTGCTTCACGATCCCGATGCTTCCCCAAATATGTCTTGCTTTAATGCAAAATTGATATCCATTGAGCCCCAAAAGATACAAATCCATGGATGCAGAGGAAAGGGAGCAGATTGTACTAGTCTTGGGAGGAGAATTACCTCATGATGGTTTGGATAGGGAAGGTGCCGGGAGGAGGTATTCATAATATCCCCGACCGTACGAGGCGGTTGTAGGGCTCGAATTTGAGAGCAAGGTATCTTTGGGGTTAATGGCGAGAACCATTGAGCCGAGGATCGTACTAAAGATTGAAGGTTTCTCCAGAGCCAACAATGTATTCAAGGTGCTGAAGAGCAATGGGCCTGAGCTTTAGTAGTTGTCTCCAAATCCATGAACAATCGGTGGGGATTTCTATCGCCAAACAGATTTCCCAAGAAGAATAATTGGTCTCGCACCCACTTAGCCCATAGTGATTTAGTGTTAATCTGCAATACATGGGTTAGATGTAGTAGAAGAAGGGCTTTATTCCAATCCAGGAGACTTTTAATGTCCAGACCCTCTTCCTCGGTAGGGAGTGAGATGTTATGCCATGCAACCTTAGCACCATAGGGAGTAAGGAGGTTCCCTTCCAGAGGAATCGACAAAGAATAGATTGAATGGCTCTAATGACTGCTTTAGGCAGTAGGAAATGAGTATTCCAATACGATTGTATTGCGAAGAGCACAAATTTTATAAGTTGGACCCTACCAGAATAAGCAAGGGCAGTAGCAGTCCATGAAGAGACTCTTTGTGTGATTGTATGAATCAGAGGAATACACTCCTGGTATGAAAGCTTAGAAGAGATGAGGGGGACACCCAAAAATCTGGTGGGGAAAGTACCATGAGTGAAGCCCAGGAAAGATAGGATGGAAGCTTTTGTTTCAGGGTCGTCGCAGGCTAGAAAACATTGGCTCTTATGAATATTAGGAATGAGACCAGAGAAGAGGGAGAAGGAATGGATACATGAATGTATTATGGAAATGGTTTGAAGGTTGGCATGACAGAAGATTAAGATGTCATCAGCGAAAAGGAGATGAGATATGTCGCTGGCTTTAGTGCGCCAGTGGTGAAGATACCCAGATTGTTTTGAACCCCAGTTGAGTTACTATTCACCTAGTTACTATTCACTCTAGTATTATTCACTCGGGTATTCGGGGCACTTTTCATGTCGAAGTACTATTCACGAGTTACTATTCACCCAATTACTATTCACCCGAATATTATTCACTCGGGTATTTGGAGTACTTTTCATGTCGGGGTACTATTTAAGAGGTACTATTCCCGAAGTACTATTCACAGGGTAATATTCACGGGGTACTATTTACCTGAAAAATATATTCTTTTCTGTCCAAATTATTTTTGGTACCTGAATATTATTCTTGAACTTTACTCTACAAAGCAGTATCATGTTGAAAATTTGGATATCTTTAAACTCTAGATAAATTTAAAGTCTTTAATATTTATCCTTGATTTTGTTTGATTTGATTTCGGTTGATTATTGCTTATATCATTGTCATCATCCTCATGCTATATTGTGATGAAAGTCATCTTTGGCTTACGTGCATAGATGGACTTAGTATGATTATGACCAGGGATTATTCAGTATAATCATGACCGTAATGTGACGAATGATGTGGTAAAAGTCCTCATTGGCTTGTAGATCATTGATGGACGAGTTGTTGGTATGATTATGACCGAGGATTATTCGTATAATAATCATGACCATTGATGATTATATGAATATCCTTCGTCGCGTGGGTAAGGGATGATTGATTTTATTTATTGTCGAGTCTCGGCGATAAAGTTGATGAAAAACTTTTTAAATCATAGAAGATAGTAGATTTTATGCTCTACTTGACTCTTCTAATGGATTGCTTATTTTCGCTGCAGTTGTTGATCTAAAACTTGTTGTCTATTCTATTCTATCAGTTGTTATACTGTTGAAGGCTAAGGATAATTTATTCTGCATTATCTTAGTCATAATATTTTTTACTGGGCTAGTTGAGCTCACACTTTCTTTCATTGTTCTCTTCAAGAAATGAGAATATAGCTGAGACGAGTTGGGAAATGGAGTGATGGTCCAAGATAAATGGCTTTAGTAGTCCTCACTATTCTACGGAATAATGTTATAATAATTGTAATGAGGACACCATTAAGTGTGGATATTGTCTATATGACAATATTCTTGTTTAAACTCTCAGCTATGTTTTGTCGTATTTTACACGATTGTTGTATAATTAAGTTGTATTTGAATTTATGTACCATGTATCTGGCAACTCAAGATGGGTGATGTATACCTGTTTTGGGGGCGTCATCGTTGGTATCAAAGCTTAGGGATATGATCCCTGGCTGAGATGTGAGACAAGAACTAAGAGGGGACAGACGGGGAGTTCCTTCGCTAGTATGGCCTACCTAAGTTTATTTGGTATTTAATTGGTCGGTCAGAGTATATGGATAATATGTGATATGTTAATTAACCCTTGTTTTGTGGCAGTATTTGAAAATGTCATCCGAAAATGTTGAGATAAGCAATGAAGCACATGAGACCGTTGAGTCACCAACGATCAATACCCAGGATAATGTGCAACAGGAAGACAATAATCCTCAGGTAAATAACAACACCGATCAGATGATGAACGATGAGATGTTCAGAGGCTTTATGCAATTCATGCAACATCAGGCAAGAGAGACTCCTGTTCAAAATGCAGGTGGAAATACTGGCAACTCTCGGTCGGTCACCGCTAAGCAGTTCAAGGAGCTGGGACCACTAGAGTTTTTGGGAAAGCCAGAACCACTTAAGGCGTAGACGTGGTTAAAGAAGATCACCAAGATATTTGATGTCTTGGGATGCTCTGAGGAGCAAAAGGTTCCCTTTGCCACCTTTATGTTGCGTGAAGAGGTAGATTATTGGTGGGAATCTATAAAACGTACCCAGCCTGATGCACTCAAGATGTCTTGGGAGAAGTTCCAAGAGCTATTCAATGACAAGTACTTTCCCGAAAGTATTCGTCACATGAAGGAGGTGGAGTTTATCAAGTTGGAGCAAAACAATATGACCGTGTCGCAACACGAGGCCAAATTTGCGGAGTTATCCTGGTTTGCATCCCATTTGGTCGATAATGAGGAGCGAATGACGCGAATATTTCTAAGAGGTTTGAAACCCGATATACATCAATACCTCATTTCTCATAAACTTTGTTTATATTCAGATGTTGTGAATAGAGCTCAATTATTGGAGCACAATAATGAGTTAGCCCAACCAAAAGGTAATGACCAGCAACACGATAATAATCATACTAGTGGCAACGGCCATCGGAACAATGATAACCATCGCGGGGGAAATTATCATGCCCAGAATGGTAACCACTTCAGTGGTAATCATGGCCAAGATAATAGGAGTGGAAATTTCAAGAAGAGAAGGTTCGACAACGATGGAAAGACAGCAACACCAACACCCATTTTCAACGAAGGAGAACGACCACCAATTGTATGCTTTAAATGCGGAGGGGAGGGACATATCAGTCCAAACTGCGTGATGCAGCCCAAAACATGTTACAATTGTGGAAAAGAAGGTCACCTAGCCCGATTTTGTCGTGCACCAAAGTCAAATCCAGCTGGGACGGTGGCACCAAAGGCGGATACAGACAAAACAAAGTCGGTGGTTTCAGGAAGAGCGTTTTTTGTGACTTTTCAAAAAGCGAGTAACCCAAACGAAGTTAGCACGGGTTAGTTAATTATAAATTCTTGCGAATTCTATACCTTATTAGATACCAGTTCTACCCATTCTTTTATCTCTCTTGCTTGCGCTCAACGTTTAAATTTGACTTCGGAGAAATTAGACTTTGACTTATCGGTTGAAACTCAGTTATGAGAAACCTTCGTTACCTCCACTATTTATAAATCTTGTTAATTCAAATTGGCACTTTCACATTACCTGTCGATCTTATCTCTTTGAAAATACTTGTCTTTGATGTGATTTTAGGAATTGATTGGTTAACTACTCATCATGCTTTTCGTAAGGTTGTTAGCTTTTATATTCCTAACCAACCTGTTATGTGAATTCAAGCAACCAAACCACTAAAGTCAATCATTGTCATATCAAGCCATAAGTAAAGAGCCCCAAGCCTTTCACTGGTGACTTCCAAGTCTTGGAATACACCGAAGCTAGAATATCCATAGGGGACGTCGTGAATAACGGTGGGAAGTTGATAGGTATCAATGTGACGTACTATCCAAGTCTTGGATGAGAGTCACAGTTTTGAATGACATTTCTATTGTTAATAAATTTCCTGACGTATTCTTGAAGACTTCCTAGCCTACCCTAGAGCATGAAATCGAATTTTGTATTGACCCCAGTACAAAACCCATTTAAAAAACTCTCAAATATTTCTTCAACCAAAACGAACGTATAATGCGCCAAAGACGTTGGCTCGAGCTATTGAAGATTACGACCATACCATTCAATATCAAATGTGGAAGAGCGAACGTGATAGCTGACGCGTTGAGTAGAAGATCGTATGCATTTATGAGTGTGACATTGTTAACATAAAAACCCATTTCGTATAACTTACAAATGATGAAGATAGAGTTAAAGACTCTAGGGACCCACGTGAAGATGACGAATATATGAGTAGAATCAACTTTAATCGATAAAGTTAAAGCCACTCAAACTACACACCTGGAGCTGATGAAAACGAAGAAAAAGGTTCAAGAGGGCGTTATTCTAGAAGCAAGAGTCGATGAATAGAGGAAGTCTCAACCCTCGATTTAATTGGCCCATTTGAAATCCTCAATCGAGTAGGAACTGTGGCCTATAGACTCGTTTTACCGCCAAGTATGTTGCACGTTCATAACATTTTTTTTACGTATCGATGTTACGAAAATATGTGGACGACCCGAATCACATTATTAAATTAGAACTAGACGATATAGTAAAAGATTTAACGTATGAGGAGATACGTGTTAAAATCTTGGATAGGAAGGATCGTATTCAACACTCAAAGGTTATACCTCAAGAGTTAGAATCTGAAATAAAGTCAAGGTATCCTCATCATACCAGGTATGTACGTAAATTTTGAGGGCGAAATTTCATAAGGAGGGGAGATTGTGAGACCCCAAATTTTATGAATAAAGATTTAAATTTCTCGAAATATTTTTTTGAATATTATGGTGTGGATTTGATATAATGTTATAGTTGTGGATTTTATAAATTTTGGAAAGTAAGCAAGTTGTTATATAATATTCTTTTTGTCGGGGAATATCCGTACGATGGCACAATCATTGGTGGACCCCACAACGGAAGTATTGTCGTAGTTAGAAAACGACAGAATTATCTTTTTTTTTTGCTAAGTTTGTTTGTATATTGGAAAGGAAAAGAGATAATACAATTGCTAAGGGCATACCCCATAAGCTTTAGTAGAACCACATGGGACAACCCCCAAAGTGGACAACAAAGACTAACAACCAAGCCAAATGAAAGAAAGAACACGGAAGCAAAGATTTAAGCGAGGACAATAGTAAAAACAAGCATGGGAACTTAAACAACTTAAACAATGACCAATCCGTTAAAACCAGATGTACCAAAAAGAATGTAGCCAAGACCGAAATGAATCAGAAGCAGAGCGTAAGAGGATGCCGAGGCATAGGAAGAACTACGAAAGTGCCAATAATATCCAACCTCAAGCGGAACCAAAGATCCTCGAACCTCAAGGGTCGAACCATAAGAACCGAACCTCAAGTCAAACCAAGATCCCCAAGCGTCCCAAGACAAGATTTTGAACCACTTAAACCAACCAGATGTCAAGATGGCGAAGAAGTCGAACCAAGACGGATCGAGAATGCTATCAATTCATAACGAACATAAGCAATAGTTGAACCAAACCACCGAGGAAGCCGAATCGCCACTAAGCCGAATCGCCATGGAAGCTAAATTTCAACCCAACCTCAAGCCGAAACCGGCCCCTCAAAGATCCTCAAGACAAGAGGTTGAACCTCAAGGGCCGAACCATATAAACCGAACCGAAGTTTAAAACCAAGATCCCCAGCGTCCGAGGACAAGATGTCAACCCCGAACCGAACCAGATGCTAAGCCTGTGTCTTCTTCTGGACCTTTATCGCCAAGAAGCCGAACCCGAAGAATTGATCAAACATAAGGCAAAGAACACATCAACAAATTTCACACAGCAGACCCAAGTCCGTTAAGCCAAACCAGTCACAACACCTGACACGCATTAGACCGTTGTCCTAAGCCAACCATGATAGTATTGGCAATAGTTGGTAGCTTTGAGAAAGGATGAATTAATAGATAATCTAGATTTAATGATACTAATCACATCAAGAAGAAGACATCTTGGAGGAATGAGTGTCCCATTGTGAAGCTTTTTGTTTCTTGCTTCCCATATCTTATAGAAAGAAACAGCCAGAGAGAGGCTGAGGATATGTTTTGATAATTTCCTCCCTTGGAAAGATGATATAAAGTCAGTGAGTCCAGTCCAGTCCAGGGGTAATGAGAGCCATCCACCCAGTTGGAATGTCGCTTTTATAATAACAGTGGAGTATTCACAGATGAAGAAAAGATGTGAAAAAGTTTCTGTGGTGCTTGTTGCATAGTTGATGATTGAAGGTCCTTCCTCAGATAGGCTCGAGTGATGTCATTAGTTTGGAGCTTTCCATGAAATCCAAGCCGACCATGAAAGAGTATCTCAAGACACGCAGCTTTATGCGAGAATGTGTGCCATCAACGACTGCTTCTCGATCCCGATGCTTCCCAGATTGTCCTAGTTGCGGAGGAGAATTACCTTATGATGGTTGGATAGGGAAGGTGCCGGGAGGAGGTATTCATAATATCCCGACGGCCGAGGTGAGGCGGTTGGGCACGAATTTGAGAGCAAGGTATCTTTGGGGTTAATGGCGAGAACCATTGAGCTGTGGATCGTACCAAAGATTGAAGGTTTCTCCAGAGCCAACAACGTATTCAAGGTGCTGAAGAGCAATGGGCATGAGCTTTAGTAGTTGTCTCCAAATCCATGAACAATCAGTGGGGATTTCTATCTGCCAAACAGATTTCCCAAAAAGAACAGTGGTCTGCACCCACTTAGCCCATAGTGATTTAGTGTTAATCTGCAATACATGGGTTAGATGTAGTAGAAGAAGGGCTTTATTCCAATGCAGGAGACTTTTACCGTTAAAACTGTTGAACTACTCGGTAGTAAAAGTACAGTAATACGTGTGGTTGTATAGCAGCACACGGTATTGATTATTGATGCTTACGTAAGAAATCACTCAGTTATACTCTATTATTGCTACAGTAATTGCTGCATCATATCTCTCATATTATTGATTCAATTATTGTCATAGTATCATCTGTATAATATGTTATATTATTAAATCAATAATTGAGATGGCAAAGTTATTCATATTATTATTTGTAATACTAACAATGTCTAGAAGTTCTGTCAAGGAGAGGTTTGGTCACCTAATTGTTCGTTAATTATGAGAAATCCTTATCGGAAAGCCCCCTATTTCCTGGGAACGACCTGGTTGTTAAATATTGTGAATTATAATATTAATGATGAATAAGTTCGTGTTGATTAAAGATAAAATTGATAGTTCTATTATGTTAGAATTATTAGTGTTAGTGAAAATTGACATTTATTTCGATAATAATTGATGTCTGGAGGTTATATTGACCAATCAGGTAATTAACCGAATAAATGAGCAATTGATTGCTATTAATTCACATGATTATAACTATTTGTTCACATGTGTGTACTATTGATTCACATTTATTTACTATTAGGGGAGTTGGTGCAAGATTGATAATACTTGCATGACTAAGTTAAAAATGGAGGTATAAATGGAGGTACTATACTGTAATTCGTATTTTCACACGTCTAGAACTATTAATTCACATGATTTACTATTAGGGGAGGTGGTGCAAGTTTGATAATACTTGCAGGACTAAATTCAAAATGAAGAAAAAGAGAAAGGTATTATACTGTAATATTTCGAGCCCCAAAACGTGCGATTATCAAAACTATATTTTCCTATAAATAGAAGCTCATTCTTCTTTCATTTCTCACCAATTCACTAAAGCTATAGAGCAATTATTATAGCAATTATTATAAAGCAATTCACTAAAGCTATAAACCAATTCACTAAAGCTCATTTCTCAAGGCACTATGCTGATTGCTCCTATTTCTGATATGGAGATTCTAGCAACCCTCAAATCTATGAAACGCAACAAAAGTCCAGGACCAGATGGGTTTAATGTTAATTTCTTCCTTAGTTACTGGGACATTGTGGGTACTGATTTTTTAAAGGCTGTTCACTTCTTCTTTGATAACAGTAGACTCTCCAAGGGCTTCAATTCCACTGCTCTTGCTCTAATCCCTAAGAGTTCCAACCCTTCTTCAATGTCTCGATTTTAGACCGAATTCATGTCAAGTAATACGATTTACAAATGCATTGCAAAATCCTATCTTCTCGGCTGAAGAATGTTCTCCCATGTCTTGTTGATAAAGCCCAATCGGCCTTTGTACAAGGTAGGAGCATAAATGACAATATCCTTATTGCCCAAGAGATGCTAAAAGGCTATCATCTATCTACGGGTCCTGCTAGGTGTGCTCTTAAGATTGATCTCACCAAAGCTTTTGACACTGTGAGATGGGAATTCCTCTTTGACACATTAAGAGCTTTCAAGTTTCCTGACTGTTACATTGATTGGATCAAGGCCTGTGTCACTTCTGCTATGTTTTCCGTTAAGGTCAATGGCACTCTTGCAGGATTCTTTGGTAGCTCCAGAGGCCTCAGACAAGGAGACCCCCTTTCTCCATTCCTTTTTGTGTTGATTATGGAAATGCTATCTCTAAAGCTCAACAATGCTACCTCAAATCCAGAGTTCTCATACCATTGGAGAGCAAAAGTCTGCAAACTCACTCATTTATTCTTTGCAGATGACATCTTGATTTTCTGTAATGCAGGCTTGCAATCCATTGAAATCATTAACTCATGCATTCTCTCCTTCTCCTTATATTCTGGCCTTATCCCTAACTCTCACAAAAGTCATTTTTTCTATCCAACTCTAAGAACCATAGCAGTAGAGTGATATTTCTCACATTCTTGGGTTCCAAACTGAACTTTGCCTTCAAAATTTTTGGGAGTTCCATCATTGCCAAGGAAGCTATCATCTTCCTCGATCAGATACCCCTTATACAAAGGATCACAAACCGTGCATCCTCATGGACCTCAAAGGTACTCTCTTACTCGGGTAGACTTCAACTTATAAAATCCATACTTTTTTCTATTCAAGTCTTCTGGAGTTCCCACTTCCTTCTGCCAAAAGAGGTCCTAAAACACATTCAATCAATCTTAACCCGGTTTCTATGGAAAGGTGCAACACTTGAAAAGTATGGGGCAAAGGTTGCTTGGTCCACTATCTCACTTCCACTATCTGAGGGTGGTCTTGGAATCAAAAATCTGGTGGAATGGAATTACGCCTTATTCTCCAAAGACTTGGTTTGCATTATCCAACCTCATCCCTCTTCTCTCTCTGGCAAATTGGGTCAAAGCAACTATTTCAAGAACACTTCCTTTTGGCAAATTCAGATTCACAAAGAACATGCTCATGGATCCGGAAACAAGTCTTGAAACTTCTACCATCGGGCTCTTCAACACTTACACTACCATGTGTGAAATGGTCGATACAAGCCATGGTATGACCCTTGGTTAAATGACACAACTATCAATCCTTTCTCTCGTCTGCGTGCTATCTAACTCGGGATTCAAAGGTCCGCAACACCACCACATTATTAGCTACAACAATTGGGTTCCTCCTCAAGGCAACCACCATGATTTGATCTTTTGAGAAGGAACATGGCACACCTCTCCCCGCCTTCTCGTAGCTTGGATAGGATCCTTTGGGACCATTGGGACGCTAAGAATATTAAAGCAAATCGCTTATGGGAATCCATTAGAACAAGACAACAAGTGGTTCCATGGTGCTCCATTCTCGGAATAAATGCCATGTTCCACGATACTCTTTCATTATGTGGTCGGGAATTTTAAGAAGCTTCCCACAAATGATAGAACGATAAGATACTCCAATAGATCATGGCTATGTCCTCTCGCAACCTTCATCCCGAGACATTTGATCACATGTTCTTTAATTGTGGTTTCTCCAATTCAGTTCTTATAAAGGCCTTAAGTCTTGGTAATTGGATCTCCTTCCCTATATCTTGGGATGCCATTATGAATTTCTTAACTACATTCCAAGGCTCGACTATGTCACGAAATATTCTAAGCTTGACCTGGTATCACTGCTTTTACAAAATTTGGGAGGCAAGGAACAAAAAGCTTCATGGCCATCATCTACCTCCTATCACCAGCATTCAAAAGGAGGTTATCCACATCATTAAGTCTCGGCTTTCCACATGTAAATCATTTGCTAAAGCCACCAATAACCAGTATTTTTGTAATTGGCTGTTTACTAGTTAGTTTTTGGTTGGGATCCTTCCTTGTATAATCTCCTCTTCTTTGGGCATGTCCTTAGACGAAGTTGCTATATTCTGGGGTATGCCCCTTAGCCTTTGTTATTTGGTTCCTCTTTTATACAAACAAAATTTAGCAAAAAAAAAAAAAAGTCTGCTACCTCACTATTCCAGTATCCAGTTTTCTTCTAAGGTAAGGGGTATTATTTTTTTGTATTCATGAAGAGAGTTATTTTCTTTCAATACTCATAAGGGTAGTTATTCCTTTATTTATTATTATGTTAGAATAACCTGTCTATGCGAAGTACCGCATACATAGTGAAATTCTTCTGTTATTCCATTATTTATTATTCTGTTGGAATAACCTGTCTGTGCGGTCTATCGCATGCCTGGTGAATTTTGTTGTTATTCCATTCTTTATTATTCTGTTGGAATATCCTGTCTGTGCGGATTACGCATGACCTGGTTTTGTTCTTTACTATTCTGTTGGAATATCCTGTCTGTGCGGATTACGCATGACCTGGTTCCATTCTTTATTATTTTGTTGGAATAACCTATCTGTGCGGTCTATCGCATGCTTGATGAATTATGTTGTTATTCCATTCTTTATTATTCTGTTGGAATAACCTGTCTATGTGGATTACCGCATGCATGGTGAATGATCCTTTGTATTCATTCTTTATTAAATTGTGGAAATGATCTGTCTACGTGGATTACCACATGGCGGGTGAAAATCCATTTGCAGTTTCGTATATATTCTATTATACTCGTCTGAGATATAATTCTTTTGTACTCGTCATGAAATATCATTTTCTTTGGTATTTTTCTTTTACGAGTTACTATTCACGGGTTACTATTCACCCAATTACTATTCACCCAAATATTATTCACTCGGGTATTTGGAGTACTTTTCGTGTCGTGGTACTATTCAAAAGGTACTATTCCAAGTAATCGTTCATTGTAGTACTATTCACGGGTACTATTTAATTCGAAAAAATATATTCTTTTCTCATCCAAATTATTTTTGGTACCGAATATTATTCTTGAACTTTACTCTACAAAGCAGTATCATGTTGACAATTTGGATATCTTTAAACTCTAGATAAATTTAAAGTCTTTAATATTTATCCTTGCTTTTGTTTGATTTGATTTTGGTTGATTATTGCTTATATCATTGTCATCGTCCTCATGCTTATATTGTGATGAAAGTCATCTTTGGCTTACGTGCATAGATGGACTTGGTATGATTATGACTAGGGATTATTCGGTATAATCATGACCGTAATGTGACGAATGATGTCGTAAAAGTCCTCATTGGCCTGTAGTTCATTGATGGACAATTGTTGGTATGATTATGACCAGAGATTATTCGGTATAATCATGACCATTGATGATTACATGAATATCCTTGGCGCTGCAGTGCGTGGATGATTTAATTTTATTTATTGTCGAGTCTCAAATGATAAAGTTGATGAAAAACTTTTTAAATCATAGAAGATAGCAGATTTTATGCTCTACTTTTCTCTTATAATGGATTGCTTATTTCTTTTGTAGTTGTTGATCTAAAACATGTTGTCTATTGTATTCTATCAGTTGTTATACTGTTGAAGGCTAAGGATAATTTATTCTGCATTATCTTAGTCATAATATTTCTATCGGGCTAGTTGAGCTCACCCTTTCTTTCATTGTTCTCTTCAGAAATGAGAATATAATTTGGGACGAGTCGGGGAATGGAGTGATGGTCCAGGATAAATGGCTTTAGTAATCCTCATTATTCTACGGAATAATGTGATAATAATTATAATGAGGACACCATTGAGTGTGGATATTGTCTAGATGACAATATTCTTGTTTAAACTCTCAGCTATGTTTTGTCGTATTTTACACTTAATCGTTGTATAATTAAGTTGTATTTGAATTTATGTACCATGTATCTGGCAACTCAAGATGGGTGATGTATACCTGTTTTGGGGGCGTCACAGTATTGGAACGTTGGCAACCTATCCTCTTAACCTGTTTCTCAATCTTGATAGCCATGTGTACCATATCCCCCAATTCCACATAATGTTGTTGTTTGACTAAGTCTGCTATATCCCAATTTAGCCATGCTAAAAAATGCGCCATTGTTGCTTCTCTATCTTCATCCATAATAGCTCTAGCCATCAACGTCTCCATCTTCTTGAAGTATTCATCCACACTTCTACTCCCTTGTTTCAAATTTTACAAATTTTGAAAAAAATTTTGATGGTAGTGACTTGACACGAATCTCTTTTTCATCTCCGCCGAAGTCTCAATTGGACGTTCCCCACATATTCTCTTTCTAGTAATCAACTGATCCCACCAAGTGACTGCATAATCTAAAAATTCAGTAACGGCTAATCTAACTTTCATGAGATTTGAATAGTTGTGACAGTTAAATACCCATTCTATCTTATTTTTCCATTCTATGTATGCCTCCGGATCATTCCTCTCTTGGAAAGCTAAGATTTTCATTTTAATACTATTCACGTTATCATCTGTCCTATTCCGACCTTCCCTCTCTCTAAGACTTCTTGGCCTTTAATGTAGGAAACCAGATTCATGATCTTCTTCCTCGTTAAATTCCCCCTCGAAGTGATTTTCCTCTATTTTAGTTTCCCGTTGATGTGTTCTCCTCTTTTACTGTGTACCATAAGGTTTTTGGGATGATCCTCTTTGGGTCTCATTGATATGATCAAGTAGTTTATTCATCATTGTAAGACCCCAACTTTTTATGAATAAAGATTTAATTTTCTTTAAATATTATTTTTGAATAATAAGGTGTTTATTTGATATAATGCTTTAGTTATGGGTGAAATGTGTAAATTTTGCAAAAGTAAGCAAGTGGTTATAAAATATTCGTTTTGTCGGGGAATATTCATTTTGGTCGGGGGATATTCTTTTTGTCGGGAATATATGTATGATGGCGCAATCATTGGCAGATCACATAACGGAATAACTATCGGATATAGAAAATGACAAAAATAACCTTTTTATAAAAATAACGACAAAACTTTTACTGTTAAAAATGTTAAAATACCCGGTGATAAAAGTATAGTAATATGCATGGTGGTCGCAAGTTGGCATACACTCAGATTGCAGACAAGATCTCGATTATTGATTCTTATGTAAGAAGTCACTCAATAATTGATACAGTAAAAATTGCATAGCCTTTCATATTATTGGTGCAATAATTGCTATAGTGATAATTGAATAGTATTTTACATTATTGATTCAATAATAGTCACGACACAGTAACTCATATTATTGAAATGATATTATTAGATAACATTATTGATAATGTCTAGAAAGTTCTGTCAATGAAAGAGGTTAGGTTATATAATTGCGCTCCAGTAAAGAGAAATCCTTATCAGAAAGCCCCATCTTTCCTGGGAATGATCTGGTTATCAATATTGTGATTTTATAATATTAATTAGGAATAATTATTGAAAGATTGAAGAGTTGTAAATAATTGATGAATAAATTAAAATTATTGATAAATATGATAAGTAAATATTTGTTTAGTTTCATATAAATTGAGGAATTTTAGCATGAGATATTTGTTGAAAGTTTGGCATATTAATTTTTCTATGGAACCATAATTATATTCTCTGATAAAATATTCATTAAGATATATTATTATAATATATTATAATAGTATAATTTTATAAATTATAATTGTTGAAATAGTAAAACATGTGAAAAATGGTGGAAGTGAGAAGCTTTGTTTTGAAAACCTTATTTTCAAAACAAGTAGGCTGCAAAAATCCTTCGTATGCAAAATTAATCAGAAGTGGTGTGCTAGTATTTTCCTATAAATAGGTTGCTTAGTTAAACAATGAAACTCACATCTGAATCAAAAAATTCTCTCTCTATAATATTGAGCATATTTCTTATGACTATAAGGATATTTTGAGTGTTGATAGCAGTGAAAGATTCCATCAACATAATATCTGTTATTCCAATCAGAACTACTTTCCTACTAAGGTAAAGGATATTATTTTTTTTCGTAAAGGAGGTTATTTTCTTTCAATACTCGTAAATAATATTATTTCCTTCAATACTCGTAAGGGATATCATTTTCTTTCATACTACATATTAGGTAAGTGATATTATTTCATCTCGTATTCCTAAATTTAAACTTACTATGGTAAGTATTGCTTCTATAATTCCTGAAATGATTAGAAATTTCTTAAGGATTGTGCTTCATCTAATATCATTTCACTGGAATATTGGTCTGAACTTTCTTATTAAATTTTAAACTTTTCATGCCTGGGTACTATTCATACAGTACTATTCATGGGCACTATTCATATGATACTATTCATACATACGGTACTATTCATGAGTATTGTTCATAACAAAATTTAATTTCTTTTCTTTGTCCAAGTTATCTTTTATGAATCTTATTCTTGAAATTAAATCCATGTTATGATCTCACTTGATTCATTCTTTATGTCATTATCATAATTCTCATACTTAAATTATGTTGAAAGTTATCTTTGGCCCGTAGTGCAAAGATGAACTGTTGATTGATGAATATCTTTGGCCCGTAGTGCAAAAATTAATTGTTGATTGATATCTTTGGCCCTTAGTGCAAAGATGGACAGTTGTTTGGCATGATCATGACCACTGGTGATACAAACGATTATCTTTGGCCCGTAGTGCATATATAATTCGTTGATTGGAAATAATTATTGATTGATGTTACATGGATAAAATATTGATGATGGACTTTTAAATCATGGAAGATAGTAGACATCATGCTCTACTTGACTCTTCTAATGGATTGTTGTTTCCGCTGCATTTGTTGATCTAAAACTTGTTGTCTATTGTATTCTACCAGATTTTTTTCCTGTTGAGGACTAAGGATAATTTGTTCTACATTATCTTAGTCATGATATTCTTTATTGGGCTAGTTGAGCTCATCCTTTTTCTTTTTGTTCCATTGTTCTTCTCAGGAGGCGAGAATATAGCTGGGACTAGTCGGGGTGTAGAGTGATGGTTCAAGACAGTTATTATAGCAGTTATCACTATTTTGTAAAATAGTGTATCAATAATTGTAATGAGAACTTTATTTGAGTTTGGATATTGTCTATAAGACAATATTTGTATTAAAACTCACAACATATGTGTTGTCGTATTTTGCACGACAGTTGTATTAATGAAGTTTGTATTTGAATTTTATACCATGTATTTGGCGACTCAGAATGGGTTGTGTGGACCTATTTTGGGGGCATCACAATCATCTCCCACCTTTGATTCCACTCCTTATTCATGGCTTCTAACATAAACTTCATGTCAAAAGTTGTGGAAGATTGCTCTTCAAAAGTCCCTTTATCCTTAGAGTTAGACATATTTTCTGCAAAAACAAGGGTTAGTAGAAAATATTTTCCACACCACTCCCTTACGTGTTTCGTTCAAATCAATGATTTCACTAGTGTATTCACTCAATTAATAGCTTTTACCCTCAATTAATCTCACTACCGAGCCTCTTACCTCTAAATATTCTCTCTAACAGGTTCTTTTCTAATTCACCTAGCAAAATTCTCAATTTACCAACCAATTCAAAAACAACTTATCATGAAACAAAATATAGAAGATATGAAATCTCACAATAGCATGCAATAGACAATTATTTAAAATTTTTTAAAAAAAATTCTACTTTTTTTTACTCAACAATTTCAACAGAAACTTAATTAAATGATAAGTAGCTCGCTAGAAAGGCTTATCTTTGATACTAAATGATGGACTCCACGGCACGCTTGCATGAGGTGGTCGTCGCCTAGATTATTTCTAGCACAGTTTATAGAGTAAAACATTCTCTACACCTCAACCCAACATCTATATTGAGACGAGAACCTTGGTACAATCAATCAAGCAATGAAATATGCGTTGAATGGAACACCAACGATGCATAAACCCGTGTTTATATTGAAACAGGAACCTAGGCACAATCGACAATTGACGCGGTAGAAGACGCCACACACAACTATATATTGTTGTATGATAAGTCTAATTGAATCTCAAAGAATTAACTAAGGAATTAGCTTAGGAATTGTTCAAAGAAACAAAAGTAGAGAATAATCTCACAAATAATTAAATTTGAATATTATTGAATGTATGAATAATGAATTACATCCATGAATCTTAAATAATAGAAATTGAAACCCCAGGAATCCTAAAAGGAATCAACAATCAAATACAGAATCAAAATCTACCCTAATATCCTAATTATAATAGAATACTAATAACAAACTAGAAATATAGAGTTTTGGAAACAAATCCACACTCAAAAACTACTAAAATGTGTTTGCCTCAAAAAGCGCGCCAACTAAATCTGGGCATGCCCACTGGGGTGGCAAATTAGGCCAACAAAGCCCGCCGGGGTGAGTGTTGACAAAGGACTTGGTACTCAGGCGCTTTTGATAGAGAAATGCGCATTGTATGACATTTTGGCTTGTAAATCCTGGTCAAGGGTAGGCGTGTCGATTTCCCAAACTTGAAGTCTTATTTCCGGGCTTGCATTGGATTGTTTTGGAACGCCATCTTGGAGCATATTGATATACTTGGGCATATCCTCATCCTCACTGGACCTAGTTGACATGTTATTTTCAATCCACATTACTTGAACCAAAGCCATAAGTCTTTCCTTAAACCTTTTAGCTCATCCTCTCGTCACAGTTCCAACTGGTACTTGCATCGGGTTTGATTCATGCCCTCCATTTGATTCTAAGCTAGTCATGTCCTCATCAGTTAGGCATCCTCGACTTCTTTGAAACACGATTACTGTGACTTTTTCATTCCCTATGCATGAAATGTGTGTGTGTGTGTGTGTGATTTTAATTGTGAAGGTGATTGAGTGCTTTATCTTGAAAGTAGTGTTGTGCCTCTTTGGACCTATGTACAAAGTGTTTAATTTAAAGAAAAGTTTTATTTTTAAACAAACCATATGAAAGTGACATTTTGGAAAGATGATTATCAAATCCTTCGTCAAATAGGAATTGAGACCCTTCGATACTTCTAATTTTAACTTGGACTAAGCCTTATTATCCTAGCAGTGACTTTATTTGATTTTTATTGAGATGCGAGGCATCTTTCTTGGCAACAAAATTGAAACTATTAACTACAAGGGTCAGGCTTTTTGTGGGCATGGAAGCCATCGAAGCAAGCCCGAACACCTACATCCATGATTTCACTATTATGGGGCCTTAAATTCGTATACTATTTTAAGGCCCAAGATTACATGTCCAATGGATAGCAAGATGATATTACAACTAAAATTAGTCCATCATGGGAACTGAATTTGGATCCATTAATTGGATCGTTGATCCCGTAGTTCCTAGGCTTACATGATATCATTCCAAAGCATGCATATAATATATTAAACCTATATATATATATATATATATATATATATATATATATATATATATATATATATATATGATTCTAACCCCGATAACGAGTGATTTATTGATGAAATCCTCGTACGCGATTAGTTAGTCTCCCCGCTCCCTCTATGTATGGATATAGGGTCACGTGGTAGCAAAATATTTACAAAACTTGAAAATAAACTAGATTTACCTAGATCTGTGTCTATCTAGGTGTACCTGCGGTTGGGTCTGGTGGGCCCTTTTGCCTCAAAGTTCGTTCCTTCAATCGTTAAATTGTTTGCTGAAACGTCTGTGTCTTGCAATCCGGGAATTACATGGAGATATGCCACTCCATTCCAGAAATATCTTTTCGAGAGCTACGCAATGACTCTGAGCTTGCCCTTTTTTGATTCCAGAAAGATGAGTCCATGACCAAGATAACATCTTCAAATCTCCGAAGGTAGTTCGTGGATCTGTCTTGCACTTGCACTCGAGTTTTTTGCGGTGGCTCTTTGTGACCTTATCCATAGATGGACATCTACTGTTTATATTGGGTTGTCAACATTACATCTTATCCCTCCCGGGGATGTCTCCGGGGTTGATGTGGCTATAGCTGTCCCTCAGGGTTATATCTAGGGTGGAATCATGATGATGTTTTCCCTTGGCGTTATCTCCAAGGTTGAAGTTGTTTTCCCTCGGGGTTGTCTTCGGGGTGTGAAAATACGCTTCTGCCCTCCAGCATGGTTAGTAATAGGACAATGAAATTTCGAGTGTCTACAAATGTTTCTCTTTGTCATGTTTATGCAATGCAATGAAATGAACATGACAAAGATTACTAGACACTTGAAAAATAACAAAATATATAATGATACGATGTTATGTAAAGTATGGTATTATGTTATGGATGTTAATTGTCTTTGTTGGAAACGATTCCAACGGCTTACACCACCGGCCATTCCCGATGTCTTAGTTGGGGTTTACACCAACGACTTACATCACCGGACACTCCTAATACTTTTCGCTGAAGATTAGACTTAAATATTTATATCACCGGACGTTCCCGATGTCTCGGTTGGGGATAATTTTTAATAGTTGATACCACCGGATATTCCCAATGCCTACATTGGAATTGACACCGACGATTTACAATACCAGACATTCTGATATCTTCGCTGAAGATAGTTTTCGATAACATACACCACCGAACCTTCCCGATGCCTACGTTGGGGTTTACTCCAACGGTTTGATTTCCATCGGGGGTTGATGTCGATGCCTATGCTGGGGTTGACTCCAACGGTTTGATTTCCATTGGGGATTGATGTTTATGCTTTTACTGGGGATGAGTCCAATGGTTTGATTCATTGATTATAAAAAGGGGCAAGCTTTGTACTTATGACCTTGCTGGATTAGATACTGACTTGATTGATGACATGGGTGCCACTGTTGTCTCTAAAGGATGCGACCCATCCTTTCACTGCCAATATTTGAACTTTGGTGCAGAGGCCTTGACTTAGGAGGACTTGGCATAGGTTAACATGTTTGATGATATAGATTTCATTTGCTAGACCTTTTGTTAGTCGTTGGGTGCTTGTGCCCCTTTTCCTGTATTTTTTCTTTATATCTTTTCAAATGTATATAAATGATGTTGATATGAAAAGTGATGTAATATTTACACATATATATGATGATGGTCAGGCTTTTATCGCATATATTCTATTATTGTCCATCATGATGCATGCTTTGTATATCATCATTTTGAATTTTGAAATTATCGATTAGAATTGATCTCTGTGTGGTCTTGTGATACTAGTTTTACCGACGAGGTGCTTGTTTTTGATTTAAGGATCTCTTGGCAAATTTGTCCCCTTCTTTTGTCATTGCAAGCTCATGTCATTTGTAATTTCTTTTAGAAGTCCTCTCATTTCTTTTGATGAGAAGATTGGTCTCGCCTTAGACTCCTTCCACTTCATTGAATCACAAAATGCCCCATCCCTTTCACATGATTTTACCGGGGATTCATATAAGAAACTCGCTTTGTTGACCACGTCAAGAGTGAGCAATATCCTGCACATCAAACAAAATGCCCCAAAAGCTTAACGGGTCGGGACGTCGGGGATAACTTTTATATAAGGATTAGTATGATCTCGCTACTGAGGGATATGAAGTTTAAGTCTATATAGTTGGATGCTCATGAGGTCTCCATTTAACTCGTATCCGCTGAGTTTTTATCTTATCGCTAAAGATCTTGAAATTCAGTATGAAAATGAATTTTTTCTAAGAAAGTTGTGAATTGCTAATTTCAAGGCTATTTTTCCTTTCTTTCCTTTTAAGGATTTTTTCATTTAACAAGTTATGAAATTTCAAGAAAACTTTTAAGCATCCATGATCATTGTTCATGAGTAAGATCAAATTCAAAAAACTTATCTCCCTTTATCAAAGATACTTCGTCTTCGCTCTAGACACCATTCTTTGAGGAATTAACGTCATATGGCATGTGCACTATGATTGAATGACATTAGACGATCTCATTTCCATCTTGTAAATTTTTCTTTATTCTTTTTTCCCTTGCTTAACTTGTCTCGTTTTCTTAGGCTATTCAGGGTTACCCATTTAACGAGTTTTGGACCAATGACTCCGAAACCAAAACGGCTTTAGGATACTAGGTGTAAAGACACCCCTTCGGGTTTACTTACTCGAGTAACAAAGGCCAGATGGCTGGTGTTGGGTAGTTTAACTACTCTTAATTAACCAATGTTTCCTTCCAATGAACCATGGGTTCCAACCTCAGTGTAAAATGAATGCCCAATCTAAGTTTCCTCTATAAATAGCAGTCCATTTTCAGTTTTTACGTTGTTTTTTTTGGTCTATTGAAACTCTGATAATTGAGATTGAGTGAGTTGTTGTTCAAAGAAGAGGCTAGATATCTCAGAAGGAAGAAACTAAGTTACTAAGCTTTAAGAGGTATAAAAATCTTAACTTTTGTACTTAATTGGGTTTTGCCAAGTTCTTGAAATTTCTTAGAATTCTTTGTCCATTGATATGAATTAAGATACTATCATGTGTTTATGAAATATGTTTACATGTATGGAACCTTTAATGATGAATATGAATTACATTAAATATGAGTACTTAGATTTTAAAGATGATTAGTATGTGTTGGACATAATGATGACTAAATCAAACATAGGTTTAAAGCATGTTTCAAAATACTAAACGATGCTAAATATGAATGTATGATATGAACATGTCTACTGACAGATTATGTGATCACTATGTGGATATATAGCAAGTTATAGAGCATGGTAACCACATGACTTTTCTATGCCTTAAAACTATGTAAATTATAAGTTAAAACTCGTGTCAATGAACTCAAGAATGGTCATATGCTATTTGAGAACCTCTAGCATGTATGTATGTTAAAGTATAAGTGTATTGGTATGATAGAATTGGACTGAAACCAGTAGAGCAGAAGCTCAACTCTTCCCAGGCTAGAGGACAACGCATTCTGCCATTCCCTAAGCTTCTAGTTGTATGCTAAATTGCTTATTCGCAATCAAGTTTAGATTTTTTTTATAATATGATGATCAAATCATGCTTATATGGTTACTTTAACTTGTGTTATGTGACTAGTACACTATTCAATGTGTTAAGAAGCATGCTAAGTGATAAAGTTGGATGCTTTATAGGTAATTATAACTTTCGAGAATGAAGTTCAAAAAGGTATTTACAAACTATAAAGCAATGATTTGAAAATGCATTGTTTGACTTTATGGTGTCATACAATCTGATTTTTTGTGCTTTGAGGATGTAAGATATGTGGTATATTAGGTATAAATTATAGAACTAAGTTAGACGATTATGTGTGTGGTTAAGCTTATATATCATAAATGAACATATGTAACTAATAAATATTGTGACGCCCCCAAAATAGGTATACATCACCCATCTTGAGTCGTCAAATACATGGTACATAAATCAAATATAACTTAATTATACAACCATCGTGTAAAATACGACAAAACATAAACTGAGAGTTTAAACAAAAATATTGTCTTCTAGACAATATCCACTCTCAATGGAGTCCTCATAGACAGTATACAAACTCAAATTCAGTCCTCATTACATTTATTATCACACTATTTAACAGAATAGTGAGGACTACTAATATCATCATCTGGACTGTCAATCCGTTCCCCGACTCGTCCCAGCTATATTCTCATTTCCTGTAGAGAACAGTGAAAGAAAGGGTGAGCTCAACTAGCCCAGTAAAAAATATTATGACTAAGATAATGCAGAATAAATTATCATTAGTCTTCAATAATGTTAAACTGATAAAATACAATAGATATCAATTTTAACTGCAGCAAAATAAGCAATCCATTAAAAGAGAGTAGAGAATAAAATATACTATCTTTTATGATTTAAAAATGTTTTTCATCACTTTTATCGCTGAGACTCAGCTTAATAAATAATCCACATCATCCCTGCACTACGGCCAAGGATATTCATTAGTATCACGACCACAAATTATCCATGCACTACGGGCCAAAGATATTCGTGTATTAATCAACGGTCCTGATCATGCCATAAAATAATTCATCTTTGCACCCTTGGCCGAAGAGAATCCATAGCCATAATCATACCAAAAACTGTCCATCAATGCACTACGGGCCAATGAGGACTTTTTCCACATCATTTGTAATATTACGGTCATGATTATACCGAATAATCCCTGGTCATAATCATACCAAGTCCATCTATGCACTACAGGCCACAGATGACTTGAAGATATAAACATGAGGATGATGACAATGACATAATAATTCAATAAAACAAGTTCAAGAATTAATTTATCCAGGAACTAATAACGTCCAAATTGTCAACATGATACTTCTTTGTAGAGTAAAATTCAAGAATGCTCGTAAGAATATTTCCATGAAAGATCTGTGGATGAAGCGCAAATATCAAGGATATTCCACTAATTTCATGGAGTATAGAAGTCAAAATTTTAACCAATCGAGTATAATAAAGAATGGAATAACAAAAGAAATCACCAGGTACGATAGACCGCACAAACAGGTTATTCCAATAGAATAATAAATAACGGAACCAGGTCGTGCATAAACGCATTGCACAGGATATTCCAATGAATAATAAATAACGGAACCAAGTCAAGTGAAATTGCACCAAGATGGATGTTCCAACAGAATAATAAATAACGGAACCAGATCATGCGTAAATGCATAGACAAGATATTCCGACAGAATAATAAAGAATGGAATAACAACAGAATTCACCATGCATGCGATATACAACATGATAAAAGTTATTCCAATGTAATAATAAATAATGGACTAAAGTCATGATGCATGTGATATTAAACGTAATAATAAAGAATGGAATAATAGAAGAATTTCACCATGTATGCAGACTTCAGACATACAAAGTTATTCGACATAATAATAAAGAATGGAATAATGTAAGAATTTCACCAAGTATAGGGTAATCCCTCAAGATACAAAGTTATTCCAAAATAAAAAGAATGAAATAATGTAAGTTCTCTTCATGAATCTGAAAGAAATAATACCCCTTACCTTAGAAGAAGCTGGATATAGAAGTGGTGAAGTAAGCGAACACTTTTCTTCTTTCTCTCTATAGTTTCTCTCTCTAGAGTTTCAGTGAATTCATAAAAAATAATGAAGGAATGAGCTTCTATTTATAGAAGAATGGACTGAATAGTAACTAATTCTTGAACGGTCCAGTTTGATTTACTTTTAAACGGATAGTCCAGATTGGTTTACTATAAAATATTCTAATAAAACAAAATCTTTTAAATAAAATATAATATATTCTATTTATAATCTAATAAAACGAATAACTTTATAAAAATATTTTGTTTTATATAAAAAGATTTTTTACTATGCAAAACACTATGCATAATAGAATATAATATATTCTATTTATAGTCTAATAAAACGAATAACTTTATAAAAGTATTATATTTTATATAAAAGCTTTTCTACATTTTATTACATTAATAATACTAATAAAACAAAACTTCATCATTATTATTATAATTCACACTATTAATCGACCGTGTCATTCCCGTGAAAGAGGGGCTTTCAATAAGGATTTCTCCGTATCAAGCGCACAATTAGGTGACCAAACGTCTCCTCGATGTAACTTCTAGACATCATTAATATTGCAAATAATAATATTAATAACTCGCTATCTCAATTATTGATTTAGTAATATATAAAATATCGACAATAATTGAATCAAATAACGTGAGATACTATGCAACAATTCATTGAAGCAATAATTGAACAAAACCGAGTGACTTCTCACATAAGCATCAATAATTAATTTCAACCACGCCAGACATCGCACTTTTACTACTGAGTAGTTCAACAAAGATTAATCTGTAAAACTTCCGTCGTTATTTTCATAAAAATATTTTTGTCTTTTTCTCAATCCAACAATAATTCTGTTGTGGGGTCCACCAATGATTGTGTCGTCGTACGAATATTTCCCGACACAAAGAATATTTTCCGACCAATCGAATATAATATAACAACTTACATACTTTGCAAAATTTATAAATATTACCCACAACTATAACATTATATTAAATCCACACCATAATATAAAAAAAAATCGAGAAATTTAAATCTTTATTCGTAAAATTTGGGATTTTACAAATATCCTATACGCGTAACTATATTATGTTAGGATTCGAAATGGTGTTGATAAGCTATATTTGGTAAACTACGCTTAAGGCAAGTATTCGAACCATACTCTTTATTGAGCATTACTTGAACTTGTGCAATTATTAATCGTACAAGTAGAACTTTGAAAGTATAATACTTTGTAGTCTAGAAATGAAATTATTTACAAACCTTGATTTCGAACGATAATTGTTCATATATATACTATGAAAGAAAACTGTCTAAGCCATTGTTTCGGCTAGACTATTGATATTAATCGAAAGCTATCCAAACCGAATTTACTTGATGCGGACTCTTATAACTGAGATGAACAACCCTCTTGGTAGGGGAATCAAATATTATCGGGAAACTGATGTGCACACTTGAGAAAGATTAAATGTAATGCATTGACATAAGATACTTTAGTCTGATCACCTGTTGTACTAGTTTTATGGAATTATCAGTTTATTACTATGAATTCTAGGAGAAGTTCTTAGACTGCTCATAATTCATTATTTTGAAATCTTGAATTGATTAATCATTGAATATTATTGATCTTTTCTGTCTATAGCAACTATTATTAATAATCATTGATACTTCTTGTTATCTTGAACTATCCTTATTATTGTACCTTGAGAAATACAAAACTACCTTAAGTACCCTTATTGCTATATTACATGCTGGGCAAATTTGTTGCTCATCCTTGTTTTCCCTAAAAACATTTCAGTTAAGGTAGAACGTGGTGAGCCCTCTGGCAAGGACCGGTAAAGAGAAGGATTTGGAGTAGTTACTCTATAATGCTAGAATGTATTATTATTGGTTGTAGAAGAACTTATTTATGATAAGCTATGCCTGTTTTAAGTTTTATTGGATTATGTATTAGTTATGTCTAAACGGTGTTTAATTACGTTTAAGGTATTGTAAGAAATGTTTAAGTTACGAACCACTATTATTATTTGTTTTATCTTATGTTGGTGATTGTAGGATGATTTACATGGGAGGACCTAGCTGAGTGGTAGAAGAGGAGTTGCGTGACATATCTATGAGGCACTTTTGATAGTGGAGCCCATAAGTGGCCCCTATTGATGAGGATGATGAGGAGGAGGAGATGGAGCCTTTACCTGAGGAGTCTGACCTAGAGGAGGAGCCTGAACCTATGGAGGACTCCAACGAGGCTACTTTCGAGGATCGAATGTTAGGGGAGTATGAGGAGCAGATTTTGGAGTTGGGATGCAGAGTTGAGGAAATTAGAGGCTGAGTTTAGGGAGAGGGAGTCTGAGTTCCAGAGACTGAGGGACGAGGACCATCAGAGGAAGTTAGTTATGCAAGAGATGGAGGTGGAGATTGCTCACCGAAAGGAGGCAGGGATCCAGATGGGGACTTTGTTCCACCGATCGGTGGCTAGGAATGTAGAGTTGGTAGGAAAGTTGGAAGAAATGGAGCAGAGAGAGTTGAGCGAGAGGACGGAGAAGGAGGCTCTCCATACTCAGTTAGAGATGGAGGTGATGAATAGGATTCACTTCGAGGAGAAGTGGGAAGAAACTAATGATCGGACTAATGACTTAGAGGATGAGGTGAGATGCAAGAGAAGGAAGATGAAAAAGATGAGCTATGCTATGCGCACGGCTATGGAGAGGTTGATTGATGGGGTACATCATTACCCGATAGAGCAGGGACAGACCCGACACACCATAAGCTAAGATTTGGTGGTGCACATCACTCAGAAGGAATATCAGAGCGCCGTGGAGCGTGGGATGATAGATTGAGTCTAGGTATTAGAATTTAGTAGTTGTAATATTATATATTACATATATATATATATATATATATATATATATATACATATATGATGTTTAATCTGTTGTTGAAATCTCAGTCTTTTGTGTAAGATGTGAGATAGTTGTAAACCCTAACTTTTGAAAATGTTAGAGGGATAGTAGTAGGTTGGTGTGGTCCCCGTCTTTTGTGATAAGGGGGAACATGTTGTTATCATTTATAGAAGTATGCTAGAGAGGATCATGTAATTGTAACAATTTGGCATATGAATATAAATGATCTTGTTCCAAGAACGTGTTATAAAATGTTATTTGAGAAATGTTTAAATAACAAAATAAGATGATAGCAAAAATAAAAATTTTGTGTTGCAGAAAAATTCCGCCCAGATGTAGAATAACTGCACCGGAAGAGTCAGTTAATGATGAGAGAAGGACAGTAGACCCGATGGGTTAGTCTCTCTCTCAACATGGGTTAGTCTCTCTCTCTAGATTATGCTCTCTCTTCTCTTTAGTTTTTAGTCTGGCCTCGTTCCCTCCGTCCCTTCCTGTTTCCTCCGTTTTTTTCTGTGATCCTTTCTTTCCTTTTTAGTCTCCCGCCCATCCTCACTTTCCTTCTCCATCCATACCAAACTTTTCTGTTTACCCATTCCGGTTTCTGGAGATTTCTTCTCCCTTTCTCAGCTTCCCTTTCCCTCCCTTCCGGCCCCCTCTTCTCTACCATCTAACCTCATCCTCCCCTCCCCCACCTCAATCGTTTGCCTTCCCCTTGTTTCTGAGCTCATGGTCGATCATCCTCATCTCTCCGCTGGGAACTCAGAGAGTAGCCCTTCTCGGGATTTGCTGGCAGAGTATGGTGTTTCCATTCCAAACTCTCCTCTAGCCTCTGTCGCTATGAAGGATTCTGAGCCTATCCCCTCGAATGTTTCTATCAGTTCTGATGAATTTACGGCCTTTGCTGCTCAGTTGGAGGAGTCCCTTGGTCCTGCCACTACCCCGGCAGCCCAAGATATCTTTAAAGCAGTCCATTACTTCACTAAGAATGACCGTGAAGAAGCCCTTGCTGAAAGAAGGAAGAATGCAAAGCTGATGGACTATATCTCTGCTCTGGGTCTTCCTCTTGAAGATGTTAACAACCTCTCATCTATTGGGACATCTGCTGCATTTGCTAATGCTCGCAAGGTGTTCGATTCTTGTCCTGTATATGGGCGGTTTTCTTCCCGTAATTTGTCTCCCCCTCCGGTTCCCCTTTGGTTCCGGAGTCCTCCGGCCCCTGATTCATTCTCCCTCCTCGTCTCGCTTGAGCTAATGTTCTTTGGCTTGCCCCCCAAAGTCCTGGAGTTCGAGTAGTTGCTAATTCAGTTAATGACAAGAACTTGGGTTTGAGTTTCTTTCCCCCTTTACCGTCTGAAGGGAGTGTTACGGTTAAACCCCCAGTGGAAATCCTTCAGCTTGGACTTAATAAATGGTCTTCTAGCCTTGTTGGTCATTTTATTCACTCGAAGCTACCGTTCAAGCTGGTTGAAACTTCTGCTAAAAAATTATGGGGACACATGGGACTGTCAAAAGTTTATCTTCATGATAAGGGGTACTTCTTATTCAAATTTGATTCGGTGTCAGAAAGAGACAATGTCTTAGCCTCGGGTCCATGGTATATAGCGTCCAAGCTTCTTTGCTTACAGTCGTGGCAAGAAGGGGTTAATTTCAGTTTAACCGACCGTAGCAAAGTTCCGATATGGGTAAAGTTCAGTAATATCCCCCTCTCATACTGGACAAAGGAAGGTCTAAGTTACCTGGCAAGTGCAGTTGGTCGGCCCTTATTTGCAGACAACATGACTTCAAAGTTGGAGCCTATGAGCTTCGCCCGAATATGTATTGAGATGGACGCTTTGTCCACATTTCCTGCCACTATTAATGTTGTTGTGTTTGACGGAATTGCACTGGTTGAAGAAACTGCAGCCGTGAAAGTGGAGTATTGGAGTAGGCCCCCCTCCTGTTCTAAATGTAATTGTTTTGGACATACCCTTCTCAAATGCCCAAAGACTAACTTTCAGTGGGTTCCCAAGTCCTCCCCGGTCCCTTGCGAGGCCCCTTGTTCGCATTATTCCTAGCATGCCTAAGGCCCTCTCCTCTCTTGAACTTAGAGGTTTCATGGACAGCCGTCTCCAAAGGACTTAAAAGCTCGTCTTTCCCCCTTCCAGCCTCCCAAGTCTCTCTCACTAACGCCTTCTCCCCTATTGCTCCTCCCCTTAGCGGTGAGCCTGAATCTCCTATCCTCCCTAACCCTTTACTAGATAAGCTCAAGCAAGTTGATGAGAAGGAATGCAGGGACCTGAAGCATAAGACTAGGCCTGGGAAGGAGCCTCTTCAGAATTCCAAGAAGAGGAACAAAGGTCCAAGGGGTCTCCCCCTTCTAGACTAATCATTTTCCCCATATTATGACATTTTTTTGCTCATATAATGTCGGGGGTTTAAATAAAAAACCAAAGCAGGCTTTTGTTCGCAACTTTCTGTTAGACAACCATATCTCTTTTGTGGGTCTCATCGAGACCAGAATAAAAGCTCCTAATGCTTCCAGAATATCGCGGGCTATCTGCCGTAACTGGGTTTGGGTCTTTAACTATGACTACCAATTCGAATGGGCGGATTGGGTGAAATTTGGGATCCTTCTATTTGGAGAGTGGATATCCTGTTTCAATCGCCCAAGTATCCCATTTCAAGCTCATTCCTCTTTATGGCAATTACCCAATCTTGGCTTCTATAGTCTATGGCCAGCACTCTATAGTGGAACGTCGGCAGTTGTGGACTGACCTAAATTCCTTGTCCTCCTAGGACACTTGGTGTATTCTTGGGGACTTCAACACCATCATGCAGTGTTTTTGAATCCAAGGTGGTGATTCTTCTTGGGGACGTTGGTATGATCGACTTTTAACGAGTGCTTAGACACTCTTGGTGTTGATGATATCTCGTGCTATTGGGCCTCTCGCACACATGGTGGAACTGTCAGATTGCTAACCCTATTCATAGGAAGCTGGATAGAGCAATGGGTAACAGCTCTTGGTTCAATGAAATGCCTGACTCCCTAGTCACTTATGGTCCTCGTGGTCTTTCAGATCCTTTGTCGCTTTTGCTTAATGCAGTCCGCTTCTTGAAAAGCCAAGAAACCATTCCAATTCTTTAACTTCATGCTGGAGTTGGACGGGTTTGAGGTTGCTCTCTCAGATTGTTGGAATTACAGAATTCGTGGCAACCCCTTTTTCACCTTTAATGAAAAACTTCGAAGAGTCAAGGGTGCCCTTAAAACCTTGAACTCTTCTAATGGCAACTTATCGAGTAACGTTAGCACTCTGCAGGTTCAGCTATCCACCGTTCAGCAATCTCTTCATGCCGATCCCTTAATCCCTTATCTGCTAGCCCTAGAAGTCAACTGCTCTTAGTCCTTATGGAAAGCTCTGGCTCTTGAAGAATCTCTCTTGCTCCAGAAGTCCCGAGCCACTTGGCTTGCCCATGGTGATAAAAACACCAAATTTTTTGCCAATGTTATCAAGAGTAATTGGAACCACAACAAAATTCTCTCAATCTACAACAGCTCTGGTGTTCTTATTGAGGATCAGCTGGGTATTCAGCAAGTGGCGGTGGACTACTTCCAGGATCTCCTGGGGTCCTCTCCTCCTATTTATCCTGGCCGTGATGAGCTGCAAAACTTCGTTACAAAGCGGATCTCTCTCGCAGCAAAGAGTGACTTTAACTACTCCAATTCTTGATTTCGAAATTCTTGCAGTCCTTCAGTCCATGAAAAAGAATAAAAGTCCTGGCCCTGACGGTTTCAATGTTAATTTCTTTCTCCATTGCTGGGACACTATAGGCCATGATTTCTCTGCTGCTGTCCATTCTTTCTTCATCTCTGGGCACCTTCCGTGTGGAGTAAATGCTACAGCTATTGCCTTGATTCCGAAGATGGATAATCCATCCAATATGTTGGACTTTAGACCTATTTCTTGCTGCAACACAATCTACAAATGCATAGCGAAGATACTTGCTAATAGGCTCAAATCTGTCCTTCCTTCCCTCATTGACCATGCTCAGGCTGCCTTCATCTCGGGGAGAAGCATTAATGACAATATCCTCCTTGCTTAGGAGCTTTTCAGGAATTACCACAGACTTTCTGGTCCTGCCCGATGTGCTCTTAAAATTGATATTCGGAAAGCCTTCGACACAGTTGACTGGAGTTTTCTTTTGGATTTGTTGGGCCTCCTTCAATTCCCCCCTATTTTCATTGGCTGGATTAAAGAGTGCATCACTTCGACTATGTTTTCTATCAAAGTCAATGGAGGTCTCGCTGGCTACTTTAAAGGAGCAAGGGGACTAAGGCAAGGGGATCCTCTGTCTCCTTACTTATTCGTTCTAGCTATGGAAGCTTTCTCCATGATTTTAAACAAGGAAACTTTGTTACCTAATTTCAAGTTTCATTGGAAAACAGAATCGTGCAATATATCCAAGCTACGTAAAATTTATGAAAGATATTTTATCCAAGAAACGAAGGATATGTGAGATTGAAACGGTGGCATTAATGGAAGAGTGTAGTGCAATTCTTCAGAAAACGTTTCCACCAAAGCTGAAGGATTTGAGGAGTTTTAACATCTTTTGTTCAATTGAAAATCAGTTTGTTGGGAAAGCTCTGTGTGATTTGGGAGAAAGCATAAATATAATTTCACTCTCCATATACAAGAAGTTGTGTTTAAAGGAAGCAAAACCAACAAATGTCAACTTACAGCTAGCAGATAGATCGATCACATATCCGTTAAGTATAGTGGAGGATGTTCTGGTGAAGGTTAACAAATTAATTTTATCGACATATTTTGTGGTGTTGGATTATGAAGAAGATAAAGACATTATGATCATACTTGGGAGACCATTCCTGGCCACCAGAAGAACTTTAATTGACGTGACGAACAGTGAATTAATTATAAGAGTGGATAATCAAGAGGTAAAATTCTAGGTGTTTAAAGCAATCAAATTACCAAGCGATGATGAGGAGTGCTCTTTGACCTAGAAAGGTGATGAGTTGGTTCATGAAGAAATCTCATAGCAGTATTGGTTTAAAAAGTTTGACGGGAGAGAGTAAAAATCAAACAGTTAACGGGAAAGGGCGAATGGTGAAACAGTGTTGGCAGTGTGCAGCTGAGTTCAAGAGTAACCACAATATCCCCGCAGAGCCTGGTTAAAACATGAGACAAAGTCAAGCTGGAATACTCTAAATCAAGAGCTTGATGGGAGGCAACCCAATCGTTTTTTTTAGTTTTCATTTGTTAGAGTTCAATTTTTCACTTCATTTAGTATAGTTAGCTAGTAAAAGTAGGATTTTAGTGCTTTACAAATGTTCTTATTGTTAGAGTTTATGCCCTAGAGGCCAATTATTTGATATAATTGCTTAACGTTTTGATATTATATTTGATTGAATAAATATATGATTTTATTATGGTTTTATTTACTGCGTAATATAATTGTTAACATAATAAAATTCCTTAGAATAGTGATACAAATTATATAGTTTCAAGTATGTGACTTGAACATGAGATTATATATTACCATTAGTATCAGTGTTCTTAAATGTCCCTAGTCGAGTATCATTGTTGATGGGATAACAATGATGCATTGAGACTAGTATGTTGATTGACTGATGACCAAATCTCATTGGTCATAAATATATGAGATATTAAGTCAATGCATAGGTACATGTTAGAGAACGATGTAATTGGATGGATTCCACCATGAGAATTTATATGGAGCATTATGCGAAGTGTCATTAGCAATTCTCATAGTGACAATGATGTAATGGTCCTCCAGACCGAAATCGCTATATTACTACACAAGAATTTATGTACTTTGATATCATCAAATGTCACCTTTAATAGGTGGACTATAAAGGTGATTATTGGGTTCATCATTAATCGTGTGAGAAATATGAGTGATCTAGATGGAATTTAACCATCCTATATATTATGGGTGATATCCATAATGCATGGCCATGCTCAAATAGTGATTTGTTTCATATAGTCTACTCATTGATCAAGAAAACTCAGATTAAATTATGAAGAGTATGACACATTCCATGACTCGAGTTTAATCTAGGATATTAAGGGATTAAATTACATTGAAACATTGGTCACGAAAAGGTTGCATCGAATCATCGATCTTATTATTACTTGGGTAGCAGTGATGCATTACTAGATGCCGCTCATCGCTTATAATTTTATAATATGATTTTAAAATTATTGCCAACGTAATAATAACCTATAGGTGGTCACACACATGTAACGTTATTTAAAAAGGAATTAATTTAAATTTTAAGGATTTAAATATATTAATATGATTAATAGTATTTAAATCATTTAATTTAAATTAAAAGGATAATTTGTATATATGTATATTAATTAAGTAAGACTTAATTAAGAGATATATATATATATAAATTCAATTTTATAAAATTAGGTTTTGATTTGATTAATTCCTTTTAACTACTATATATATGATATATATAGCACTACTTATGGTAAGATATCATAATTGAAAAACCCTAGCCGCTTCTTAGAGAGAGACTAGAGAGAAAACAGATTCGTAAAATCCATTCCTTTTGGTGGCTAAGTACCAAGAAGTCCTTCTTATCAGAATCGTTCAGCGGTTCAATGCGTGCGTAAAATGTGGATACCGTAGAGGCGCAATTGGTTTGTATTGCGTTGGAGATTCGAGGCGCTATGATCGGTTTGATTCTCGTTTTTGTTTATATCCGTATAATCTTTAAACCTCTGAATTAATTGATTTTTCGCATGGATCCTGTTTTAGGTTTTGAAATTGCTTTAAAATTTTAATTTCATTTGTGCGTTCGCGTCAAGCCCAACGGTGGTATCGAGAGCTACTTGCGAAAAGATTAATTTAGATTACGTGTTTTAATTGTATTGATATATATGATATATGATTATGCATGTTTACCGATATAAAATTGAATATATGATATTCCGTTGTATGTGTATTCAGTAATATATATGATGATACCGTTAATCGTATCTTTAATCGGTGGAATAACAATATAACTATTCTAATCGGATTAGAAGCATGAAGAATCGTTTTAATATGATTAATCTAAACCGGAAATATATGATAAATTTCAGGTGTAATGTTATTCGCTTTAATATGATTAAATCAAATCGGACATATATGATTTGTTATTATGGGTGTTTTGGTGGATTAAAATGTATGATTCTCAAAGCTGTTTTAGATTCAGATGGAAAAATTCCGCAATATGAGAATGTAGTTCGAATTTTTTTCGGCGCCGCGCCGACCACTCGCCTGGGGAGACCCCCTTGGACCCCCGTCGTAGCGCACGATGGTCGTGTCCCTATATTTTATATATAGTTTTCTTTAATTATATATAAATTGTTATGTGCTTATTGTGATATGCATGGTGCATGCTGATTATGGCCTTTTGACCCATAGGTTAGTGGTTTTGGTTTTGAAATATTGCTTGCATGTCGTGCCTTTCTATAAATTCTAATGTAATATTCTCTTCTCATCTAAATCCCCTCGAATGTAACTTGAGGTTTCTTTATGTCATGTAATAATCTGTAATTGATGAAGATGTCAAGATGGAGAACACAATGGAAAGATGATGATGGAGAGGAGGCGCGTACTAGAGGAAGATCCAAGGAAGTTACTTATTTTAAGATCTTTTACCACCTTAGATTGACCTTCAATCTTTCATTAGCTTGAAAAGATTGACGTTGGATTGGGCCATAAGCGTGACACATTTAATTTTGCACTTTATTTATGCTTGTATGAGATATGATATGATTAATAATGTGCATGCTTAACAAGATTAAAATTGGTGAGATCTAAATTAATAAAATCCTCATTAAATTATTAAGTCTAAATCGGATGCCTTCCAATGAATAACACTCATCAAGACCTTGATCAATAGATGTAGGTTTGCCAAAGCAAAGTACCCTATTTATCTAGGTAAGATGCGATAGGATAATTGTGATATCCAAACTATTAAAATCATTGGGCCCGACTTAACTAAGTTATCTCAATAGGATTGTGGACTTTCAGAGGCATAGAGTTTGGTTGGTACCATTAGATGGACTAGAAACAAATGTTGTTTACCAAACTATCCAGAGTTATATATGATATAATTGACAAAGGGTTGTCTACCTAAATAATTATGTTTTGAGAGAATAGCCAAAGCTAACTTAAGGCATAATGAAATATGGATCTTGGCTCACTAGAAAGATTTAATAGAAAATGCTTTAGAATTAATGGTGAGGGCTATTAATTTGAATAAAATAGTGGAAGGTATATTTTGAATGTACTATTATCAATTATATAATATCAACTCAGTAATTTGACTTATTATTGTTGCACTTATAAATTGTAGATATCAAATGGCAAACAACAACAACACAAATAGTCTTTCATTATGATGGGTCCTTGAAAAGGACAAGCTAAGTGGAATTAATTTCTTGGTGGCATAGGAACTTGAGGATTGTCCTCAAACAAGAGCGTAAGCTATATATGTCTTGATGGGCCCATTCCGCAAAGACACCGGTACATCGCACCACGTCATTGAACTAATGCTTACAAGAAGCATCAAGATGATGCTCTGGATGTGAGTTGTGTCATGCTAGAAACCATGAACGCCGAGCTTGTAAGCAAACATGAGTTGATGGATGCTTATGAGATGATCGAGTATCTCAAGAAATTGTTCAAAGGCATGCTCGACGAGGAGATGTATGATACAAGCAAGGCGTTGTATCAACACCGCAAAATGGGTGAACGTGATCCAGTTGGTCCACATGTGCTGAAAATGATTGGGTATATTGAGTACCTTGATAGGTTGGGTTTTCCAATCACTCCGGAAGCCCAAACTGACCTTGTTTTGCAATCTTTGAACAGCAGCTACTCTCAATTTGTTATGAACTATCTTATGAATGAAATTGAGAAACCCCTCATTGAGTTGTTGAGCATGTTAAGAACTGCCGAGAACAACATGAAAAAGGCAGGACCCGCTCCCATAATGATGGTGCAAAAGGGGAATGCTAAGGGAAATTGGAAAGGCAAGAAGAAGATAGGATCTAAATCTTTTGCCAAACCCAATTCCAAAACCAAACAGGCTTTAAAACCTAAAGGTGGGGTGGCTAAAGAAGGTGAATGTCACTACATGGGAAAACCCGACACTTTGGAAAAGGAAGCATCATGCTTATCTAGAAGAAGTGAAGAAAAGAAAAGGAAATACGACTTCGATTAGGGTATATATGTTATAGAAGTCAACTTATCTACTTCTACATCATGGGTATTGGATCTTTGGATGTGGTTCTCACATTTGTGTTAATGTGCAGGGACTCCGAAGGAGTAGAACTTTGGCGAAAGGAGAGGTTGACCTACGAGTTGGAAATAGAGCAAAAGTTGCTGCACTGGCCGTAGGAACTTATCATTTATCTTTGCCCACTGGGCTAGTTTTAGAATTAGAAGATTGTTATTTTGTGCCCGCTATAAGCAAAAAACATTATTTCGCTTTCTTGTTTGGACAAGAAAGGTTTTTCATTTATAATAAAGAACAATCGTTGTTTGTTTTACTTAAATGATATTTGTTATGGTGTTGCACAATTGTTTAACGGTCTCTATATTCTTGATTTAGAAATGCCTATCTATAACATAAATACAAAACGATTTAAATCAAATGACTCAAATCCGACATATCTCCAGCATCTTTGCGTTTAGGCCATATAAATGAGAAACGATATCCAAACTCCATAAAGATGGGTTCTTGGATTCATTTGATTTTGAATCATATGAGAAATGCGAGTCTTGTTTATTAGGCAAGATGATTAAAGCCCCTTTCACTGGACACAGTGAACGGGCTAGCGATGTATTGGGACTTATACATAGTGATGTATGTGGACCCATGAGTTCGTTAGCAAGAGGTAGGTTTTATTACTTCATTACATTTACTGATGACTTTAGTAGATATGGATATGTGTATCTTATGAGACACAAATCCAATCCTTTGAAAAGTTCAAGGAATTCAAGAATGAAGTTCAAAACCAATTTGGCAAAAAGCATAAAAGCCCTTCAATCCGATCGAGGAGGTGAATACTTAAGCCAAGACTTTGATGACCTTCTAAAGGAGTGTGGTATTATATCACACGACTCACTCCACCGGAACACCACAATGGAATGGTGTATCTAAGAGGAGGAATCGAACCTTGTTGGACATGGTACGATCAATGATGAGTCATGCAGATCTTCCAATAAGCTTTTGGGGTCATGCCACAGAGACAATGTGCATTCACACTTAACCGTGTTCCTACAAAGACGGTTCGAAGACACCATATGAAATGTGGACTGGAAACGCCCCAAGATGTCGTTCATGAAGATTTGGGGGTTGAGGCGTTGGTAAAAGCGTCTGAATTCGACAAGCTCGGACCCAAATCGACAAATGTAATTTTGTGGGATACCCAAAGGAAACAAAAGGGTATTATTTCTACAAACCTTCCGAGAACAAAGTGGTTGTTGCTCGAACCGTATTTTTCTAGAAAGAGAATTTGTCTCTAAAGGAAGCGATTGGGAGGAAAGTAGAACTCAAGAAATTCGAGAACCACAAAATATCATTGAACCCGAAGTTGGAACATGAGTAGGAACCACAAGAAATTGTGGAAAGTGAAACCGCTTCAAATTACACAAGTCATTCGTGAGATCCGGTAGGACACGCCAAGAGCCCGAGAGATATTATGGATATCTTGTGACTCAAAAGCGGCGATGTGATGCTCATAGATCAAGATGAGCCTGCTTCCTACCAAGAAGCTATGAATGGACCAAAATTCGAGAAATGGCTTGAAGCCATGAAATCGAGATGGACTCCATGTATACTAATCTGGTTGATCCACCAAGGGGTAAAACCAATCGGTGCAAGTGGGTTTTCAAGAAGAAAACCGACATGGATGGTAATGTACAAACCTATAAAGGCCGATTGGTAGCAAAAGGTTTCAAACTAATTCAAGGTGTTGACTATGATGAAACCTTCTCTCAAAGTGGTAATGGTTAAATCCATCAGATCTTACTTGCTATCGCAGCTTTTTATGATTACGTAAATGGCAGATGGATGTCAAAACCGCTTTCCTCAACGGAAATCTCCTTGAGGATGTGTATATGACACAACCCGAGGGTTTGTCACCCAAAGGATCTTTGGAAAGGTATGTAAGCTACAATGATCCATTTATGGATTGAAGCAAGCCTCTCTGAGTTGGAATCTTCGATTTGATGAAGCAAATCAAAGAATTTGGCTTTATTAAAAATGAAGATGAACCTTGTGTATATAAGAAGGTTAGTGGGAGTCACATTGTATTCCTAGTATTATATGTTGATGACATATTAATTATTGGGAATGACATTCCTTCCTTACAGGCTGTAAAAACATGGTTAGGAAAATGTTTCTCCATGAAAGATTTGGGCGATGCTGCCTACATTTTAGGTATCAAGATCTATAGAGATAGATCAAGAAAAATGCTCGGCCTAAGTCAAAGTACATATATATTGATAAAGTGTTGAAACGGTTCAGCATGCAAAAGAGGCGAAAAGAGGAAACTTACCCGTGACTCATGGTGTAAAGATCTCTAAGGCCCAATGTCCTAAATCATAAGATGATGAGGAGCGTATGAGAAAGATTCCTTATGCTTTGGCAATTGGATCTATTATGTATGCAATGATATGTACTCGTCTCCGGATGTCTCAGATACTTTGAGCATGCATTTAGCAGATACGATCGAATCCGGTGAAGGTCATCGATGTGAGCCAAGAATATCCTCAAGTACCGAAAAGGACTAAGGATTCATTCTTGGTATATGGAGGTGAAGACTAACTAGCGTAGAAAGGGTTACACAGATGTTAGTTTCAGACCGACAATGATGACTATAAGTCTCATCAAAGTTTTGTGTTTTGCCTTAATGGTGGTGTCAAGAATGGAAAAGTTCAAGCAAGAGATGGTGATTCTACAACAGAGGTCGAGTATATTGTCGCTAGTTCTAAGTGTTTGACAAGGAGGTCAGATGGATTAAAAAGTTCATCATCGAACTTGGTGTTGTTCCAACCATTGTTGATCCGGGTCATTCTATCTTTGTGATAATAATGGAGCCATTGACAAAGCTAAGGAACCCAGATCTCACCAACGATCCAAGCATATACTTAGCAAAGCACCATCTCATCCGTGTGAAATCATTGATAGAGGAGATGTACATATAGGAAGAGTGCCAACAGATAATAATGTTGCAGATCCACTAATCAAGGCTTTGTCGCAGTGAGCAGAAACACGGTCAGTTGGCACACTAGTTCCATGGGTATTAGATACATGAGTGATTGGCTCTAGTGCAAGTGGGAGGCTCATAGAGTTTATGCCCTAGAGGCCAATTATTTGATATAATTGCTTAACGCTTTTGATATTATATTTGATTGAATAAATATATGATTTTATTATGGTTTTATTTATTGCGTAATATAATTGTTAACATAATAAAATTCCTTAGAATAGTGATACAAATTATATAGTTTCAAGTATGTGACTTGAACATGAGATTATATATTACCATTAGTATCGGTGTTCTTAAATGTCCCTGATCGAGTATCATTGTTGATGGGACAACAATGATGCATTGAGACTAGTATGTGGATTGACTGATGACCAAATCTCATTGGTCATAAATATATGAGATATTAAGTCAATGCATAGGTACATGTTAGAGAACGATGTACTGGACAGACCTACCATGAGAATTCTATATGGAGCATTATGCGAAGTGTCATTAGCAATTCTCATAGTCACAATGATGTAATGGTCTCCCGAGCACGAAATCGCTATATTACTACACGAGAATTTATGTACTTTGATATCATCAAATGTCACCTTTAATAGGGTGGACTATAAAGGTGATTATTGGGTTCATCATTAATCGTGTGAGAAATATGAGTGATCTAGATGGAATTTAACCATCCTATATATTATGGGTGATATCCATAATGCATGGCCATGCTCAAATAGTGATTTGTTTCATATAGTCTACTCATTGATCAAGAAAACTCAGATTAAATTATGAAGAGTATGACACATTCCATGACTCGAGTTTAATCTAGGATATTAAGGTTAAAAGGATTAAATTACATTGAAACATTGGTCACGAAAAGGTTGCATCGAATCATCGATCTTATTATTACTTGGGTAGCGGTGATGCATAACTAGATGTCATTTCCTTTGCTTATAATTTTATAATATGATTTTAAAATTATTGTCAACGTAATAATAACCTATAAGGTCACACACATAGAACGTTATTTAAAGGGAATTAATTTAAATTTTAAGGATTTAAATATATTAATATGATTAATAGTATTTAAATCACTTAATTTAAATTAAAAGGATAATTGTATATATGTATATTAATTAAGTAAGACTTAATTAAGAGATATATATATATAAATTCGGATTTTATAAAATTAGGTTTTGATTTGATTAATTCCTTTTAACTACTATATATATGATATATAGCAGACTACTTAGGTAAGATATCATAATTGAAAAACCCTAGCCATTTTTAGAGAGAGAGACTAGAGAGAAAACAGTTTGTAAAATGCATTCCTTTTGGTGGCTAGTACCGCAAGTCCTTCTTATTGCGAGAATCGTTCGATTCGCTAAGGCGTATGCGTTCAGATGGATACACGTAGAGAGGCGTTAATCGGTTTGTATTGCGTTGGAGATTCGAGGCGCAGTCGGTTTCAGATTCTCGTTTTTGTTTATATCTGGTATAATCTTTAAACCTCTGAATTAATTGATTTTTTGCATGGATCCTGTTTTAGGGTTTCGAAAATTGCTTTAAAATTTTAATTTCCGCTGTGCGTTTCTGTGCCGAAGCCCAACACTTATATGCTCTGAAGTGGTCTTTCTAATCCATATGTTGCATTCTTATAGGTGTCAGGAATCGAGACTTCAAAGTTAGAACGAGGAGAAATTTTTAGTGCAATCACTTTGTCAGCATAATCTAATCATTGTGGCCATGAGATGATGCATTATTGTTAAATTCTTACATGATATGGTCTTTCTAATCATTGTGATCATGATTTGGGAGGTATGTTTCAGAGTGAAAGCATTAGAAGCCACCTTAAGCACTAAGACTGCAACAAAATTGAAGAAATTTTTTTTAGAAAAATCCCCAATTCTCCCCTACGAATTTAGAATGCATGGGGAATCCGTCCCTGCAGATTGGTCTCCGTCCAATCGCTGTTCTCAAATGAATTCAGAAAGCTTGAATGGCGGATAACCTTTGTCCCAATTCGCCAAATAATTCCAAAGAGTAAATCAATCCTGTGATTTAGATGAAATTCAGTTTTTAAAATACCTTTTTAAAGTCGATCGAACATATCTCTTCTTCATTCCAACTTCAATTTGCAAGCCCTAACCACCGAATTTAGTCCCCCAAAATCTCTTCGAACCTAATTCGTCAAGTCTCTCCCTTTCTAACCCTAATTTTCAACTCACCTCTTCTTTCCCATACCCTAACTCCACAAATACAAACCCTTTTTCCAAATAATCCCTCACTCCTACCCTTGTCTAAGACAAAATTAATTCCATACAAATGCTGACATCAACAAATTGGTTTTCCAAGTGAATTGAACGGTTTCATCAAATTGGACAAATTGGGCAAGGAATTCTCCATCAACCTCACGAAGTGTATGTATTTGTAATTCAATTGAAGCAGTCATACCAAAATAGGTAAGCACACATAAATTGGGCAAAGCATTATACTTGATCAATTGTTCATTTGGATTTACAATTGGGCAATTTTACTGTTGAATTTGGATTTATTGCAATTGTTGGACCAATTGAGTTTGTGTTACCTCAATTGGATCATTTTGGTTGGTATTGTTGTAAATTGCTCTTTGATTTAAAAATTATTTGCCAAATGAGTTTGGGGGAATAACGGTAGATGAATTGTTGTTAGTGCACACCAAGTTAGACAATTTGTTTCCAAGAATAGTGTTCATCAGTTATTCCACCGAGATTTTGACAGTATGTGCAAAAGAGTAAGTTATAACAAAAATTTTGTGTTTAAATTAAAATCAGATTAATTGTAACTAATATTGGAATTAAAATTACTAGAATTATTCCCCAACAACTAATGAGTGGGTTTTATACCTACGAATCGATTATCTTTTAGGCTTAATTATTTGTTATTTTTGAGTAGTTTTAGTGTTATGTTATTTGTTTTTGTGTTTATGTTGTAGGGATTGGCTTCAATTGGTTGAAACGGGAAAATCTGGACAAAGTAACATTTTTGGTAATTCCTAGACGGATGAATTTGTCGGGGTGGATTAGTAGTTCATTTGGATGCGCCGAGGCGAATTGGTAAGTTACATTCGTTGGGGCGAGCTCCTCTAAGCATTGAATTCGCTGGGGCAAATTCAGTCAGGAAAAGGCAGTTGACTTATTTTGAGAAGTTAAGTTTGACAAGGATTCTAGTGGCGGTTTTGGGAAGGACTTCAAAGAACATTAAAAACACAATTGAAGAGGTAGAGAAAAGGGATATAACACACAAGACAATTCATATGGAATAGAACATCATACAAGGAGATTCTGAAGAACGTAGAAGAAGGATCACGCGAAGCTCAAGTGAGGATTCGAAAGAAGGGTCTACTGTAGAGTTTATTCTTCTTCTCTTCTTTTACTTGTAACTTCAGATGTTTAATTATTCTATGGATTCATTATTCACTTTTGTCATGAGGAACTAAATTTTATCTTAAGATTGCAATGGACCTTATTGCGGAGTTTAGATAGATACACTTCATTGTTAATTATTATTGACTATTATAGGAATATCTATTATGGTTTGTTTTTAATTGATTAATTGTCTGCTCAACAATTACCGTGATAATCTATATGAATTCGAGAGATGGATTATAGGTTTAGATCTGACCACAATAGCATGTGATTGTGTTTTCTACAGGGCCAGGGAATTCATGATTTGTGTTTAGGATAGAGATATACCTACGTAGTGCATGTAATATGATAATGAACTTGTGCTTCAAGTCCTTTTTTATTATAATTCACATAGAGATACCGTGAATTAATTATTTAGGGTGTTCATCTTAATTATATCATATGTGGATTTAATTTGATATATTTATGGTACATTGAGAGATTGTCATAAATACTGATGAATTCTCGATTAACTATCCGGAATAGTTAATGTAATTAAATAGGAAGTGTATTGACCTAAATGAAGCAATAAGTAAAATTATAATCTAAGCCTTTAATATTGTTGATAGATTTAGCATTCAAAGAATACGTGCAACTATACACGGTCAACAAGTAATAAAGTGATAAGTAGAGTATCGTTCGCACAGAGAATTATTTAACAATAATTATCAAGTACTAACTCTTAACCAAATTAATTTTATTTAAACAATTGATTGAGATTATGAATTTTAGAAATAATGTAAACTAATTAAACTACTACCATCCACCATAAGTTTGAATTCAGATATTAAAGGCTTAAGATTACCATTTCCTTTAATGTTTCACTTGAATTAATACACATTCTGTTAAATTATGCTAATTTTGGATTGTTAATCAAGAACACACTAATATCAATGACCATCTCTCGATGCACCATAAACAAATTAACTTAAATCCACAGATGATATAATTTAGGTGAACGCCCTAGTTAACTAATTCACTATATCTCTATCTTTAGACACAATTCATGAATTTCATCGCCATGTAGAAAACACAATCACATGCTATTATGATCAGATCAATCTATAATCTGTTTCTCAATTTCATATAGATTATCACGATAATTATTGATCAGACAATTAAACAATTAAATAAAAACCATTAATAGACAATCTCGTAATAATCAACAAAAACTAGCAAGGAAACATATCAATAAAAGCTAAGCAAGAAGTTCCAAAATAATCTTAAATAGAAATTACTTCATGACTGAATCAAAATTTATAATCCACAATTGAAATAACATTCAAGAATAGAAAATAAGAGATAGAGAAGAGAATAAAATCTGTTGAAGTAGTCTTTGAATCTCTCCTACAGCTCCTAAGTTGAATCCTTTGTGCTCCTTCAATTGTTTCAAGTCTTGCAATCTTTCTCCCAAACTAGGGTTTTAATCTTAAAGCTAATGGAATCTAATACAATTCAAATCCCCTATATAAATGTATAATAACAATTATTTATAGTCTCTAACATAAATCCAAGTCCAACTAGAAGTTATGGAATCAAATTTGCAATCTAATTGGTTACAAGTCAAAAAGTCAACTCTGGTCCATCCTCGAAGTGGCGCGACCATGCTGGAAATAGCCTAGAATTGGGCACGACCATTCCCAAGTAGTAAAGTGCATTTTCTGAGTCCAGGGAGTGGTGCGGCCGCACTAAAAAAGAATAAGAAATGAGCACGGCCGCGGCCGAAATTTTCTGTTGAGACATCCTTTGGTAAACGGCTATAACTTTTGATCCGGGAGAAATTACAGGTCCTAACACCTATCAAATCGAAGATATCGACGAGATCTACAAATTTTATTCTTTGATATTTGAGAGATAATGGCTAGATAAAGATCAAAATTGGGTTTCATATGACTGCTATGTAAATGGCAACTCCAAACTTTGAGGTTCAACGTCCGTTGATACAAAGGTCATAACTCTCGCATCCGAACACCGATTGGGATGATTCAAGATGTTTTGAAAATCTAAGAAACAGATCAACATTAAAATTCAAGTTTTAAGCCAAGAAAATGCATCCAACTTGGCATTAAAAGCCCTACATTCTCTTCTTCTTACATGTGGTACTGTAAAAGATGTCCGGATTGTTTTTCCTTGCTTCTTCATGCCAATGTCATGTCATAGTCTACAAAATAACATAAAATGTATGAAATGCACAAAAAAATTAAAAACCAACCAAAATATTAAGCTCAAAGGCACTCGATTCCTGGGTATAAAACCCACTCATCAAATACCCCCAAACTTATCTCTTTGTTTCTCCTCAAGAAAAACAAAACAATGATATACTACACAAAAACAAGCACGATGCAAAAGTGAACTATACTATACAATCCTATAAATCTGGAAACAAATCAGTATGAATATTAACAAGAAGCCTCTGAGATATCCTCAAGAAACTCAAACAGAACATCCCATCAATGAAAACCAATAAAAGGAATCAATCTGGAAATCTAAACTCATCATTACCCTTGCAGTATGTGTTCGGTCGTTTACTAGCTCTAACTAATTACAGATCAAACTGTATTTCATAATTTACTTCTTACAAGGAAAAATTCACCATTTAAAGCAACTATTTCTGTAAACACAACAATTTAAGCCAAAATCATATATTTACCAAGCTCGAGTGTCCCTATGGAGTTTTATTCCAATTTTATTTCTTCACAAGTGCATATTACGCTCCATCCCGTGCTAACACTTGACTGTGTAATGTCTGATTCTCTTAGGCTTTTCAGAACTACCCATTTAGTGAACTTTCGACCAACGACTTCCAAACCAGATGGTTTTAGGGCGCTAGGTGTAGAGACATCCCCTAGGGCTTACTCGTTCAAGTAGTAAAGGTCACAGAATCAAACAAGTCAAAATAATAATGCATATATAAATATTTTTCTTTTTCTTTTCTTTTTTTCTCTTTTTTTAATATCTATGCCCCCATAGATTCCCCCAAACTTGTTTATTTAGTTCCTTTTAGCCTTCCTGTCAACATTTACATATGTCATTAACATTTGAACTTCAATTATCCCCCAGAAGTTCATTATGAACTCCTTTGATCCAAATCAATTAAAATAAGCAAATTTACGTGCTAACCAGTTACATAAACTTCTGACAAACTTAGATTACCATCATGACTCAATTTAGAGGTAAGCACCAATTATCAATTCTATTTAAATTAACATAAAATACCAATCTCGTCATGGCCAAGCAAAGACCACACCAACCCATCTCACAGATTCATGCAATTAAACTACATAAACACATTCTAATGCAACACATATATGAATATGCAATTAACTAACATGTATTATATGCACACTAAATGCGAAAACACAATTCTAATACGTAAAAACAACGAACTACAATGCAAATAACTAACTATATGCAGTACGACACTAAAATTCCCCCAAACTTAAACTAGACATTGTCCTCAATGGTTAAAATAGAAAAAAGTAAAGCAGAGGACTTCCCTGAAAATATAGTAATCTTCCTCCTTGTCCGCTAAGTTTGGAGAATAGGCTAGGTACGTGGAATAAATTGGCCACCACACTTCAATAACCTGTAAAACCATGATAGAAACAATTTTATTAAATCCTAAATAAATGAAAATTTAATAACTAAAAATTAAACTTGGGTTGCCTCCCAATAAGCGCTTATTTTATAGTCTCATCCTGACTTCTTCATCTCTTTATCCAATTCCCCTTTAAAAATTGAGAAACCCTCCATCCATCAGCAATACTGTAATATTTGAGGGCTTTGCTTCTATTAGGTCCATTGTTTCAACTTCACCTAGCTTGCTCTTATTAGTTAGAATATCCCTTAAGACCTTCAAGTAACTAAGTGCTTGTTTCATTGTGTCTATGAACAAATTGTGGGATTGAAGCTTTTCAAACACAACTGGCTTTTCTTCTACCTTTCCTTTCTCATCCCACCAAGGCTCAAAAGTTGTACTAGCTCTCATTTCACAAAGAGCTTTGCTGATGACATGACTATCAATTGGGCAAAGTCTTGCAAAACTTCTCGGATCCTCAATCTTCGGTGGAGAAGGCACTTGGGGCACTAACAAAATCGGCTCATCTTCGTTGGAACTCAAAACTAGATCTTCATCTACCTTATTTTCCTGATCCCCAATTGTCTTCTCTCTTTTAACATATACATCATTTGGCACATCCGGTTACAGATTTGGTTTGGGTTCTCCATCAGTCTCGGGAACCATGTCATAGAGCCAAGTGTCTTGAGGACAATTATTTGAGGAATTGATGAGTTTTTCCATTTCGTTCGCAAGATTTCAACTCCACATCCCTTGACTAATCCTCATCTCCTCACTCTAAGCTATGAACTTGGATAAAAGTTCCTCCAAATTTGAATTTTCTACCTGTTATAGTGGAGGCGGACACGAGAAGTCCGGTGGGTATGTTGGACTTAGAGCATATCATTGATCTTGATGATTATAGCTCCATGAAAAATCCGGGAGATACCCCCACTCCTGATGATAGTTATTGAGATAGGCATAGTTGTTGAGGGAGTCAACGCTATACTTGAGCGAGCTCGAAACTGATGGCGCATTGATGACTCGGATGATTTCCAGCACAATAATCACAAATAACCGCCACACTTTAAATACGTTATGATGTTAAAGCGTCAAACTTCCTCGAAAGTATCTTTAACTGTGCTAACAATGCAGAGAGTGTCTCGAGCCTATCAATCTCTGCTTCCCTTGGTTGAATCATTCTCGAATACGACCATTGATAATCATAGTTGGCCATGGTACCTGAAAAAGGAAATACACAAAAAAAGAAATAAATAAATAAACATTTAATTAAGACTAATTTGGTTGAAATTAATATTGGAAAATTTTATTAAATTAATTCCCCGACAACGGTACCAAAAACTTGTTGATAGATTGAATAATCAATGAATACATGCAAGTATACACGATCAACAAGTAATAAAGTGATAAGTAAAGTATCGTTCTCACAAATAATTATTTAACAATAATTACCAAGTACTAACTTTTAACCAAATTAATTTTACTTAAACAATTGATTGAGATTATGAATTTTGGAAATAAAATAAACTAATTAAACTACTACTATCCACCACAAATTTGAATTCAGATTTTAAAGGCTTAAGCTTATCATTTCCCTTAATGTTTCACTTAAATTAATACACTTCCTGTTAAGTTATTCTAATTTTGGATTGTTAATTAAGAACACACTAATATTTATGACCATCTCTCGATGCACCATAAACAAATCAACTTAAATTCACAGATGATAGAATTAAGGTTAACACCCTAGTTAACTAATTCACTATATCTCTATGTGAATTACAATTAAAAAGGATTTAACGCACAAATTCTCCATCAGATTACAAGCGGCGTATAGGTATATCTCAATCCTAGAAACAATTCATGAATTTCATTGCCATGCAGAAAACACAATCACATGCTATAATTATCAGATCTAAATTTATAATTTGTTTCTCAATTTCATATACATTATCACGGTAATTGTTGATCAGATAATTAAGCAATTAAATACAAATCATAATAGACAATCTCATAATAACTAGCAAAAACTAGCAAGGAAGCATATCAATAAAAGTTAAGCAATAAGTATCATGATAATATTAAATAGAAATTAGTTCATGACTGAATCAAAATCCATAATCCACAATTGAAATAACATTCAATAATAGAAAACAAGAGACAGAGAAGAGAATAAAATTTGTTGAAGCAGTCTTTGAATCTCTCATGGTACTCCTAAGTTTAATCCTTTGTGCTCCTTCAATTGCTTCAAGCCTTGCTATCTTTCTCCCAACTTAGGATTTTAATTTTAAAGCTAATGGAATTTAATACAATTTAAATCCCCCATATAATGTATAATAACAACTATTTGTAGTCTCTATTATAAATCCAAGTCCAACTAGAAGTTAAGGAATCAAATTTGCAATCTAATTGGTTACAAGTCAAAAATTTAACTTTGGTCAACCCCCGAAGTGGCACGGCCACGCTAGAAATAGCCTAGAATTGGGCACAGTCACGCCAAAGTAATAGAGAGCATTTTCTGAGTCTAGGGAATGCGTGGACGCACCCGAAATTTTCTACTAAGACGTCATTTGGTAAAACAACCATAACTTTTGATCCGATAGGATTTACGAGGCTTTCCACCTATCAAATCGAAGATCTCGACGACATATACAACTTATTTTCTTTGAGATTTGACAGATAATGACTACATAAAGGCTAAAATTTGGCTTCAAGTAACTACTATGTAAATGGCAACTCCAAACTTTAAGGTTCAGTGTCCGTTGATAAAAAGATCATAACTCTCGCATCCGAACTCCGATTGGGATGATTCAAGATGTTTCGGAAAGCTAAGAAGTAGATCTACAATAAAATCCAAGTTCCAAACTTAGAAAATTCATCCCACTTGGCATTGAAAGCCCTACATTCTCTTCTTCCATTTGCTTGCATATTGTTCTCCAAAAGATGTCCAGATTTTTTTTCCTTGTTTATTCATGTCAATGTCGTGTCATAGCCTACAAAATAACATAAAATATATGAAATGCACCCAAAACACTTAAAAACCAACCAAAAGATTAAGTTTAAACGCACTTAATTCCAGGATATAAAACCCACTCATCAAATATCTATTTTTAACCTTCTGATAATTAGTTTTAGTTTAGTTAATTGATAATGTTCAGAAATTTTGAGCTTTAATCATTTTTTTAATAAAATCAGGTTAATATAAAATTAGTAATTGTTAGTATAAATTGTAATCTTTTTCTCTGTGGGAACGATAATCTACTCGTCATTATATTACTTGTGGACTGTGTATACTTGCGTATTTTCCTAGTATAGATTCAGGCAAAAAGCAACGGTGCCAAAAACTTGTTTATCGAATTCTATATATTAATTTTATGTAAGTATACGCGATCGATTATGAACTATAGGGCAAGGAGTATCGTTCCCATGAATAATAATTTAATAATAAAAAATAACCCATTACCGATTATTTTCAATCCAATTTTATTTAAACAATGAAATAATCAATACTTAAAACTAAATACTGAACTGAATTTAAATATAAAATATATGAATTATCAAGATCACAATTTCCCCCGATGAATTACCCAACGTCAATTACTTCACATATCAATTAATCAATTATATTAATTTTCTAACAAAGAATTCATAAATATTCATCTAACCTAGTCCAAGTTAGACAAGTGTCTTTATCCTTGATTAATTCACTATTGTGAATAATTAAAAATAAAGAAGAAATTGCCAATCCTTATTAGGCTCATGAGGTAATTAGGTATAGTCTTATCCCTCTTATAAATTAGATATTCACTCCTAAGAAGAATAATCTAACACATGTATTATATTCCACACCCAATTTAGAATCAATATTCTAACACCATCTAGATCACAAGATTAGTTGTTGGCCACACAACTAAATTCATCAGGTTCCATTGTAATATTAAATAGAAAATTAGTTCAAGATAGTAGAAATAAACATAGGAAACATCAATTCCATCATCATAGTCAAAGTACAAATAATAAAGAAGTAAAAATGAAGAAATAGTCTGAAGTCCAGCTCTAAATCTTCAATCCTTAATCCCCTTCTTTTCTCTTGTTAAGCTTTCTAAATAATGGCTCCAGTTTTTCCTCTACAATCCTCCCTTTTCTGACCTCATATTCCTCTATATACCTCCTCTTTTTATTGTTCACGTCTCCCTCTTTAATTTAGGACTCAATAGCTGAAAAAAATCCAACTTCCTACCGAACTCAAGCGCCTACACGCCTAGAATTCGCCCAGCATCGCGACTCTCCTTATTGCCAACCGCGTCCGCCTTCAAGCACCGCGGCTCCCTTGGTTACTGGTCGCGGCTCAAACTCTCTTATTTTTGTTGTTTATTATTCTTCCTTTTCTCGCTTTTTTCAGCTCTCTTTCCTTGTTTTCTCTTTGTTCTTAGTCCCAAAGCACTTGCTTGAACTTATTAACTTGTAACAAAGCTGATTAGTACTTTAGTTGAGTCTTTTCCTCTTTCAGACGTATTTTCCATTCCTACATCGAAACATTAAAAAACATTAAATTAAATAACAATTACTTAAGAACTCATAAAATAATTACGTACAAAGCATATAATTCGTAGATATAAAATCTACTCATCAATGCTTCATGCATTTTATATCCTTCAAGGATTTTCATGTACGTAGATATCATTATCTAATGATCTATATAGATATGCTGTAATAACATCCATTATTGCATATCGAAATTTTCTTTTGCTACCAAGCTAATTAAAATCTGAATGTAATTTTGTCCATTACAGGAGCAAATGTTTCTTCATAATCAATATCAGGTCTCTATGAGAAACCTTGTTTACGTACAAATATCCATTTATATCCAACAGGCTTACACCTTTAGGTGTTTGGACTATAGGTCCAAAAACTTCACGTTTATTTAGTGAATTTCATTCTGCTTGAATCGCCTCTTTCCACATTAGTCAATCATTTCTACATTGACATTCATCAACGGTTTGTGGTTCATATTCATGATAATTACTTTTGGTAATATCAAGAGCAACACTATATGAAAATATGTTGTCGATAATAATTTTATTTATATCCAATACTTCTCCTGTATGTACATAATGTATCGAGATCTCATTATTTTCAACTTCCTTATCCTCTTCAGGGGATAACTCTTCAAGATTTTTATTTTCAAGAGATTTTTGTTCATAAGTTTTGGATAGATCAATTATTTATGTGGCCTTTTTCATAGGTATAGCCTCTTTATAGACTGCAACTTATTTTTTCTTGTACTTTCCTCTTCTTGAGAATTTTATCTTTAACACCGATCGATCTTCCACAATTCAGGTGTGGCTTTGATTCATTTACTGTTGTGTTAACTGATTGTCGTACAAGGACTTCAATCTGTGCTGGAGTATTAGCAGCTGGAATGTGAGATTTCACTATTTTCTTATTATCGATGAATACATCAGGTAATTGATATACAATTTCTTGCAAATGAATAATCCTTTGAACTTCCAGTTCATATTAATTTGTACGACGATCAAGATTAGATAACGTTAAAATGTTCCAATTAATCTCCTTGTCATGGTTCAGGCAACAATTTTTCTCCCCCTAATTATGGGAAGATTGTTTCATTAAAATAACAATTCTCAAAATGTGCCTTAAAAAATCACCAGTTAGAGGTTCAAGATATCTAATAATAGACGGGGAATCAAAACCCGTATAAATTCCAAGTTTATATTGAGGACCCAGCTTAGTGCAATGTGGTGGTGCAATAGGTATATATACAGCACTACCAAATATGCGCAGTTGAAGAATATTTGGTTGTTGGCCAAGTACAAGTTACAATGGTGAGAATTTATGATAAGCAGTTGGCCTAATGCGAACTAATGATGCAGCATGTAATATAGCATGACCCCAAGTAGAAATTGGTAATTTTGATTTCATAAGCAAAGGTCGAGCAATAGTTTGAAGTCTCTTGATAAGTGATTCAGCTAATCCATTTTGAGTATGTGTATGGGCAACAAGATGCTCAACATGAATTCCAATTGACATGCAAGAGTCATCAAAAGCTTGAGATGTGAATTCACCAGCATTATATAAAAGAATTTTCCTAATTGGATAATCAAGAAAATTGTGCTCGCAACCTAATTATTTGATCAAGAAGTCTAGCAAATGCAACATTTCTAGTAGAAAGTAAACATACATGTGACCATCTGATTGATGCTTCAATTAAAACTATAAAATACTTGAATGGACCATAAGGTGAGTGCATTGGTCCACATATATCACCCTGAATTCTTTCTAAGAAAGATGGGCACTCAACAACAATCTTTGAATGTGATGGTTTGGTAATTAATTTACCTTGAGAACATGCACTACATAAATAATCAGTAGGTAAAAGAATCTTCTGGTTCTTTAAGGGATATCCATTGGAGTTATCAATAATTCGACGCATCATTATTGATCCTGGATGACCCGACGATCATGCAAAAATATAAAAACCTTTGGGTCCGAACACTTTTAATGTATTGCAACATTTGTTTCAATTGTTCTCATTTAAGTATAATATATCCCAGAAGAGAAAATAGGCATATTTTCTAATATGAACTTCTGGCCCTGATACTATTGAAGATATATAAAGAAGTTCTTCACTGCCTTCGTTAGTGTTTTCAATACGATAACCATTATAACGTATATACTTAAAGCTGATTAAATTTCTGCTTGATAGAGAGATAATACAAAACATCATCAATACAAAGTTTTGTGCCATTTGGAAACATTATAATCGCTCTTCCAAAACCTTCAATTAAGTTCGATGCACCCAATATGGTATTGGCATTAGCTTTGCATAATTTGAAAATATTTTTTTATCTTTAAAGTCGTATGAGTTGTTGCACTGTCCGCTAGACAATCTTCCCTAGTCATCTTGGAGTTGATTTCACCAGTTAAACCAATGCATCTTTATATATACAAAACATAAATTGAACTTTATTAATTTAAGCATATTAAGATAAAAATACGTGTTACAATGCCAAAATATAATAAAAGAAAATTAATTAATTAGTATGGACATTTTCATCACCAATCATACTTATTAGAATGTAATAATATAGTAAAATAAAATAATTAATTAATTGGTATGGACATTTCTATCACCAATCAAATTGTCAAATTTTTCATCAATATTCTCAAAGAAATCAGGGACATCAAGATAAGTCATATTAACTCCATTTGGAAGGTCAAGAAAATTTATGGGATCTTCAAGATCATTATGATCAACAAAGTTTGTTTCAATTCCCTTTCCCTTTTCTTTTATGGAGGCTTGTAACAGATCTACCAAATGTTTTGAAGTACGACAAGTACGTGACCAATGACCGTCCATTCCACACCTATAACACTTATTTTCATCACCATTTGATGATTTATTTTGTAAACCCTTGCCATTTTGATTCTTCTAATAGTAAGGTGTATTATTCCCTTTTAAAGAATTATGAGTACGATCCTCTCTATATTAATTGTTCCTTCCACGCCCACGACAACGACCACGACCACGACCATGAACACGAACATGAACATAATTTCCTATACGTTTATCAAATGAAGTTCCATTCACTTCAGGGAATGGAGTAGAACCGATTGGGCGAGATTGGTGGTTTTTCATCAAAATCTCTTTATTTTGTTCAGCCACTAGATGACATGATATTAGTTCAGAATATTTTTTGAAATTACACTCTCGATATTGCTGCTGCAGGAGCATATTCGAGGTATGAAATGTAGTAAATGTTTTCTCTAACATATCTCCATCAGTGATTTTCTCCCCACATAATTTTAATAGTGAGATTATTTTAAAAAGTGCAAAATTGTACTCACATTTTAAAAATCTTGCAACCTCAGGTTCAACCAATTATAACGAGCTTTTGGGAGGATTACAGATTTTTGATTCTCATATCTTTCTTTTAAATCATTTCATAAGACAAGAGGGTCATTTACTGCAAGGTACTCAGATTTTAAATCTTCATGGAGATGATTTTGCACGATCATGCAAGGATGCATGTTTGCCAACCTTAATTGTATCTCCAAGATTCTTTGCTTCTAGGTGAATTTCAGTATTAAGGGTATATGATAAGTAATTCTTGCCAGAGATGTCAAGGGCAGTAAATTCAAGCTTTGTAAGGTTCGACATCTATATAAATATATAATTACATAAGAAATTAAATAACTATATATATATATATATATATATATGTTCAAATTTAATTGTAATGAAACAATACTTACAGTGAGTTGAAAAAACTACATAAATTGGGATCCAAAATTGGGTAGATGATCGTGCTGTAACGTGTTGTAAAATAATCAAGAAACAAAGTAAGAAAGAAAATGAATTTATATTGATAAACTTATTAAGTGGTCATTCACAATACATTTTAATATCTCTCAAATCACTCGGATGGATATCTCTCAAATCTCCTAACTACACATCTTTATATATGATATACATTACAAGTTAACCTCCTAATAGTAATGAAAGAATTTAAGGGCTTTTAATTTTCTCCCATCATTTATTTGGTTGTAACCTTTCAAAATCCAACCTTTTTATTTTCCAAACTTTTCATCTTTCAATTAAATTATTTCTAACAGGTTTGGATTAATTGTTATTGTTTTAAGGACATAATAAAAACTTCTTATATAGGTTTCGATTAATTGTTATTGTTTTAAGGACATAATAAAAACTTTTCATATAGGTTTCGATTAATTGTTATTGTTTTAAGGACATGAGCCATAACATACAACTAAATAATTACCCGTGGTCATTTCTACGATCCAGTAAGTCTTTAAAAATGGGCCTTAAGAATTGTGGCAATCCATAGGCTCTTTTCAAGTTTAGGCCGAAAATTATCTACAATTAATTTTTGACAAAATGGGCCTTAAGAATCAAGGCAATCCATAGGCTTTACTTACTGTTCTCAGATATTCTGAAATTTAACACCTTGAAATGCACTATATTTTGTTAGTTATTTGTAGTTGAATTTCACATACTATTTTTGAAAAAAAAATAAATATTTTAAATTATAAGATTATTATTGACTTTTAAAAGTTAAACTAATTTTCGGAAGGAAAGGCATGCCCCCTCCGGACAATACGGCTTTCGTAATACGCGAAACAGATGAACTGTAACTCTTCTATGTAAAAGAAGAGCAATGATCTTATATTTTGGATGGGATAGTATGATTTATTTCATATCATTCGCTCGTTTAAAAATGAATCATGAGTTTCATATAGTTCGGGTCGAAGACTTGTTCTCCAATTTCATTCAATATAGTAAACGTTTTTGTTAATAATGAAAAAAATATATTAGTAAACGATTCTTGTAATTGAGATTAATTTTGTAAAACAAATTGAAATAAAATTAGACACATTCAAAGTATTTTTACTGTACAAAATTATTAATTCTTTTTATCAATTTGATTAAAAAAAAGTTATATATTCATCAAATGCTTTAAAAGAATCGAAATAATCTTAAACTTCATGTTGGTTTTAAAATCTAAATTTCACATGCATTAACAAATTAATGGGACACACACCTAACTCCTCTGCCCAAGTATAAATTTGATTCAAATATATTGGCCTACAAGTATATAGCTAATTAGCTATATACATAGTAGATATTACACACACACGTGTATACATATATCATGTCTATATGTTCCAAAATATCTATTTCATATCTTCTTAGTGACCAAATCATTATTTTCATTTTGATAGGTCTAATTCACCAGCCCACATCAATTAGATGCATGCTTTTTTATTTTATTTTTTTCAAAATTTAAAACAAGAGGAATGCTTGTCAGTTGTCATTTTGGTGGTAAAAATATAGCAAATAATTAATTTGGTTTCATCCAATTTCATTTATGCTAGTGGGTGGTCCATTTCACAAACCATATTGTTAGGCATGGGGGTAGGGTTTCAAATTTAATGATATATGGACAACATTTGAATGTTTTTTGTCTTTGATATATGAGTATATATATCTAGCATTTTTCATGAAGTCTTCATAATTTATTTATTTAAAAAAAAAAAAATATATACCATAATATCATTCATAGAAATGACAACTGATAAGTATTTATGACAAACATTTTTTATGTTGGTGTCGTGTTTAACAAATCAGACCTTCTAACGTCTACAAGATTACGACTCAATGTGTTACAATACGAACAACTACAAAAACAGATATTATTTCTAAAGAATGAAATCAGTCTACTTCAGTACCTTTAGTACATTGGTTTATAACTATCACAACACAAATATCTTTTAACTATTTATTACATTAATGTCATTGTGTATAATGACATTAGTATCCTTAACATCTCTTTTCAAGTTGTGAGTTTGAAATAAATTACAAACTCCCAACTTGGATTGTAGAAGCTGAAGTTGCTCACTGGACAGAGCTTTGATACACAAATCAGCTGGTTGTTTTGCAGACAAAAGATGGTGTGTTGTAATAACCCCCTTTTGAAGCTTCTCACGAACAAGGTGACAATCAATCTCGGTGTTTAGTACGTTCATGAAAAACAGGATTAGATGCTATGTATAGAGCAGACTTGTTGTCACAAAAGAGAGGAACTAGAGTAACAGAAGTGATGCCTAATTCTTTTAATAAAGCAGCCAACCAAGTAACCTGACAACAAACATCAGCCATAGCCTTGTATTTTGCTTCAGCTGAGGATTTAGAGATTGTGGGTTATTTCTTACTCTTCCAAGAAATGGGAGAAGAGCCTGGTGTTACACAATAGCCAGTAAGAGATTGCCTAATAGTAGGACAACCACCCCAATTAGCATCACAATAAGCATATAAAATAAGAGAACCAGTTGCAAACATGAGTAAACCTTGTCTAGGAGATGATTTCAAATATCTAGCCAATTTTAAAGCTGCATCCATATGATAAACTTTAGAAGCAGACAAAAATTGACTAAGCACATGAACAAAATATGTAATATCAGGTCTGGTTATGATCAAGTAAATGAGACGGCCAACCAGTCTTCGATAGACATTAGCATTCTTCAACAGATCCCCACTGTTGAATAATAATATGTGGTTTTGCTCCGTAGGAACTTTGGAGGGTTTTGGCATCCGTGAGACCCACTTCTTTCAAAATATCACGAGTATATTTTCGTTGATTAAGGTAGATACCTTTTGGAGACCTAGCAGCTTCAATACCCAAAAAATATTTTAAGGCACCAAGATTTTTTATTTAAAATTGAGTAGCTAAGTAATCCTTAACTTGTTGAATGACAATATTGTTAGACCCTGTGATGAGTATATCATCTACATATACTAATAATGTTATAAAGCCAGAAGAAGAGTTAGCAATGAATAGAGAATGATCAAAGTTGGATTTCTTAAATCCAAATTGTGTTAGTGCTGCAAACAACTTTAGAAACCATTGTCGAGGTGCTTGCTTGAGTCCATATAAGGACTTGAGAAGTTTGCAGACAAGAGAAGTCCTTGTAGAATTATGTGAACTGCAGAAACCAGGAGGCATTGTCATATATACTTCCTCATCTAAATCTTCATGGCGAAATTCATTGGTAACATCCATCTAATCCACCTTCTAACCTTTCAAAGCAGCTAGAGCAATAAGAAGTCTCACAGTTGTCATTTTAGTAATCAGAGAAAATGTCTCAAAGTAATCCAATCTGTGACGCCCCCAAATCCGGGTTTCCTAACCTCGGCTTTGGTTCTTACGATCCATCATACATAACACATCTAACTACCCATTTATTTATGAATTACATCATTCATACCATTAATTAATATAATTAATACACTATCCCAGGTTATCTAACCTTAACATAACTTGCATACCTTCAGATATCCAAAAAGGTTTACATACAATAACATAAAAATTAAAGTTTATAATAACTACTCTTGTACTTTGCCATTTCCCTTGTCCTTCTCTGTCCCTCCTGCTACCTCGTCCTTAACTGAAATGTTATATTTAAGCAAAGGTGAGCAACAAGTTTTCTCCACAAGTTAAAGCATACAATAAGATATATGAATCAAAAATATTAGAATCTAGATTCGATAGAATTTCAACAATGTTCAAAGGACTTCGAAGTAGCTGAATAAATCATTGATTAATAACAAGACTTTATTAAATTTCATGCTAAATAACAATTCAATTATGAAAGAGTAAAACTCTTTCGAAGTTTCAATAATGTTCAATTGATTATTAAGAGATAATACTACTACAATAATAAAGTGGGATATTCCCAGATTTTATGCTGAGTGATCACAATTGGATCATGAACTAATAGAGGAATTATCAGACATTCAATATTGAATTATCTCAAGCGTATCAATTAACCATAAAGATTAAATCATACTTTTCTGCAAGTAAATGAAGTTATCAGCTTCATTGTACCCTATATTATGCATAATACTCAAAAATAGCGTAATAGCCGAATGTCCGACAATAAAGTCCCCTTTTTATAAGGGTTGTTCATCTCAGTCTTACATCGTGAGTCCGTACCACGAAAATATGGTTTGGATTATTTTTAAAGAAATGCTCACAAATTTCAACATATCATATTCATATTGATCTAGCCGAAATAATTGGCATAGATCTTTCAATAACAACTTAGTTCAAATAATAGAATGTTCATGCTTTAACAAATATTTGTGACGCCCCCAAATTCAGACCACACTTGTCCCAAATTTGGTTGGCACGTACTATCTCTAATAACATACTAAAATCATCACAGTGGAATAATAGAATAAATTACATTGTCATAATATAATTATTCTCGTCCCAAGGGTTCGTAACTTAAACATTTCTGACAATACCTTAAACGTAATTAAACACCGTTTAGACACAACTAATACATAATCCAATACAACTTAAATCACGCATAGCTTATCATAATTAAGTTCTTCTACAACCAATAATAATACATTCTAGCATTATGGAGTAACTACTCCAAAGCCTTCTCTTTACCCTTGTCCTTGCCAGAAGGCTCACCACGTTATGCCTTAACTGAAATGTTTTTAGGGAAAGCAAGGATGAGCAACAAATTTTCCCAACAACTAATATAGCAATAAGGGTACTCAATGTAGTTTTGTATTTCTCAAGGTACAATAATAAGGATAGTTCAAGATAGCAAGAAGTATCAATGATTATCAATAATAGTCGCTATAGACAAAAAAGATCAATAATATTCAATGATTAATCAATTCAAGATTTTAAAATAATGAATAATGAGCAGTCACTAAGGACTAAGAACTTCTCCTAGAATTCATAGTAATAAACTGATAATTCCATAAAACGAGTACAACATGTGATCAACTGTTGGAATAGCTTGTCTATGTGGATTACCACATGCATGGTGAATGATCCTTCGTATTCATTCCTTATTACATTGTGGAAATGATCTGTCTACGTGGATTACCGCATGGGGGGCGAAAATCCATTTGCAGTTTCTTATATTCTATTATACTCAGTTGGTTAAAGTTTTGACTTCTATACTCCATGAAATTAGTAGAATATCCTGGATATTTGTGCTTCATCCAGTATCTTTTCATGGAAATATTCTTCTGAGCATTCTTGAATTTTACTCCACAAAGCAGTATCATGTTGACAATTTGAACGTTATTGATTTCAGGATAAATTAACTTATAAATCTTTAAAATTTATTCTTGAACTTGTTTTATTGAATTATTATGTCATTGTCATCATCCTCATGCTTATATTGTGATGAAAGTCATCTTTGGCTTACGTGCATAGATGGACTCGGTATGATTATGATCAGGGATCATTCAGTATAATCATGACCTGTAATGTTATCAAAGATGTGGTAAAAGTCCTCAGTGGCCTGTAGTGCATTGATGGACAGTTTTTGGTATGATTATGACCAGAGATTTTTCGGTATAGTCATGACCATTGATGATTTAATGAATATCCTTGGCCCGTAGTGCATGGATGATTCGATGATGTGGTTTATTTATTAAGTTGTGTCTCAGCGATAAAAATTGATGAAAATATTTTAAATCATAGAAGATAGTAGATATCATGCTCTACTTGACTCTTCTAATGGATTGCTTATTCCTCTGCAATTAAACTTGATGTCTATTGTATTTTATCAGTTTAACATTGTTGAAGACTAATGATAATTTATTCTGCATTATCTTAGTCATAATATTTCTTACTGGGCTAGTTAAGCTCACCCTTTTGCTTTCATTGGTCTCTTCAGGAAATAAGAACGTAGCCGGGACTAGTCGGGGAACGGAGTGATGGTCCAAGATGGTGTATTAGTAGTCCTCACTATTCTATAAAATAGTGTGACAATAAATGGAATGAAGACTCTATTTGAGAGTGGATATTATCTAGAAGGCAATATTCCTGTTTAAACTCTCGGCCTATGTTTTTCGTATATTATATTTTGCGGTTGTATAATTAAGTTTGTATTTGTATTACGTACCATGTATTTGGCGACTCAAGTTGGGTGATGTATACCTATTTTGGGCGGCCACATATACTATCTGTAAAACTAATAATCAATAAAATCCATCTTTGCACGTAAGCAAAGATATACAATCAGTAAAACCAATAATCAATAAATCCATCTACGCACGTAAGCCAAAGATGACTTTCATCACAATATAAGCATGAGGATGATGACAATGATATAAGCATTAATCGAAACGAAATCAAGGATAAATATTAAAGACTTTAAATTTATCCGAGTTTAAAAACATCTAAATTGTCAACATGATAATTTGCTTTGTGGAGTAAAATTCAAGAATAATATTCATGTACCAAAAATAATTTGGATGAAAAGAAATATATTTTTAGGTAAATAGTACCCATAATAGTACCCTATGAATAGTACTTCAGGAATAGTACCTCGTGAATAGTACCCCGGCATGAAAAGTAACCCAAATACCCAAGTGAATAATATTCGGGTGAATAGTAATTTGGATGAATAGTAACCTATGAATAGTACTTCGACATGTAAAGTGCCCCGAATACCCGAGTGAATAATACTAGAGTGAATCAGAATCGGGTGATTAGTAACCCGTGAATAGTACTCATATAAAAAAATACCAAAGAAAATGATATTCCATGATTTAGTACAAAAGAAATGATATCTCATACGAGTATAATAGAATATATCTAAATCGCAAATGGATTTTCACTCCGCCATGCAGTAATCCACGTAGATAAATCATTTCCACAATTTAATAAAGAATGAATCTGAAGGATCATTCACCATGCATGCTGATAATCCATAAGCATGATTATTCCAACATAATAATAAAGAATGGAATAATGAAGAATTCACTGTGCATGCGATAGACCGCATAGACAAAGTTATTCCCAACCAAATAATAAAGAATGGAACTGTGTCACGTAATCCATGCATGCATGTACAGGATATTCAACGAGAATAATCTGAGAATGGAACCAGTCATGCATAATCCGCATGCATACGCGATATTCAACAAAATAATAAAGAATGGAATAACAATGAGAATTCACTGGGCATGCGATGAGATGAAGCAGACGAGGTTATTCCACGTAATAATAAATAATGGAATAATAGAAGAATTTCACTATGTATGCGGTACTTGCAGCATGATGATAAAGTTATTCCAACATAATAATAAAGAATGGAATAACAACCCTTATGAGTATTGAATGAAAATAACTCTCTTCATGAATACGAAAGAATAATATCCCTTACCTTAGAAGAAACTGGATATTAGAATAGTGAGGTAGCAGACTTTTCTTCTTCTTTCTCTCTATAATTTCTCTCTATAATAATTGCTCTAAAGCTTTAGTGAATTGGTGAAAAATAACGAAGGAATGAGCTTCTATTTATAGGAAAATATAGTTTCCATAATTGCACATTTTGGGGCTCGAAATATTACAGTATAATACCTTCATTTTTTTCCTTCATTTTTAATTTAGTCAAGCAAGTATTATCAAACTTGCACCACCTCCCCTAATAGTAAATCATGTGAGTCAATAGTAAATCATGTGACCCAATAGTTCTAAACATGTGAAAAAATTAATTATAGTATAGTACCTTCATCTATACCTCCATTTTTAACTTAGTCATGTGAATTAATAGCAATTAATTGCTCATTTATCCGTTTAATTACCCGATTGGTCAATATAACTTCCAGACATCAATTATTATCGAAATAAATGTCGGTTTCTACTAACACTAATAATCCCAACACAATGGAACTATCAATTTCATCGTTAATCAACACGAACTTATTCATCATTAATATTATAACTCATAATATTTAACAACTGTGTCGTTCCTGGGAAAGTGGTAGGGGCTTCAGATAAGGATTTCTCCTTATCAAGCGCAATTAGGTGACCAAACCTCTCCTTGATGTAACTTTTAGACATTGTCAATATTGCAAATAATAATATGAATAACTTTGTCGTCTCAATTATTGATTTAATAATATAACATATTATGCAGATGATACTGTGACAACAATTGAATCAATAATATGAGAGATATGATGTATCAATTACTGTTGCAATAATTGAGTATAACTGAGTGATTTCTCAAGTAAGAATCAATAAATAATACCTACTGCTACTCATGTACCACACGACATCGTACTTTTACTACCTAGGTTATTTTATGATAACTTGCTTACTTTGAAAATTTTTCACATATCACCCTTAACTTTAAACTTTTATCAATTTAACTATTTACCAAAATAGAAAAATTGAATACTTTTATTTCATAAAATTCGGGATCTCACACCGGGTATCTCCCATAATTATTTTTACTACTCTCTTAACCACATTATAACATTATTTAATATTAATGTTTATATAAACATTTAATTCCTTTCCCAATTTCTAGAATACAGAGCTATTTTAATTATTTTTGTATTGCAATTATATATGATTTCATTGTACTACTTGGTACCTCATGTCATTAAAATGTACTCCTATTATATGATTTTATTAATGTCACACATATTATAAAAGTGTTCCATTTCATTTCTATAGTAGAAAACTAACTTTCTCGGGATCGATTATTGGCGCAAATTGCCGCCGGTTTGTATCTTTTGGGGGCAATGCTATGTGGCCCCACAAGTAATTAAACCGGTTTAGTTCCTAGCCAATTCCGACCTCTACTACCACACTAGTTTTACATGACATGAATTAACTTCTGTATTGGTGATATTACTAGTTAGAAATGTATTTAGTCTTATACAGAATCACATAATTATACGTAATTAATCTTCCTAGTTCACTTTTAATTCACTTAATGAATTTCCTCATTTCACATTATGCCACACAAGGCATTTCACAAATTCTCATCACAATTCCACACTTCTTAGTTCGTATAAACCAATTCGAATTAATTTAATTACTCATCTTAGATTACATTAATATTTATAAATATTCATTCTCTTATTATATTAAAATAATTATTTATTCATGAATTTCACGGTTCTTACATCCTCCCCCCTTATAAAAATTCCGTCCTCAGAATTGGTACAAGGTTACACGAATAAATGGGGATAATCCCCTCGCATCTTATCTTCTAACTCCCACGTGGCCTTATTGGCATCATGGTTTTGCCAAAGCACTTTTACAGAAGATATACTCTTATTCCTTAATGTATGTTCTATCCTATCTAATATCTGGACAGGAACTTCTTCATATGCTAAATTCTTCTCTACTTGGATGGGCTCGAAAGAAATTACAGGTTTGTAGTTAGGCTTGTACGGACGCAACACGGATATGTGAAACATGTTATGGATGTGCTCCAACTCGGGTGGTAATGCAACTTTGTACGCCACTTCGCCCACTCACTTTAGTATCTCGAATGGTCCTATAAACCTCGGACTCAATTTTCCTTTCTTGCCGAATCATAATTTTCCCTTCAAGGGAGATACTTTTAAGAAAACGTGACTTCCAACTTCAAAGTCGCGGTCATGTCGATGCAAGTCTGCGTATTTCTTCTAGCGATCTTGAGCAGCTACTAGTCTATCTCTTATCAATGTCACCACATTTGTTGTTTGTTAAACTAATTCCGGCCCTAGCATTTTTCGCTCTCCAACTTCATCCCAACACAATGGCGTCCTACATTTCCTCCCGTAAAGAGCTTCGTACGGTGGCATGCCTATACTTGCATGATAACTATTATTGTATGCAAATTCTACTAGGGGTAGGTGATCATCCCAACTTCCTTTGAAATCCATCACGCAAGTTCTAACCATGTCCTCCAGCGTCTATATTGTAATAACCCGAGATTTCCTAAATAAAATAAATAAGAAATTTGCGTATAATTTTTTTTTTATTTAATGACGAGAATAAGTGTCTAGTAATGTGAACGATAAATGTGAATATATTTATTACTTGAAAAATTAGAAATAATTTTGGAATTATTAATTACTACAAATTATATTTTTATGGTAATTAATTTACAGAAGGTAAATATTTTTATTAATTATTTTCCATGAAAACATGATTGGAAATAATATATGAAGTGATAATTAGAATTTATATAATATATATTTTATTATATGAATTGTTCGTAATATTTAAATCAAGTATTTTAACTTGATATGCTAAAGAGAAGTTTATATGAGATCCAAAACTGAATTGGGATTGTGATCAAGAGATGAGAATAATAATATTATATTATTGTTATAATGATTTTACAAAGACAATAATTATGTAATCGTTGTGTATGTATGACAGATAATATTGAGAAATGAATGACCAATTAGGTCATAAAGATATTACCGTGTTTGTGAAACCCTAATTATTAAACTTAGTTATGAGAAATGGTGAGTAGTAGACTGTGTATATGAAGGTTATGTGTATAAGATGCTGTAATTAGAAGAAAACCCTAATTATCTTGTTGTTTGTCGATAATTAGATAAACCCTAATTATTACAACCCTAATCGGTTTGAAGTTAGAGATTGTAATGACCGTGTTAGAACATATACAGATAATTAGAGAATCCTAATGGTCAATTAGAAACCCTAATTGATGGTGTTAAGAAACCCTAATTAGAAAACCCTAATTTTTCAATCAAAACCCTAATTTTAAATTATTGGGTTTAATTACGATGTTAATGTATAAATGTTTTAATTTACCAAAGGATGAAAAGTAATTGGTAAATAATAAGAATTACCATCTAGTGATTAAATATTACATTTAATTTCCATGTACAAGAATGCCCATGAAATTATATGCGAAATTACCAAAATGCCCTTTTTGGCTTATTAGTGTATTATTAGTGTATTATTGGAGGAATCTTGCTAGCAAAGCGTGGCAAACATACTTACCCTACCAATTAAGCATCCAAGACTCAATTATGCAGATTCAATCAACCATTGAGTAGCATCCAATGCATCTAACTTGGTTTATATATAGATTGAGAGAGATAATATATTTTGTACACTAAAATTCATCCAACTCTCATCCTTAAGCTTCTCTCTCTAAAACTCTACGAATTATTGTAGCATATCGGTCCCTAAACAAAGCCCAACCATCACAAACAACAAATCGGAAGCATCAAGAAGCCGTAAATCAAAAATCAAGCTTGAAAATGTAGGAAATCCTAAATTTAGAAATCCTTCGATTCGATGTTAGTTGATGCAATTGATTGTTTAAAGTAGTGTAATAGAGAGTCTATTAATGTTCGGGTTGTAAAATCATGAACCCATAACATCAAAGTGCACAATTTGAAGATTTAAACAAGTTGGAAAAACTCAATTACATTATTTTTCACCAAATGTCGAGACTATAAATCTTTGGTCGATCTCGAGTTTTGTTTTTTTAAAAGTTGTTATAGGTAGCCTGATATGTGGTCTTTAATCTCCAAAAGGAATAAAGTTCATAGCTATTGTAGATCGGATTTATAAGCGGTCAAAGTGGGTTGACCTAAGCATTGACCCATTTATTCTTCAAACCCAGAAAATATTCTAAGTGTCCAGAAAATATTTTTTTGGCAAATGTCAGGCATTATATCTCGGTGATTGTTAATGGGTTTTGTGTTTTGAAAGTTGATATGTGTAGTCTGTTATGCGATATTTAAGATCCATAAAGAATCAGGTCCATATATATTACGGATTAAGAGTTATTTAAGGTCAAAGTGGGTTGTGGCATTGACGAAACCGTAAAATTTTCGCCGCCTTTAATTTTCTAAGTGTTAATTTTTCTTACAAGGTTTGACTATACTTTAGATGCTTGATTTATTGTTTTTATGATGATGTTAAGTGTTAGAATTGTATTCCTACATGTTGTCTACACACTGGAATTGATAGATCACGTAAACGTTGCACGATCACCAAGTTATAGAGGTCCAAAGTAGGCATCTCGAATCTGTTCTTCGTGAAGAAACGACTTTGGTAGCTACTTTGATGGCTGATTTATCCAGATCTGATGTTTTTTAGAGGTTATGATTGTGGAATCGTATATTCTTGTATTTCCTCTACAAGACCCAATTTATAGATTGTCCAAATTGTTAAGATGAGAGAGAGTTATTCACGGTCAAAGTAGGCTACCTTCGGTTACGCTTTATGAAGATGCAGGTAGGCTCAAGAACAACCTATAGCGACACTTCTCACTATAGGGGCCTTTAGCGACAGCTTTTAATTATTTTAATTTCGATTTTAGGAAATTAATTTAAAAATTAGAAAAAATTAGTTTTTAATTATTAAAAATACCAAATAAATTATGAAAAATTATTTTAAAGTCTGAAAAATAGTTTTGAATTATTTTGAGTATATTTCATAAATATTTAATATTTTTAGAATATAAAGGTATTTATTTATTTAATTATAATATTAAATAAATTATTTAAAAATAGTTTTAATTCATGAAAAATCATGAAAAATTATATTATGGTATAAGAAAATATTTTAAGTTATTTCCCATGACTTTTAATATTTTGTGATGAATTTCATTAATTAATTATATATTAATGATATTAAAGTTATTTAATGATTATATTAAATAATTTAGTTTCAAAATGATTTTAATATTATAAAAATCATTTTAAATGAAATTAAGGTATTTAAAAATATTTGAAGTTATAAAATATAACTTTTAATATTTAAAGGATAATTTCATTAATAATTTAATATTAATGATATTAAGATAATATTAATGATATTTAGTTTATTTAATAATTATTATTAAATAAATAGTTTAAAAATGGTTTTATTTATTTAAAAATCATTTAAAGAGGATATTAAGGATTTAAAAATATTTTAAGTTATAATTAATGACTTTTAATATTTGGATGAATAGTACATTAATATTTATATATTAATGGTGATTATTTAAAAATGATTTTAGTTGTTTTAAAAATCATTTAAGGGTAATATAAATGTTTTAAAAATAGTTTGAGTTATTATAAATAACTTTTATATTTTCGCAATGGTTTCATTAATAATTTAATATTGATTAATTATTAATGATAATAGAATTGTTTGATGTTTAAATCATTTAATTATGATTTCGATGTTTGAAAGCTATATCCGGTCAAACTAGCTGACTTGAGAACCGATTATGAAGTTATGAAGTTTTGAGGAACACCTATAGTAACAGTTAAATCACTATAGGCCCCAGAGGTGAATGATTTGAATTATTTTAAAATTTTCAATTTCGGAAAATTGAAAATGATTAAAAATAAAATGTTTGATATTTGAGATGTTGAGGTATAGGATAAGAGTCTTTAGACTCAAGATTTATTCGATAATAAAAGCTTTGACCGATGCTGACAAATGTGTCGGAATTCTATAATAGAAAGAAAAGACTTCGTAAGAGCATGGATGAGATATTTGAAAAATGTATAAAAATATTTCAAGTATAGAATATGAACTAAAAGTATGATCACCTGCGATTATGTGATGGCGTGATTAGACTATGTGGCCAAGTAATTGACGAGATTTATGTGTTATGATATATTGTTCTAATCGAACGAATGACCCGCTTATTGATAGGTTGTGATAAAGAGATAAAACCTAAGTTGAGATTTGTAATCGGCAAATCAAAAGTATCCTACCTTTGCATTTTCTTTATGCAATGGACATGAGTAAGAAGTTCGTAATTATTCTATTCCTCGCATGATTATGTACGCTTTGATTATCAACATGTTAGCTGGATATATATTACGTTAAGTTGATTTCTAAATGGTTATACAAGTGTCCCCACTTGGATAATCATAGCATTTATTCACATGTTGATATACCTTTGTCAATTACCCGTATACATATATGTTGAATTACATATTATTGTTGAGCAAGATTAAAAACCTTCGGGTTTGGAACCAGGCATGTATGAACATCCCGATAATGGGAAAATTTTTATGCGCTTCGGCGGACAAAGGGTGAGCGATGAATTTCGTTCAAGTTATGTAGTATTGATCAATACAGGGTACAACGGGGCTGATCACCCTCCGTGCCCGTAAGTTATGACGGTTTACGGATGAATTTCTGCTAAACCTTTTCGAAAATGAAAAAACCATGTTCATAGTATGTTTCTTAAACCCTATTCATGGGTGGAGCCTCATTTCAAGAATTTGAAAGAGAGTTGTTATGTGAATCTTTTATCAGTACGGATTACTTCACAACTTTTGCTTCGTTGTTGAAGTGTTATGTAAAGAGAATACTTATATTCTTTCAAATTTTATATTTATAATTGCTATTACTTTGTTGGGCACTCAAATGCTCATCCTTGCTTAAACTAAATGTTTTCGATTATTCTACGATCGAATTGAAGGCTCGAGTGCAACGAACAAGGAAAAGAAAAGTCGTTGAATGAGAATTAGTATGAGTTAATGGTTATAGTTAGTAAGACAATGGAATCTATTGTCAGGTATTGTAAGGAATGTATTTTGAAGGTCACGTACCTGGGAAAGTAAACTTTGATGTATGTAAATTAAGTTCGAGTTATATTATTATTTAGTATTATTCAGCTTAAAGAAATGGTATCGTGGAGAACCGAGTTCGGGTTTCAAGTATCCGGATTTGGGGTCGCCACATATATCGTTCGCTCACTTTGCCCGTCTGTCTGCGAATAATATGCGATACTTAACCTCAATTGTGTTCCCATCCTTTCTTGTAAGCTTTTCTAGAATTTTGACGTGAAGCGCAGATCTCGGCCAAAGACGATCGATACCGGCACTCCATGTCATGAAACAATTCCCTTATGTACAGATAAACTAACTGATTCAAACTATATCGGATCTTAATCGGTAGGAAATGAGCCATCTTTGTTAGTCGATCTGCGATAACCCAAATGGCATCAAAACCTTTCTGCGTGACTAGAAGCCCTACTACAAAATCCATCGTATTATGCTACCACTTATACTCTGGTATTTCCAACGGTTGGAGTAACCCACTCGGTCTTTGATGCTCTGCTTTGACCCGTTGACACGTAAGACATCTACTAACGCACTCCGCAATTTCTCGTTTCATATTGGGCCATCAAAAATGTTGCTATAAATCTTGGTACATCTTCATGCCTCTTGGATGAACGGAGTACGACGTATTGTGTGCTTTGTGTAAAATTCTCTTTCAACTCGGTTATCGCTAGTACCCACACTCTTCCTTCAAATCTCAAAATACCATCTTTATCCATCTTGAATCTCTCCTCTTCATTTTTTGCGATCCTTTTTCTGATTCTCTCGCACTCCTCATCCTTTTCTTGTGATTCCTTAATTATGTCCAATAAGGTTGGACGAGCTTCTACTGCAAACAATTTTTCCTTAGACCTCTCTAGTCCCTTTACTTCTATCTCTAATTTCTCCATATCCCTTATTAACTCCTCCTGAGTTGTCAATTGACATAACTTCTCCCTTCCTTTCCTAATTAGCGCATCTGCCACTACGTTTGCCTTCCCCGGGTGATAAAGAATGTCGCAGTCATACTCCTTGATTAGTTCTAACCACCTGCTCTAACGCATGTTCAACTCCTTTTGTGTGAAGATATATTTTAAACTCTTGTGGTCCGTGTATATCTCACATTTTTCTCCATACAAATAGTGTCTCCAAATTTTCAATGCAAAAACTACTACCACTAACTCTAAGTCATGAGTAGGTATCGTTTTTCATAATCCTTCAATTGTCGTGATGCATACGCAATGACCTTGCCATGTTGCATTAGCACACAGCCCAGTCCTCTATGCGACGCATCACTACACACCACAAATCCTCCCGTATCATCTGGTAATGATAATACAGGTGCCTCACTCAATCTCTTCTTCAGCTCCTGAAAACTCTCCTCACACTTGTCCGTTCACACGAACTTCACCGTATTCCTCGTTAGATTGGTCAACGGGGTTGTTATCTTAGAAAAATTCTAGATAAATCTTTGATAGTACTCAGCTAACCCTAAGAAACTTCTTACTTCAGTTGGCTTCTTCGGTTACTCCCAACTACTCACTGCTTCTACCTTCGCAGGGTCTACTGATATTCCATCCTTATCCACCACGTGTCCTAAGAATTGAACTTTCTCCATCTAAAATTCACACTTAGAGAATTTTGCATTCAACTTTTCTTTTCTTAGTGCCTCCAAAACTATCTTCAGATGTTCGGCGTGTTCTTCCTTCGTCTTTGAGTAGATTAAAATATCGTCGATGAAAACTACTATGAATTTATCTAAGAATGGCTTGAACACTCGGTTCATCAAGTCCATAAATGCTGCCAGAGCATTCGTCAACTTGAATGACATTACCAAAAATTCTAAATGTCCGTAGCGAGTTTGAAACGCCGTCTTTGATATGTCCTCCTCCCTCACCTTTAACTGGTGATAACCCGTTCACAAATCTATCTTTGAGAAACACTTGGCTCCCTTCAATTGGTCAAAAAGGTCGTCTATCCTTGGTAACAGATATCTATTCTTAATTGTTACTCTATTCAATTCTCGATAATAGATACAGAGCCTCATCGATCCATCCTTCTTCTTTACAAACAACAATGGTGCTCCCCAAGGAGACACACTCGGTCGTATGTAACCCTTATCTAGAAACTCTTGCAATTATATCATCAATTACTTCATTTCTACTGGCGCCATACTGTATGGAGCTTTCGAAATCGGTGTCGTTCCTGGTGCTAAGTCTATTACGATTTCGATTTCTCTATCTGGCGGAAGGCCAAGCAGATCGTTCAGAAATACATTTTAAATTCCCTCACTACGGATATATCCTTAATTTCTACTCCCTTTTTTGAGTGTCATCGATGTGCGCTAAGTAACCTACACATCCTTTCCTTATCAATTTCTTGGCCTGCACCATCGTAAGGTAACACGTTTGCGTAAGCGATGAACTACCATAAAACATGACCTTAGACTTATTTGGAGTCTGAAGGTTCACACTTTTATTCTGACAATCAATTATCGCAGCATGGTTATATAACCAATCCATTCCTAATATTACGTCAAACTCTCCCAATCTTATCGGGATCAAATCTACGCTTAGTTCATGATTTCTAATATTTACACGACAAGTTCGGTAAATATACTCTACAGGGATTACTTCCTTATTCACAACTTCTATGTTTAAAGGATTTCCTAATTGTTCTCAAGGTAAATTAAGTCGACTAGCAAATTCCTTCGATACAAAAGAACAGGTGGCACCCGAATCAAATAATACATAAGCATTTATATCATTGATCGAGATGATACCTGACATCACGTCCTTTATAGCCACTGTGTCCTGGACGGTCATATTAAACGTTCTGGCAGTTGGAAGGTTGGATGGCGTTGGTCCGCCAATCATCAGCTTGTTGCTTCCCCCGCCGCTTCCTTTCTTTGGGCAGTCTTTGATCAGATGGTCCGCCGAACCACTAGCGTAACAACCTTTGATCTTCTTCGGCTTTGGGCAGTTGGGTGAAATATGCCCCTATTGGCCATAGTTGTAACATACAATGCGCCCTTTCCAACACTCGCCCTGATAATACCTCCCACACTTCGGACATCCTTCTGTCTTCTTCTTAAACTCTCCACGAAACTTCCCCACTTGATTGTTGAAATTTTTGTTGTTGTTATTGTTCTCCCACTTTTTTTTCCCTAAATTACTTCCTCCACTACTGCTTACTCCACGACTATCTCCTCATGTGCTCTTTCCCTTCTTCTTTTTGTTATACAGACTTAAAGCTTCACTTCCTCCCTCTTTAATAATAGCCTTTTCCAACAATATTGCAAAAGAATCAATCTGAAGAACCGATACCTTGTTAAACAACAAAGGCTTCAGTCCTTGTTCAAAATGCCTAGTTTAACTCTCTTCATCTACCACCTGGTTTTCAGCAAATCGGGCTAGTTCATTGAACTTAGCCGCGTATTGCGCCACTGTCATATCTCCTTGATTAAGTTCTATGAACTTCACATCCATCCTATTTTTCATGCTCTTCGGGAAATAATTCTCGAAGAACAGAGTCTTCAACCTTTCCCAAGTTACTACTCCTTCTCCTGCTCTTTGCTGATTCGCCTCCCACCAGTAGTTCGCTTTGCCTTTCATCATGTAGGTTGCAAAAACTGTTTTCTTGTCTTCACCCACATGAGCGATGGTGAAAGCTTTCTCCATTTCTTTGATCCACGTCTGAGCCACGATTATATTGGTAGTGCCTATAAATTTCGGGGGTCCTACACTCCTAAAATCCTTAAAGTTTGTGACTGGAGCTGCTTGGGGAATGGGGTGGTACTAGTTCGTTTCTTTTTTTTTCCGCTAAGTTTGTTTGTTTATAAAAAAGAAAAGGAGATATCACAATCGACCAGGGGCATACCCCAGAAACACTAGAAAGGACCATTAGGGACAGCCCCTTAAATGGCCTACTAAAGACAGCAACCGGACTAATAGATAGAGCAAGGAACATATCCGGATACAAAGCATATAAAATGAGCAGGAAAACTAAACAACCATACAACTGAAACCAGCAACAAATGATCAAGAAATAAAGCCAAAAGAAGGTTGCCGAAACTAAGCATGACCCATGCACCTAGCCAACCTAGCCCAGACACAAAGATGCTACACCACGCCCGGAAGAAACGGAGCACAGTATCCAGAAAACTAAACCGACCGACACCAGACTGCACTTCATCAGATTGCAGTCCCCGCAATGGACAGACCGACCTGAACTTTCCCCAAACCCTATAGCAGCAACCATTAGACTTCGACCACCCATCCATCTCTTAACAAGAAATGGGCTAGCATGAAACCGAAGCTCTCCCCCCGGAGTTTGCAGTAGCCGAGCAGCTTTACCAGCGGGCCTAGAAAGCCCAAGACCCGACCTATTACCACCAGACCAGAACCCAAACAAAGGAGGAGGATCGCACCAATAGCAGGCATCACATCCAAATACTGAGGTCAGGTCTACTCTGCGCAGCCTTGAGAAATTTGGAAGAAGAAGACAGCCTTGACTTAGTGATATTTATAATTTCCCTCACCAAAACATTCATAGGCAATTTTGCATTTTTATGAACAATTGAGTTCCTAGCTGCCCAAAGTTTGTAGACTGTGGTGGAAAAGACCAGCTTTAAAATATCAGACCGTATTGTATTTCCTTTAAAATGAATGATATAATCCACCAGACGATCCCAGCTCCTTGGAGCATTAGCCCAGGCACCAAAGGCAAGAACATAAGAGAGAACTGAAGTAGAGTAGGGACAATCAAAGAACAAATGAGAGAAGGTCTCAGCATGATTTTCACAGAAAGGGCAATTCTTAGGTCGAAAGCTATTGTAAGCAGAGAATCTATCATTTGTGGGTAATCTATGCCGAAGAGCAAGCCACAGGGTAAAGGAGAATCGGGGGATATGGAGGGGATACCATAGCAAATTAGCCCATGGGACTTTCGGAGCACGCAAGCGAATAGATTCCCAAATAGTGGATGCTTTGACATGTTTCACCGCCCGGTTGTCCCAAAGAATCAAGTCCTCAGCATCAGAAGGATTAGGAAGGGATGAGATCAAGGTACGAAATTGTTGCACATCATGATGGTTACTGGAAGGCAAAGCCCAAGCTCCCATGGAAATGATGTCAGAAATTCGAGCATTAACAGGGATTCTGGAGTTGGAGAGCAGGGATGGAGAGGGGTTTAAGGGCTGCCCATACAGCCACGGGTCAAACCAGAGACTGAAGAAATTTCCATTCCCAACTCTATAGGTAAGGAAAGGGAGAGCTATGGAACGAAGTTTAAGGATCTTACGCCAAATCCATGAACAGTCCAAGGGGTTCGAGATATACCAGAAATTAGTCCTAGATAGCACTGTAGATTTGACCCAATAAGCCCATAATGAGGGAGAGGATGGGGAAATGACCTTGAGAAGTTGGAGAATAATGAGAGCTGTGTTCCAGTCAGTAAGGTTCTTTATCGCGAGACCACCTTCACAAAGGGGAAGGGACAGATCCCTCCAAGAGACTTTAGTACCATGCCGAAGGAGAGAATAACCCTTCCAAAGAAATCTACACATGATAGATTGGATGGCTCTTAGAACTGATTTAGGAAGAATAAAATGGGAGGCCCAGAAAGACTGAATTGCAAAGAGCACTGATTTAATCAGCTGAACTCTACCAGAATAAGAGAGGAAGCGGGATGACCAAGAGGAAACTCTGGCAGTAATTCTTTGAATCAAAGGTTGACAGTCGGAGTGGGAGAGTTTAGAGGAAATAAGAGGGACCCCGAGAAATCTAATTGGTAAAACTCCAAAAGGAATACCCAGCAACAAGTTAATCCTTACCTTAACATCAATAGGGACATTGGCAAGGAAACACAGACTTTTACGAGCATTAGGAATTAGGCCAGAAAACATAGAAAAGGATTGAATGCACGAGTGAATAATGGAAACAGAGGCCATATCACCATGGCAAAATATGAGAATATCATCGGCGAAGCATACATGGGCATTTGCTCTAATGCTTGGGCAAACGGGATGTTGATGTGTAACTTCTTAAAGATTTCCATGAATTTGGCGAACTAGTTTTTCAGCTTTTGACTTTGAAATCGTTGAGGAAAAGGCACAGGAGGTACAACTGAACTTTGTTTTTCTTGTTTTGAATTCACCTTTTGACTTTCATCTATTTTCTTCTCCTCATCTTTATTCAGATATTGTTATTCCATGTAGCTAGGGACCCTCTTTTGATTCTTAGCAGTAGTTTCATTTAACTTCTTTCCATTACAAAGTGAGATATCATTACATTGTTCATTGCCACTCCTAGGATTTTTCTTAGTATCACTTGGAAGAGAACCTTGAGGTTTAAAGTTTAAAGCACCTGCAATCTATCCCAATTAGTTCTCAAGGTTCTTTATCACAACTGCTTGAGTCTTTGTTATTATCTCGGATTGGGTTGCCATCTTCGCTATTAATTCTTCTAGCTTTGATATCTTATCAAATGGTTGATGATGTTGGGCTTGTTGAGGCTGATTCTGAAACCTAGGAGGATATACTGGTCGTGAAGCCTGCTGTTGATTCTGATTATTACTCTATGAGAAGTTAGGTCGATTCCTTAACCCCGGATTGTAACTATTATGATAAGGGTTTGGCGGACGATTATACCTACCCACATAATTGACTGCCTCTAGGTTAATTGCACACTGCTCAATTGGATGTGAAACCGAACATAGCTCACATACAAATGCCACTTATTGAATGTTTCACCTGAAATTACATCCATTTTCTTTGAAAGTGCTGACATTTGAGTTGCGAGAGATGTTATTACGTCTAATTCTAATAACCCAGCTACTTTAGGTTATATTATCCTTGTAGTAGGCCATTGATAGTTATTAGCAGCCATTATTTTGAGCAGATGATATGCTTCATCATAGTTCTTAGCCATTAAAGCCCCACCTTCTACAACATCTATACTCGACCTCACCATACTAAACAATCCATTATAAAAAGTTTGCACCTGAAGCCATTTAAGAATCCCATGGTGTGGGCATTTTCTCAATGAGTCCTTAAATCTTTCCCATTCTTCATATAGTGGTTCTGAATCATTTTATACGAAAGAGAAGATATCATTCCGCATCTTTGTTGTCTTTACTGGCAGGAAGAACTTAGCAAGGAATTTCTAAGCCAAATCGTTCTATATAGTTATCGAACCTGGTGGTAAAGAATGGAGCCATATCTTAGCCTTATTTCTAAGAGAGAAAGAAAACAACCTTAGTACGATAACATCTTCTGACACTCCATTGTACTTGAAAGTATCACTTATTTCTATAAAGCTGACCAAGTGATTGTTTGGATCATTATTCGGCAACCCTCCAAACTGAATAAAATTCTGAATCATTTGTATTGTTTCAGGCTTGATCTCAAAATTTATGGCATTAATAGCAGGCATAGTAATACTTGACTGAATTTCTATAACCTGCGGTGTGGCATAGTCCCGCAGTGCTTTCTGTTCTTCTTCAGCCATGTTAATCGGTGTTTCTAATGTCTCTATTTTTCATAATCCACTTACGCAACCGGTAAAACCTTTTGTCGATGTCGTCTTCATAAGGAACCAATTCTGGCTTCTTCGATCGAGTTTGCATGCACTACTCAAGAGCACCTGAAACAGGAAGTAAAACCAAAAACAAAAACAAAAGTGTTTAACTAATACTGAATTAATTAAACTAATATTGAAAGTTATAAATGCAATTCTATTTGTGACGAACGAGAATTTTGTAATTAATTTTAATATTTATTGAATTAAATAAATATTTTTCGATGATTTAATTATTAGATTAAATAATTAATTTGACTTAATTGTGGTAGATTAATTTAATTATATGTGTTACATTTATTAAATTAATGTAGAGAGTTTTTATTATCAAAGTATGTGATTATGTGAGCTTATTGTATTAAAAAAATATTTAATAAGCATATTGGTATTTTAATTAATTTAATTATTAATTAGAGAATTAATAATTTGACATTATTTATTAATGAGAAAAGTATTTATGTGACTATGTGAATTTATGAGAAATTATTATATTTTATTTAAAATATATTAAATAAAATATTGGATTTATTTTATAAAGAGTGTGACATTTTCAAACTATATGATAAAGCTTTATTAAATTAAATGACTTTGAATCAATTAAGGGTTGTCAAACAAGGCCCTAGTAGTGGTTGGATCACGATTACCCATGTTTGGGTTAGCGACCATTCTGTACGCATCGATTCTCCTCTCCTCTGTTATATTACGTCTTCTTTTATTATTATTATTCTAAGTCCAAAAAAGCAGAAGGGAGAGAGTTTGAGAACTTTGAGAGAGATTGCGAATCTTGTGATTAAAGGTGAAGAAGTGTGAGAAATTGGGAATTGTTGTCACACTGTGTAATCAAAGCAGAGTATTCAAGGGTAATCCCTTCTTCCCAAATTTTAAAGTTACATCATTTAGCTTTTATAAAAATGGCTTTCATATATTTTGTAAAATCTTTGTAATTGAAAAAGGGTTTTGATTATGAGTTTATATATGGGTTAAGATATATCAAATCATATTTGATTATATATATATTATGTGAATTATCATGTCATCAGTTTCATAATACTATGAATTGCTATTTCAAAATTTCTGAGTTTGGGTTTTTTGGCCATATGGCCTTATACGTGATATTTCATGTATTGAGCGTATATTATCCCTAAATTTTACATTAAGTATGTTGTTATGCATGTTGATATGAAGAGACCAAAGTTTAAATAAACGGGATTCGGTGTTATAACGAATCCGTAGTGACAATTTTTATTTTTTTTATTTTCAAAACCTTCAAGAACATCAAGAACAGTGGAAGTAAATGTGTTAATTTTGCAAATTATGTGTTGTAACTTGTTAAAAATCATGCTAGATGGGTTAAGTAATGATTATATATGTATTACAATGATTGGGTAAATCTAAATTCGTGTAAAAATAACTAATTGGAAGTTATGGCCATATTCATGTATAATTTTACGTGTGATTGATTTTTGGCCTAATTTGGCCTTTATGTTTATGTTCATGAAGCTATGAAGCGCAGAAACGCAAAAAATGAGCACAGGTACAGGTAACTTAGCCCGTGACGTTACTAAACTACATTACCAGCCCGTGATCATAAAAAATAAATAAATAAATAAATAAAAAATAAAAAATAAAAAATAATAAAAAAAAAAAAAATAAAAAAAAATAAATATTCGATGAAAATTATTATTAAAATATTTATAAAATAAATTAAATATTTTAATTGAGATATTTATGGAATAAAATAAATATTCGATGAAAATTATTATTAAAATATTTATAAAATAAATTAAATATTTTAATTGAGATATTATGGAATAAAATAAATATTTGATGAAAATTATTATTAAAATATTTATAAAATAAATTAAATATTTTAATTGAGATATTTATGGAATAAAATAAATATTCGATGAAAATTATTATTAAGATATTTATAAAATAAATTAAATATTTTAATTGAGATATTATGGAATAAAATAAATATTTGATGAAAATTATTATTAAAATATTTATAAAATAAATTAAATATTTTAATTGAGATATTTATGGAATAAAATAAATATTCGATGAAAATTATTATTAAAATATTTATAAAATAAAGTAAATATTTTAATTGAGATGTTTATGGAATAAAATAAATATTCGATGAAAATTATTATGAAATAATTTATTCGAGTGTAATAATAGTAAGAGAATGAAAATATTCTAATTTAATTAAGTAATTAAATTAGAAGGGTAATAATTTGTTAAATAAAGTAGAGTTTATATTAAATAATTAAGTGAAAATGTAACTAATGAATGTCGTGAATACATATGGTATGTGTGTAGGATTTGTGGTGAGCGGAAGTAGTAATCGTTTAGCCTACATACTTGCGAGGCAAGTTTCCTAACCCTACTTGTCATTATTGTTCAAGTTTATTATTTACCTCGAGTAAATTATCATTACTATTATTCAAGTTCAAATGTTATATTAAAGATTGATTATCTTTTCAAAGCATGATTCAATTATACAATAATTGTTCTATTGTATACTTCCTAAGATTATTATTCAATTTGAATATCATTATTATTGAACCTTATTAGACTAGCGAACCCTTATTGATTCGACTAGTCCATAGTTGATGAGCGTTCTAAATTTCAGAACCCTTGATGAATTATCCAAACCAAACTTCCTTTGGTGCGGGCTCAAATGTCAAATTGAGATGAACAACCCTACAAAGGGATTTACTTATGCGTTAGCGTTAAGATATTGTGCTGATGATATGGTACTGAAATTTGATCCCCTAAGTACGAGTAGAAAGGTCTATAGTCTTATGACTGTTAAAGGTTTCAAGTATAATCCTTGATAACCTAGGACATAGTTCAAGGTCTTATGACCCTCAGAAATCTTTTGATTCTTGTTATTCATTCTTGATTCAAAAGTTGAGCTTTTATTCAGATGTCTTTGATTCACTCGCATGTTATTATACTGTTATTTCATTGTTATACTTGTGGGCATTTGTGCTCACTCTTGCGTAATAATAACATTGCAGTTAAGAACGAAAGAACCGACAAACCTTCTACTAGTAAAGGCAAGGGCAAGGTTAACAAGTGATGAAGACTTGTTGTTTTATATGATGATGTATTTGTTTAAGACTTAAGTTAATGATGTTGTTTAAGACTTAATTGTTTATGATTCCGCACAGATGTTTAAGGTTAGAGTAACCTGGGATTGTATTTATTATGTAGTTGATGTAACCCCATAAGGGGAGATTTATTATTATTTCTATCTATTGCATGGTTTGCATTTATTATGGGTAGATAGATAGATGATATTTGTACAGTGAACACAAATTCCGTGGAATTGAAGTACCCAGATTTGGGGGTGTCATAAGTTGGTATCAAAGCTGTAGGTTATGAACCTTTGGGTGGGGGAACAACCTTAGGTAGTAGCCTTATAGAAAGAAGATAGTGATGGAAAACTCTTATCGAGTTATAAGAAATGAATTTATGTAATTCATTGAAGATAATAAAAGACCTTATGTGTTTATGTGTTAAAGTATGCGTTAGATGATACGACTTAGTAACTAAAACTTAAAATTTTGTTGTCGGGGATGTGAATGTTGGAGAAGCTAGTCAAGTGGGGAGGAAGAACCCGTGTACCTATAATGCGATAGAGGAGGAGCCAGAGACATTCATGTCGTTAGGGAGCACACATGCAGAGGGAGTCATCTCCATTGATCACCGTTGTTGAGTCGGGAGCATGAGCCGAGATTGATCCTGAGGAAGATCACGAGGAGGAATTTGTTGAGGAAGAGGAAGAGGAAGAAGAGGAGTTACCACGGTACACCGTTGATCTTTGAGATGTATGACACGTTATACGCACCAAGTAACATGGAGTTCTGAGACGAGGTCCGAGGATTTGACCGAAGCGGCGGTTATTCAAAGATATTACTCTAGAAAGCGAAGGAGAGGGAGATTTCGACTCTTCACTCTCGATTGGCAAATGTAGAATGGGATTTGGTCCATGAGAAGGGTCAAATGAAGATAAGGCCAAGAGAGAGAGAAAGCGAAGAAGGCCAGAAGGAAACATCTCGAAAAGGTGAACATAGCATAAGTAGGTGGGTAAGACAATCGCGTCGGTGATAAATGAGAGGAGGATGATAGTGCAAAGAAAGCGAAGATTGGGGAAACATACTCTACACTTAATCATGCAATGGATGAGGCCCAAGATCGAGTTTTGAGATACCCCATCCGATTCGAAGGACTTCCATCATTATATGTTGGATCGCAGGACGATGTCTCGTATTATGGATGAGGGCGTGGCAAGGCTATTGACAGACTTGATGATAAAGTGATAGAATTTGTTTAGTTATGTGAAAGACTTAATTAGTTTTTATATGTAATTCGGCGTGTTTATGAGCGAAAGAATATTTGAATGTTTTAAATCTGTGGATTCTTTATTCCGAGGATAGTTGATGTAAATAGCAGGTTATGATATCGTTTAATGTTAAAACTTTGATTTGAATGCAAATATATCAAGTTGTTTGAGATGATGTGTTAAGTGATATGTTAAATTGTTGAGTAATGCCTTAACTATTTAGAGAAATAAATAAAGTTCTAATAAAGCGTTTATTTAACGAGAAAAAATGCCGAGGAGAGAGGACAACAACGTCAACCTAGGCTCGGGAAGAGTCAACCAATAATAACAATTATGCCAACAATAATCCATGCAGCGGTTGGTGAACTTCTTGATTTGGAGCCATGAATAACCAACCTCAAGCTCCACCAAACGCAACGTTTAAGGACTTCAAGGCGGTGGGACCGCCAGAGTTCAAAGGTTCCATGAACCCAATCGAGGCTCAAACGTGGGTTATGGAAATGGAGAAGGTTTTCGACGTTGCTAGGGTTAGAGAAGACGAAGACCGCTTTTGCAACGTTTATCTTTGAAGTCCGAGGCTAGCTCTTGGTGGCAAGCAAACAAAGTGCGAGGAGGTGAAGGTGTAATTACGTGGGAGAGATTTAAAGAGATGTTTTTCGAAATGTATTTCCCAACTAGTTCACAGAACGCAGACGGAGGTTCAATTTCTAGAGTTGAAGCGAGGAAATATGAGCGTGCTCGACTATGCGGCTAAATTCAACGAAGTTGGCAAGAGTTTCGCCCAGTATCAAGTTCGCATGGATGAGAGAGGAAGGCGAGGCGGTTTGAGCAAGGACTAAAGCCTTGGGTGTACACAAAGGTATCAATGTTTAATTAAACACGTTTCTTTGGAGTCTTTGGAAAAGGCCATCCTGTTGAAGGAGGAAGCAATGCGGTGACCAAGTACAATCAAGATCAAAAGAAGAAGAAGAGTGAAGGTGAAGGAAATAACAAGGTCGATTGGAAGTGGCACGGAGGTGGAAATTTCAATCGGAAGAAAAAGTGGAGCAATGACTCATCATCGGGGAATCAAGCAAGGTAGTCGGAAGAAAAGAATCGAAGCATGCCCGACTTGCGGGAAAGCCCATCGGGAGTTTGTATGAAAAGAAAAAAGGTGCTACAATTGTGGACGGGAAGGCCACATAGCACCAAACTGTCCAAACCCAAAGAAGGGTGCTTGTTTTACTTGTGGTTCGAAGGACCATTTGGCAAGAGATTATCCCAAGAAGGGATCGGGAGGGTCAGGATCAGGAGGAAACCGGGAAATAATAACGTTGGAAATGCCTTAACCATCACGGACCAACCGCAACAAACCGACCGATCGCCTTGGGACTTTCAATATGGCGGTGCGAGGATGCAATCCAGTCTCGTGATGTGGTGTCAGGTATCATTCCGATCAATGAAATTAATGCTTATGTTTTATTTGATTGGTGCTACTTGTTCCTTTATATCCAAAGACTTTGCTAATAGTTTTAGATTTGCTTATGGATGAGTTGGAATATCCATGAATATAGAAATTGCGAATAGGAGATAATTCACTTATTAAGTGCGTGTTTAAGAAGCGTAGAGTGGATATTAAGGGTAATATCATGAGCGTAGATCTTATCCCTATTCGACTTGGGGAATTTGACGTTATTTTGGGAATGGACTGGTTATTCAATTACGGGGCTGTAATTGATTGCCAAAAGAAGCGTATTAACCTTATGACTCCATCAAAGGTTGTGTTTTATGGTAGCAAGTCGCCTAGACAAGCATTTTGTCTGACGATGATGCAGGCCAGGAAGTTGTTAAGACAAGGCTGTGTAGGATACTTAGCTTACATAGTCGATAGTCGAAAAGAGAATCCGAAGGTAGAAGAAATACCGATTGTGAGGGACTTCGTCGACGTATTTCCAGACGATTTACCAGGACTTCCACCAGATAGAGAGGTAGATTTCGTAATCGATTTGGCGCCCAAACCGCGCTCCAATATCGAAGGCACCATACCGAATGGCACCCGAGAGAGATGAAGGAATTAATGGTACAACTACAAGAATTGTTGGACAAGAAGTACATTCAATAGAAGCGTATCGCGTGGGGAGCGGCGGTGTTGTTTTGTGAAAAGAAGGATGGATCGATGCGACTACTGCATTGACTACGAAGAGAACTGAATAAGGTCACGATTAAAACAGATATCCATTACTGAGGATCGACGACTGTTTGATCAATTGAAGGGAGGCGAGATACTTTTCCAAGATAGACTTGAGAAGCGGTTATCATCAATTGAAGGTGAAGTAGGAAGATGTACCAAAGGCGCATTAGAACCACGATATGGTCACTCTGAATTTTTAGTAATGTCGTTTGGTCTTCTACGAATGCTCCCCGCAAAGCATATATGGGACTAATGAATGGTGTGTTCAAGCCGTTTTGGACAAGTTAAGTAGTGGTATTTATAGATGACATTTTGGTCTATTCGAAAACCAAAGAAGAACACGAAGAGCATTTGAGATTAACGTTGGAAGTATTGAGAAGGAAAAGTTGTATGCCAAGTTTTTGAAATGCGAATTTTGGATTGAGCGAGTGCAATTTCTTGGGCACGTGATCGATAAAATGGAATTTCGGTAGATCCATCCAAAGTCGAAGCCGTGATTAAGCGGGATCACCGAGGGGCCATTTAAGTCGAATGAAGTTTTCTTGGATTGGCGAGGATATTATAGAAGGTTCATACAAGACTTTTCCAAGATCGCAACTCAGTTAACGAATTTAACTCGAAAAAGTCGTGAAATTTGTTTGGGACGGATAAGTGTGAGGAAAGTTTTCAAGAATTGAAGAAGAGGTTGAGTACGGCCCCCTGTGTTATCTCTTAGGATGATACAGAAATTTTGTTGTTTATAGTGATGCATCGCATAAAGGACTTGGGCGTGTCTTTGATGTAAAGCAGCAAAGTCATTAGCGTATGCATCACAACAATTGAAGGATTACGAAGGGATATCCAACCCATGGCTTGGAGTTAGTTGCGATTGTTTTTGCTTTGAAAATTTGGAGGCACTATCTCTACGGGAGAAGTGTGAAATATATACGGACCATAAGAGTTGAAATATATTTTCAATGCAGAAGGACTTGAATATGCGTCAAAGAAGGTGGTTGGAGTTAATTAAGGACTACGATTGTGAGATTTTATACCATTAGGGTAAAGGCGAATGTCGATTCCGATGCCTTAAGTAGAAAGGGTCGGGAGAAGTTGATGATGTTGTTTGCTCGGACGAGCTAATTGCGAAATGGAGAAGCCGGAATTGGAAGTGAAGTATCCTATGGAGATTGATGAGAAAATATTTCAGATGCAATCTGGTATAACCCTACTGGATAAAAGTTAAGGAGGCTCATCTTCAGGACGAAGAATGTAAAAATGTGACAAAGAAGATATCTGAAGGAACCGAACCAAGATTTAAGATGGATAAGGAAGGAATACTGAGATTTGATAATAGAATTTGGGTACCGCCAGTTCAAGAGATTAAGGAAGATATTTTAAGCGAGGCTCATAGTTCATAATATTCGATTCACCCTAGTAGTACCAAGATGTACCAAGATCTTAGACTATTTCTGGTGGCCGAATTTGAAGCGTGATGTTGCAGAATGTGTTGCCAAGTGTCTGACCTGTCAGAAAGTGAAAGCGGAACATCAGAGACCGAGTGGATTGTTACAACCGTTAGAGATCCCAGAGTGGAAATGGGAACATATTACACGGACTTCGTGGTTGGCCTTCCGACGACTCAGAAAGGCTACTGACTTAATAGGGGGTTATCGTTATTGGAATCGAAATCTACACACTTCCTTCCGATCAAAATAAGATTCAACTTAGATCGGTTAAGCGAGGCTATACGTAAAAAGAGATTGTTTCGAGGCATGGAGTTCGGTATCAATTATTTGAGATAGGGATCCGCTGGCTTCACATCAAATTTCTGGAAGCGTCTTGAGGAATGCATGGGTACGCAATTGCGAATGAGTCTGACTTACCACCCTCAAACAGATTTGGACAGTGAGAGAACGATTCGGACATTAGAAGATATGCTAAGAGCACTGTGTGATGGACTTTAAAGGAAATTGGGATGATCACCTACCATTAGTAGAGTTTGGCCACAACAATAGTTACCACGCTAGTATAGGCATGCCGCCTACGAAGCGTTATACTGGTGAAAGTGCGAACTCCGCTTTCTTTGGGATGAAGTTGGTGAAAGACAATTGCTAGGGCGTAATTGGTACAACAGACGGCGAAATAGTCAAAGTGATCCGAGCACGGTTGGTAGCGGCTCAAGATCGACAGAGAAAAAATCTACCGATCCACATCGTAAAAATATCGAGTTTGAATCGGTAGTTATGTTTTCTTGAAGGTCTCTCCACGGAAGGGAAGATCAGTTCTAAAGAAAAGGAAATTGAGCCCAAGATTCATTGGACCCTTTGAAGTAATCGAGAAGAATCGAGAAGTTACGTCACGAGGTAGCCTTACCTCCAAAGACTCGAGAATGTCCACAACGCCTTTCATGTTTTACGTATTACGACCTTACAAGGCCGATTACAAGCATGTAATTGAATATGAACCCCTACATTTTGAGAAAGACTTATCTTACGAAGAAATTCTGTCCAAATTGTCAATGAAAAGAACAAGTTCTCGTAAATAAAGTTATACCTTACATTAAGGTAATTTGGAGGAACCACAACGGCCAACCGACGGTTACGTGGGAACTCGAAGAAAATATGATGAAGAATTACCCTCATTTATTTACTTAATTATGTGTAAACAGATTATGGGGATGAGAATCTTTGTAAGGGGGGGAGAATGTAATTGAATTCGAATTTATTGAGTCGTGATTTCGGGGATGTAATCCTTTTTGGGGGAAAGATGTATTTGAACGAGAATTTTGTAATTAATTTTAATATTTATTGAATTAAATAAATATTTTTCGATGATTTAATTATTAGATTAAATAATTAATTGACATTAATTATGGTAGATTAATTTAATTATATGTGTTACATTTATTAAATTAATGTAGAGAGTTTTTATTATCAAAGTATGTGATTATGTGAGCTTATTGTATTAATATAAATATTTAATAAGCATATTGGTATTTTAATTAATTTAATTATTAATTAGAGAATTAATAATTTGACATTATTTATTAATGAGAAAATTATTTATGTGACTATGTGAATTTATGAGAAATTATTATATTTTATTTAAAATATATTAAATAAAATATTGGATTTATTTTATAAGGAGTGTGACATTTTCAAACTATATGATAAAGCTTTATTAAATTAAATGACTTTGAATCAATTAGGGGTTGTCAAACAAGGCCCTAGTAGTGGTTGGATGCACGATTACCCATGTTTGGGTTAATCGACCATTCTGACATCGATTCTCTTCTCCTCTCTGTTATATTACGTCTTTATTATTATTATTATTCTAAGTCCGGAAAAGGAGAGGAGAGAGAGTTTGAGAACTTTGAGAGAGATTGCGAATCTTGTGATTAAAGGTGAAGAAGTGTGAGAAATTGGGAATTGTTGTCACCATGTGTAATCTAAGCAGAGTATTCAAGGGTAATCCCTTCTTCCCAAATTTTAAAGTTACGTCATTTAGTTTTTATAAAAATGGCTTTCATATATTTTGTAAAATCTCTGTAATTGAAAAAGGGTTTGATTATGAGTTTATATATGGGTTAAGATATATCAAATCGTATTTGATTATATATATATTATGTGAATTATCATGTCATCAGTTTCATAATACTATGAATTGCTATTTCAAAATTTATAGAGTTTGGGTTTTGGCCATATGGCCTTATACGTGATATTTCATGTATTGAACGTATATTATCCCTAAATTTTACATTCGTATGTTGTTATGCATGTTGATACGAAGAGACCAAAGTTTAAATAAAAGCGGATTTGATTGTTAACTTGAATCCAGTAGTGACAATTTTTATTTTGCAAATTATGTGTTGTAACTTGTTAAAAATCATGCTAGATGGGTTAAGTAATGATTATATATGTATTACAATGATTGGGTAAGTCTAAATTGTGTAAAAATAACTAATTGGAAGTTATGGCCATATTATGTATATAATTTTACGTCGATTGATTTTTGGCCTAATTTGCCCTTGTTATGTTCATGACTCGCAGAAGCTATGAATCGAGAAAATGAGCACAGGTAACCAGCCCTTGTGGTACGTTACTAAACTATATACCACCCGTGATCAAAAAATAAAAAATAAATAAGAAAACAAAAATATTCGATGAAAATTATTATTAAAATATTTATAAAATAAAGTAAATATTTTAATTGAGATGTTTATGGAATAAAATAAATATTCGATGGAAACTATTATGAAATAATTTATTCGAGTGTAATAATAGTAAGAGAATGAAAATATTCTAATTTAATTAAGTAATTAAATTAGAAGGGTAATGATTTGTTAAATAAAGTAGAGTTTATATTAAATAATTAAGTGAAAATGTAACTAATGAATGTCGTGAATACATATGGTATGTGTGTAGGATTTGTGGTGAGCGGAAGTAGTAATCGTTTAGCCTACGCATGCGAGGCAAGTTTCTAACCCTACTTGTCATTATTGTTCAAGTTTATTATTTACCTCGAGTAAATTATCATTACTATTATTCAAGTTCAAATGTTATATTAAAGATTGATTATCTTTTCAAAGCATGATTCAGGTTATACAATAATTGTTCTATTGTATACTTCACGAGATTATTATTCAATTTGAATATCATTATTATTGAACCTTATTAGACTAGCGAAACCTTATTGATTAGACTAGTCCATAGTTGATGAAGCGTTCTAAATTTGAACCCTTGATGAATTATCCAAACCAAACTTCCTTTAGTGCGGACTCGAATATCAAATTGAGATGAACAACCACGCAAAGGATTTACTTATCGTTAAGCGTTAAGATATTGTACATGATATGGTACTAAGGGGTGATCCCCTAAAGCACGAGTAGAAAGGTCTATAGTCTTATGACCATTAAAGGTTTCAAGTATAATCCTTGATAACATGGGACATAGTTCAAGGTCTTATGACCCTCGTAAATCTTTTGATTCTTGTTATTCATTCTTGATTCAAAAGTTGAGCTTTTATTCAGATGTCTTTGATTCACTCGCATGTTATTATCTTCGTTATTTCATTGTTATACTTGTGGGCATTTGTGCTCACTCTTTCATAATAATAATATTGCGATAAAGAGCGAAAGAAGCAGAAATTTAACCTTCTACTAGTAAAGGCGAAGGCAAGGTTAACAAGTGATGAAGACTTGTTGTTTTATATGATGATGTATTTGTTTAAGACTTAAGTTAATGATGTTGTTTAAGACTTAATTGTTTATGATTCATACGGATGTTTAAGGTTAGAGTAACTTTGGGATTGTATTTATTATGTAGTTGATGTAACCCCATAAGGGGAGATTTATTATTATTTCTATCTATTGCATGGTTTGCATTTATTATGGGTAGATAGATAGATGATATTTGTACAGTGAACACCAAATCCCGTGGAATTGAAGTACCCGGATTTGGGGGTGTCACACTATTCCCCGACAAAGGTGTTAGAAATTTGTTTGCCTAAATCTATACTAGCAAAATGAGCAAGTATACACAGTCCATAAGTAATATAATGATGAGTAGAGTATCATTCCCACGGAGAAAAAGATTGCAACTTATACTAACAATTACTAATTTTATATTAACTCGATTTTATTAAACAAATGATTAAAGTTGTGAATTTTTGAAAATTATCGATTAACTAAACTAAAACTAATTAAAACAAGGTTGAAAACAAATATTAAAGGCTTAAGAATACAATTTCACTTATTTCTTCATTTAGGTCAATACACTTCCTGTTGAATTACATTAACAATTCTTAACTGCTAATCGAGAATTCATCAGTATTTATGACTATCTCTCAATGTACCATAAACATATCAACTTAAATCCACATATGATAGAATTAAGGTGAACACCCTAAATAACTAATTCACTATATCTCTATGTGAATTACAATTAAAAAGGATTTGAAGCAAAAGTTCCCTATCAGAAAACATGTGGTGCATAGATATATCTCTATCCTAAACACAAATCATGAATTCCATCGCCCTGTAGAAAACACAATCACATGCAATTGTGGTCAGATCTAAACCTATAATCCATCTCTCGAATTTATACAAATTATCATGGTAATTTTTGATCAGACAATTAATCAATTAAAAATAAACCATAATAGACAATCCCATAATAATCAATAATAATTAATAAGGAAGTATATCTGTCTAAACTACACATTAAGGTCCATTGCAATCATAAGATGAAATTTAGTTCCTCATGACAAAAATGAATAATGAATCCATAGAAGAATTAAACATCTGAAGTTACAAGTAAAAGAAGAGAAGAAGAATAAAACTCTGCAGTATACCCTTCTTCCGAATCCTCACTTGAGCTTCGCGTGATCCTTCTTCTACGTTCTTCAGAATTTCCTTGTATGATGTTATATTCCCTGTGAATTGTCTTGTGTATTATATCCCCCTTCTCTACCTCTGTAATTGTGTTTTTAATGTTCTCTGAAGTCCTTCCCAAAACAGCCACCAGAATCCTTGTTAAACTCAACTTCTTTAAATAAGTCAACTACCTTTTTCTGACTGAATTCACCCAGACGGATTTAATTCTTAGGAACTCGCCCCGACGAATCTAACTTGCCAATTTTCCTCGGAACATTCAAATGAACTACGAATTTGCCCCGACAGATTCACTAGTCTAGGAATTTCCAAAAATGCTACTTTGTCAAGATTTTCCTATTTCAACCAATTAAAGCCAATCCTTACAACATAAACACAAAAAACATAACATAACACTAAAAATACTCAAAGATAGCAAAGAATTAAGCCTAAAAGATAACCAATTTGTATGTATAAAACCCAATCATCAGTTGTCGAGGAATAATTCTTGTAATTTTAATTCCAATATTAGTTAAAATTAATCTAATTTTAATTTAAACACAAAAATTTTGTTTTGTTAGGTACCTTTGATTTAGAATAAATGGCTTCGGAGGAACAGAAAGTTATATAGGAGTATGCTATACCAGTAGTGGAGGATCTTCAATCAAGCATTAGAAGACCAACAATTCAGGCTAGTAGTTTTGAAATTCAGCCTAGAATGATACAGATAATCAAGACTTCAGTGTAGTTTGGAGGTTCACCTAGTGGTGATCCAAACGAGCACTTAATTAATTTCTTAGAGATCTATGATACATGCAAGTATGAAGGACTTACTATAGATGCACTCAAATTAAGGCTTTTCCCTTTCACACTTCGTGATAAGGCGAAGAGTTGGCTACATAGAATGGAATTGAAATTTCTACCGGACTTAGGATTTCTTTAGACTGAGATTTTTTTTCCAAATTGGTTTATATTTCTTTATGGAAATTAGAGTTATGATTATAATTCCATTTTGGATTTGAATTTCTTGTTCTCATTGGATTAAGGAAAGGTCTAGCACTATAAATATATATAATAGTCGGGATTTTATTCATTCTATCATCTCTCATCTACAACATTGGAGTGCAGACTTAGAGGCACGTCATGCTAGTTTTCTTTATTTAGTTCTAAAGGGAGGTGGAAACTTGTTTCCAAGTAATTGATTAATTAAGTTTTATTATTTATTCATTCTTGCATTAGATTTCTTCTGATAATCTGTTTTCATTGTTTGCATGCTAATTGATCTAATTGATTTGATATGGCCAATTGAGTTGATTTAATCATTATCATCTGCTATATTAGAATTGGTATTACGTGTAATTGATATCTTTTATCATCATAAGTAGGATATTAGTGATGCAAATTGTGGACAAGCTTTTGTGTATTGCTAAGATTATCAGAAAATAAGTTAAACAAATCGAGCTTATGTGTTTCTTGCTTGGATTAACCTAATTCTCTATTTCTTAATGCTTCTGTCATATTAAATCTAGAGAGCTTGTTCTAGGTTGTATGACAGTTAGAATCTGGTGGAGAGCTTGTTTCATACAATGATTATCTAAGGAGAATTTTAGATAGTAGAGCTTATTGTTATCTAGGGCTAATAGTTTCATTGAAGGGAAAATAATAAAAAATTGGTTAATTGATTATTGTAACTTGGTGAAACTGAACTGTAGAACTGAAGTTGTTACATATTTTGTTAAACCCGTTAATTTAATTTTGTTTTCTTAGTTTAAAACAATTTCAAAAACCCCCCATCTTTATATTCTTTTAAAATAGTAGAATAAATTCAAGACAAACTTACTCTCTGTGTGATCGATCCTAGCTTACTACTGTGCTAATTATTGAATTTGTGAAGTAAAAGTGAGGTTAATTTAGGAGTGTCAACGACAGATCCAAAATTTTGGCGCAGCTACCGAGGAGTTATTGTGTGTTCTGTTTTATTCTATTATTTGTTTTGTTTTTGTTTTATGACTTGATCTTTTTAGGCTTCTACATTAGATTTTGACCCAGAGATTAAGAAAACTACAAGAAGGCTAACGAGACAAAGTCCTAAAGCTCAACATTCTACTGCAGATTTAGACGAGGTTTTTTTACCATCACCAGGCCTCAACATAGCTTTAGAATTACTATCTGACATATCATCCACCGAATCAGACGAGGAAGAAGAGATGGCAATTCCAAATAACAATAGAACTCTCAGGGAGTTGGCAACTCGCAATTTAAATCAGCAACCTCTGTGCATTGAATATCCTAATTTAGATGCTGCATTTGAACTTAAATCGGGACTGATCCATTTATTGCCTACTTTTCGTGTCTTACAAGCGAGGACTCGTACAAACATCTGAAGGAATTCCATGTGGTGTGTTCTACTATGAAACCACATAGGATAACGAAAGAATAGATCAAGCTTAGGGCCTTTCCCTTCTCACTTGCAGATCTAGCAAAAGATTGGTTGTATTACTTACCCTTAGGTTCAATACAATCTTGGAAAGACATGAAACAACTATTTTTGGAGAAGTACTTTATAGCTTCAAGAGTAGCCAATATAAGGAAGGATATCCGTGGGATTAGATAATTTAGTGGAGAGACTCTATATGAGTATTGGGAAAGATTCAAAAAGCTCTAATTTAACACTCCACCGCATCAAATAAATGAACAACATATGATCCAGTATTTCTACAAAGGGTTGGTACCAATGGATAAAAACATGATTGATGCAGCTAGTGGAGGAACATTGGTTGATAAGACCCAGAGGCTTCAAAGAACCTAATTGCAAACATGGCTGTAAACTCATAACAATTTGGTACTAGAGTGAATCATACACCAATAAGGGTAAGCGAGGTGAGCACTGCTATGGTTAAGCAACTAGTTGTAGGTAATGTGACAACCCAGGAAAAATCGGATTGTCCAGAATTTAAGTTTAAAGAATTAGTTATTAATAAAATGAATTTTATTAATAAGATTATATGCTATGTGTATATTAATCGTTCTAGAACCTAGGATGATTATAAAACGAGACGATTTTGGCTACGAGCTTGTGACGCCCCTAAATCTTGGTGTCTTCCAACCCGACAGATGGTGTTACACGGTACTACCATTCATATATTCATTCAATTGAATAGTCTCAAAAGGACTACTATAGCTTCTATATATCCAAAAATAATATTACATTTCCCAGGTTATTTGTAACCCATTCGTTTGTTCTTGTCATAATATTCAATATATTACAGACATTCAACTATTCTATTACATAAGTAATCTAAGGGTTCGTCTTCGCCTTTCCCTTGTCTTTGCCTGAGCCTTCGGTCCGCTCGATTTTGGCTGTGTTCATATGGTTCAAGCAAGAGTGAGCATGACTAGCTCAACAAGTACTACAATTCTAATAAACAACATGCTTGAAACATAGAATTCATATATCTTGATGGAATCGAACAATAGTTACGTAATACTATCGATAATTCAAAATAGCACTTCTTTTTCATTCAAAACGCGTTTTCCAACAACAATATTCGGTAGAATATCAACTAAGGCTCAAGACTATGAGCATTTCATAATTTCTTTTGAAAAGGACAACCGACACTAAGTCCAGTAGGTCCAGATATATCTTATGAAACATACGGGTGATCAGCCCATAGTACTCTATGTTGATCAACACTACATTCATTAAACGTGTATACGTTTAAGTTGTGGTAACCTCACTTGCCTGTCGTTAAACGACAAAAACATTTTAGAATACTTGGTCTTCGATTGAAAACCATACCAATATAACTCGGTAAACATTAATCATGCTTGACAGAATCATAATATAAGTCTAGCCGAAAGAGTTGGCTTTAGACTTCATCATTCAAGACATCATGTGAAAGAATACATTAATTACAAAGCTTGTCCAGACTGAACTGGAACAAGGGTTAGAATACTTGCCTTTAGCGTCTGCTACTATTTATAACACACGAACACTTTAAGTCTCTACGTTTCTACAATACATGATAATACAACGTACCACATTAGGTCATATATAATCAAGTATGTATAATATTATATCTTACCCTTCATCTCAATGTAAATCCTGACTTAGATCTACTATTATGGGTTTCCGGCTTTCATTACGTCATTCACATTCCATTCATCTTCAATTGATTATTAACTCTTAATCATCATACTTAAGTGTCTTACAATGCCTTAACAATGTTATGATTATACCTTAGTACATTACTATAAAGTTCCCTTTCATTCTATATTTGTAATAATTCTTCATTGTCCATTGCCTAGGGTTGGTATGCGGCCATAGCACATTATTCGCTTCATCTCGTATTGCTGGTACATGAGTTAAGCGATACACAGTATCCGGATCTCGAAATATTGCTGGCCACACTTTGTTCTTTATCTCATAAAGAGCAAGACTTGAGTTAAAGTGTGCTTTCGAGATCGACATTACGGCGTTCATGGCGCCACTCATTTGGCCTTGGGTTGGCGCTGCAACGCCAACTCTGTGCCTCAGATAGTTTGCAATTTTTGAAAATTTTACGAAACTCCCAGACTCATAACTTCTTCGTTATAAGTCCGAATTGGCTCATTCAAAAGCCTACGGTTCACAATTTACATACTCTATGCGTTCATGCAAGAATTTTATCTATTTGACTTTGTTTGCTAAAATTTCACCTATTAGTTCATTTTTAACGAAAATGATAAACGTTAAATGAACGTTCAACGCTTTCGTTCTTCGTTCTAAGTCGTAATTCGGTCATTTTCGAGTCCACAACTCTATAATGCCAATATGACTGTCTCCATCGAAAACCAACGTTTCCGACTTCAAACACAAAATACGACTTCCATTCCGAGAATTTCGCAGAATTGACGATAATCAATCAATCGTGTGAATTAAAAAGAAAACTACATTCATTATGATTCTAAATGGATTTTAACCAACATATGATCATTACAAGTTACTTATTACACCAACTTATAATCAAAGTAGGTTTTGACTTATTCTCATAAGTCCATTCCTACTTAACTTATGAACTACAAATTCTCATGCTTATGACTTACTATGAACATAAATTAGAGTTCAAGTTGCTTGTTCAACTTATTCGGCTTAAGTTCATTCCTTAATAACATATTATATGTTATTATCAAACAATCCCACTTCTCTATCAATCCTATCATAGAAGAGATAAAGATATAATAGATATGAGTCTTACCCTAGAAGCACTTGTGCTTTTCTTCCTTGAAGATTTATCAAAGGATGATTGACTTATTCTTGACTTATGTGCTTATTCTCTCTAACCAATAAGTTACTTAATCTTGAGAGGAGTTGGATGAAATGAAACAACCAACAAATGAAAATTAAGCCTTCTATTTATAGGCAACTCAAAGTGAGGGCATAAGAGTCATTAGGACCTTCCACCTCCTTTAATCACCTCCTTAATACACCTCCTTACTCTTCATTACTTTGCAACTAAGTCTACTTGCTAGACACTTCTATTACTTGGCCATCACAACACTTGCTCATCACTTAAAGTTCTTGCCCATCAAATTTAACCATTTTACACTTGGATTGCCCCATGGATCAAGGCTTCTCATTGGGCTTGTTAATTAAATCTAGCTAATCTCTTATTGGGCTTGTACCACCATAGTTTGGACTCATGACTTATCAAACACTTGGGCTTGATTGTCACATTCTATTGGACTTCTCCCATTAGGCTAATAATCCTACAAGTCCAATATCTTAAATTAAACAACTTAACATGTATACCCCATGTACAATCCTCATATGATAGCTCGTATATTAATTCGTAATATACGTTATCTCATTCTTCATACATAATAGTACAATACGTCGTATTATACTTACATTCATTACCTTCATATAATGAATACACATTATACGATCACAACTTTCTTCCTTTAACACTTAATAAACCTAACGTTCCCAAATTAAGTCCGCATGCGAAATATTACATTTTCCATACTTAGGTTATTATTACATAATACATCTCACCTTGATATTATAGCGTTACATATTTCTTGGAAGTTCAAAAATAATTCCCGAGTAGAAATCGATGAATAGTGTTTTTCGAAAAATTTCTCGGAAAACTTTTATTTTCATCTTAGAAATTCAAACACTTTAATTCTCTCACGTAGTTAAAATACTAAGATATTCCGATGTTTCTAGGTTATAGAACGACATTCATCTTACGAATACATAATAATAATAAATAATATTATTTTAGTCATTATTAAAAGTATTTACAAAGTTTTGATTTTCTGGGGCGTTACATTCTCTCCCCCTTATAAGGATTCTGTCCCCAGAATCTCGCTATATAAAAAAAATTACACAAATAATTGAGGGTAATTCTTTTTTATCATTTCTTCTAACTCCCACGTTGCTTCTTCTGCATCGTGGTTCTTCCGTATCACCTTCATCGAAGGTATGACTTTATTTCGCAGAATTTGTTCTTTTCTATCGACAATTTGAATCAGCGTTTCTTCGTACGTTAAGTCCTTCTCGATATGAATAGGCTCATATTCTATCACGTGCTTATAATCCGGCTTATAAGGACGCAATACTGATACGTGAAATACATTATATATTCGTTCTAGGTCTGGAGGTAAGGCTATCATATAAGCTACCTCACCCACCCATTTTAATACCTCAAAAGGTCCCATGAACCTCGGACTTAACTTTCCTTCTTCCCAAAGCGTATCTTTCCTTTCCGTGGAGATACTTTTAGGAATACGTCATTTGAACCTACTTCAAACTCCCCGATTCTCTCTATGCGGATCCGTAAACTTCTTCCATGCATCTTGAGTTTGCTAGAAGACGCATTTGTATCTTCTTGAAAATGTTATTTATGCATTGTACCAACTCTGGTCCCAACATTCGACGTTCCCCTACCTCATCCCAATACAGTGGCGTTCTGCATTTCCTCCCATACAAAGCTTCGTAAGGCGACATACCTATGCTTGCATGATAACTATTGTTATACGCAAACTCCACTAATGGTAGATGATCATCCCAACTACCCTTGAAATCCATGACGCAAGATCTCAACATATCTTCTAACGTCTGAATTTTCCTCTCGCTCTATCCATCTGTTTGTGGATGATACGCCGTACTCAAATTCAACTGCGTTCCCAGCTGCTCTTGTAGACTCCTCCAAAAGTTCAACATGAATCATGGATCACGATCTGACACAATCGATACTGACACCCCATGTCTAGAGATTATTTCCTTAATATAGAGTCTAGCTAACTGATCTAAGTTATACTTAACCCTAATTGGTAAAAGTGAGCCGACTTCGCCAATCGGTCTACTATTACCCAGATCGCATCATACCCCTTCTGAGTAGTCGGAAGTCCTACCACAAAATCCATCGTGATATTCTCCCACTTCCACTCCGGGATTTCTAATGACTATAGCAAGCCACTTGGTCGTTGATGTTCGACCTTAACTCTCTGACAAGTCAAGCACCTACTCACGTACTCTGCTATTTCTCTCTTCATGTTCGGCCACCAGAAACTCTGTCGAAGATCTTGATACATCTTAGTGCTACCGGGATGAATCGAAAACCTCGAACTATGAGCCTCTTGCAATACCTGCTCCTTTAATTCTGTCTCATTCGGAACCCAAATTCTTCCTTCAAATCTCACTAATCCCTCATTATCAAGACTATACTTAGTATCTTTTTCATTGGCTAGCCGTTCCTTCATCCGGTCACACTCATCAGTTTTGAGTTGTACATCTTTAACTCTCTCTACAATGGTCGATTGCATTTCCATTGCAAACAGAATTTGTCCTACTTCACTTGGCAGCTTTACTTCCAACTCCATCCTAGCCATCTCTGTTATTAACTTAGTTTGAGCCGTTAAGAAAGATAACTTTTCCCGACCCTTCCTACTTAAGGCGTCGGCAAATACATTGGCTTTTCCCGAGTGATACAGGATTTCACAGTCATAATCCTTTATCAACTCCAGCCATCTCCTTTGCCTCATATTCAACTCCTTATGTGCGAAGATATATTTTAGGCTCTTGTGGTCCGTGTATATCTCACATTTTCTCCATAAAGGTAATGTCTCCATATCTTTAGAGCAAAAACTACTGCGGCCAGTTCCAGATCATGAGTAGGGTAAACTTTCTCATAATCCTTCAACTGCCTAGATGCATACGCAATGACCTTGCCATGCTGCATGAGCATGCAACCAAGTCCTATATGCGAAGCATCGCTATAAACTCCAAAATTTCCTGTATCATCGGCTAATGACAAAACAGGCGCTTCACTCAACCTCTTCTTCAGTTCTTGAAAACTGTCCTCACACTTTTCAGTCTAAGCGTATTTCACCGTCTTCTTTGTCAAGTTAGTCAATGGAGTAGCTATCTTCAAAAAATCCTGGATGAATCTCCGATAGTAACCCGCTAACCCTAGGAAACTCCGCACTTCAGTCGACATTTTCGGTTGTTCCCATCACGGCTTCCACCTTCGCTGGATCTACTGAAATTCCCTCGTGGTCAATGACATGACCTAAAAACTGTATCTTCTCCAACCAAAATTCACACTTAGTGAATTTCGCACACAACTTCTCCTTTCTTAGTGTTTCCAACACTAATCTAAGGTGTTCAGCATGATCTTCTGGCATCTTAGAATAGACTAAAATATCATCTATAAACACCACGACGAACTTGTCCAAATATTGTTCGAACACTCTGTTCATCATATCCATAAATGCAGCTGGTGCATTTGTCAACCCAAACGACATCACCAGAAACTCGTAATGACCATAACGAGTCCTGAATGCTGTCTTTGGTACATCCTCCTTCCTAACCTTCAACTGGTGATACCCCGTTCCTAAATCTATTTTAGAAAAATACTTAGCCCCTTTCAACTGATCAAAGAGATCATCGATCTTGGGCAATGGGTATTTATTATTTATCGTTAACTTGTTCAACTCTCGATAGTCGATACACAGTCTTAACGATCCATCCTTCTTCTTGACAAACAAGATCTGGGGTGCTCCCCACGGCGTAAACACTCTCATTTGAATGTACTTAGGTCCAACAGTTCTTGCAATCGCACCATCAACTCCTTCATCTCCCTTTGGCGCGCCATATGATACGGTGTCCTGGAAACTGGTGCCACTCCTGGCACAATGTCTATCACAAACTCTGTGTCCCTATCCGGCGGAAGACCCGACAATTCACTCAGAAATACATCGATGAATTCTCTCACTACAGGTATTTGTTCCATGGTTGCTACCACTCTCTGGGTATCAACAACATAACACAGATAACCTACGCATCCTTTTCTCAATAATTTCCTAGTTTGTGTTATGGTTAGACAACACGAACGTCCCGGTGATCTATTACCGTAAAATACTACCTGAGGTTGTTCTAACGTCTTAATGTTCACACATTTCTTTTGACAATCTATAATTGCCCCATGGTTTACTAACCAATCCATTCCGAGAATTACGTCGAATTCTCCTAACTTTATCGGTAACAAATCTACCGATAATTTACAACCCCGTATATCTACACAACAACTCTTATGAACATCTTCAACATGAATTATTTCTTCATTTGCTACCTTAATATTTAAAGGTATAGGCAACTTTTCGGGAAGTAATCCTAATCGTCTAGCAAAATCGCATGCTATAAACGAACAAGTAGCTTTTAGAATCAAGCAAAGACGACGCATTTATATCGTTGATCGAAATAATACCTGCGATGACATCCCCTGATGCGACTGCATCTTGGACTGTCATGTTAAAGGTATGACCCATCGGCCTACCCGGCTGTGCTGGCCCACTAATAGCTAACTTATCACTATTAGTGCCCTGGTTCCCGTTCGTCCCCTTCTTCGGGTAGCTCTTTGCCATGTGGTCAGTTGACCCACACACAAAGCATCCATGGTTCTTCTTCGGACTCTGACAATTAGGCGCAATGTGCCCTTCCTATCCACAATTATAACAGACGGCCTTCCCCTTGAGACAGACTCCTAAGTGAGTCTTCCCACAGGTCTTGCAAGCCTCCATTCTTCTCTTCGGGTCTCCTTGCTTCACTCCGGTATTCCCAGAGCTAAATACCTTCCTCTTCTGACCCTCGCCACTACCACTGGCTCCCTCGATCTTTACTCTCCCGTCTACATTACCCTTGCTCTTCTTGTCCTTGTGGTATTGACTTAGAGCCTCACTACCACCCTTGGCAATTATCGTCTTCTCTAAAACGGTTCCAAAAGAAGTACTTTGGAACACCGATGCTCTGATTATAGAGCCGGGGTTTCAAGCCCCTTTCGAACCTTCGCGCCTTTCCTAACCTCGGTATCCACTTGGTGTGGGCGAACCTTGCCGATTCATTAAACTTGGCGTGTTATTGGGAAAATCATGTCCCCTTATTTCAACTTCAGAAACCGTATCTCCATCCTCCCTTCCATGCTCGTGGGAAAGTAGTTCTCGAAGAATATCTCCTTGAACCTCTCCCATGCCAGATTCGTTATCCCGGCCCTAGCCTGACTGGCTTCCCACCAAAAGTTGGCCTCTCCCTTCATCATATAGGTCGCAAAGGCAACCTTTTGGGCCTCGTCGACATTTGCTATCACAAACGCCTTCTCTATCTCCTTAACCCACGTTTGGGCTTCAATAGGGTCCGTAGTTCCTTTGAACTCCGGCGGACCCACGCTCTTGAAATCCTTAAAGGTAGAAGCTCGTGCTACTCCTGGATTTACGGGAATATTAGCCCCTGTTCTATTAAAAGCAGATGTTATTATGTTAACAAACTCTTGCATTGGATTAACTGGACCTCCCTCCGATTGATTCACGTTCGCACCTTGATTACGTTGCACTCTTCTCGGCAGCATTTTGCTGATACAATAAACATATTGCGTTATTATTCCTTTCTTTATTTGTTATCATTAGTATTAAACAATAACTCCAACATCCATAACTCATTGCTTTCCATAAAAAGAACTTATATTCATTCTTCGTAGTATAATACTACATCGGTTACATACTCAGCCTAAGCTGATTACATTACTTTTTCGCTTTCCAAAAATTATGATTTACAAAAGACTACCCTTTACTATACAAAAAGGGCTTTACGTCACTACTACTTACACAAAATATTTACATACTACTCTAACTACCACTAGTCTACATCTGCCTCAAGGCATTCTCGAAATCTGCCTTGGCAAGACTCTAAGCGATGATATCACGGCTAATAGTATCGCGTGTTTGCCCCCCCTCTCACGGGATATCCAGCTACTTGTTCTTTGAAAATGTATGAGAACTCCTATAGATATAAGACATCCTCCCTATCTTCTGCACCTTGGTCTTTAGCTCCTCCTTGAGCTAAAAGACGTCGTGCTTTAAATCGTGGACTTTGTCCTTAGCCAAAATCCGTTCATCATGCTCCTACTCCCACATGGACTCGACATCAGTCTTATCCTCTATAGCCATTTGGAGCTCTGCTTTCAGCTTCTTGACTTCCTGACAGTAATGGATATTTCTATCCAACACTGACATGAAAACAGACATCATCGACCCCCCAAGAGCTATCTCTGCTACTATAGCCACTGGATTAAAGGACACTGTCTCTACTACCTCCTCTATCATCCCGTCGAATACTGACATGTAGTCGGCATTATCGAAATCTCCAAACTCAATAACAACAACTTCAGGCTTTCTGCTTTGCTATATGGGTTCTAGTATAACCTCTACTTGGTTCACCGATTCTTCACTAATGGCTTGACCATCTACAAACAATCCATTTTACTCGACATCTACACAAAGCAGTTAAGTTGATTAGTACACGTCGGTAGAATAATAAAACACATAACATAATCATAATGCATTTTTTATAAGGTTACTTTCTTCTTTTACTTCTTTGGCCTCTCTTAAGGTTATGACTTAAGGTTTTAATCCCCCTTAAGTTTTATAACCTAATGCTTTGATACCAACTTGTGGCGCCCCAAATCAAGGGTGTCTTCCAACCCGACAGATGGTGCTACACGGTACTACCATTCATATATTCATTCAATTGAATAGTCTTAAAAGGACTACTATAGCTTCTATATATCCCGAATAATATTACATATCCCAAGTTCTTTGTAACCCATTCGTTTGTTCTTGTCATAATATTCAATATATTACAGACATTCAACTATTCTATTACATAAGTAATCTAAGGGTTCGTCTTCGCCTTGCCCTTGTCTTTGCCTGAGCCTTCGGTCCGCTCGATCTTGGCTGTGGTCATATGGTTCAAGAAAGAGTGAGCATGAGTAGCTCAGCAAGTACTACAATTCTAATAAACAACATGCTTGAAACATAGAACTCATATATCTTCAGTAACTAAACAATAGTTACAAAGTACTATCGATAATTCAAAATAACACTTCTTTTTATTCAAAATGTTTTCCAACAACAATATTCAGTAGAATATCAACTAAGGCTCAAGACTATGAGCATTTCATAATTTCTTTTGAAAAGGACAACCCGAACACTAAGTCAAGTAGGTCAGGGCATATATTTACGAGCACTTTTGGGTGATCATTTATAGTAACTCTATGTTGACAACACTACATTCATTAAACGTGTATATGTTTAAGTTGTGGTAACCTCACGTGCCCTGTCGTTAAACGACAAAAACATTTTAGCATACTTGGTCTTGATTCAAAACCATACCAATATAACTCGGTAAACATTAATCATGCTTGATGAGAATCATAATATAAGTCTAGCAAAGAAAGAGTTGGCTTTAGACTTCATCATTCAAGACTTCATGTGAAAGAATACATTAATTACAAAGCTTGTCCAATTGATGGAATCGAACAAGGGTTAGAATACTTTCCTTTAGCGTCTGCTACTGTTTATATAACACATGTACACTTTAAGTCTCTACGTTTCTACAATACATGATCATACAACGTACCACATTAGGTCATATATAATCAAGTATGTATAATATTATATCTTACCATTCATCTCAATGTAAATCCTGACTTAGATCTACTATTATGGGTTTTCGGCTTTCATTACGTCATTCACATTCCATTCATCTTCAATTGATTATTAACTCTTAATCATCATACTTAAGTGTCTTACAATGCCTTAACAATGTTATGATTATACCTTAGTACATTACTATAAAGTTCCCTTTCATTCTATATTTGTAATAATTCTTCACTGTCCATTGCCTAGGGTTGGTATTTGTATTTCACACACATTATCCTTCATCTCGCTCTGCGGCGTGAGTTAGCGATACACGGCATCCGGATCAGTATTAGGGCGCCACACTTTTATTCTTTATCTCGTATTTGTACGAGCGAAAGTTAGTGTCTTTCGAGACCTTTGTTATGGCGCTGAGCCACTCATTTGGCCTTGGGTTGGCGTCATGGCCAACTCTCAGGCCTCGAGATAGTTTGCAATTTTTAAAATTTTATGAAACTCCAGGACTCATAACTTCTTCGTTATAAGTCCGAATTGGCTCGTTCAAAAGCCTACGGTTCACAATTTACATACTCTATGCGTTCATGCAAGAATTTTATCTATTTGACTTCGTTTGCTAAAATTTCACCTATTAGTTCATTTTTAAGGAAAACGATAAATGTTCATGAACGTTCAACGCTCGTTTCTTCGTTCTAAGTCAGAATTTGGTCATTTTTAACTTTGCAAATCTATAATGCCAAATATGACTTGTCTCCATTGAAAACCAATGTTTCCAACTTGAAACACAAAATACGACTTTTATTCCGAGAATTTCACGAATTCGACGATAATTGTCCAATCGTGTGAATTCCGACAAAACTACATTCATTATGATTCTAAATGGATTTTAACCAACATATGATCATTACAAGTTACTTATTACACCAACTTATAATCAAAGTAGGTTTTGACTTATTCTCATAAGTCAATGAGCTACTTAACTTATGAACTATAAATTCTCATGCTTATGACTTACTATGAACATAAGTCCATCAATCAATGTTCTCATACTATATTCAACATACTAACATCATATGACAAACATATGACAAGTTCTTCATGATTCTATCAACTTATTAGAGTTCAAGTTGCTTATTCTGTAACATTCCAGAATTTTAATTATAATATTAAATATTTATTGATTTATATAAATATTTAATGGATGTGTTTATCATTGAATAAATATTTGTTTAATTGATTTGATTTTTATTTGGTTATTTATTTGTTAAATAAATAATTAATTAGTTAAGGAAATTATTATTATGTTGATATTTCAATTTGATGGTTAATTATTTGTATTGAGTTATGTGATTAAATGATTTATTTAAATTAATTGTTATTTGAATTAATTAAATTAAATATGAAAGCTTGATTATATAAAGTGTGACAAATAACAATAGTATAAGGAGTTATTAAAAATAAATTAAAATTGTTTTAATCTAGTTTTACCCAAACAATGCTTAAGGATATAAACTCTTTAATTTTAAATGATTTGTCAAACAAAGCCTTATGGCTCTTGGATTTTCTCTTTTTAATTATGAATTTTATTATAACAAATAAATAATAAATAATAAATAAAATATAATTATAATTTATAGGTTTATATCCTTGTAACTGATATATTTAGTATACGTATTATGGCCTGACAGTTTTATTTCTACGCTTAACTAAGAGTTGCCCTATACTATACTGTGAAGAGAAAGGAACAAAGAAGTTGAGAGAAACTAGAGAGAAATTGAGAGAAAATTTGAGAAAACCTAAGAGTTTCAAAGCAAATTCAGTTGGTTAGCAAGGATTTTCAAGCATAAGAAGGTATTATTCAAAACCTTAATTCTATATATTTATATATATGTATATATATGTATATATATATATATGAATTTTACGGCATATTTCTAAGTTTTGTGAATTCATTTTTTTGGAATTGTTGATATACAATTGATTACTTGTTATTGTATATGTTTGTGATGATTAGAATTGGTATTCAGTCAAGAATTATTGTGCTAATTTCGTTTAAAAGGAAGAAAACTAATTACAGTGAATATTTTCTCATATGGGTTATGTAAGTACCAAATTTGGGGGTTAGTTTGTATGTTAATCGATGAATTGAGTCTTGCATATGTTAATTCGGTAAGAAACGAAGAGAACGTAATTGGAACGAAGCAATTTGGCTAAGTATAGAGATTACAGTGTTGATTTTTGTGAAGAATATCAAAAATTGAGTTTTTATATGAAAATGAGGAATTTGAGAAATTAATCTAGTTTAAGTTGTTGTTAAATTGTTCTATATTGATATTTATATGAGGAAACATGTTTGTAATAGTTTTATATCATTTGTTTGTGTTAATTTCACTGTTTGGTGGGTGAAATTCGTGTTAGTTGGGCTAAAGTTGGCTCTTTGTTCATATTCATGCATGCATTTATGCGTGCACCAGGCAACGGCTAAATTGCTTGTGTAAAGCAGCAAAATGGCGGCAATTGCTGTGATCCTGTGCTTGTGTATGGCATTGTTGTGCCATCCCCCTGATACGAGATGGTGAGTTCTATTGTTGCTACAGACTTGGGGTATCAACATACCTTGGTTTAATGATGTGTTAATGTAGTAATACGTGTAACGACATGGTTAAAACAACATAGTGTTATGTGGTTAGTGATTCTAAAGTTATAAGAAGTTAGTAAACTATGAAAATGACATGTTGTGATTTATTGAGAATGAGGATTAGTAAATAAGTATTATGAAGGTTAACACTTGGAATTTCTGATATTCATGTAGTAGCATAGGACTTGTACTAAATTAACAAGTTTAGCTATAAGTGGGTGTTATTTTGGAAGAGGATGTTAACATGTCTAATAGATATTGTGATTTCACTAAAGTGTGTTAGTGAGTTTCAGTTTCGTGTTATGTGGTTTATTTATATGGTTAGACCTTAAACTAAAGGTTATAACGTAACTAAGATGATAAGTGAATCTATGAGGTTAATGTATGTAGCTAATTGATGTGATAATCCTAATGGTATGTGTAGGACATTGGAGTACGTGAGTTGTAATTGTATAGCTTACGCAGGAGGCAAGTTCCCTAACCTTTGCTACTTTATTTTTCAGCAAGGTTATTTTTCTCTGTTATGTTATACTTATGCAAATTCTCTATCTCTAATCTCTTGTTTAATAATTTATTGTCATGCAAGTTTTCTAACCCTCATTTAGTGTTGAGCAAGTTAGATAATCTTTGTTTCTTTATTCCAATCGAGATTACCTTTGTTATTCAAAGTCTGTGAATTTATTGTAAGAAGTGTGTTTATTCAGCTACTAATAATTGTTGTTTGATATTCGTTCTTCAATATCATTGTACTATCTTACATTATTGTAACGAACTCTAAGTTGTTTAGCGATTCTTTACCAATTCAACTAATCCTTAGTTGATGAGTGTTCTAAACTCTAAATTACCCTTGAAATCTACCCAAACCAAACTTCCTTTGGTTTGTTTATGTACTCACACACCTCTGAAAGCATGTTGTCGATGATAACATTTGTTCAATTTAGAAATTGTTAATACTCTAACTCTTATTGATTCATCAATATACCTTGTTCATGAAGATATCATAGTCAAACCCTTGAATAGTTATTGGTTCTTATCTGATTCAACCAGTACTTGGTTGATGAGCGTTCTAGAAATCTAGACTTCCTTTGAAGTTAATTCCCAACCAAACTTCCTTTGGTTCGGAACCTGATAATCTAAGCTGAGATGAACAACCCTATATCAGGGGAAGATTTTAAAGTTACTTAATAAGCGTTAAAATGTTTCATGTAATACATAGTACAAAAGGGTGATCACCGGAGTATGGAATGATGGTCCATATAGTCGTTTTAAAGCTGTTAAAGGTTATAGTAGAAACACCTGTGAACCTAGGACATAGATGATGATTATAGTCTTTTAGACTGTTAAAGGTTAAAGTACAAATACTTGAAAACCTAGAATAGAGTTCGTGGTCTTGTGACCCTCAGTGTATATCTATTGTTAACTTAAACGTTCATTATTCCTTTGAACTCATAGCTGTTGAATTAAAGTTTTTGTTCCGGTAAGAATACTTTACCATTGAAATCTCAGTATATTATCATTCATAAAATATTATTGTATGTTATCCTTCTTGTGGGTAATTGTTTGCTCACTCTTGCACAAAACAATGCAGATGATGTTAAGAAGTTTGAAGAGCTTTTTACAAGTAAGGGCAAGGACAAAGTGCTTGATTAGACGACGACGTTTAATTTATCTATGAAGCTTATGTAATAGATTTAATTATGATCATGTTTTAATTTTTCGCTGATGATTGTAATAAAGGTTAGATGACCTGAGATTTATTTGAGATTATGTAACCATTTAATGAGAGATTTATTGTCTAAACTTTTGAGTTTAATTATATCCTTTGTTTATGGGTAGTTAGTTATGATTTAATTGGACAGTGAACACCAAATCTGTGGGATTGAAGTGCCCGGATTTGGGGGTATCACAAGTTGGTATCAAAGCTTTAGGTTATGAACCTTAGGTGGGGAAACCTTAGGCTATAACCTTCTAGGAGATTGAAAGCATAGAGGTGATAAACTCTTATCGAGTTTTAAGGAATGAATTGAGGGAAATTCATTGAAGATAAAATGATAAAAGACTTTATGTGCTTATGTGTTAATGACTTTTGTGCTCGCAAGTACTTAGGAGTAGCATTTATTATACATATCAAGTTGTGGGGTTGTTAAAACTTTGTTGTCGGAATGACTGATGAAGGATTATAAGGATTAGGATCCCTGGGAAGTTCATACAGTCTGAGTGTGGTTTGTATTGGGAAAGCCATACTCGTTGTTTTCTAATGTAGCATGTGGGTATGAGCTTGAGTTTGAGCACAAGGATAAATGTGAAGTGAACAAGGTGAAGGATGAGTTCGAGGAGGGAATTTCTCAAATGATGTGTATGGTCATAACATTGAGTTATAAAGAAGGGGTCGAGAAATTAGAAGGTCAAGCCGTAAAGCACCAAGCCACGTTAGCTCAAGAAGATGTCGCGACTCAAGACCTTACTGTACAACTTGCGGATGTAGAACGGATATTAGCACAATCAGAGTATTAAAGAGGATAGTTATTAGCTAGGAATGAGATTGCGCATGAATGATTGGGAAAACAAGTAAGCAAAGCGTGCGATAGCTGAAGACGCGTGGGTGAAGGCTTCTAAACGCGTAGATCGTGTTGAAGACAAGTTGAAGAAGGCCAAACGGATGATGGGACTTAGAATTAAGTATTCTATTTTGTGTATAGGTTGAGATTTATCTTTGGTATGTGATGGAATTAAGTGCCCCAAAGCTGACGATGGAATTAAGTATTCCTTGGGGCTCTGCTGACGTTGTTGTCTCCTTCTTCTAGGCGGCATCTTACTGTTTAAAACTCGAACTATTAGATCATCGTTCATCCGCACATTAAAATTTTCAAACTTATCTCAACCACTTATAGAACAACACATAATATATCTTACTAAATAATGATGTATTTATTCATTTATTACATCACCACACCACAAAATAGCCTCACTGCTATTTTGGGTGCCGAAAGTCACCAATAATTCTACCTCTGCCCTGATCACCTCTTCCACTCCTCCTCTTGATGTCACCACTTCAGGCATTCTGGCCTCGTCCCTCCTAAAAATGATTGGGTAAATGTCTCTCGAGGTGTCAAACAAGGATCGGGACATACTGCCCCTGAACCAGCTCTAAATATCTCCAACACCTTTGCTCCAATAAATGATGCAGGTATCTCGGATGATGAATCTCCTATTGGTCCGAACCTTCTTGTCTCCAGACTCAAGGTTATTGATGAAAAGGAAGGGAAAGAGATCAAGAACAAACAAGACTCTAGCTTCGTCAACTTGCAGGTGACTAAGAAAAAAGAAAAAGGAAAGGAAAAGGCTGGTCACTCCCCACTTCTTAGTTTCCTTAATGTTAGCATCCTATAATATTAGAGGTCTAAATAAAAAGCCCAAGCGAGGCTTATGTTAAGCAAATAATAGGCGATAATAAAATTTCTATGTTGGGTCTCCTTGAAACACGGGTCAAACAACATAAAGCTCAAAGAATATCTAGGAATCTTTGTAACTCTTGGAATTGGGCCTTCAACTATGATTCTCATTCCAATGGTAGAATCTGGGTTGGATGGAATCCAAGTTTATGGCTTGTTGATATCCTTTTGTGTCCTCTCAAGTCATACATTGTAAGGTCCAATCTGTTGATCTTAACAAAGACCTCCTTCTTGATTTCTTTCGCCTATGGGTGAACTCCTATTTGGAGCGGAGAGACTTATGGAATGATTTACTCTCACTTGCTCCCAATGCTATTTGGTGTATGATGGGTGATTTTAATATAATTAAGGACCTAACTTGAAACTAATCGGGATAATGACACTTGGGATATTGGGATGGAAGAATTCAAATCATGTATTACCTCTGTTGGGGTTGATGATATCGGGGAGTTGGTACCTTATTCACTTGGTGGAACATGCAAATCGCTTCGGCGATTCACAAAAAGTTGGATCGTGCAATGGGGAATTGATTGGTTTTCTATCTTACGCATGTCACATGTCACTTATGGTCCTCGTGGTCTTTCGGACCATTCTTTGACTCTACTTCAAACTGGAATTCATCTTAATCAACCTAGACGTCAGTTTCAATTCTTCAACCATATGCTTCTGATTGAAGGTTTCAGGGACTCGGTTAGCAACGTTTGGGCCTCATCATTATCGGGCAATCCGTTTCATGTTTTCACTGAGAAATTGAAACGTACTAGACATGCTTTGGTATCTCTCAATATTCGAATGGGAACCTCAACACCCTTGTAAAGATCGCAAAGAGGACCTTGCGGCTGAAATGCGATCTCTTCTAAATGACCATCCATTGGATCTAAACCTTCTTGCTGCGTGAAAAATCCAAATTAATAGCAACTCTGGAATGCCTTGGATAGAGAAGAAACTCTTCTTCAATGTAAATCAAGGGCCAATGGTTAGCCTTGGGTGACCAAACTCTAGCTTCTTTTCCAATATGATGAAAAAATCGGTGGAATGCCAATAAAATTTTGTCAATCACTGATAATGAAGGTAATACGATTCATGGTCAAAGGAACATTGAAGATGTGGCAGTGGATTATTTTTTCAATCTCTTCAATACCTCTGAAGATCCCTATCTTGGGTTCGATAATTATGCCATAACTCCTACTAAATTGCTTAGTTCGGCCCAAGCCTCTAAGCTGATTGCTCCTATCACTGATCTGGAAATTCTGGGGATCCTCAAATCCATGAAACGGAACAAAAGTCCGGGACCAGATGGTTTTAATGTCAACTTCTTCCTCAGCTGTTGGGACATTGTGGGGACAGATTTTTTAAAGGCTGTGCACTTCTTCTTTGCCAATAGTAGACTTTCTAAAGGCCTCAATTCCACGACTCTTGCTCTTATTCCTAAGGGTTCCAACCCTACTTCAATGACTGACTTTCGACCCATCTCTTGCTGCAATACAATTTACAAATGCATTGCTAAAATTCTCTCTAATCGCTTGAAGGAGGTTCTTCCCTTTATTGTTGATAAAGCTCAATCTGCTTTTGTGAAAGGAAGAAGCATTAGTGATAACATCCTTATGGCCCAAGAAATGCTCAAAGGCTACCATAGTTATTCTGGTCCTGCTAGGTGTGCTCTCAAGATTGATCTCACCAAAGCTTTTGACACGGTAAGATGGGAATTCCTTTTTGGCACCTTAAGAGCTTTCAAATTTCAGCACCGCTATGTTGGTTGGATCAAGGCACATGTCACCTCTGCCATGTTCTCGATTAAGGTTAATGGTGCTCTAGCCAGGTTTTTTTTCGGTAGTTCAAGAGGTCTCGACAAGGGGACCCTTATCTCCCTTTCTCTTTGTGATTGTCATGGAAATGCTCTCCTAAAGCTCAATAATGCTACCTCCGATCACGGCTTCCTTTACCATTGGAAAGCTAAAGTATGCAAGCTTACTCACTTATTCTTTTGCGGATGACATCATGATTTTACGTCAAAAGCATGCTTACAATCTATTTCTATCGTAAACTCATGCATTCTTTCCTTCTCTTTATACTCTGGTCTGATTCCCAACTCCCACAAAATTCATTTTTTCCTCTCAAACTCGGCAAACATAGCTGTTAGTGATATTTCTCTCATCCTTGGGTTCCACTCTGGAACCTTACCTTCAAAATTTTGGGGTGTTCCCCTCCTGTCCAGGAAGCTTTTGCCGGCTGATTGCATCCCCTTAATCCAAAGGATCACAAATCGGGCTTCTTCTTGGACATCAAAGGTGCTATCTTACTCGGGTAGACTTCAACTTATCAGATCCATACTTTGTTCTATCCAAATATTCTGGAGGTCCCACTTTCTGCTGCCAAAAGAGGTTCTCAAAGATATTCAATCTATCTTAACAAGATTTCTTTGGAAGGGAGCAACTCTTGACAAGTATGGTGCAAAGGTTGCATGGTCCTCTATTTCACTTCCCTCGGCAAGGTGGTCTTGGCATCAAAATACGGTGGAATGGAATTTCGCACTTATCCTCCAAAGACTTGGTTCGCATTATTCAACCCCATTCCAACTCTCTATGGGTGAATTGGATCAAAGCAACTTCATTAAAACATACATCCTTTTGGCGGGTTCTTAACACGACAAACATGTTCTTGGGTCCGAAACAAGTTTTAAAGTTTTCACCACTTGCTTCTTCGACACCTTCACTACCATGTTGGTAATGGGCGAGGATACAAGCTTATGGTTCGACCCTTGGTTAAATGACACGACTATCAATCCTCCCCAATATTTTATGTCTTCTCTCACGGCTACAATTCGATGCTGCAGAATCGTTAGCCACCTTATCGAGAATAACAGATGGGTCATGCCCCAAGGCAATTATCACGATATGATTATCCCGAGGAGGAAACTAGCTCTCCTTCCCCTCCTTCTCAAAGAAATGGATAAGATACTTTGGGACTCTAGGGATCTGAAGAATATAAAAGCCAACCAGGTTATGGGAATCTATTAGCACGAGGCGGTGATCCCGGTTTCTTGGTGCTCCATTGTCGGAATAAATGCCATGTCCTAAGGTACTCTTTTATTTTGTGGCTTGGCATTCTTAAAAGCTCCCACCAATGATGTAATAAATGATTCTCTAAGCAGATCCTGGGAACGCCCACTTTGCAACCTTCATCCCGGAGACCTTTGATCATATGTTCTTCAACCGTGTATTCTCCAAATCGGTTCTTCCGAATGCTATAAGCCTTGGAAAGCGGACCGCTTTTCCCGATTGTGGGATGACATTATGGACTTTCTCACTTCTTATCGTGGTTCTAAATTGTCACGTAATATCCTAAGTTTGACGGTGGCGATCTGTTTTTACAAAATTTGGGAAGCAAGGAACAAAAAGCTTCATGATGATCATCTCCTCCACTCACCAGATCACACAGGATGTTATCCACATTATTAAGTCTAGGCTTTCCACTTGCAAATCATTTATCAAAGCCACCAATAACCAATATTTTTGTAATTGGCTTTTAACTAGTTAGAGATGTTTAGGCGTTCCCTGAATAGTCCCCTCATCTTTGGGCATGTCCATTGTTGGGACTTGAGGTGAATATTGGCAAGGTCCTTTGAGTGGGATTTGGATTTGGGCGAGCCATATTATGGCTTTCGCATTTAAGTCTTCCTAGCGAGACAATGAGGTGGGCTTCGCTGAAAGGGCTTGGAGCCAAGGCGAGGTCCTTCGATCTTGACCGAGGTCCTTGGGCTTGAAGCTTCGGCTTCAGGCCGAGGCGAGAACCCAAGTCTTGAGGCGAGGTGGCAAAGGAAATGTAGCTTCGATTCGAAAGAGGTAGTGGTTCAGGTCTAGGCCTTCGGGCAAGTGGTGGTACGAGGTCCTTGTAATTCTCTTATCAAAGATAGAAATATTTAATGATCCTGTAAAAGGCCTATTACTAGCTAGTTGGTTTCTGGTATAGTTCCTTGTATAGTTTCCTCATCTTGGGCTTGTCCATAGATGATGTAGCTATACTGTGGGGTATGCCCCTTGTCTTTGTAATTTGGTTCTTTTCTATACAAACAAAATTTAGGAAAAAAAAAGCAAGTGGAAGCAAAGGGGAAAGTGGCAAACTGGTTATTGTAGAATCAGCTTCGCCAAGTCGACCAACCGAACAATCAACCAACATGGAGATCCAGGACGTAATGCAAGGTATGGTTCCGATCATATATCTATACGGCATCGTGTTATTTAATTCAAGTGCCACTTGTTAATTCATGCCTGATGAATTCGTTTAGAAACTAGATTCGTTTCGGGAAGAGTTAGACTATTCCCTAAATATAGAAAGTGTGAATAATGATTCCTTTTAAATTGGTGTGTAGAAGTTTCGTGTTGTATTCAAGGCCGCGTGATGTCAATAGATTTATTTCCAAACTTTGAGGTTGTTAGACCATGTGGTTATAGGTCATTGTCAAAGAAAGTGCATAAACCTTAAGACTCTGAGGAAGTCAAAAGGTAGTATTTTATTCTTTTAGTTGTAAGACGTCTATACGGTAGAGTTATTTATCGATGATGTAAAATAAGAAGTTATTAAGAAAATATTGTGTGGGATACGTAAAGTTCATGATAGTCACTTCGTTAGCTAATTTAACGAGAAAATCAATGGAATTTTTATGGGCAGGAAATTATAGGGTAAATCTGCACGAATTGAGGAAGAATTTAGTGTGGCACCTGTGTTGTCTCTACCAGATAATACAGGAAATTTTGTGTTGTATAGTGACGCATCGTGTAATATACTAGGCTATGTGTAAGCAGGACGACATTGTCATTTCATATGCATCGCGTCAGTTGAAATTTGTATGTGAAAGGGTATCCAACTCACAATTCGGAGCTAGAGGTAGTAGTGGTTGCCCTAAGGATTTAACGATGTTATTTTTGGGTAGTAGTGTGAGATATAAACAGACCATAAGTGTCTAAAGTATATCCTCAGATAGGGGTATTTAAGCATGCGTTGAAGTGATAGCGGGAGTTGGTCAAGGATTGCGAGTGCAAAATTCTAAACGAACATGGTTGTCGACGTCTTAAGAAAAAGATAGTAGTTATTTTGTTAACTGTGCAAGATGGGTTCATAATAGAAATGACTAGATGGTGGTAGGTGGTAAGATATATGAAAAGTCAGGAGAAGCTATTCAGATGGAAAACCGTACAACTTTGCTGGACAGAGTAAGAGAAGAGTAGCTCCAAGATAAAGGTGTCAAAATTCAAAATCAATACTGAAGGATAGTTGAAAGTAGAAGAAGAAACTAGGTTTTACTAATATCAGGAATTGAAAATGAAGTTTTGCATAAAATTTATATATTGAATCAACTAGGGATCACACAAATATATATATAGCCTTCAATAACACTATTGGTGGCAAGATATGGTGATAGATTCTATGGTATGTCAAAGTTAGTATTTTACTTATCGAACAGTGTGTGAAGTTATTTGTTAACAAAATTGTTTCAAGGCACGGTGTTTCTGTGTCAATTGTGTCGAAACGAGATTCGCAATTCACATCGAATTTTTAGAAAGGTTGCAAGAACGTGTGGAATGCAATTGGATTGCCAAACTAAAAGAAATCCCAGACATCGGAAGACGTGCTAAGTGTACGAGAAGTTTTTGATAATGTCATACGAGGAGTCCGCTTTGAGTAAGTTATGGGAAAGTTAAGAATAAGTTATGAGTAAGGTAATGCCAGGTGGGATTTTAATTGAGGACTCATATGGTAACTAAGTCGTACATATTTTTTTATGGGCAGAGGTTTTGTGTGTATACTTGGTTTATCACATTGATAATCATTGGAATATCGGTATTGCGCTATCCATGTATATGTGGTGGAAATGTGATTCTTTTCTCATATATATATTTGATAGTTAGAGGATATTAAGAGTAGAATTGGTTCTTAAAACTAAAGCATATGGTAAGTTCGTGATTCATAATCATATGGTATGTTTTGAACCCCTCAGCGAATGGACGCCTATGGTCTGACTAGGATAAGTTCCTAAACTCATATGATTATGGCAAGTTCTTGAATTTCCAAAGTGTGGTAAGTTTGACGAACTATATTGGGTAAAAAGCGGTTATAATATAGGAACCATTGATGAAGTGAAAAGATAGTTTTGAGGTAGCCTTACCTCTACAGTTAGAGCGCATCCGCAATGTTTTTCATGTTTCAGTGATATATTTGAACAAGCTCGACTGCAATCATATGATCAAGTACGAACCGTTATGGTTGTCCTACTAGAAAATTACTGTTCAGATAGTCAACAGAAAAGAACAAATGTTCAGGAATGAGGTGTTACCTTTTGTGAAGGTGATATAGAGGAACCGCAATATCAAAGTGACTATGTGGGAACTCGAAGCTGAAATGAGGAAGAATTACCCTGAGTTATTTGTTTAATCTATGTCTTCGATTCTGGGGACAGAATCTTTGTAAGAAGGGAAGAATGTGACGATTTGATTGTTTGAGTTGTGATTCTGAGGACAGAATCCTTGTACGGAGGGAATGATGTAACATTCCAGAATTTTAATTATAATATTAAATATTTATTGAGTTATATAAATATTTAATGGATGTGTTTATCATAGAATAAATATTTGTTTAATTGATTTGATTTTTATTTGGTTATTTATTTGTTAAATAAATAATTAATTAGTTAAGGAAATTATTATTATGTTGATATTTTAATTTGATGGTTAATTATTTGTATTGAGTTATGTGATTAAATGATTTATTTAATTAATTGTTATTTGAATTAATTAAATTAAATATGAAATATTGATTATATAAAGTGTGACAAATAACTATAGTATAAGGAGTTATTAACAATAAATTAAATTTTTTTTACTCTAGTTTTACCCAAACAATGCTTAAGGATATAAACTCTTCAATTTTAAATGATTTGCCAAACAAAGCCTTATGGCTCTTGGATTTTCTCTTTTTAATTATGAATTTTATTATAACAAATAACAAATAAATAATAAATAAAATATAATTATAATTTATATGTTTATATCCTTGTAACTGATATATTTAGTATACACATTACGGCCTGACAGTTTTATTTCTACGCTTAACTAAGAGTTGGCCTATACTATACTGTGAAGAGAAAGGAACAGAGAAGTTGAGAGAAATTGAGAGAAAATTTGAGAAAACCTAGGAGTTTCAAAGAAAATTCAGTTGGTTAGCAAGGATTTTCAAGCATAAGAAGGTATTATTCATAACCTTAATTCTATATATTTATATATATATATATATATATATATATATATATATATATATATATATATGAATTTTACGACATACTTTTAAGTTACGTGAATTCATTTTTTTGAAATTGTTGATATACAATTGATTTCTTGTTATTGTATATGTTTGTGATGATTAGAATTGGTATTCAGTCAAGAATTATTGTGCTAATTTCGTTTAAAAGGAAGAAAACTAATTATAGTGAATATTTTCTCATGTGGCTTATGTAAGTACCAAATTTGGTGGTTAGTTTGTATGTTAATCGATGAATTGAGTCTTGCATATGTTAATTCGATAAGAAACGAAGAGAACGTAATTGGAACGAAGCAATTTGGCCAAGTATAGAGATCACAGTGTTGATTTTTGTGAAGAAGATCAAAAATTGAGTTTTTATATGAAAATGAGGAATTTGAGAAATTAATATAGTTTAAGTTGTTGTTAAATTGTTCTATATTGATATTTATATGAGGAAACATGTTTGTAATAGTTTTATATCATTTGTTTGTGTTAATTTCCTTTGTTTGGTGGGTGAAATTGTGTTAGTTGGGCTAAAAATAGAAGCCATTATTCATGCCGCTTTTTCATCATCAATCTTGCGGTAGCATGGTAGCTGCCATTCTTGCTTTGATCTAAAGCTTGTGTATGTGGCACTTACGCCATACCCGCTCGAGATGGTGAGTTCTGTTGTTGCTGCAGACTTGGGGTATCAACATACCTTGGTCTAATGATGTGTTAATGTAGTAATACGTGTAACGACATGGTTAAAACAACATAGTGTTATGTGGTTTGTGATTCTAAAGTTATAAGAAGTTAGTAAACTATGAAAATGACATGTTGTGATTTATTGAGAATGAGGATTAGTAAATAAGTATTATGAAGGTTAACACTTGGAATTTCTGATATTCATGTAGTAGCATAGGACTTGTACTAAATTAACAAGTTTAGCTATAAGTGGGTGTTATTTTGGAAGAGGATGTTAACATGTCTAATAGATATTGTGATTTCACTAAAGTGTGTTAATGAGTTTCAGTTTCGTGTTATGTGGTTTATTTATATGGTTAGACCTTAAACTAAAGGTTATAACGTAACTAAGATGATAAGTGAATATATGAGGTTAATGTATGTAGCTAATTGATGTAATAATCCTAATGGTATGTGTATGACATTGGAGTACGTGAGTTGTAATTTGTAGCTTACGCAGGAGGCAAGTTCCCTAACCTTTGCTACTTTATTTTTCAGCAAGGTTATTTTTCTCTGTTATGTTATACTTATGTAAATTCTCTATCTCTAACCTCTTGTTTAATAATTTATTGTCATGCAAGTTCTCTAACCATCATTTTTTGTTGAGCAAGTTAGTTAATCTTTGTTTCTTTATTCCAATCGAGATTACCTTGGTTATTCAAAGTCTGTAAATTTATTGTAAGAAGTGTGTTTATTCAGCTACTAATAACTGTTGTTTGATATTCGTTCTTCAATATCATTGTACTATCTTACATTATTGTAACGAACTCTAAGTTGTTTAGCGATTCTTTACCAATTCAACTAATCCTTAGTTGATGAATGTTCTAAACTCTAAATTACCCTTGAAATCTACCCAAACCAAACTTCCTTTGGTTTGTTTATGTACTCACACACCTCTGAAAGCATGTTGTCGATGATAACATTTGTTCAATTTAGAAATTGTTAATACTCTAACTCTTATTGATTCATCAATATATACCTTGTTCATGAAGATATCATAGTCAAACCCTTGAATAGTTATTGGTTCCTATCTGATTCAACCAGTACTTGGTTGATGAGCGTTCTAGAAATCTAGACTTCCTTTGAAGTTAATTCCCAACCAAACTTCCTTTGGTTCGGAACCTGATAATCTAAGCTGAGATGAACAACCCTATATCAGGGGAAGATTTTAAAGTTACGCAATAGCGTTAAAATGTTTGCCCAATACATAGTACAAAGGGCTGATCACCTGGAGTACGGAATGATGGTCCATATAATTCGCTTAGGATCGTTAAAATTTATAGTAGAAAACATTCGTGAACCTAGGACATAGATGATGATTATAGTCTTTTAGACTGTTAAAGGTTAAAGTAGAAATACATGAAAACCTAGAATAGAGTTCGTGGTCTTGTGACCCTCAGTGTATTCCTTGATGTTGTTATCTATTGTTAACTTAAACGTTCATTATTCCTTTGAACTCATAGCTGTTGAATTAAAGTTTTTGTTCCGGTAAGAATACTTTACCATTGAAATCTCAGAATATTGTCATTCATAAAATATTATTTTATGTTATCCTTCTTGTGGGCAATTGTTTGCTCACTCTTGCACAAAAAAATGCAGATGAAGTTAAGAAGTTTGAAGAGCTTTTTACAAGTAAAGGCAAGGACAAAGTGCTTGATTAGACGAAGACGTTTAATTTATCTATGAAGCTGTAATAGATTTAATTATGGTCATGTTTTAATTTTCCGCTGATGATTGTAATAAATGTTAGATGACCTGGGATTTATTTGAGATTATGTAACCCTTTAATGGGAGATTTATTGTTTAAATTTTTGAGTTAAATTATATCCTTTGTTTATGGGTAGTTAGTTATGATTTTATTGGACAGTGAACACCAAATCTGTGGGATTGAAGTGCTCGGATTTAGGGGTGTCACATATTCAACTTATTCGGCTTAAGTTCATTCCTTAATAACTTATTATATGTTATTATCAAACAATCCCACTTCTCTATCAATCCTATCATAGAAGAGATAAAGATATAATAGACATGAGTCTTACCCTAGAAGCACTTGTGCTTTTCTTCCTTGAAGATTTATCAAAGGATGATTGACTTATTCTTGACTTATGTGCTTATTCTCTCTAACCAATAAGTTACTTAATCTTGAGAGGAGTTGGATGAAATGAAACAACCAAAAAATGAAAATCAAGCCTTCTATTTATAGGCAACTCAAAGTGAGGGCATAAGAGTCATTAGGACCTTCCACCTCCTGTAATCACCTCCTTAATACACCTCCTTACTATTCATTACTTTGCAACTAAGTCTACTTGCTAGCCACTTCTATTACTTGGCCATCACAACACTTGCTCATCACTTAAAGTTCTTGCCCATCAAATTTACCCATTTTACACTTGGATTGCCCCATGGATCAAGGCTTCTCATTGGGCTTGTTAATTAAATCTAGCTAATCTCTTATTGGGCTTGTACCACCATAGTTTGGACTCATGACTTATCAAACACTTGGGCTTGATTGTCACATTCTATTGGACTTCTCCCATTAGGCTAATAATTCTACAAGTCCATTATCTTAAATTAAACAACTTCTCTTGACATATAATTATCTCCGTTATCTCCAAGTGAGAATTATATTTCAAATAAACTCCAAGATTATATAGGTAATGCTCGTAGATATACTGTGACAACCCGAGAAATTAGACAATTTAGTAAAATCTTAAATGATTGATTTAAGGTCAAATAATAGACCTAGACAGAAAATAAGTGTATGCGTTTGATGTTTTTGGGAAGGAATTTTTAGGATTTCGAAATTCTGTGTAGGATTTTGGAGAATTATTTAGGATTAAGTGTGTATATGAATATGTTCTGCGTATATGGTTATGTATGTGTTCAGAATGTGGTTAAGGGTCAAGGATTGACCAGATAAATTTTATCAGTGTCAAACCCTAATATTTTATTCAAACGTCAACGTTCAGTTAGAAAACCCTAACGTCTGATATGAAAACCTAGAAACCGGTTATGAAACCCTAATTTCAGTTCCGGGAGTCTGAAACTCTAATTCGAAAATTTAAAATCCTAGATTGGGAATGCAAATGCTGGTATAATGTTTAAACGTTATTAATTATAACTTAATTAGGGAAAAACCCTAATGACTCACTTGAAACCCTAATTGATTATTAGGAAATCCTAATACCAGATCTGAAAACCCTAATTTCAGCTTCTGGGAATTTGAAACCCTAATCTGGGAACTTAAAGGCTAATTATAATGCTTAAGTGCTATTAATTATAATATTAATTAGGGTAAAGCTTAATTAATTAGCAAAACCTAATTTCAAATTTTTAAACCCTAATTGTTCAGTCAGAAACCCTAATGTACAATTGTGGATTTAATTGCTAAATTAGCAATATTAATTAGGAAATATTAATCCTAATTAGCAAACTTGAATTATGATTAGGAAATCTAAGCATAATTAGTGAATCCTAATTATAATTTGAAATTCATAATTTTTTTTCATTTTTGAAAACCTAATTTGGAAATCCTAGAATTTATTTTTAAACCCTAAACCTTAAGAGTGAAACCCTAAACTCTAAGAGTTTGAACAATTGACAAATGTGCCATTAAAATAAAAATAAAAAAGACCAAAATGCCCTTATTGCATTCTTTATGTGATAGCTTACAAATCTTGTCAAATGGAGTTGGTGACCAACTCCAGCCACCCCATGTGACCCAAATTCGAAGCAATCAACCACCATATTAGCTGATTATATTGTATCAATATATACATATAGAATTAGAGAGATAGAAGTTCACAAAATTGGCTATTTGGTCACCAAACTCTCAACCAACATTTTCTCTCTCTAGACCCATGAAATTAGTAGGAAATTCAGTCTCTAACATGATCTCTAGCAAGTCAAGATCAGATCATTATGATCAGAATCAAAGCTCAAGCATCAAAGTGGTATAAACCCTAAATTTTAGAAATCCTATGATATGATGTTAGATGTTGTTGTTTATTGTTTAATGTTGTGTATAATGATGTTATTTTTAGTGATCTGGGTTGTCAAATCCCAGATCCATAACATCAAAGGGCTCGAAATTGAAGATTTCTTAAATCTGGAAAATTTCTAAAACATCGTCTAACAAGCAAATGTCAGACCTCAAGATTGGTGTCTATTGATTGTTTTTGTGTTTTAAATGTTGGAACGTGTAGTATGTTATGTCTTCTTTGCTCTGCACTTTAAATCAAGTCCAGAACAGGTGTAAATTTAAAGTTATAAGTAGTCAACCAACCACGAAATCTGGAATCTGGACAGCCCAGATTTCGTCTAACAAGCTTTTCAAGGCTCTTAATCTTGTTGTGTTTGGTTAGTTTTGTCAAGTTGTGGTTTTAATCTTGTAGACTGGTATAAGTACTACACAATCAAGCTTTTATATCACCCAGATCGTACATAGAATAAAAGTTATGCAGGGTCAAATTAGTCTTGACCATCTGATTTGTGCATTTATGGAAAACCCAAAAAACGGGAAGAACAGATTTCTGACATGGTTTGACCATGCCAGATCTCACTCATGTTTTGATTTTATGATGTTATGATGTTATCTACTTGTAGACTGACATATCGACTAGATATATGAATCATTCGATGACACAAAACAAGCTTGGAAAGCAAAGATTTAAGGGCTCAAAATATGAACCTTGACTGTTCTTAAATTCTGGAAAACCCAGAATTTGAAGAACATGTCTGACATCATATTGGAGAGCTTATAACTCTCTGATTTGTTGTAGCCTGGCCATGAAATTAGTATGTAGTTGTAGTATTACACTTATACTACATGATTAAAACATTTTCTAGCCCAGAAAACATTAAGATCTATGATCAAATGTTGGTCAAACCTCATACCTTGATGACTGACATGAAGTTCTAGGCAAGCTCAAGAACATGCCCAAGAACACCTATAGCGACAGTTACGCCTGCTATAGAATACTTTAGCATTGATTTATTTAAGAAATTAATTATTTTAATTAATAAATAAATAAATATGGTTTTTAATTATTAAAATACATAATAAATTATGAAAAATTATTTTAAAGCCCTGAAAAATAGTTTTTAATTATTTTGAGTATATTTCAAAAATATTTAATATTTTTGGAATATAAAAGGTATTTATTTATTTAATTATAATATAAAATAAATTATTTAAAAATTGTTTTAATTCATTTAAAATCATGAAAAATATATTATGATATTAGAAAATATTTTAAGTTATTTTTGATAACTTCTAATATTTTGTGATAAATTTCATTAATAATTTATTATTAATGGTAATTAATTAATTTAATAAATATATTAAATAAATTATGAAAAAATAGAATTAATGATTTAAAATCATATAAAAATGATTTAAGTGTTATAAAATATTTTAATTTATAAAATATAACTTTTGATATTTTGACATGAAAATATTAATATTTTAATATTAAAAGCAATTATCGGATAATGGATTTAAGTGTTTAAAAATCATATAAATATGATTTTAAGGTATTAAAATACTTTGAAATATTATAAATATATTATAATATTATGTTATGATTTTCATTAATATTTAATAATAAATAAATATTAATGATAAAGGAATATTGTGGTATTTATATTATATAAATACTATATTAATGGTTTAAAAATCATGATAAATGGTAATAATTATCTAAAAATTATTACAAGCCTATGAAAATTATTTTTACTGATAAGAAAATTATCTAAGTTAATTGTTAAGTGTTTAGCGAGTTTAATTGAACTTAAACTCGAGTTTTGTCCATGTAGGCCATCGGGATGTCGGTTATGTCGGTTTTAACTTCATTACAATAGTTTGACTTGATCTGGGAGTCTTATGTGTGTAATGGTCGATAGGATTATGTGATATGTGTTTAGGTTATTCTATGTATATATATATAACAGTGATTATCTTTGTGATGATATTATTCTAATATTGGAGATCTATATTACTAATATTAGTCTTCTTGGATAAAGCGATATAAATTGTGTAATTTGTAATCAGCAGTTCGAGCAAGTTTTACTTAACTCTACTAAGAGTTGTTTCATTCGAGATATCGTGTGGTTAATCATTCTTTGATTGCCATGTAAAATTGTACTTTATATACATATTGATGCATAAGTCTGTATGAAAGGCCGATCACCTTCATTACTAGTTGGTTAATATATATTTGTTCATGTTCAATACTTGTTCACCAAAAGTTTGTTCGTCTTTAGTTCTCAATTATATTGATGAATTATAGCCGACTTATTATTGAGACTCTTTTCAATCATGATATATCTTTAAATTAAATTTTAACTCATTTGGGCAACTTTCATGCTCACCCTTGCTATATCATAATAAACATTGAGATAAAAGCGAATGCGTTCGAATACGAAGAAACGGATAATGCCAATTGACTTGGGATAAAATGTCTTGCTTAGTTTTAATAGTATAGTTAGATAATAATGTTATGTGTTAGATAGTTTATGAATTGTGTATAAGTTAAGGTTACTCGATTTTGGGGAATAGTGCATAAAGTGTATTGTATAAACAATTTATGTTTATATCTTCCGTAATAGTTATAGAATGATTGTAGCAGATCCGTTGTAAGACCCCAACTTATTATAAATAAAATTGAGTTTTCTCTATTCATTATTCTAAATTAATAAGGTGTTAATTTGATATAATGATTTGGTTATGAGTGAAATGTGCAAAATTTTACAAAATAAGCAAGTGGTTATAAAATATTCATTTTTGTGGGGAATATTCTTTTGGTCGTGGAATATTCTTTTTGTCGGGAATATTAAATGCGACAGTAGCGACCATTCGTTAGGGCTCATAAATGTGAGAATAAGCGTCGGATGAAGAAAGCGACAAAGTATGAGTTTTTATAAATAACGGCGTAGTTATTCTGAATTAACTTTGTTGAATACGGTGGTTAAAATCTGAATCGTGGCGTGGTGGCATAGTAGCACGGTATTGCATGATAGTATTATTGAATTATTGATTTAAATGCGTGAAGGCCTTACTCGATAATTATTTACGGTAATTCTTATTCAATATTTTATTTTATTGATTCAATAATTGTTGCGTTGATAGTTTATATTATTGTTGTTTGATAATTGTCCTTTGCCTGATATTTTCATTATTATCGGATCAATAATTCATATTATTTGAATAATATTATTAGATAACATTATTGGCAATGTCTAGAAAGTTTACATCAAGGAGAGGTTTGGTCACCTAATTGCGCGCCAGTAAGGAGAAATCCTTATTGGAAAGCCCCCTCTTTCCTAGGAACGGCTTGGTTGTCATAATTGTGATTTTGTAATATTATTTGTGAATAATTAATTATTGATTTATATGATAAAGAAATATTTATTTGATGTGGATATAAATGATGGATTTATTTTATGTGGTTATTAATGAAGGAATTAATGTTGAGGTGTTTTATCGATTATTTTGTCAAAGTGGAGGTATTAAAAATCATCCGTTTGTGGATTTTGGATATTTTCATTTGGAATTTGGAAAAACTTTCAAAGCTACAAAGTTGTAGAGAATTCGATTTCGTGTAGAATGGACATAAAATTTGTATTTTTACGATAAGCGGGCTATTTTCTATGAATTATTGAAGTTTGAGGAAAATAAAATGATTTTTTTATTAAATTATGGGTGGGACCCACTTTTGGTTGTTGGAATACACACATGTGAAATTCTTTAATTTTTTCTTCCAACATGGCTGAAAAAATTTTCAAAAAATGCGTAGGAATTGAAATTAATAATAATAATATTTTATTATTTAGTCTCTCCTTTGGCGTTACAGCATTTTTCTATAAATAGGCGCTTAGGTTAGAATTGAAAATCACACGAAACAAGTTTTCTTTCTCTCTAGATTATCGAGCGTATTTTGTGAGTATTTTGATACTTTGAGTGTTCTTTTATGATGGTCAAGTTTCTATTGACTTTATATCAGAAATTCGATCGAAATACGGTTATTTTGAGGTAAGGGATGTTATTTTCTTCTTAAATGATATTATTTTCTTGATATCATTATCTTAGAAATATTGGTGAACTTTTAATCAAATTTGGAACTTTTTTTGTGTCGGGGTTATTATTCACGTATCTCGACCTTTATTCACGTATCTGACCTTATTCACGAAATCGACCTTATTCATAGAAAAAATAAAAATTTTCTTTTTGTCCAAGATGTCTATTTTGGCTACTATCTTTGATTGTATCCATGTTTTGATCTTTATTTTTGAATTACGCTTCAAAATTGGTTATTATGAGTATTATTGATCTTGGATAAAGCTGTTATCTGAATCCTAATATTTGTCCTTACATCTCCTTTGGATTCGTTTTCTTTAAAATATTTTTCATCATCCTCGGTCCTAAATGATGATATTCTTGAATATCTTTGGCTGTAGTGCAAAGATGAATGATTAGCGATGAATATCTTTGGCCCGTAGTGCAAAGATGAGCAGTGTTGAGATGAACATGACCATTTGGTGATATAAATGAATATCTTTGGGCTGTAGTGCAAAGATGAATATTTGATTAAAAGATGTATATTGATTGTTATTACTGAGGGATAAAATATTGATGATGGACTTTTAAATCTTAGAAGATAGTAGAATTCATTCTCTCGTGACTCTTAATGGATTCTTTATTTTCATTTGTGTTTGTTGATCTAAAACTTGTTGTCTATTATATTCTATCAGATTTTTTCCTGTTGAAGACTAATGATAATTTGTTGTATATTATCTTAGTCATAATATTCTTTACTGGGCTAGTTGAGCTCACCCTTTTCCTTTTTGTTCCATTTTTCTTCTCGGGGAGGTGAGAACATAGCAGGATCGAGTCGGGGTATGGAGTGATGGTTCTAGAAAGATGTTTTAGCGGTCCTCACTATTTCTGTAAAATAGTGTATGAATAATTGTAATGAGGACTTATTTGGGTGTGGATATTGTCTAGAAGACAATATTTGTATTTAAACTCACGATTATGTGTTATGTCGTATTTTGCCACGACAATTGTATTATTGAAGTTGTAGTTTGCTTTTTTGTACCATGTATTTGGTGACTCGAATGAATGGTGTTGTATACCTATTTTGGGGGCGTCACGGTTGGTATCAAAGCTTAGGGATATGGTCTCTGGCGGAGATGGGGAATAGAACTAGGAGGGAGATGAGTAAATCCTTCATTTAGTGTGTCTATCTAAGCTTATTTGTTGGTTGGTCGTAATATAGGGATATTATGTGATATGTTAATTTGTTTAATTAACCCTTGTTTTATGGCGATATTTAAGAATGGGCTTGCTGAAAGCGTTAACAATGGAGTGTATGAGGCGTGGAACAACCTTTAGTCACTGAAACCGGGAGAGCGTGCTGCGGGAAGACAATATTCCTCTCTGTAAACAACACTCTAGAGCAAGCGATGAATGATGGAATGTTTAGAAGCTTTTTTTGCAGTTCATGCAAAATCGGACGAGGAGACTTCGTGTACAAAATACGGGTGGAAATGATGGCAGCAGCTTGATTACATCACTGACCAAGCGATTCGAGGAGTTGGGACCACCGATTTACGGGGAAAAGCCGATCCGATTAAAAAAGCGAAACATGGGTCAAACAAATTACCAAGATATTCGATGTCTTGGGATGCACGGAGGAGCAGAAGGTTCCATTTACCACCTTTTATGTTACGTGGTGAAGGCGATTCTTGGTGGGAATCAGTGAAGCGTACTGACCGGCCCGGACTTAAGATGTCTTGGGAAAGATTTTGAAGCTGTTCAATGACAAGTACTTTCTGAAAGTATTAAATCATATGAAGGAGGTAGAGTTTATTAGGTGGAGCGAGAACAACATGGCGGTGTCTCTCGATGCGAGGCGAAGTTAGCGGAGTTATCGAGTTTGCACCTCATTTGGTAGAGAATGAGGAGCGTATGTATATCGGATGTTTACGAGAGGTCTAAAACACGAGATTCGTCGATACCTTATCTCTCATAAATTTTCTCTGTATTAGGATGTTGTCAACAGGGCTCAATTATTAGAGAGAGATAATGAGTATACTCAATCGAGGATCACAACGACGAGGTCGTACCGGTGTGACGATCATCGAGAGCGATGATAACCGGTGAGGAGGAAAAATACGGACAAAGCGGTAACCACTCGGGTGGTAATCGTGGCCATGATAATAGGAGAGGTGAGTCAAGTGGAAATTTTGAAAGGAGATTCAACAATGGCGGGAAGACATCAATGGCAATGACACCAACACCAACAACAAATTCTAGGGAGGAGAACGCGGCGCTTGCGGTTAGATGTTACAAATGCGGAAAGAGGGACATATCATCAAGCGCCCACAACAATCAAGGTATGTTATAATTGTGGAAAGGAAGGACATATAGCTCGAGATTGTACTATAGCAAAACCAAGTTCAAGTGGGGATGGTGACTCAAAAAATTTATCCGGATAAGTCGAAATCGGTGGTTCTGGAAGAGCGTTTGTTGTGGTGGCCAAAGCGTGAGGAACACGAAGCGAGGTGATCGGGTAAGCTAATCTTGAATTCTTGTGAAGTTTATACCTTACTGAATCTGGGTTCTACCCATTCTTTTATCTCTCTCCTGCTTGTGCTCAGCGTTTAAACTTGACTCAGGAGAAATTAGACTTTGATTTATCTGTTGAAACTCAGTTGGGTGAAAAACCGTTACATCTACGGTTTATAAATCTTGCTTGATCAAGTTGGCATAATCACATTACTGTTGATCTTATCTCTTTAAAGATACTTGCTTTTGATGTGATTTTAGGAATTGATTGGTTAACCACTCATCATGCCAAAATTGATTGTTTTTGTAAGGTTGTTAGTTTTCATATTCTAACCAACTGTCATACAATTCAAACAACTAAACCACTAAAATCGATCCTTGTCATATCAAGCCACAAAGCTATTTAGTTTATGAAAAAGCGGATGCCAAGCTTTCTTAGCCCATGTTATGGATTTGAATAAAAACAAGTCGATTTGGATAATATTTACATTGTTAGAGAATTTCGATGTATTTCTGAAGAACTTCCGGTCTACCCCGAGCGTGATGTTGAATTCTTTATTGACCTTGAGCAAAAGGGTACAAAACCCATTTCTAAAACCCCATATCGAATGGCTCTATTGAACTTGAGGAGTTAAAAGTCCAACTACTGAGAGTTATTAGACATCGGTTTCATTCGTCTAGTACATCTCCTTGGGGTGCTCTGTTTTATTAAGTAAAGAAGAAAGAGCGGGGAGTATGCGACTTTGTATTGACTCTGAGAATTAAACCATGTCACCATCAAGAATAGGTATCCGCTACCTCGCATTGATGACTGTTGACCGATTCAAGGAGCATAATTCTTTTCAAAGATCGATCTTAGATTACGGATATCATCAATTTGAAGATTAAAAGCGAGGATATTCAAAGGCGCCTTGAGAACTTCGATGCGGGCATTATGAATTCTTAGTCATGTCTTTTGGATTGACTAATGCTCTCTTTACTTTCATGGATATGATGAACCGAGTATTCAAGGAATATTTGGATCGGTTCGTTGTTGTCTTTATTGATGACATCCTCATCTATTCAAAAGTAGTGAAGATCATGAGCACCATTTGAAGTGATACTTGAAAGGCCCCGTGAAAACAAGCTATATGCAAAGGTGAAGAAATCACGAGTTACGGCTTGAGGAAGTAGCATTCCTTGGGCGCGTGGTGTCAAAACATGGAGTATCTGTTGACGTGAAGATTGAAGCAATACAAAGTTAGAACAGCAAAAGTAAATCGGTGGCCAGAAAGTCGTGACTTTACGGAGGCTTATTTGGTTATTATCGGAGATTCGTGGAAGGATTTTCTCGAATCGCTACTCAGATTAACTTCGGTGACTCGAAAGAAAGATAAAAATTCATATGGGCGAGGAATGCGAGAAGAGTTTCCAAGAGCTCAAGAGGAGACTCATTTGGCACATTGCAGCAATACCATACGGTTCGGATGGATTTGTTATCTCTGATGATGCTTGAGGCAAAGGGTTAGGATGTGTTCTCATGCAACATGGGAAAGTCATAGCCTATGCCTCGCGACAACTCAAAGAATATGAGAGGAATTATCCTACTCATGATTTGGAGTTAGCGTGATCGTTTTAGCGTTGAAAATCTGGAACACTACTTGTATGGGGAGAAAGTGGAGATTTATACGGACCATAAAAGCCTCAAATATTTCTTCACCCAAAAGAACTCAATATCGCGGCAAGCGGCGTTGGCTTGAAACATTGAAAGATTACGATCACACTATTGATATCATCTGGAAAAGCGAGCGTAGTAGGCGGCGCATTGAGTAGAAGATCATATGCAATCTGAGTGCGATATTGTCAACGTAAAGACCCATTTTGTATGACTTGCAAAGGATGGAGATAGAGTTAAAAACTCGAGGGACCCACGTGATGATGGTGAATATCTGAGTAGGCAAGACTTTAATCGATAAAGTTAAAAGTGCTGCTCAAGCTACGGACACTGGGGTGATCGTATGAAGAAGAAAGTCAAGAAGGTGCTATTTCGAAGCGAGAATCGATGAAGAAGGAATACTTGAGTCAAACTAGACTTTGCGTTCTAACGATTACGACTTGAAGCATAGAATCATGATGGAGGCACACTGACACCCCGTTTGCAATCCATCACGGGAGTACCAAAATGTATCATGATATTCGACATACATTTTGGTGGAACAATATGAAGAGAGAGATCGCGGAGTTTATCTCGAGGTGTTTAAACTTGTCGCGTGTAAAGGCGGAGCATCAAGTACCAAAAGGTCCATTGCAACCACTTGAGATTCCGAAATGGAAGTGGGAACACATTACCATGGATTTTATTCTGAGGTCTTCCAAAAGTTTCTCAAAGGCATAGATGCGATTTGGGTTATTGTTGATAGATTAACCAAGTCTGCTCATTTCTTGTCGATCGTGAAACTTATTTCCTTGAGCGTCTTGCTTCGTATATGCGTGAATGAGATTGTGAGATTGCATGGCATGCGGTATCCATAGTTTGGATCGTGACCCAAGATTCACTTTAAGATTTTGGGTTAGCTTGCTGAAAGCTATGAGCGCGGATTTCTGATTGATTCGACATACCATCCTCAAGCGGACGGACAATCGGAGAGGACTATTCAAACCCTTGAAGATCTATTAAGACTACGTGTTCTAGATTTCAAAGGAAGTTGGGATAAGTACTTGCCCTTTGGTGGAATTCTCCTACAACAACAGTTATCAAGCAAGTATAGGCATGGCTCCATTTGAGGCGTTGTATGGGACGAAAGTGTCGATTCTCGATTATCTTTGGGACGAGGTGGGAGAAAGCAACGTTGTTGGGGACGAATTTATGTGCGCATGACTACGAGAAAAGATCAAATGATTCGACAAGCGTATTCAAACCTCACAAGATCGACAAAAGAGTTATCTTGATCTTCATCGAAAGGGCGTGGAATTTAATATTGGGGATCATGTCTTTATTACGTGTTGCTCCATGGAAGGAGTTACAAGATTTGGAAGAGAGGAAAGCTCGATCAAGATTTGTTGGTCCATTTGAGATTCTTGTAGAATAGGAAATGTGGCCTATAGACTCGCATTACCTCAAGCATGTCTCGTGTTCATAATGTTTTTCACATATCTATGCTTCGTAAATATGTGAAAGACCGAACCATATTATTGAGTTAGAACGGACGAGATAGTAGAAGATTTAACGTCTGCGAGGAGGTACTGTTAAGATCTTGGATAGGAAAGAAGCATGTCCTACGCAGGAGGTTATACCACAAGTTAAGGTTTTGTGGAGGAACCATCTTTATTGAAGAAATGACATGGGAGTTGGAATCGAAATGAAAGCGAGGTACCCTCACATTGAAACACCGAAGTCGTCGTCAATTTCGAGGACGAAATTTTATAAGGAGGGAGGTTGTAAGACCCTGACTTATTATAAATAAAATTGAATTTTCTCTATTCATTATTCTAAATTAATAAGGTGTTAATTTGATATAATGCTTTGGTTATGGGTGAAATGTGCAAATTTTGCAAAATAAGCAAGTGGTTATAAAATATTCATTTTTTTATGGAGAATATTCTTTTGGTCGTGGAATATTCTTTTTTGTGGGGAATATTAAATGCGACGGTAGCGATCATTGTGGGCTCATAGCAGAATAAGCTGTTGGATGAAGAAAAGCGACAAAGTATGAGTTTTTATAAATAAATAACGGCGTAGTTATTCTGAATTAACCTTTGTTGGAATACACGGTGGTTAAAAATCTGATGTCTGGCGTGGTTGCGATAGTAGCTGCGGTATTACTGATAGTATTATTGAATTATTGATTAAATGCGTGAAGGCCTTTACTCGATAATTATTACGATGAATTCTTGTTCAATATTTTATTTTATTGATTCAATAATTCTTTGCGTTGATAGTTTATATTATTGTTGTTTTGATAATTGTCATCGCTTTTTGATATTTCCATTATCGGATCGATAATTCATATTATTTGAATAATATTATTAGATAACATTATTGGCAATGTCTAGAAAGTTACATCGAGGAGAGGTTTGGTCACCTAATTGCGGCGCGATGAGAGAAATCCTTATTGGAAGCCCCCTTCTTTCTGAGGAGCACTTTGGTTGTCATAATTGTGATTACGTAATATTATTTGTGAATAATTAATTATTGATTTATATGATAAGAAATATTTATTTGATGTGGATATAAATGATGGATTTATTTATGTGGTTATAAATGAAGGAATTAATCTTTGAAGTGTTTTATCGGTATTTTGTCAAATGGAGGTATTAAAATCATCCGTTTGTGGATTTTGGATATTTTTTGTTTGGAATTTGGAAAAACTTCAAAGCTACAAAGTTGTAGAGAATTGATTTGAGGTAGAATGGACATAAAATTTGTATTTTTACGATAAGCGGGCTATTTTCTATGAATTATTGAAGTTTTTGAAAAATAAAATAATTTTTTATTAAATTTATGGGTGGGACCCACTTTTGGTTTGGAACACATGTGAAATTTCTTTGAATTTCTTCAAAGATGGCTACCCAAAATTCATTCAAAGCATGCGTAGGAATTGTAATTAATAATAATATTATTTTATTATTTAGTCTCTCTTTGGCGTTCTAGCATTTTTCTATAAATAGGCGCTTAGGTTAGAATTGAAAATCACACGAAACAAGTTTTCTTTCTCTACTAGATTATCGGCGTATTTTTGTGAGTATTTTGATACTTTGAGAGTTGTTTTATTACGAAGTTGCAAAGTTTCCTTCGAACTTTATATCAGAAATTCGATCGAAATACGGTTATTTTGAGGTAAGGGATGTTATTTTCTTCTTAAATGATATTATTTTCTTCTTGATATCATTATCTTAGAAATATTGGTGAACTTTTAATCAAATTTGGAACTTTTTTGTGTCGGGGTTCTTATTCACGTATCGACGGCCTTTATTCACGTATACGACCTTTATTCACGAATCGACCTTTATTCATAGAAAATAAAAATTTTTCTTTTTGTCCAAGATGTCTATTTTGGCTACTATCTTTGATTGTATCCATGTTTTGATCGTTATTTTTGAATTACGCTTCAAAATTGGTTATTATGGAGTATTATTGATCTTGGATAAAAGCATTATCTGAATCCTAATATTTGTCCTTACGTCTCCTTTGGATTCGTTTTCTTTAAAATATTTTTCATCATCCTCGGTCCTAAATGATGATATTCTTGAATATCTTTGGCTTTGTAGTGCAAAGATGAATGATTAGCGATGAATATCTTTGGCGTAGTGCTGAAGATGAGCAGTGTTGAGATGAACATGACCATTGGTGATATAAATGAATATCTTTGCTTTTGTAGTGCAAAGATGAATATTTGATTAAAGATGTATATTGATTGATGTTACTGAGGGATAAAATATTGATGATGGACTTTTAAATCTTAGAAGATAGTAGAATTCATTCTCTACGTGACTCTTTAATGGATTGTTATTTTCATTTGTGTTTGTTGATCTAAAACTTGTTATCTATTATATTCTATCGATTTTTCCTGTTGAAGACTAATGATAATTTTTTGTATATTATCTTAGTCATAATATTCTTTATTGGGCTAGTTGAGCTCACCCTTTTTCTTTTTGTTCCATTTTTTTCTTCTCGGGAGGTGAGAACATAGCGAGGATCGAGTCGGGGTATGGAGTGATGGTTCTAGAAAGATGTTTAGCGAGTCCTCACTATTTACGTAAAATAGTGTATGAATAATTGTAATGAGGACTTATTTGAGTGTGGATATTGTCTAGAAGACAATATTTGTATTTAAACTCACATTATGTGTTGTCGTATTTTACCACGACAATTGTATTATTGAAGTTGTAGTTTGCTTTTACGTACCATGTATTTGGCGATTTCGGAATGGGTGTTGTATACCTATTTTGCCTCCCAGATTTGATTAGCTTTGATATGTTTAGTATCACAAGCTTCCCAGAAAATCCTATCTCGCCATTGTAAGAGGAGGAGATGTTCCATTTTCCCGCTGTAACATGATTGTGTCATGATGGTTGCCGGAGGAAGAAACCAAGTGTTACCTCGATAATTTGATCGACAAAGATGGCAGAGAGAGGATCCCGTGACGATGAAGATAATTGGAGGGTTGATGGCGGTATCATTTAGCCAAGGGTCGAACCAAAGGTTTGTGTCCCGACCATTTCCTACCCAGTAGTGCAAGTCTTTGTGAAAGCAAGTGGCCTTAGTTTCAGAACCTGCTTCCATATCCATGAACTTGCAGCTGTGATTCCAATCTGCAAGTGCTGTATCAAAGTTGTTGGTTATGAAACTTAGGTAGGAATATCTGAGCCTAATAACCACAGTGATTAGGATAAGTACTAACTCAATATAGAGTTAGTTGGTCGGTAAGATTCAAAGACGAATCTCGGTGAGTTATAAAGATACGGAGTTCCCTAACTCTGATAATAAAGGTGTACTGTGGTGATGAATAGATCGAGTCTAAAAGACTAAAAGTGCAGTGATAGGAGATCGTAAAACAAAACGATCAAGATATAGAAATGAATCATAATATATATCATGAGATCACCCCGTTATCGGATAAGGTTATGACAGTCATAAAGAATCAATCTGATGACTGGAAAGTTTACAGCAAGATTGTTGTGTGTCAGTTATACTATGAATTGGTACAGATTCATCAAAGGATTATGAATACGGATTAAATGAAATTCGTATTGAGAATGGAGTTAAGATTAGGTGGGGATTTCAATTGAGGACTCATGTCGGTAGCTGAGTTGTATAATTCCTTGTATGTGCGGGGAATTGTACTTGGTGTAAAAACCACTTAGTTTCTGGCATTGATAATCATTGAAATGTTGTGTCGCGCTATTTGCTATATGCATGTTAAGAGGGTGATTCCTTTCTCATGTGTATAACAGATAGATAGGTTATAGGTAGAGAATATAAGATTAAGTACGAGTTCTTAAAACTCATACTTATGTGACATTCTTGACTCATAGTTCTATGAAATGTTTATGGACCCCTCATCGAATGGACGCCAAAGGTCTGACTAGCGTAAGTTCTTAAACCCATATATGATTGTGGCAAGTTTATGAACTCATAAGTGTGGTTTGACGAACTAGGTATAGTTGTGTGTGAATGGAGAATTGAGGATTTTAGGAATAGATAGATTGTTAAGCAAATGATTATTAGTGGAGACATAAGTTTTCCAAAACTCCTAGCTATGCTAGATTTCAAAATTTTGACATCAAGCTAAATACGCACTATGTGTTTTTAAAAAAAAATGTAGACTCGTAACCATTTTTGAAACGGTTTAAAGTACAGTATATGCTACTTATTTCGGCTAGACTCAAATGATTTGAAATATCAAAATATATTTTATTTATCACTCAAGTACCATGTAACCTGATGCAGAGATGATAAAAAGATGATAGAGTTGTAAATACATGAATACTTAGTGTGAATTTGATCTAAAATCGTTGTTCCACTATAGTATGATGTGTTATGACAAAGTCATACGATCACGACATCCTCAAACGGACTGTTAATACAGTACGACATCATGAAGTTATTCTCGAAAATGTTTTCAAAATTTTAATTTGCCAATGGGGTTTGGCTACACCTAAATAATTCGATTGAATTGAATTATTGATATGAGTCTCTATTTACTCGATTCAAACTAGACTAATGTTTATGAAAACTCTAAGTGTTCATTGAAGAAATTTCCGAACCAAATTGTTTTGAGTGCGGAATCCTATGATAAAAATCGAGGTGAACTATGTTGTTAGGATAAATAATCCAATCGAGTAAGCGTAAATATTCGCTAGACATGATTAATCGTTATGCATGGCGAAGAAAGTACGATATAGGCTAATCACCTAAAAGTACTAACAACGGTGAGTTTACCTTCTTAGTGATTGTAAACATACCAAGTAATGTATTGTTTTGCGGTATGAATACCGTAAAAACATTGTGTTCATGGTCTATATGACCCCTCAACACAATTTGAAAACTTTTACTCTTGTGAGTGGTGTATTGGGTAGCATGTGATGATATGTGAATGGTGTAAGCAGTATGATGTAAGGTGTAAGGTGTAAGGTGTAAGGTGAATTTCGGGGACGAAATTATTAGAAGAAGGGGTGAATGTGACAACCCGAGAAATTAGACAATTTATTAAAATCTTAAATGATTGATTTAAGGTCAAATAATGAACCTGCATGGAAAAATAAGTGTATGCGTTTGATGTTTTTGGGAAGGAATTTTGAGGATTTCGAAATTCTGTGTAGAATTTTGGAGAATTGTTCAGGATTAAGTGTATATGTGAATATGTTCTGTGTATATGGTTATGTATGTGTTCAGAATGTGCTTAAGGGTCAAGGGTTGACTAGATAAATTTTATCAGTGTCAAACCCTAATATTTTATTCAAACGTCAACGTTCAGTTAGAAAACCCTAACGTCTGATAAGAAAACCTAGAAACCGGTTTTGAAACCCTAATTTCAGTTCCGGAGTCCGAAATCCTAATTCAGAAATTTAAAACCCTAGATTGGGAATGCAAATTCTGGTATAATGTTTAAACATTATTAATTATAACTTAATTAGGGAAAAACCCAAATGACACACTTGAAACCCTAATTGATTATTAGGAAATCCTAATACCAGATCTGAAAACCCAAATTTCAGATTCTGGTAATTTGAAACCCTAATCTGGGAACTTAAAGGATAATTATAATGCTTAAGTGCTATTAATTATAATATTAATTAGGGTAAAGCTTAATTAATTAGCAAACCCTAATTTCAAATTTTTAATCCCTAATTGTTCTGTCAGAAACCCTAATGTACAATTGTGGATTTAATTGCTAAATTAGCAATATTAATTAGGAAATATTAATCCTAATTAGCAAACTTGAATTATGATTAGGAAATCTAAGCATAATTAGTGAATCCTAATTATAATTTGAAAATCATAATTTTTTTTTCATTTTTGAAAACCTAATTTGGAAATCCTAGAATTTATTTTTAAACCCTAAACCCTAAGAGTGAAACCCTAAACCCTAAGGGTTTGAACAATTGACAAATGTGCCATTAAAATAAAAATCAAAAAGACCAAAATTCCCTTATTGCATTATTTATGTGATAGCTTACAAATCTTGTCAAATGGAGTTGGTGACCAACTCCAGCCACCCTATGTGACCCAAATTCGAAGCAATCAACCACCATATCAGCTGATTATATTGTATCAATATATACATATAGAATTAGAGAGATAGAAGTTCACAAAATTGGCTATTTGGTCACCAAACACTCAACCAACATTTTCTCTCTCTAGAACCATGAAATTAGTAGGAAATTCAGTCTCTAACATGATCCCTAGAAAGCCAAGATCAGATCATGATGATCAGAATCAAAGCTCAAGCATCAAAGTGGTATAAACCCTAAATTTTAGAAATCATATGATATGATGTTAGATGTTGTTGTTTATTGTTTAATGTTGTGTATAATGATGTTATTTAGTGATATGGGTTGTCAAATCCCAGATCCATAACATCAAAGGGCTCGAAATTGAAGATTTCTTAAATCTGGAAAATTTCTAAAACATCGTCTGACAAGCAAATGTCAGACCTCATAGATTGGTGTCTATTGATTGTTTTTGTGTTTTAAATGTTGGAACGTGTAGTATGTTATGTCTTCTTTGCTCTGCACTTTAAATCAAGTCCAGAACAGGTTCAGATTTAAAGTTATAAGCAGTCAATCAACCACGAAATCTGGAATATGGACAGCCCAATTTTCGTCTGACAAGCTTTTCAAGGCTATTAATCTTGCTGTGTTTGGTTAGTTTTGACAAGTTGTGGTTTTAATCTTGCAGACTGGTATAAGTACTACACAATCAAGCTTTTATATCACCCAGATCGTACATAGAATAGAAGTTATGCAGGGTCAAAGTAGCCTTGACCATCTGATTTGTGCATTTATGAAAACCCAAAAAATGGGAAGAACAGATTTCTGACATGGTTTGACCATGCCAGATATCACTCATGTTTTGATTTTATGATGTTATGATGTTATCTACTTGTAGACTGACATATCGACTAGATATATGAATCATTAGATCACACAAAACAATCTTGGAAAGCAAAGATTTAAGGGCTCAAAATAGGAACCTTGACTATTCTTAAATTCTGGAAAACCCAGAATTTGAAGAACAGGTCTGACATCATATTGGAGAGCTTATAACTCTCTGATTTGTTGTAGTCTGGTCATGAAATTAGTATGTAGTTGTAGTATTACACTTATACTACATGATTAAAATATTTTCTAGCCTAGAAGACATTAAGATCTATGATCAAATGTTGGTCAAACCTCATACCTTGATGACTGACATGAAGTTCTGGGCAGGCTCAAGAATATGCCCAAGAACACTTATAGCGACGGTTCTGTCGCTATAGGGCCCTTTTAGCGACAGTTTATTTAAGAAATTAATTATTTTAATTAATAAATAAATAAATATGGTTTTTAATTATTAAAAATACATGATAAATTATGAAAAAATTATTTTAAAGCCTCAAAAATAGTTTTTAATTATTTTGAGTATATTTCAAAAATATTTAATATTTTGGAATATAAAAGGCATTTATTTATTTAATTATAATATAAAATAAATTATTTAAAAATGGTTTTAATTCATGAAAAATCATGCAAAAATATATTATGATATTAGAAAATATTTTAAGTTATTTTTGATAACTTTTAATATTTTGTGATAAATTTCATTAATAATTTATTATTAATGGTAATTAATTTATTTAATAAATATATTAAATAAATTATAGAAAAATAGAATTAATGATTTAAAAATCATATAAAATGATTTAAGTGTTATAAATATTTTAATTTATAAAATATAACTTTTGATATTTTGACATGAAAATATTAATATTTTAATATTAAAAGCAATTATCGGATAATGGATTCAAGTCTTTAAAAATTATATAAATATGATTTTAAGGTATTAAAATAGTTTGAAATATTATAAATATATTATAATATTATGTTATGATTTTATTAATATTTAATAATAAATAAATATTAATGATAAAGGAATATTGTGGTATTTATATTATATAAATACGATATTAATGGTTTAAAAATCATGATAAATGGTAATAATTATCTGAAAGTTATTACAAGCCTATGAAAATTATTTTTACTGATAAGAAAATTATCTAAGTTAATTGTTAAGTATTTAGGCAGAGTTTAATTGAACTTAAACTCGAGTTTTGTCTGACTAGACCGTCGGGATGTCAGATATATGTCGGTTTCAACTCAGACTGCAATAGTTTGACTTGATACCGAGTCTTATGTGTGTAATAGACTGATAGGATTATGTGATATGTGTTTAGGTTATTCTATGTATATATATAACAGTATTATACTGTGATGATATTATTCTAATATTGGAGATCTATATTACTAATATTAGGTCTTCGGATAAAGCGATATAAATTGTGTGTAAGCAGAATCAATCTGCTCGAGCAAGTTTTACTTAACTCTACTAAGAGTTGTTTCATTCAGATATGCTTATGGTTAATCATTGCTTGATTGCCATATAAAATTGTACTCGTACATATTGCATGTATAAGTTAGGTATGAAAGGTTGATCACCTTCATTACCAGTTGGTCTAGATATATTTGTTCATGTTCAATACTTGTTCAGTCAAAAGTTTGTTCGTGCTAGTTCTCAATTATATTGATGAATTATAGCCAACTTATTATTCAGACTTTCAATCATGATATATCTTTAAATTGTATTTAAACTTGCTGGGCACCTTTCATGCCCACCCTTGCTATATCATGATAAACATTGCAGATAAAGTGCTAATGCGTTCGAATCTGAGGAAACGGATAATGCCAAGTTCAAACTTGGGATAAAATGTGACTAGTTTTAATAATAGTATAATTTGGATAATAATGTTATGTGTTAGATAGTTTATGAATTGTGTATAAGTTAAGGTTACTCAATTTTGGGGAATAGTGCATAAAGTGTATTGTATAAACAATTTATGTTTATATCTTCCACAATAGTTATAGAATGATTGTAGCAGATCCGTGGTGATTTGGGACCAGGATTTAGGGATGTCACAGTTGGTATCAAAGCTGTTGGTTATGAAACTTAGGTAGGAATATCTTAGACTAATAACCGCAGTGATTAGGATAAGTACTAACTCATACAGAGTTATACTATGAATTGGTACAGATTCATCAAAGGATTATGAATACGGATTAAATGCAATTCGTATTGAGAAGGGAGTTAATATTAGGTGGGGATTTCAATTGAGGACTCATGTCGGTAGCTGAGTTGTATAATTCCTTGTATGGGCAGGGAATTGTACTTGGTGTAAAAACCACTTAGTTTTTGGCATTGATAATCATTGAAATGTTGTGTCGCGCTATTTGCTATATGCATGTTAAGAGGGTGATTCCTTTATCATGTGTATAACAGATAGATAGGTTATAGGTAGAGAATATAAGATTAAGTACGAGTTCTTAAAACTCATACTTATGTGACATTCTTGACTCATAGTTCTATGAAATGTTTATGAACCCCTCATCGAATGGACGCCAAAGGTCTGACTAGCGTAAGTTCTTAAACTCATATGATTGTGGCAAGTTTATGAACTCAGAAGTGTGGTTTGACGAACTGGGTATAGTTGTGTGTGAATGAAGAATTGAGGATTATAGGAATAGATAGATTGTTAAGCAAATGATTATTAGTGGAGACATAAGTTTTCCAAAACTCCTAGCTATGCTAGATTTCAAAATTTTGACATCAAGCTAAATACGCACTATGTGTTTTTTAAAAAAAAATGTAGACTCGTAACCATTTTTGAAACGGTTTAAAGTACAGTTGATGCTACTTATTTCGGCTAGACGCAAATGATTTGAAATATCAAAATATATTTTATTTATCACTCATGTACCATGTAACCTGGTGCAGAGATGATAAAAAGATGATGGAGTTGTAAATACATGAATACTTGGTGTGAATTTGATCTAAAATCGTTATTCCACTATAGTATGATGTGTTATGACAAAGTCATACGATGACGGCATCCTCAAACGGACTGTTAATACAATACGGCATCATGAAGTCATTCTCGAAAATGTTTTCAAAATTTTAATTTGTCAACGGGGTTTGGCTACAACTAAATAATTCGATTGAATTGAATTATTGATATGAGTCTACGCTATTCGATTCAGCTAGACTAATGTTTATGAAAACTCTAACTGTTCATTGAAAGAAATTTCCTGAACCAAATTGTTTTGGTGCGGAATCCTATGATAAGACTGAGGTGAACTATGTTGTTTGGATAAATAATCCAATCGAGTAGCGTAAATATTCGCTAGACATGATTAATACGTTATGCATGACGTAAGAGTACGTTATGCAATACGTTATCTACTTGTAGACTGACATATCGACTACATATATGAATCATTAGATCACACAAAATAAGCTTGGAAAGCAAAGATTTAAGGGCTCAAAATAGGAACCTTGACTGTTCTTAAATTCTGGAAAACCCAGAATTTGAAGAATAGGTCTGACATCATATTGGAGAGCTTATAACTCTCTGATTTGTTGCAGCGTGGCCTTGAAATTAGTATGTAGTTGTAGTATTACACTTATACTACATGGTTAAAATATTTTCTAGCCTAGAAGACATTAAGATCTAAGATCAAATGTTGGTCAAACCTCATACCTTGATGACTAACATGAAGTTCTGGGCTGGCTCAAGAACATGCCCAAAAACACCTATAGCGACGGTTCTATCGCTATAGGGCCCTTTTAGCGACAGTTTATTTAAGAAATTAATTATTTTAATTAATAAATAGATAAAAATGATTTTTAATTATTAAAAATACATAATAAATTATGAAAAATTATTTTAAAGCCTGAAAATTAGTTTTTAATTATTTTGAGTATATTTCAGAAATATCTAATATTTGTGGAATATAAAAGGTATTTATTTATTTAATTATAATATTAAATAAATTATTTAAAAATAGTTTTAATTCATGAAAAATTATATTATGATATTAGAAAATATTTTAAGTTATTTTGATAACTTTTAATATTTTGTGATTAATTTCATTAATAATTTATTATTAATGGTAATTAATTTATTTAATAAATATATTAAATAAATTATGGAAAAATAGAATTAATGATTTAAAAATCATATAAAAATGATTTAAGTGTTATAAAAATATTTTAAGTTATAAAATATAACTTTTGATATTTTGACATGAAAATATTAATATTTTAATATTAAAAGCAATTATCGGATAATGGATTTAAGTGTTTAAAAATCATATAAATATGATTTTAAGGTATTAAAATACTTTGAAATATTATAAATATATTATAATATTATGTTATGATTTTCATTACTATTGAATAATAAATAAATATTAATGATAAAGGAATATTGTGGTATTTATATTATATAAATACGATATTAATGGTTTAAAATCATGATAAATGGTAATAATTATCTGAAAGTTATTACAAGCCTATGAAAATTATTTTTACTGATAAGAAAATTATCTAAGTTAATTGTTAAGTGTTTAGGTAGAGTTTAATTGAACTTAAACTCGAGTTTTGTCCGACTAGACCGTCGGGATGTCAGATTTATGTCGGTGTTATATATATATATATATATATATATATATATATATATATATATGATATTATCTTGTGATGATATTATTCTAATATTGGAGATCTATATTACTAATATTAGGTCTTCGGATAAAGCGATATAAATTGTGTAGCGGTAATCAACGGTTCAGGCAAATTTTACTTAACTCTACTAAGAGTTGTTTCATTCAGATATACTTATGGTTAATCATTGCTGATTGCCATGTAAAATTGTACTCTATACATATTTCATGTATAAGTCAGGTATGAAAGGCTAATCACCTTCATTACCAGTTGGTCCAGATATATTTGTTCATGTTCAATACTTGTTCAGTCAAAAGTTTGTTCGTGCTAGTTCTCAATTATATTGATGAATTATAGCCAGCTTATTATTTAGACTCTTTCAATCATGATATATCCTTAAATTGTATTTAAACTTGCTGGGCAACTTTCATGCTCACCCTTGCTATATCATAATAAACATTGCGATATAATGAATGCGTTCGAATCTGTGAAAGCGGATAATGCCAAGTTCAGCTTGGGATAAAATGTGCGGCTAGTTTTAATAGTATAGTTGGATAATAATGTTATGTGTTAGATAGTTTATGAATTTTGTATAAGTTAAGGTTACTTGATTTTGGAGAATAGTGCATAAAGTGTATTGTATAAACAATTTATGTTTATATCTTCTGCAATAGTTATAGAATGATTGTAGCAAATCCGTGGTGATTTGGGACCCGGATTTAGGGATGTCACATTTGGTATCAAAGTTGTTGGTTATGAAACTTAGGTAGGAATATCTGAGACTAATAACCGCAGTGATTAGGATAAGTACTAACTTATATAGAATTAGTTGGTCGGTAAGATTCAAAGACGAATCTCGGTGGGTTATAAAGATACGAAGTTACCTAACTTTGATAATAAAGGTGAACTGTGGTGATGAATAGATCGAGTCTAAAAGACTAAAAGTGCAGTGATAGGAGATCGTAAAATAAAACGATCAAGGTATAGAAATGAATCATAATATATATGATGAGATCACCCCGTGATCGGATAAGGTTATGTAAGTTAGAAAGAATCAATCTAATGATTGGAAAGTTTACAACAAGATTGTTGTGTGTCAGTTATACTATGAATTGGTACAGATTCAACAAAGGATTATGAATACGGATTAAATGAAATTCGTATTGAGAAGGGAGTTAAGATTAGGTGAGGATTTCAATTGAGGACTCATGTCGGTAGCTGAGTTGTATGATTCCTTGTATGGGCGGGGAATTGTACTTGGTGTAAAAACCACTTAGTTTTTGGCATTGATAATCATTGAAATGTTGTGTCGCGCTATTTGCTATAAGCATGTTAAGAGGGTGATTCCTTTCTCATGTGTATAACACAGATAGATAGGTTATAGGTAGAGAATATAAGATTATGTACGAGTTCTTAAAACTCATACTTATGTGACATTCTTGACTCATAGTTCTATGAAATATTTATGAACCCCTCATCGAATGGACGCCAAAGGTCTGACTAGCGTAAGTTCTTAAACTCATATGATTGTGGCAAGTTTATGAACTCATAAGTGTGGTTTGACGAACTGGGTATAGTTGTGTGTGAATGGAGAATTGAGGATTATAGGAATATATAGATTGTTAACAAATGATTATTAGTGGAGACATAAGTTTTCCAAAACTCCTAGCTATGCTAGATTTCAAAATTTTGACATCAAGCTAAATACGCACTATGTGCTTTTAAAAAAAATGTAGACTCATAACCATTTTTGAAACGGTTTAAAGTACAGTCTATGCTACTTATTCAGGCTAGACGCAAATGATTTGAAATATCAAAATATATTTTATTTATCACTCATGTACCATATAACAAAAAAAGAGATGATAAAAAGGTGATGGAGTTGTAAATACATGAATACTTAGTGTGAATTTGATCAAAAATCGTTGTTCCACTATAGTATGATGTGTTATGACAAAGTCATATGATGACGGCATCCTCAAACGGGTTGTTAATACAGTACGACATCATGACGTCATTCTCAAAAATGTTTTAAAAATTTTAATTTGCCAACGAGGTTTGGCTACACCTAAATAATTCGATTGAATTGAATTATTGATATGAGTCTACGCTATTCGATTCAGCTAGACTAATGTTTATGAAAACTCTAAGTGTTCATTGAAAGAAATTTCCCGAACCAAATTGTTTTAGTGCGGAATCCTATGATAAGACTGAGGTGAACTATGTTGTTTGGATAAATAATCCAATCGAGTAGCGTAAATATTCGCTAGACATGATTAATACGTTACGCATGACGTAACAGTACGATAGGCTAATCACCTAAAGTACTAACAACGATAGTTTACCTTCTTAGTGATTGTAAACATTCCAAGTAATGTATTGTTTTGCGGTATGAATACCGTAAAAACATTGTGTTCATGGTCTATACGACCCCTCGGCACAATTTGAAAACTTTTACTCTTGTGAGTGGTGTATTGGGTAGCATGTGATGATGTGTGAATGGTGTAAGCAGTATGGTGTAAGGTGTAAGGTGAATTTCGGGGACGAAATTATTAGAAGAAGGGGTGAATGTGACAACCTGAGAAATTAGACAATTTATTAAAATCTTAAATGATTTATTTAAGGTCAAATAATAGACCTAGACAGAAAATAAGTGTATGCGTATGATGTTTTTGGGAAGAAATTTTGAGGATTTCGAAATTCTGTGTAGGATTTTGGAGAATTGTTCAGGATTAAGTGTATATGTGAATATGTTCTGTGTATATGGTTATGTATATGTTCAGAATGTGGTTAAGGGTCAAGGGTTGACCAGATAAATTTCATCAGTGTCAAACCCTAATATTTTATTCAAACGTCAACGTTCAGTTAAAAAACCCTAACGTCTGATAAGAAAACCTAGAAACCGGTTCTGAAACCCTAATTTCAGTTCCGGGAGTCTGAAACCCTATTTCGGAAATTTAAAACCCTAGATTGGGAATGCAAATTCTGGTATAATGTTTAAACGTTATTAATTATAACTTAATTAGGGAAAAACCCTAATGATTCACTTAAAACCCTAATTGATTATTAGGAAATCTTAATACCAGATCTGAAAACCCTAATTTCAGATTCTGGGAATTTGAAACCCTAATCTGGGAACTTAAAGGATAATTATAATGCTTAAGTGCTATTAATTATAATATTAATTAGGGTAAAGCTTAATTAATTAGCAAACCCTATTTTCAAATTTTTAAACCCTAATTGTTCCGTCAAAAACCTTAATGTACAATTGTGGATTTAATTGCTAAATTAACAATATTAATTAGGAAATATTATTCCTAATTAGCAAACTTGAATTATGATTAGGAAATCTAAGTAAGTATAATTAGTGAATCCTAATTATAATTTGAAAATCATAATTTTTTTTCTCATTTTTGAAAACCTAATTTGGAAATCCTAGAATTTATTTTTAAAACCTAAAGGGTTAAACCCTAAACCCTAAGGGTTTAAACAATTGATAAATGTGCCATTAAAATAAAAATCAAAAAGACCAAAATGCTCTTATTGCATTATTTATGTGATAGCTTGCAAATCTTGTCAAATGGAGTTGGCGACCAACTCCAACCACCCCATGTGACCCAAATTCGAAGCAATCAACCACCATATCAGCTGATTATATTGTATCAATATATACATATAGAATTAGAGAGATAGAAGTTCACAAAAATTGGTTATTTGGTCACCAAACACTCAACCAATATTTTCTCTCTCTAGACCCATGAAATTAGTAGGAAATTCAGTCTCTAACATGATCTCTAGCAAGCATGGATCAGATCATGATGATCAGAATCAAAGCTCAAGCATCAAAGTGGTATAAACCCTAAATTTTAGAAATCCTATGATATGATGTTAGATGTTGTTGTTTATTGTTTAATGTTGTGTATTATGATGTTATTTAGTGATCTGGATTGTCAAATCCCAGATCCATAACATCAAAGGGCTCGAAATTGAGGATTTCTTAAATCTGGAAAATTTCTAAAACATCGTCTGATAAGCAAATGTCAGACCTCATAGATTGGTGTCTGTTGATTGTTTTTGTGTTTTAAATGTTGGAACGTGTAGTATGTTATGTCTTCTTTTCTCTGCAACTTAAATCAAGTCCAGAACATGTGTAGATTTAAAGTTATAAGCAGTCAAAACCCTTTGACCAACCACGAAATCTGGAATCTGGGTAGCCAAGATTTGCCCAAATTTCGTCTGACAAGCTTTTCAAGGCTCTTAATCTTGCTGTGTTTGGTTAGTTTTGACAAGTTATGGTTTTAATCTTGTAGACTGGTATAAGTAATACAAAATCAAGCTTTTATATCACCCAGATCGTACATAGAATAAAAGTTATGCAGGGTCAAAGTAGCCTTGACCATCTGATTTGTGCATTCTGGAATACCCAGAAAACGGGAAGGACAGATTTCTGACATGGTTTGACCATGCAGATCTCACTCATGTTTTGATGTTATGATGTTATGATGTTATCTACTTGTAGACTGACATATCGACTACATATATGAATCATTAGATCACACAAAACAAGCTTGGAAAGCAAAGATTTAAGGGCTCAAAATTGGAACCTTGACTATTCCTAAATTCTAGAAAACCCAGAATTTGAAGAACAGGTCTGACATCATATTGGAGAGCTTATAACTCTCTAATTTGTTGTATCCTGGCCATGAAATTAGTATGTAGTTGTAGTATTACACTTATACTACATGATTAAAACATTTTCTAGCCCAGAAGACATTAAGATCTAAGATCAAATGTTGGTCAAACCTCATACCTTAATAATGACTGACATGAAGTTCTGGGCAAGCTCAAGAACATGCCCAAGAACACCTATAGCGACGGTTCTGTCGCTATAGGGCCCTTTTAGCGACAGTTTATTTTAGAAATTAATTATTTTAAATAATAAATAGATAAAAATAGTTTTTAATTATTAAAAATACATAATAAATTGTGAAAAATTATTTTAAAGCACGAGAAATAGTTTTAATTATTTTGAGTATATTTCAAAAATATTTAATATTTTTGGAATATAAAAGGTATTTATTTATTTAATTATAATATTAAATAAATTATTTTAAAATGGTTTTAATTCATGAAAATTATATTATGATATTAGAAAATATTTTAAGTTATTTTTATAACTTTTAATATTTGGTGATGAATTTCATTAATAATTTATTATTAATGGTAATTAATTTATTTAATAAATATATTAAATAAATTATGGGAAAATAGAATTAATGATTAAAAAAAATCATATAAAATGATTTAAGTGTTTTAAAAATATTTTAAGTTCTAAAATACAACTTTTGATATTTTGACATGAAAATATTAATATTTTAATATTAAAAGCAATTATCGGATAATGGATTTAAGTGTTTAAAAATCATATAAATAAATATGACTTTAAGGTATTAAAAATACTTTAAAATGTTATAAATATATTATAATATTATGTTATGATTTTATTAATATTTAATAATAAATAAATATTAATGATAAAGGAATATTGTGGTATTTATATTATATAAATACGATATTAATGGTTTAAAAATCATGATAAATGGTAATAATTATCTAAAAATTATTACAAACTATGAAAATTATTTTGGTGATAAGAAAATTATCTAAGTTAATTGTTAAGTGTTTTAAGTGAGTTTAATTGAACTTAAACTCGAGTTTTGTCCACTTAGGCCAAGTCGGGATGTTAGATATATATGTCGGTTTCAACTCAGACTGCAATAGTTTGACTTGATACAGAGTCTTATGTGTGTAATAGAGTGATAGGATTATGTGATATGTGTTTAGGTTATTCTATATATATATATATATATATATATATATATATATATATATATATATATATATATATATATTATGTTGTGATGATATTATTCTAATATTGGAGATCTATATTACTAATATTAGGTCTTCGGATAAAGCGATATAAATTGTGTAGCGGTAATCAATGGTTCAGGCAAGTTTTACTTAACTCTACTAAGAGTTGTTTCATTCAGATATGATTATGGTTAATCATTGTTGATTGCCATGTAAAATTGTACCTTGTACATATTGCATGTATAAGTCAGGTATGAAAGGCTGATCACCTTCATTACCAGTTGGTCCAGATATATTTGTTCATGTTCAATACTTGTTCAATCAAGAGTTTATTCGTGCTAGTTCTCAATTATATTGATGAATTATAGTCAGCTTATTATTTAGACTCTTTCAATCATGATATATCCTTAAATTGTATTTAAACTTGCTGGGCAACTTTCATGCTCACCCTTGCTATATCATGATAAACATTACAGATAAGACGAATGCGTTCGGATACAGGAAAATGATAATGCCAAGTTCAGCTTGGGATAAAATGTGTGGCTAGTTTGTAATAATATAGTTGGATAATAATGTTATGTGTTAGATAGTTTATGAATTGTGTATAAGTTAAGGTTACTCAATTTTGGAGAATAGTGTATAAAGTGTATTGTATAAACAATTTATGTTTATATCTTCCGCAATAGTTATAGAATGATTGTAGTAGATCCATAGTGATTTGGGACCCAGATTTGGGGATGTCACATATACTCAGCAAGTGGATGTGCACAACCCTGTCTTATGATAACACAAAGTCGTCTGTCATTAGACATCTTGTATGATAGTGGCAAATACGCCCTTCCAAAGTTGGGTTCACCTCACCCTATTTGGTTCACCAAAATCAACGATTAAAATGACGTATAAAATACGACACACTTATCTATAGTTCTTAATAAAATTATTTCCATACTGTTTTAAGGGAAACACATGCAACTGTATTTTAGAAGAGTAAAGTAGAGCATGATATCTACTATCTTCTACGAATTAAAAGTTTTTCATCAACTTTATTGTTGAGACTCAGCTTAATAAATAAACCACATCATCGAATCATCCCTGCACTACAGGCCAAGGATATTCATTCGTATCACGACCACGAATTATCCATGCACTATGGGCCAAGGATAATCGTGTTTTCATCAACGGTCATGATCATGCTATAAAATAATTCCACTTTACACTCTTGGCCGAAGAGAACCCATGGTCATGATCATACCAAAAACTGTCCATCAATGCACTACGGGCCAATGAGGACTTTTATCACATCATTTATAACATTGTGGTCATGATTATACCGAATAATTCCTGGTCATAATCATACCAAGTCCATCTATGCACGTAAGCCACAGATGACTTTCATCACAATATAAGCATGAGGATGATGACAATAATATAAGTATTAATAAAACGAAAACAAAGATAAATATTAAAGACTTTAAATTTATCCAGAGTTTAAAAAATATCCAGATTGTCAACATGATACTGCTTTGTGGAGTAAAATTCAAGAATAATATTGTATCAAAATGATTTGAACAGAAAATAATATTACAACAAATATTTAACGAAGATAATAACATTAAATTCATTTACTAATATTATTAACCATTAAATAATATTTTAAATCAATGATTTCATAACACCTTAATCCAAATGTTATCAATCACTTAATAAACTCATAATCTAATATTATTAATATGATAACAATATTTTAATCACTTCTTAAACTTATAAATAATTTATCTTAATTGTTTACACTTTACCAAATAATGCATTTAATCATTCAAAAATGCCATACTCATAAGATTTCATCACCAATGATCAAATCCCTCATCAAAAATTTGCATATATCTTATATAGGAATTTTAAACAATAAAATCCTATTTACCAATTTTTCAACTTCACATAACATATTTAATTCATATGTTCGTAACTAAACCATTTTCATGAAAAATAACAAATCAGTCCCAAAAGGTTTTCTTTTCTAGGATTTAGCAGAATATAGTCCCATATTGAACATATATTTTTCTTAGAATTTTTAAAATTCATTTACTATTTTTCATATGGCCAAAACTGCCGAATATTTAGACATTTATCATAAACTGTACTTTTGTCCAAAAATTCCGAACTTTACAAGGTATACTCCTGTGATATACATGTACTCTTAATAAAAATTTCACTAATTTTGGAGTTAACCACAAGGAGTTATAAGGGTTTACTTTTAAAATAGTTTTTTTCCATAAAATTTATAACTCCTAATCTATACATCCAAAAATCGCCATTTTTGGACACAATCTAGAAAACTCATCAAATTATCATTTTAAATTTTTTCAGAATTTTTGAGGGTCAGAAAAAATTACGAAACTGCAAATGGATTTTCACCCACCATGCGGTAATCCACGTAGACAGATCATTTCCACAATTTAATAAAGAATGAATACGAAGGGTCATTCACCATGCATGTGGTAGTTGGCGTAGACAGGTTATTCCAACAGAATAATAAAGAATAGAATAACAGAAGCAGAAGAATTCACCATGCATGCGATAGACCGCACAGATAGGTTATTCCAACATAATAATAAAGAATGGAATAACAGAAGAATTCACTAGGCATGCGATAGACCGCACAGACAGATTATTCCCAACAGAATAATAAAGAATGGAACCAGGTCATACGTAATTCGCACAGACAGGATATTCCAACAAAATAATAAAGAATGGAATCAGGTCATGCGTAATCCAAACAGACGGGATATTCCAACAGAATAATAAAGAATGGAAAAACAACAAAATTCACCAGGCATGCGATAGACCGCACAGAAAGGTTATTCCAACATAATAATAAAGAATAGAATAACAAAAGAATTTCACCATGTATGCGGTACTTCGCATAGACAGGTTTTTTTTTTTTTTGCTAAGTTTGTTTGTATATTGGAAAGGAAAAGAGATAATACAATTGCTAAGGGCATACCCCATAAGCTTTGGTAGAACCACATGGGACAACCCCAAAGTGGACAACAAAGACTAACAACCAAGCCAAATGAAAGAAAGAACACGGAAAAGACTTAAGCGGGACAATAGTAAAAACAAGCATGGGAACTTAAACAACTTAAGCAACCAATCCGTTAAAACCAGATGACCAAAAGAATGTAGTAGAAGAACGAGGTGAATCAGAAGCAGAAAAAAAGAGGATCTTTGAGGCATAGGAAGAACTACGAAGTGCCAATAGGATATCCAACCACAAGCGGAACCAAAGATCCCCAAACATCCCGAAGACAAGAGGTTGAACCAGAAGGGCCGAACCATAAGAACCAAACCCAAGCAAAAACCGGCATCCCCCCGTTCGAAGACAAGATTTTGAACCACGAAACCGAACCAGGATGTCAAGATCTTGGCGAAGAAGCCAAAACCAAGATCTGGGATCGAGAATGCTCTTGAATTCATGTGAAGCGAAGCAATAGTTGAACCAAACCATTGAGAAGCCGAATCGCAATGGAAGCCGAATCACGAATCTGCCATGGAAGCTAAATTTCCAACCCAACCTCAAGTCGAAACCAAGCGTCCCCAAAGATCCCGAAGACAAGAAATTTGAACTCGAAGGGCCGAACCATATAAATCGAACCCCAAAGCCGAAAACCAAGATCCCGGCGTCCAGGGACAAGATGCCAAACCGAACCGAACCAGGATCTTAGCCTGTGTCTTCAGGACTTTTCTCGCCAAGAAGCCGAACCCGAAGAATTCGGATTGAAACATAAAGCAAAGAACAAAGACAAATTTCACACAAAGGAGTCCAAGTCCGTTAACCCAAAACCGGTCACAACACGACACGCATTAGATTGTTGTCCTAAGCCAATTCATGATGAGTATTGGCAATAGTTAGTAGCTTTGAGAAAGGATGAATTAGTAGATAATCTAGATTTAATGATACTAATCACATCGAAGTAGAAGACATCTTGGAGGAATGAGTGTCCCGGTGTGAATCTTTTGTTTCTTGCTTCCCATATCTTATAGAAAAGAAATGACGAGAGAGAGGCCGAGGATATGTTTTGATAATTTCCTCCTTGGAAAGATGATATAAAGTCGATGAGTCCATCCGGTCCTGGGGTAATGAGAGCCATCCACCCAGTTGGAATGTCGCTTTTATAATAACGATGGAGTATTCACGGATGAAGAAAAGATGTGAAAAAGTTTGTGGTGCTTGTTGCATAGTTGACGATTGAAGGTCCCTCCCAGATAGGCTCGAGTGATGTCATTAGTTTGGAGCTTTCCATGAAATCCAAGCGAGCATGAAAGAGTATCTCGCACATGCACGATTTATGCCGAAGAATTGTGTGCCTTTGAGCGACTGCTTCTCGATCCCGATGCTTCCCCAAATATGTCTTGCTTTAATGCAAATTGATATCCATTGAGCCCCAAAAGATACAAATCCATGGATGCAGAGGAAAGGAACAGATTGTCCTAGTTCTTGGGAGGAGAATTACCTTATGATGGTTGGATAGGGGAAGGTGCGGGAGGAGGTATTCATAATATCCCCGACTGTGGTCGGTGAGGCAGTTGGGCTCGAATTTGAGAGCAAAATGCTATCTTTGGGGTTAATGGCGAGAACCATTGAGCGTGGATCGTACCAAAGATTGAAGGTTTCTCCAGAGCCAACAACGTATTCAAGGTCTTTGAAGAGCAATGGGCCCGAGCTTTAGTAGTTGTCTCCAAATCCATGAACAATCAAATGGGGATTTCTATCTCGCCAAACAGATTTCCCAAGAAGAACAGTTAGTCTCGCACCCACTTAGCCCATAGTGATTTAGTGTTAATCTGCAATACATGGGTTAGATGTAGTAGAAGAAGGGCTTTATTCCAATCCAGGAGACTTTTAATGCGGACCCCTTCCTCGGTAGGGAGTGAGATGTTATGCCATGCAACCTTAGCACCATAGGGAGTAAGGGAGGTTCCCTTCGGAGGAATCGACAAAGAATAGATTGAATGGCTCTAATAGTGCTTTAGGCGAGAGGAAATGAGTACTCAATACGATTGTATTGCAAAAACACTGATTTTATGAGTTGGACCCTACCGTAGAATAAGCAAGAGGCGATGCTTGATCCATGAAGAGACTCTTTGTGTGATTGTATGAATCGAGAGAAATATAATCTGGTATGAAAGCTTAGAAGAGATGAGGGGACACCCAAAAATGCGGTGGGGAAAGTACCATGAGTGAAGCCCAGGAAAGATAGGATGGAAGCTTTTGTTTCAGGGTCGTCGCAGGCTAGAAAACATTGGTTCTTATGAATATTAGGAATGAGACCGGAGAAGAGGGAGAAGGAATGGATACATGAATGTATTATGGAAATGGTTTGAAGGTTGGCATGACAGAAGATTAAGATGTCATCAGCGAAAAGGAGATGAGATATGTCGCTGGCTTTAGTGCGCCAGTGGTGAAGATACCTAGATTGTTTTGAACCCTAGTTGAGTTTAAGGGAGAGCATTTCCATTACTAGCACAAACAAGTAAGGGGAGAGGGGATCACCTTGCCTTAGGCCTCGAGTACTACCAAAGTATCCAGCAAGGGAACCATTGACCTTGACTGAAAACATAGCAGTGGAAATACAGGAGTAAATCCAGTCTAGGAATTGAGAGGGAAAATGGAAGGATTTAAGGGTGCCCATTAAGAAGTCCCAATTTATCGTGTCAAACGCTTTCCTTAAGTCAATTTTTAAGGCACAGCGAGGAGGACCAGATTTCCGGTGGTAGTTTCGGAATAGCTCCTGGGCAAGGAATATGTTGTCGCTTATGCTTCTTCCTTTGATGAAAGCAGACTGTGCCTTATCAATAATAGAGGGGAGGACCAATTTGAGTCATCAAACAAGATTTTTTTGATATGCACTTGTAGATTGTATTGCAACATGATATTAGTGCGAAATCGGATATGAGATAGGATTTGAGCACTTTGGGATAAGAGCAATGGCGGTTGAATTTACACCTCGAGGCATTGGCAGAAGAAAAGAAGAATAGAAGCGGCTTTTGTGAAGTCTTCACCAACAATATCCCAACAGTGAGTGAAAAAATTCACGTTAAAACCATCCGGGCCTGGACTCTTGTTTCGCTTCATACCACTAAGAGCTTTGAATACATCAGTAGCTGTGATAGGAGCCGAAAGGATGGCAGCTTGAGAGACAGTTATGTGTTTGGTAGGGAGAACTCCATAATTTTCAAAGTCAGCTGAAGGAGGTAGGTGCTGGTAGTTGAACAAATCTTTGAAATAATTCACGACCACATTTTCAACCTCCTCGCCTCTCGAACGGATCATGGGAAGAGCTATAAATAGAAAGGATTTTGTTTGTGTTCCACCTATTTTTCACCATATTGGAGAAAAATTTGGTGTTTCTATCCCCTGTAGCAAGCTAGGTAGCCCTAGATTTCTGGTGGATAAGAGTTTCCTCTAGAGCCAAGGAATTCCAAAGAACCTGGAGGCAGCTCTGCTCCTGGGAGATGAGATCCGGATCGAGTGGCCTGTTGGAGAGCAAGGATTGAACTCTGTGAAGGTTTGAAGTTGCTTCCTTAACATAAGATGATAGATTTCCAATGTATTTATTGAAGGTAGCTAAGGCTCTTTTAGTTCTCTTAAGCTTGGCAGTCAGGATATGAAAGGGATTACCTAGGTCGGGTTGCATCCAGGCAGAAGATACACATTCATGAAAGCCATCCAAGAGAATCATGTGGTTGAAGAACTGGAAAGGCTTCCTTGACCTTGAAGCAGGAATGCCAAGGTTAAGCATGACGGGAGAGTGGTCAGACATTCCTCTGGGGGCAAAGGTAGCTTGGGTAAGGGGGAATGAGTTGAGCCATGATGCATTTTCCAAAGCTCTATCAAGCTTTTTATGGATTGGATTTTCAATTTGGCAGTTCCACCAAGTGTAGAAGGGACCAACGCCCCTAATGTCAACCATTTCAAGGTTCTGCAGGCACTCTTTGAAATCCTCCATACCAGAGTCCCAATCGATTTCAATCCTCGGTTTCACTAAGGTTCTTTGATAGCATTGAAGTCACCCAGACACACACAGAGTTGAGAGGAACTAAGAGAGGATAGTTCAAACCCATAAGTTCTTCCTTTCAGATATAGAATTCAAACCATAGATAAAAGAACCCAAAAAAGTGCGGTCATTGGCTAAATGCTTGATGTTGCAATGAATAACTTGGGAGGATACAAAAGGATATCCACTTGCGGATATTGGGGTTCCAACCAACCCAAATTTCGCCATTATAGTGGTAATCATAGTTATAAAACCAAGTCCAGTTCCTACAAATATTATTGGAGATTCTACTAGCTTTATCTTTGCTTGACTCTGACTGGTTTCCAAATGCACTAAATGAGGAGATACTATTATCTAGAATTAATCGCTGCATTTTAACATAAGCACTGCTTTGGCTTTTTATTAAGACCTCTAATATTATATGTTGCTAACATTAACATAGAAAAATAAGGGAGTAGTGGTTAGCAGGAGGTTTTTCCCCACGGCCCTTGCCTTTGTTCCTACGCAACAGCATCTTGAGAAGGGTCCGGCCAGATCTTTGCTTATGCTTGTGTCCTTGCCTCCTTCTCATCTATAGAAATTAGCTTGTTTAATATAGGGCCGCTTTATAGGGGGGTGAATCCAGATCGGAGGAGAGAGAGCATCGAGACAATAGCATTTGCAATGGGGAGAAGGAGTTAAGCGAGGCCAAAATGGGAAGAGAAGGAGTCGGGTTATTTCCAACTTTGGCACCTCGGGAGAGCAGCCATTACCATCATTTGCATGAGTACCAAAGACATGTGGATTTTTGACAAAGATCGAAGCGAGGAGTGGGAAGTAAGGGGCGGGGGGTAGAAGTGCCGTCAGCGGAGTTTGGGGAGCAGATTCAGTTGAGCATTTGTTCGGGCACCCATTTAAAATTGGATTTGGGGCATTTCAAAGGAGAGTGGCCAAATACTTTGCGGGGAAGGGCATGATGGTGGCCTACTCGGTATTCAACACTAATTGGGACAATAATGTCTTGAAGTTTTTTAGTTAAGAACAACAACATTGATAGAGGAAGGAAAGGAGAATGAAGCTTGGACTTCAATGCGGACTCGCAAATTGCATTAAGTCATGCTTGGAAGTCATTTCATCGTAAGAGAGGCCTACCTATGGCACTAGCAAGGTAGCTAATACCCTCATCGGAACCAAGATGGGAAAGAGGATTTGGCTAAACTTTACCCAAATGGGAATTTTGAGTGATCGATTTTGAAAATACAACTCTTTTCCAAGGTTGTAGGACAATCACTTTTGAGGCGAAGTGTCATGGACCCGAGGTAAGGACATTGTCTCTAGCGAGAGATGATTTGAATTTGAAAATATAGTAGCCTTTGCTATGGAGAAAGACACTTGTGAGACCCATGTTGCCCCAAAGACGTTTGGCAATGGGTTCAACAACCTTGAAGGGGATGTTTGAGTGCAAGAAATAACCCCACAAGGTTGGAAGACCAGAGCCGATTTCACGTTTGAGCACATCGGTGGGAGGTTTAACTAGAATCGGACCATCTTTGGATAAGGGAGGTGGTAGGAAAGAAGCGGGAAGGTTTTCCGGAGCTAGAGAGACCACCTCACACCGAGATTTAGGTGGACCGGGGTTCAAAAGAGGGTTTTCACCTTGCTCAACCCGGAGATGCGGCCGGGTTTAATAGAAAGCGCTATAGCAGAGGGAATAGGGTCCAGAGGTTTGCCAAGGATAGACTGGCCAGAAACAAAGCAAGGCGCCAGCAGAAGTGCAGCAGAAGTTTTTTGAGTATTTCCAATAGACATCTTGTGGGCCTGACCTATATTTGCTAGTTTCCCATCAGAAATAAAAGCGTTGATATCACTAGCAGAGAGTCCATGCGCCAACAAGCAGTCCATAAGATCTGCATTTTTCTTTCTTTCAATTAAAACATCCTCTCGATCCTTTTGAGAGAAGTGTTGTGCAGCTTTGAAGATCTCAGAAACATTAGATGTAAGAGCTTGACCCAAGTTGCTTTCTATCTCATTTGTTAATGAGGTAGAGTCTTCAGAGCTTTGATCAACAGCAACAGAATTTGGGTCTGATTCTAGCATTGCAAACGAGTCCACGTTGAGGGATAGGTCGTGAGCGACCATGTCAAACCTTCTTGAGCACCAAAGGAGAGGAAAGAGAAGGAGAGTTTGGGTTTGAGACACCAAATTCAGCAAAGAAATCCCTAGAGACAGAGCTCAGGGAGTTTCCAGCAGAGAGATGAGAATGGCTAACCATGGGAGTGAGGTGGTAGACGACGGAGGAGAGAAGGCCGGAGGGGAGGGAACGGTAGCAGGAGGATGGAGGAGTAGAAAACCAGAAAGGGTAAACAGAAAAGTTTGGTAAGGACGGAGAGGTAGGTGAGGTTGGGCGGGAGATTAAAAAGGAAAGAAAAAGGAAGTTAACGGTAAGGGAGAGAGAATGGACGGGAGAGGTGGTCTAAAATCCTAGTGAGAAGGGAGAGCAAAATCTAGAGAGAGAAACTAACCCATCTCGCATGAAATTAATGTATCTCAGACAGGTTATTCCATCATAATAATAAAAAATGAAATAACAACCCTTACGAGTATTGAAAGAAAATAACTCTCTTCATGAATACGAAAGAATAATACCCCTTACCTTTGAAGAAAACTGGATACTGGAATAGTGAGGTAGCAGACTTCTCTTCTTTTTTCTCTCTATAATTTCTCTATATAATAATTGATCTTGTGAGACTTAGTGAATTGGTGAAAAATAATGAAGGAATGAGATTCTATTTATAGAAAAATATAGTTTCAATGATTGCACATTTTGGGGCTCGAAATATTACAATATAATACCTCCCTCTTTTTCTTCATTTTTAATTTAGTCCTACAAGTATTACCAAACTTGCACCACCTCCCCTAATAGTAAATCATGTGACTCAATAGTTCCAAACATGTGAAAAAAAATAATTACAGTATAGTACCTTCATCTATACCTCCATTTTTAATTTAGTCATGCAAGTATTATCAATCTTGCACCAACTCCCCTAATAGTAAATCGTGTGAATTAATAGTACACACATGTGAACACATAGTTATAAGCATGTGAATTAATAGCAATTGATTGCTCATTTATTCGGTTAATTACCCGATTGGTCAATATAACCTCCAGACATTAATTATTATAGAAATAAATGTCGATTTCCACTAATACTAATAATTCCCACACAATAGAATTATCAATTTCATCTTTAATCAACACGAACTTATTCATCATTAATATTATAACTCACAATATTTAACAACCAGGTCGTTCCCAAGAAAGAGGGGGCTTTCCGATAAGGATTTCTCCTTATTGACGCGCAATTAGGTGACCAAACCTCTCCTTGACAGAACTTCTAGACATTGTCAATATTGCAAATAATAATATGAATAACTTTATCGTCTCAATTATTGATTTAATAATATAACATATTATACAAATGATACAGTGACAATAATTGAATCAATAATATGAGAGATATGATGCAGCAATTACTGTAGCAATAATTGAGTATAACTGAGTGACTCTCACGTAAGCATCAATAATCAATATTGTGTGCTACTATGCAAACACGCGCATTACTATACTTTTATCACCGATTATTTTATGACAACTTGCTTACTTTGAAAATTTTTCACATATCACCCTTAACTTTAACCCTTTATCAATTTAACCACTTATTAAATAAAATAATAATTATAATAGAATTAAATTGAATTGAATACTTTCATTTCATAAAATTCGGGATCTCACATCATCTCCTTATTTCCTCCACTAACTTCCCTAAGGTTATAGTCCAAGGTTTCCCCAACCAAAGTTTATAACCTATGGCTTTGATACCAACCTGTGACGCCCCCAAATCCGTGTAACATCGATTACAGGACATGGTGCTCACGATACAACATACATCATCATCTATCTAAGTAACTCTAATAATAATAATAATAATAATAATAATAATAATAATAATAATAATAATATTAACTATTACATACTTATTCAAAATAAAGTCCCAAGTCTTTACAACCTTTAATAAACTGAAACTTAAACTTAGTGTTTATCGCTACTTTACATTACATAAATAACTATCATCATTTCATCTTAGACTTTCCTTATCCTTGCCCGATCCCTCAACGTTATCAGCCTTAACTGAAAGGTTTAAGCAAGAATGGGCACAAATTGCCCAGCAAGTATATAAAGTAGTTTGAGAACATAAATCTGAAGTAAAAGAATTAGTATGAATATTTCTCAACAGTTGAAATAAATATCAAGAGATAAACTGGAATATAAAGATAAGAGTTCTGGAATTCTCAATAGCATACTAAGGGGTGTTAGATACCCTGAACATTACTTTGTTTCATCAAAAACCATCAGACGGCTTAACAATCAAATAGATTGTAAACAGTCTCTACAAGTACTCTAGGTGATCAGCCTATCGGTACCCTACATTGTGCACAAGTATAAAGTTTAAACGCATAAGCGTAAATGGGAAGCTACAATGAATTTGAAATAGTTCAAATAATACAACATCTCTCATCTATAATATCTAGCCGAAACAAATGGCCAGATCGCATTCTTGAAAGCAGTTCATAAATAATTAAGAACTTTAAGGCATAAGCAACTGAATTAATAATTCAGTAATCATCAATAGAACTTGTACTATATATAAGTTTGTACAAGTTATAACTTGCAACATGCGAGACTTGTACACAATGATAAATTGTACAAGTTAAGATAACTTACATTCACTGCAATAAAGTGAATAAAGTTAGGAAACTTGCCTGATACGTCTTCTACAATTACTGCTAGTGCCCTTCACGTAACCTATTCACATGTGACACGTTAAGTAATTTGGTTCTCGAACACCACTTTGAAGTGTAATGGTTCCCTTTTATTTTAATAAGACGGTTAAACTCACACGTATTCAAATACAATTCAATTACATAACATATTGCTACGTATAGGCCATGTGGTTAAATAAAAGAAACTGGAAAACATAAATTTGTGACATTTTTCGGACCAAAACTCTACCAAAAATCTGCATAAAATATGCTTAAGGGTCTCAAGTCAAAAAATCTCATTTCCAATAATTATGATATCACATATATAATTAAATTCATTTATCCATATAACATCATTTATATGAAAAATACCAAATCAGTCTCAAAAATATTTCTTTTCTGGGATTATGTAGAATATAGTCCCACATTGAACATATATTTTTCCTGAAAATTTTAAAATCCATCTACTATTTTTAAATAGTCCATAATAGCCAAATATTCTCATATTTTTCATAAATCGAGATTAGCTCCAAAAATTCTGACATTTTCAGGGTTAACACATGTTATACACATGTACTTCCAATAAAAAGTTTGTAATTTTTGGACTTATACACAGAGAGTTATTCGGGTAACTTCTCAAAAAGTGTCATTAATCGTAAAATCCATAACTCTCAAACTGCATGGCCAAAAATTCTCAATTGTTTACAGGACCTTCACATCTTCTTATATTAATACTCCAAATTTTTCCAGAATTTTTAAAGTACAAAACAAAGTGGACTGAAAATGCCTCAAATGATCGATCCAAGCAGGTTCTAAGAAAGACATCAAATTTTCGTTTCTTACGTACCACTTTTTGCGATTTTATTCCCACTAATCTAAAGATGATATGACCATGATACTTGGACACAATAAACTTCATACAGCAAGGTATTTTAAAAAATATAACATTCATAAAACTAGCATGCTAAGACCACCAACTACATAGAAAAGCATGCCAGCACTAGTTTTATACTTAGAAAAAATCTGGAAATTCCAGATTTTCTGCAGATTCTATTATGAACATTCTTGCTTACGATTTTCATATCTTGATCATTATAACTCCGATTCACACGAAATTTGGGCCAGATTAGACTTCATACTACATAATATTTTATAAAATTATTACATACGTTAATCGAGTAATATAAATCATGATTCCGAGGCTCCAAAAAACCAAAAAATCATAGATTTCACATTCAACCAACTTTGAAAAAATTTGTGATTTTGATTCTAGCATGCATGGGCTTGACTCCTACTATCCAGACCACTTCTACCAACATATATGAACATGTTACAACAAACCAACTCACTAAATTACCATGCTTTGAACAAATTGACTACTAAGAGGCATTTTCTAGCTATTTCCCTTGAAAACATATAAAGGTTCATGAGTTGCTTACTTGATGTGAATTTCTTCTTGTTTAGCTTCTGAAAATCCTCCTCACTTGCTTGTTTAGACTCCCAAAAACCCTAGAATACTACCACACTATCTATCACTCTCAATTTCTCTCCATGTTTACTCACATGGTAGAATTTTCTTAAAAGAAAAGTGTGTTTATTGAGTGATGTGTATATATGTATAGCTTGTTGGAGTCTTTTGATTCCCATAACCCCCAACTCCCATAAGTCCCAACTCTAATTATTAGTTACTCACAATACTTAATAATGCAATAATTTAGTTAATTAATAGGAAGAATGTGAGAGTTAGAGAAAATGAATGTGGGAGTTAGAAAAAAAATAAAAAGATTTTGGTTTAAAGGAATAAAATAAAGTACTCCCACCTTAGCTATTTTGTAATATACGTATACTCCCTCCCTTGTCCCAATTCGTGAGTCACAAGGGTTCCACCAGCTGCTGACTTGCTTAAATAAAACATTATAATAATCAATTAATAAATTACTTTGACTATTTTGCCCTTTGTAGCTGAACGTTGCGAACCTTATATCGATTCTTACTAAAGTTGACATTCCAGATTTCATGGGACTAACCGTTTAGTCAAATTCACCTCTAAAATTTGTAGTTGACTTTTTTCTCAAAAAAAGTCAATTGGTTGACTTTGACCAAAAAGTCAACCGTGACAGTTTTTCGTGAGTACAATCGATCCTGACTAATTTTGACGTTCCAGACTCGAATACGCAGTCCGCATCTCTAAATTCTGCTCCGAACTCCAGCTCATTATTTAATACCATCTCACGTAATAAATAGAATAGTTCCCTACTTAATCAATTTAAATAGTTAAATAAAACTAAACCAACCATTTAAATGCATCTCATCACATATCTTGAAATAAAACATATATGTACAACACATACATCTAATAAATGAAATCACCCAAAAGTTTCATATAAAATCGTTTATTGATAATTCATAAATTACATAAAAAATCTCGGATATTACACAATAAACTATATATAAATAAATAGGTAGACAACTCTTGTCAATTACATCGACTATGCAACTCCTTGTATTTTGCCTCTTAGATTATTTTGATCAAGTGGTGGCACATCCGAATCAAAATTATCCAAGTTAAGTCCAATCTAGCACTCCATATTTTCAAAAAAGAAAAATATTGTTCTTGTGGTGACACAATAAAACAACATTGTTCAATTTTTTTATAAGCATCAAATGTGATAAAATTAACATATCAAAGAATTAAGATAAGCCTTGTGGTGACACAACAAACTTATAATAATTAATTGATACTCTATTATTTTTATCATGCTAGAAGGCGACGTTCGATATTCCAAATATCTTTGAACACTTAGGACTTAATATAAAAGATTTGAGGGGTTTGTTATTAATTTGTCTCATCTTGTTTAACGCGCATGCACATATAGAATACTATATTCTACCCGGATTGATTATAGACTTTTATTCTAGTTTGGTTCAATAGAGCCACCAAGTGAACCACAAGGTCAAACCTTAGTGGTGAAAGAATTAATATTTAAATATAACTATTACATTTAAACCCGGGCTCCATTACAAACGGGTCTTCAAGCGCTCCTTGCTCCTTGATCTCTAATTCTTCAAAATAATTCTAACTATTCTTATTACAAAACTATTTAAAATAAATAGAAACATTGATCAGCAATCAAGGGAAAGTACATAGGAGGGAGATAGAATTTACATTAAGAGAAATTAGAGAAGATGATGCACGCAGACCCCATTTAATAAAACCCATACATTCATGCATCCAACGAAAATAAAATCTAACCACATTGGTCAATAGTCCATAATCAATCTCATTTATTATCATACACATCACCATATGCATCAATAAATAACATTCATCTCATGAATAATAAACATTCAATATATATATATATATTGATATCATTTAATTGGCAAATATAGTTAGTATAAAATCTAATTTTGAATCAAAATAAACTCCTTTATTTTAATCCAAATTTAAATCAAAATAAACTTCTTTTATTTTAATTTATCCAATTTTGAATAAAATAAATTATTTTATTTTAATCAAATTCTTTAATCAAAATAAACTCATTTATTTTAATTAATTATGGAATCCAATTCCAAGTAAAAAAAACACCTTTATTAAAGGAAACACGAATTCTCTTTCCTATTCACAAATAAACTCCTTTATTTTGAATAATATGAAATCTTATTTCATATCTAAATAAACTCCTTTATTTAAGGAAATACGGATTCTCTTTCCTATTCACAAATAAACTCTTTTATTTTGAATAATATAAAATCGTATTTCATATCTAAATAAACTCATTTATTTAAGAAAACATGGAATCCAATTTCTACTCCAATTAGTTATCATGGAATCCAATTCCAACTCTAATTAGTTAGCATGAAATATAATTTTAAAATTAAAATAAATCTTTTACTTTAAGATTAAAATAAATCTTATATTTTAAGATTAAAATAAATTTTTATTTTAATTATAAAATAATTACGAATAATATATATATATATATATATATATATATATATATATATATATATATATATATATATATATATATATATATATTAACTGTATATATATAATATATATGATTACTAACAATCCTGTAGGCAAACAACAATTCCGTAAATCAAGAAATCCTACTGCAAACATATTATAGTTCGCAGAACATATATTCCAGCGTGGAGTGTGTGTATATATATATATATATGATACTTAATAAAGGAATCTTTAGTATGTATATTTATATATATAATCATCTTGCAAAATGATTTCTTTATATATATATATATATATATATATATATATATATATATATATATATTAACTTATTGTTGCTGACATGTTAATCAAAGTAATCACATATAAACAAATCGTGGGGCGGGATTTTGTTAACTTTTGAATAACCAAGAAAGGCACGAAAATCAATTTCGCAATTATTATTATTATTTTTTAAAATTTTATACAAAAAAATTATGCCCAATTAAATTGTTCTAAACACATATCAATATACATATCAAATCAAAATAATTAATAATTCGCATAAAGGTTTGGCTCTGATGCCACTGTTAGGTTTGTAAGATTCATGAACGCAATCAAATTGCACAAAAATAAGCGGAAGCATGGAAAATCAGAGTTTTAAATTTTTACAAACCATATACCCGGATCATCCTTTATGCACAATTATTAATTAAACGAAAAGATAAAGAATAAGAATCATACCCTTGAAGATTCGAACTTCCTCAGGTACAAGTTCACTTCCAATCCTTTTCGCGTTTAACTTGAAACCATCGGGTTTGGTTCCTTCCTTTGATCAACGTTAACCACCCAAATGTTTGGCCTCTAAAGGTGATCCACCAAGGAAGAAGAAAGATTCAAAAAGATGGGTATTTGGCAAAATCCTAGCTTTTTTTATCTCTCATAGAAAATGGTGTACTCTCCAACAAAATGGAATCACGTATATAGATATCTGATATAAGACTCCTCTTATAAAGATATCAGTTCACCCTTCTAATATAATTAGAAAATAAGGAATTATTTAATTAATTAATTTTTTTTAAGTAATTAAGCTCCCTAATCTTATTAGGGATAATTAATTAAACTTTTTTAATTAATTTGCCTCCTAATCCTATTAGGATATTTGAGAGTACTTTTATTAATTAATTCCCAAACTCCTTTAGGAATTAAATAATAATAATAGTAATAATAATAATAAGACTCATCTTATTAATTTATATTTAATATTTCCAAAATATTAAATAATAAATATTAAGCTATTTAATTTATTCTATCACCATAGATTAAATTAAATATACTAAACTTTATTATTACGATTATACCATTAACTTCTTAAATAATTATTCTTCCTTTTATGGTGTGACCCTTTAAGTTCTCCATATTAAACCTAGGTTGTGAATAAATCAATTAGAACAATTCTAATCTTATTTAAATAAATTAATTAAATTATTAATTTATTTAAATAAATAATATTTATTCTACAACAGGGATAAGCCTCCCTAGCAATTAACGACTTTTCAGATAATATAGATTTCAACATTAATCATAAAAGAACCTTTGAGTAAAATAGTTACCGTATAATTCAATCCTTCCATCATACAATGTCCCAATTAAATATAAGACATAAAATTACTGTCAAGTCTTATTTTATTTAATTATATGTATTTTGACTCTTAAATGCACAACTCCAAATAATGCAAATTAGAAACTCATTTCTAATTTTATTCTGCCTTGGCCAAGGACTACTAGGTTGTCATTTATCGAATCACATAGGATATTTCTCTTCTTTTACTAGAAGTACGTAGATTCTTTATTAATCATACATTATCTCCACGTACAACTTATTATACCCAAGCATACCCTTTGATATACCCTAAGGGTCTTAAGGAATAAGTCAAAGTATAACTCATCATACACAAGATACTATGATGATCTCAAGTCCAAGGATCACTTGTTCTACTATCACTACAGGAATTCCTATTGACATGAAAGTAAAACTCCATTAGATATTTCTTAGCGAGCCACGTTCAGTGAACTTATTCTCTAATAAGCACCTACATACTTGCTTTAGTGTCTCCACATAAATGATCATGAGATCAATCATCCTCATCCAATAAGTAAGAAACGTATGTACCAATCTATCCGGATTCACTAATCCCCAATTTAGTAATCCAACGATTGGGAACTATTTTAGTTTTAATCTTTCTAAGAATTTAGATCTCATTAGAATGATCATTATTTATTCTAAAAGCATTAGTTAAAACTATGGGTTTATCACATATTATAAAACAACATCATGTAGATAATTAAAAGCCTTTAATAAATTAATACTTTTTATTAATAAATGAATAAGATTGTTACAAAGTATATGCTTTATCATCAAACATGATTGACTTGTGTGCATACTACTTTCACACTAGTCTTACAAGATTCAACAATAAATGATATTCAATTTGAATAATAAACTCAAGAGGTATACAATAAAATAAGTATTGTATAATAGGAATCATGCTTTAAAAGATTGATAATATCTACTATGAAATCTTGAACTTAATCCATGAATGACAAGAACTTAATTGATATATAATACAAGTTTAGAACTTGCTCAAATAAAGAGGTAAGATTTACAAACTTGCATAACTATAGCAAGTAGGGTTAGGAAACTTGGCTCATGCGTAGGTTACACGTTAATTATACACGTTCCTCGATTTAATCCTACATACCATTTACATTTACAATACCAATCAATTATAATATAACTAGCATCACAAATTCATTCTCTTTTGTCTAAACTCTTATTATGATTACACTAATCAAATCACAACACTTGTTTTCTCATAATGTGACGCCCCCAAAATAGGTATACATCACCCATCTTGAGTCGCCAGAAAATACACTACTGACAACTTCATTTATACAACTGTCGTGCAAAATACGACGACATGTATACTGTGAGTTTAAATACAAATATATATACCAACTCTGACTCATGTCACAATTGCACCTTACATAAAGGTACATTCAAACACTATTTTAGAAATTAAAATCTTTGGGAAGTGCTTAAGGAAACCTTCGTACATAGGAGGCCATGAATCTAAGTTATGATAGATATCATATGTCCAGAGAATTATCCTTGGTTGACCCAATAGACCCCAAAGAAAAATAAGAAGATTACTATCATGTTCCTTCCAATGGTAAGTCTTCTCTTGACATATAACTATCTCCACCGTCTGCAATTGAACGCTATGTTTCAACCAAACTCCGAGATCATATAGGTAGTGCTCGTAGATATACTCAGCAAGTGGATGTGCACAACCATGTCTTATGATAACACGAGGTTGTATGTCATTAGACATCTTGTATGATAGTGACAAAACACCCTTCCAAAGTTAGGTTCACCTTACCCTATTTGGTTCACCAAAATTAAATATCAAATGACGTATATAATACACCACACTTATCTTAAGTTCTCAATAAAATTATTTCCATACTATTTAGGGAGAACCTCAACAGCTATAGACCACCGTTCTATTCCCCTGTTATCCCCGCTCGACTCGGCAACACTCTTATTACCTGAAAGGAATTGTGAAGCAAAAGGGTGAGCACAACTAGCCCAGTAAAGAATATCATAACTAAAGATAATTAAATTATCAATAGCTTTCGTCAATAATAAATCAGAGATTTAGAACATATGGTAGATGATAAAACTTTTCAACCATAGTTGCAGCGGAATGAGCAATCCATTAAAAGAGTCAAATAGACCATCAAGTCTATTATCTTCTCCATGTTAAAAGTCCATCAATAATGTTTTATCCCTGTAACATCAATCAACAATTCCTGTCCACAATCATATGAATAACTCATAATCATAATTGTGATTCTGAATTCCTTTTCGCACCAGGACGAAGATAATTTTCATCACCTATCTTTACATGAAACATCAAAAATCATGGTTATACCAAATCACAATTCCTGCTCATAATCATACTAATAAATTCATCTTTGCACTACGGCCAAAGATATACAACTATATAACCAATAACCAACAGTTCATCTTTGCACTACAGGCCAAAGATATACAAATCAGAAACTAATAACCAACAGTCCATCTTTGCACTACAGCCAAAGATATACTGGCTCAGAAACTAATAACCAACAAGTCCATCTTTGCACTACAAAGCCAAAGATATACAAATCATAAAACCAATAATGTTGAGACTCGACTTAATAGTATCACGACCACGAATTATCCATGCACTACGGGCCAAGGATATTCGTGTTTTCAATTACGGTCATGATTATACCGAATAATCCTTGATCATAATTATACCAAGTCCATCTATGCACTACGGACCAAAGATGACTTTTACCACATCATTTGTAACATTACGGTCATGATTATACTGAATAATCCTCGCTCATAATCATACCAAGTCCATCTACGCACGTAAAGTCATGAGATGACTTTCAACACGAGATAAGCATGAGGATCATGACAACGATATAAAGAATCAATCAAATGAGATAAAGGATAAATATTAAACATTTATAATATAAATTATCCAGGGTTCAAAAATATCCCAATGTTATCAATCACTTAATAATCTCATAATATAATATCATTAATATTATAACAATATTTTAATTATTTCTTAAACTTATAAACAATTTATTTTAATTATTTACACATTACCAAATAATGCATTTAATCATTCAAAAATGCCATACTCATAAGATTTTATCACCAATGATCAAATTCCTTATCAAAAATCTGCATATACCCTATATAGGATTTCCAAGCCATAAAATCCTATTTACCAATTTTCAACTTCACATAACATATTTAACTCATATACTCATAACTAGTGCATTTTCATGAAAAATACCAAATCAGTCCCAAAAATATTTTTTTTTGGGATTTAGCGGAATATAGTCTTATATTGAACATATATTTTTCTCAGAATTTTTAAAATTCATTTACTATTTTTCATAAATCAATTTCTAATTAATTCTTTAAGAAATTAGCTACCTCAAGTTTAACTCCAGAAATTCCCAAATCTTGGCAGGATCTTACACATGTTAACGTAATCTTCTTTAAATTTCATGGTCATCGAAGTTATAGAACTCCGGTTATAGCTTTTTTCGTCGGAAAAACCTAAATATTGAAATGGTCATAACTTACTCATTTTAAGTCGGAATGAGCTCATTTTTGGACAAGAGGTACTTTATACAATATATTTTCATGTCCCAAAAGGCCGGAATTTTTCTCACAAATTAAGTGGTAAAAAACAGCCTTTTTAAACTTCTCGGCAGAGAGCTTTTCGATTGTTTTGCGCTTTTTAACTCCTTTGCTAAACTCAGTCCACACGAAAATCTACAACACCTTTTCCAGTGATTCCACTTGGATAAGTTAGAAAACTCATAGATCTAACTCTAGAATTTGACCACACTCAAAAATTCGAATTATAATAGGAGATATGGTCAATTGAATTTCATATTCCATTTTCACCAAAATCTGATTTTCAACCCTTTGTGATTTCTAAGAAACTTTCATGTTTTCACATAATAACCAACATAACTTATCATAACACTTACTAATACTACATATACCCATGATTTTCATTAGTCCAATGCTTTTATTCTGACTTTCATCATAATTCGCGTAAACAGATCATTTCCACAATTTAATAAGGAATGAATACAAAGGATCATTCACCATGCATATGGTAATCCACATAGACATGTTATTCCAACCGAATAATAAAGAATGGAATAACAGAAGGATTCACCATGCGTGCGATATAGACTGCATGAAAAGTTATTCCCAATGTAATAATAAAGAATGGAATTGTGTCATGCAGAAGCGCACAAACAGGATATTAAGGCGTAATAATAAAGAACGGAACCGGTCATGCGAAATTACACCGAGCGGGATATTCCAATGTAATAATAAAGAATGGAATAACAAAAAAATTCACCATATATGCGGTATCAGACATGACGTAAAAGTTATTCCAAAGAGAATAATAAAGAATGGAATAACAATGAGAATTTCACCATATATGCGGTACTTCGCATAAACAGGTTATTCCAACAAAATAATAAATAATGGAATAACAACAAAATTTCACCATGTATGCGGTACTTCGCATAGACAGGTTATTCCAACATACTAATAAAGAATGGAATAACAGAAGAATTTTTACCAAGTATAGGGTAGTCCGCGTATACAGGTTATTCCAACAGAATAATAAATAATGAAATAACAGAAGTTCTCTTCATGAATAAGAAAGAAATAATACCCCTTAATACAACAAATAATATCCCTTACGAGTACAACAAATAATATTCCTTTCCTTAGAACAAACTAGATATAGGAGTAGTGAAGTAGCAGAATACTTTTCTTCTTTCTCTCTATAGTTTCTCTCTCTAGAGTTTCAGTGAATTTGTAAGAAATAATGAAGGAATGAGCTTCTATTTATAGGAAAATGGACTGAATAGTAACTAATTTCTGAATGTTCCAGATTGATTTACTTTTAAACGGACAGTCCAAATTGGTTTACTATAAAATATTCTAATAAAATAAAATCTTTTAAATAAAATAAAATATATTCTACTTATAATCTAATAAAACGAATAACTTTATAAAAGTATTCTGTTTATATAAAAAGATTTTACTATGCAAACACTATGCGTGCACTATGCAAAACACTATGCATAATAAAATATAATATATTCTAATTATTGTCTAATAAAACAAATAACTTTATAAAAGTATTCTTTTTTATATAAAAGCTTTTCCGCATTTTATTACATTAATAATACTAATAAAACAAAACTTCATCATCATTATTATAATTCACACTATTAATCCACTAGGTCGCTCCTGTGAAAGAGGGGTTTTCAATAAGGATTTCTCCCTATCATGCCGCAATTAGGTGACCAAACCTCTCATTAAGCGTAACTTTTAGACATCGTTAATATTGCAAATAATAATATTAATAACTTTGTTATCTCAATTATTGATTTAATAATATATAAAATATCGACAATAATTGAATCAAACTGAGCTCACGTAAGCATTAATAATCAATATTGTGTGCTACAATGCAACCACACGTATTTTACCACCGATTATTTTATGACAACTTGCTTACTTTGAAAAATTTTCAAATGTCACCCTTAACTTTAAACTTTTATCAATGTAACTATTCACAAAAATAGAAAAATTGAATACTTTTATTTCATAAAATTCGGGGTCTCGCACATAATATTAGACTTCACGAACGACAAGCTAACTACGCGTTCAACAAATTAATCAAACATATAAGTACCTCATTGACATGTTAAGCATCTAATTTAACATCTCACTATATGTCTAACACATTTTTATGTTCATTAGATTAGGTTAATATTACATCCCCAGAACTGAAATAATTAAAATTTTCATTTTTGGACAAAATGCATAACAAGCGCCATGCACACCATGTAGGCTATACTTGGCGTTGCAAGACGCTTAAACTACGTAGTCGGATAGTGGAGTTACAAAGATCATTGGCGCGCCACTCTGCACTCGATTCCGGAAATTTACAGTTCACGAAAAATATAGAACATGACCAAAAACACCCAATTAATTTATTCATAAGCATACCAAGACACTATAATACACATATAATCATTACCCAACCTTTTTAGCATGATTTTAACAAGTTAAAACATACAATTACTTGAATCAAATCATATAATTTTAATGTTCTTAGTATTTTGAAAGTTTTGAGGATAAAACTTGAAAATTGACATTATAGTTCGTTATAACACCGAATCTGTCCGTTCAAAGTTTGTTTTCTTTGTTTTAACATGTGCTATCATAATCTATTGTTAATTTCAAGTCAAACAACAATTCATGAATTGATCACTAAATTTTTGTTTTACAAAGAACTCAAAACACTTATTAATGGAAAACTCTGATTTTAGCATGATTACATGTAATTAACTACTCAAATCACATATAAATCATATAGAATTGATTTATGAATGCTAATGACCATATATAATCAGTTTCCTAACACATTGGCCATAAATTTTAGTTTACAGAGAACTTGTAGATAATTTTTTACAAAAAGAAAATAAGAACATAAATAAGGTTTGGTTAAAGAGATTACCCAGCAGTGTAGATTAGTAGGAGATGAAATCCCTTTCAGATTCTTCTTCAATCTCACAATTTCCCTCAACAATTTCTCTGAATTCTCTCTGAACTCTCAATTTTTTTGTTTCAAAAATAACATACGTAAGGAAAAAAAATAAGACTGATCTGATGCGCATAATAACTGGCAACATTGTGGTCAATTAATCCCATTCGTGGGTTAACTGCCCAACTCCCATTAGGGCTTTGTTTGGCTAACTATTAGAAGACTATTTCCATTTAATTTAATTAGTCTTTTATTATATAGTTTAATAATGTCACACCTACTTAACCAATTAATCAAATATCTTATTTAATTTAATTTAAATAAAATATAATAATTTCTCATTAATTCACATAGTACATAATTAAATTTCTCATTTATTAATTATGTCAAATCATTAAATCTCTAATTAATTATAAAATTAATTAAAATAACATTAGGCTTATTAAATAATTCATTTAATCAAATAAGCTTAATTAAATACATACCTTGAATAATAAAATTCTTCACATTAATTTAATCAATATAACACATATAATTAAATTAATCTACCACAAATTCCATAATTAATTATTTCACCCAATAATTAAATCATCAAAAAATATTTATTTAATTCAATAAATATTCAAATTAAATTACAAAATCTCGTTTGTCACATCTTTCCCCCCTTAAAAGGATTCTGTCCCTAGAATCACGACTCAATCTATTCGTCTCATTACATCCCCCCCCCCCCCCTTTACAAGGATTCTATCCTCAGAATCGCTTACACATAAACTAAGTAAATAAATGAGGATAATTCTTTATCATATGATTTTCGAGTTCCCACATAGCTTCTTTAGCGTTCTGGTTCCTCCAAATTACCTTAACAGAAGGTATTACTTTATTTCTGAGTACTTGCTCTTTCCTGTCAATTATCTGAACAGGAAATTTTTCATAAGATAAATATTTTTCAAATTGTAGGGGTTCATATTCAATAAAATGCTTGTAATCGGGTTTGTAGGGTCATAAACCGAAACATGGAAGACTTTGTGGACATTATCGAGTGCTGGAGGTAAGGCTACCTCATACGCAATTTCTCTAATCCTTCGCAGTAACTCAAAGGGTCCAATGAACCTTGGGCTTAATTTTCCCTTCTTTCCGAACCTGATCTTTCCTTTCCAGGGAGAGACTTTCAAAAATGCATAACTACCCGATTCAAACTCAACATTTTTACGATGTGGATCGGCGTATTTCTTTAACCTATCTTGAGCTGCTACTAGTCTTGTTCGGGTCACTTTGACTATCTTTGATGTCTACTGTACAAGTTCTGGACCTAGTAATTATCTCTCGCCAACTTCATCCCAGTATAGCGGAGTTCTGAACTTTCTGCTGTATAATGCTTTATAAGGCGGCATGCCAATACTAGCGCAGTAACTGTTGTTGTAGCCGAACTCTACGAGCGGTAGATGATCGTCCCAATTTCCCTTAAAGTCCATTATACAAGCTCTTAATATATCTTCTAATGTCTGAATCGTTCTTTCACTCTGCCCGTCTGAGGGTGATATGCCGTACTCATTCTCAATAGCCTACCCATCCATTCCTATAGTCGTTTCCAGAAGTTTGATGTAAAACGCGGATCCTTATCGGAAACAATTGACACCGGAACTTCGTGCCTAGAAACAATCTCTTTTATATATAATTTTGCTAACTGGTCTAAGTTGAATTTGATTCTGATTGGGAGGAAATGTGCAGATTTCGTCAATCAGTCAACGATAACCCATACCTGCGTCATAGCCTTTTTGAGTTGTCGGGAGGCCAACCACGAAATCAATCGTAATATGTTCCCATTTCCATTCTGGGATTTCTAAAGGTTGTAGCAACCCACTCGGCTTCTGATGCTCTGCTTTCACTTTCTGACATGTCAGACATTTGGCAACACACTCTGCAACATCTCGTTTCAAATTTGGCCACTAGAAATGTTGTCGAAGATCTTGGTACATCTTGGTACTACCAGGGTGAATCAAATATCGTGAGCTATGAGCCTCGCTCAAAATGTCTTCCTTAATCTCTGGCATTAGCGGTACCCAAATTCTGCTCTTAAATCTCAGTATTCCTTACTTGTCCATCTTGAATCTCGGTTCGATTCCTTTGGATATCTTCTTTTTCACCTTTTCACATTCTTTGTCCTAAAGTTGAGCCTCCTTAACTTTATCCAGTAAAGTTGTAGCAGTTTGCATCTGGAATAACTTCTCATCAATTTTCATAGGATACTTCACTTCCAATTCCAGCTTCTCCATTACTGAAATTAGCTCCTCCTAAGTGGTAAACATCAATAATTTCTCCTGACCCTTTCTACTTAGGGCGTCGGTTACCATATTTGCCTTACCCGGATGGTATAAAATTTCGCAATCATAGTCCTTAATTAACTCCAACCACCTTCTCTGATGCATATTCAAGTCCTTCTGTGTAAAAATATATTTTAGACTCCTGTGGTCTGTATATGTTTCACACTTTTCCCCATAGAGATAGTGTCTCCAAATCTTCAAAGCAAATACCACTGCAGCTAACTCTAAGTCGTGGGTCAAATATCCTTTCTCATACTCCTTCAATTATCGTGACGCATACACAATGACTCTGCCGTTTTGCATAAGCACGCAACCAAGTCCTGTATGCGACGCATCACTATAAACCACAAAATTTCCTGTATCATCTGGAAGAGATAACACAGGTGTTGTACTTAAACCTCTTCTTAAGTTCTTGAAAGCTTTCCTCACACTTCTCCGTCCAAATGAATTTCACAGCTTTTCTAGTCAAATTCGTGAGCGGAGTTGCAATCTTGGAAAAGCCCTGAATGAATCTTCTATAATATCCTACTAATCTAAGAAAACTTCGTTCTTTCGACTGCGTTCTCGACTGATCCCAGTTTATCACGGCTTCGACTTTGGATGGATCTACCAAAATTCTGTCCTTATCAATCACATGTCCAAGAAATTGTACCTGCTCAATCCAAAATTCCCATTTTGAAAACTTGGCATACAACTTCTCCCTTCTCAACCCCTCTAAAGTTACTTTCAAATGCTCTACATGTTCTTCCTTGGTCTTTGAGTATATCAAAATGTCATCAATAAATACCACCACGAATTTGTCCAAAAATGGCTTGAATACTCCATTAATTCATTAGGCCCATAAATGCTGCAGGAGCATTCGTTAGACCAAATGACATAACTAAAAATTCATAGTGACCGTATCGTGTTTTGAACGCTGTCTTCGGTACATCCTCTGACCTCACCTTCAATTGATGATAACCACTCCTCAAGTCTATCTTGGAAGAGTATCTCGCTCCCTTCAATTGGTCAAATAGGTCGTCGATCCTCGGTAAAGGATATCTATTCTTAATCGTTACCTTATTCAGTTCTCTATAGTCGATGCAGAGCCGCATCATCCCATCTTTTTTCTTCACAAATAACACCAGTGCTCCCCACGGCGATACACTCTGTTGAATGTACTTCTTGTCCAGTAACTCTTGCAGCTGGACCATCAATTCCTTCATCTCTACCGGTGCCATTCGGTACGGTGCCTTCGATATTGGAGTCGTTCCTGGCGCCAAATCGATTACAAACTCAACATCTCTGTCTGGCGGAAGTCCTGGCAGATCATCCAAAAATACGTCTATGAAGTCCCTCACGACTAGTATATCTTCTACTTTCGGTTTCTCTTTACGACTGTCGACTATATAGGCTAAATATCCTATACAACCTTGTCTTAACAACTTCCTGGCCTACATCATCGTCAGATAACTCGCTTGTCTAGGTGACTTGCTGCCATAGAATATAACCTTTGACAGAGTCATAAGGTTAATACATTTCCTCTGGCAATCAAGTATAACCTCGTAATTGAATAACCAATCCATTCCCAAGATAACATCAAATTCCCCAAGTCTGATAGGGATAAGATCTACGTTCATAATATTACCCTTAATATCCACCCTACAGATCTTGTGTACGTATTTAACAAGGATCACTTCTCTATTCGTAATTTCTATGTTCATGGGGTACTCTAACTCATCCTTAGGAAATTCTAAGTTCTTAGCAAAGTCATCGGATATAAATAAACAAGTAGCACCCGAATCAAATAATACATAAGAATTAACTTTATTGATCAGAATGATACCTGACACTTCATCACGAGACTGCACAACATCCTGCACTGTCATGTTGAAGGTCCTGGCGGTTGGTATATTGGTTGCGGTTGGTCCCGTGATAGTCAGAGCACTTCCACCGCTGTTTCCCCTATTCCCTCCTGATCTTGTCCCTCTAGATCCCTTCTTAGGACAATCCATCGCCAGATGGTCCTTTGAGCCGCAAGTGAAGCAGACGACCTTCTTTGGGTTAGGACAGTTAGGTGCTATGCGGCCTTCCTGACCACAATTGTAGCACACTCGTTTTCCCTTCATGCAAACTCCCAAATAAGCTTTCTCGCAAGTCGGGCATGTTTCAATCCTCTTCTTCTGACCTCCTTACTGATTGATTTCCAGTTGATGAGTTGACAGACCACCTTCTCTTCTGATTGTTACTTCCTCCTGTGTTACTTCCACTGGCCTTATTAATTCCCTCATTTTCACTCTTCTTCTTCTGATCCTGATTATACTTCGTCACCGCATCGCTTCCACCTTCAGTGAGGATGGCCTTCTCTAATACTCTGGCAAAGGTTTTTAACTGAAACATTGACACTTTAATATATAACCAGGGCTTCAGTCCCTGTTCAAACCTTCTTGCTTTTCTCTCATTCATGTGCACTTGATATGTGGTGAACCTAGCTAACTCATTGAATCTTGCCGCATAGTCTGGCACGGACATATTTCCTTACTTCAATTCCAAAAATTGTACCTCCATTTGGTTCTGTGAGCTTATCGGAAAGTACATCTCAAAGAACATCTCCTTAAACCTCTCCCAAGTGATCACACCTTCTCCTACACAGACCTTATTTGCTTGCCACCAATAACTGGCCTTTGACTTCAACATGAATGTTGCGTAGGCGGTTTTTTGGTCCTCTCTGACTCTGGCGACGTCAAAAACTGTTTCCATCTCTATAACCCAAGTTTGAGCTTCTATTGGGTTCATGGAGCCTTTAAACTCTGGCGATCCCACCGCCTTGAAGTCCTTGAACGTTGTATTCGATGGAGCTTGAGGTTGATTATTAATTTCTCCAGCTAATAAGTTCACCAATTGCTGAACGGGGTTAGCATTGGCATCGTTGTTGTTATTCATCGACCCTTCTTGGGATGGTTGACGGTTTGGTCTTCTTCTCGGTGGCATATTTCTGTTAAAAATATATGCTTATTAGATATTTATTCAATTCTCTAAATATTTAAGGCTTAGCTCAAACAATTTAACATAATCACTTAACACAATTTCTCAAATAACTTTTATATATTTATTTAATCAAAAGTTTTAACAAACTACGATAGCATCATTGCTATTTACATCAACTATCCCGAGATAAAGAAACTATAAGATTTAAAACATCAAAATATTCCTTTGTTTATAAACACGTCAAAATTTACATTTTTAACTACTAGGTAGGTTTTCACATAATTAAAATATTCCTATCACTGCCTGCTAATGCGTTGAATAACTTTGCTATGCTCTTCTTCCATAATGCGGGACATCGTCCTGCGATTTAGCATGTACGATGGTAGTCCTTCGAACTGAATTGGGTATCTCATAACTCGATCCTGGGCCTCGTTAATTGCATTTTGAAGCGTAGAGTACGTCTCCTCAAGCTTAGCCTTCTTCGCTCGACAGTTCTCTTCTGCAAGACCTGCACGTCGTGATTCCCTTACCTAGGCCTCCTCTGCTATGGTCAGCCTTGCTGAGTTCTCTTTCAGTTCATTCTTCAACTCCTCTATTTCCTCTGTCTTTTGCTTGGTTTGACCCTTCTCGTGAACCAAATCCCACTCTACGTTTCCTAGTCGTGTGTGAAGAGCCTCAACCTCTCCATCCCTATGCTCGATGGTAAGCTGTTGAATAACCGTCCGCTCCCTCAGCTCCTGAATAGTATCTCGTAACTCTATGTTACGATCATGTAGCTCTTCGTACATCTCGGCGCTGATAGAGTTCGGTGGGAACTCATCTTCCTCCTCTTCTTCCTCAGGATCCTCCTCTGGATCAGTCTCAGGCTAATGCTCCTGACCCACAACAGTGATCAACGAAGATGACTCTCTTTGTACCAACTGCTCCCGGACAACATGGATATCATGGGGCTCCTCCTCTCTAGGTACTCAGGGTTCCTCCTCCCTGGCTTAACTAGATCCTCCAATATCCGACATCCTCACAACACAATTTTAAGTTTTAGTTACTAATTGATACTCGCGAGCACATAAGTTTATCACATAAGCACATAAAGTCTTTTATTGTCTTCAATGAATCAAGGAATTCATTTCTTAGAACTCGATAAGAGTTTACCACCACTATGTTCTCGATCTCCTATAAGGCTACTACCTAAGGTTGTTCCCCCACCTAAGGTTCATAACCTACAGCTTTGATACCAACCTGTGATACCCCCAAATCTGGGTACTTCAATTCCCACGTGATTTGGTGTTCACTATACAAACATCATATGTCTATCTACCCATAATAAATGAAACCATAAAATATGTAGAAATAAATCCTCTCCTTAAGGAGTTACATCATCTGAAAATAAATACATCAATATCTCAAATGCGAAAACATAAACAAGTATTAAGTCTTACACAATTCAAACATAAGTTTGAAATACAACATAACAAATAAACAACAAGTCTTCATCATTTGTTAATCTTGCCCTTGCCTTTTCTAGTAGAAGGCTCGTCTGACCTTTCGTTCTTAATTGCAATGTTATTATTATGCAAGAGTGAGCACAATCGCCCACAAGTATAATAATATAACAACAATATAATAACATGCGAGTGAATCAAAGACTTCTGAGATAAGAAACTTGGCTTTTGAATCAAGAAAGAATAACAAGAATTAAAAGAACTTCTGAGGGTCATACGACCTTGAACTATCCTAGGTTGTCAAGTGTTATACTTGAAACCTTTAACAGTCATAAGACTATGGACTCTTCTACTCGTACTTAGGGGGATCAGCCCTTAGTACCATACTGTGCACAATATCTTAACGCTAAAGCATAAGTAATCCCCTATAACAGGGTTGTTCATCTCAGTATGACATTAGAGTCCGTACCAAAGGAAGTTTGGTTTGGATAAACTCAACAAGGGTTCTAAATTTTAGAACGCTCAACAGCTATGGACTAGTCGAATCAATAAGGGTTCACTAGTCTTACAAGATTCAACAATAAATGATATTCAATTTGAATAATAAACTCGAGAGGATTACAATAGAATAAGTATTGTATTACATGCATTAAAAGATAAATAATATCTACTATGAAATCTTGAACTTAATCCATGAATGACAAGAACTTAATTGATATATAATATAAGTTTAGAACTTGCTCAAATAAAGAGGTAAGATTTACAAACTTGCATAACGATAACAAGTAGGGTTAGGAAACTTGCATAACGATAACAAGTAGGGTTAGGAAACTTGCCTCGTGCGTAGGTTACACACTAATTATATACGTTCCTCGATTTAATCCTACATACCATTTACATTCACAATACCAATCAATTATAATATAACTAGCATCACAAGTTCAGTCTCTTTTGTCTAAACTCTGATTATGATTACACTAATCAAATCACAACAGTTGTTTTCTCATAATATTAGACTTCACGAACGACAAGCTAACTACGCGTTCAACAAATCAATCAAACATATAAGTACCTCATTGACATGTTAAGAATCTATTTTAACATCTCACTATATGTCTAACACATTTTTATGTTCATTAGATTAGGTTAATATTACATCCCCTGAACTGAAACAATTAAAATTTTCATTTCGACAAATCGCTGCATAGTGGTATATGCAAGCACCACCATGTAAGTTATACTTGGCTACATTGGCAGCGGCTTAGTGTTAGTGTTGGATAGTGGAGATAGTGGATATTGTTGGTGACTGTCATGACTTGATGTAAAGACTCTAGAGTTGGCATCATGACGCGACACTCAGCTTTAAATTTACAGATTTATGAAAAATATAGAACAACCAAAAACACCCAATTAATTTATTCATAAGCATACCAAGACACTATAATACACATATAATCATTACCCAACCTTTCTAGCACAATTTTAAGAAGTTAAAACATACAATTACTTGAATCAAATCATGTAATTTTAATGTTCTTGGTATTTTTGAATGTTTTGAAGATAAAACTTGAAAATTGACATTACAGTTCGTTATAACACCGAATTTGTCCGTTCAAAGTTTGTTTTCTTTGTTTTAACATGTGTTATCATAATCTACTATTAATTTCAAGTTAAACAACAATTCATCCATTGATCACTAAATTTTTATTTTACAGAGAACTTTAAACACTTGTTAATGGAAAACTCTGATTTTAGCATGATTACATGAAATCAACTACTCAAATCACATATAAATCATATAGAATTTATTTATGAATGCTAATAAATATATATAATCAGTTTCCTAACACATTGGCCATAAATTTTAGTTTACAGAGAACTTGTAGATAGTTTTTTTACAAAAAGAAAATAAGAACGTAAATAAGGTTTGGTTAAAGAGATTACCTAGCAGTGTAGATTAGTAGGAGATGAAATCCCTTTCCAATTCTTCTTCAATCTCACAATTTTCCTCAACAATTTCTTTGAATTCTCACTGAACTCTCAAATTTTTGTTTCAAAAATAACATAAGTAACGGAAAAAAATAAGACTGATGCGCATAATAACTGGCAACGTTGTGGTCAGTTAATCCCATTCGTGGGTTAACTGCCCAACTCCCATTAGGGCTTTGTTTGGCTAACTATTAGAAGACTATTTCCATTTAATTTAATTATTCCTTTATTATATAGTTTAATAATGTCACACCTACTTAAGCAATTAATCAAATATCTTATTTAATTTAATTTAAATATTATATAATAATTTTTAATTAATTCACATAGTCACATAATTAAATTTCTCATTTATTAATTATGTCAAATCATTAAATTCTAATTAATTAAAAATTCTCCACATTAATTTAATCAATATAACACATATAATTAAATTAATCTACCACAAATTTCATAATTAATTATTTAACCCAATAATTAAATCATCAAAAAATATTTATTTAATTTAATAAATATTAAAATTAAATTACAAAATCTCGTTTATCACAATAAAAATATTTTCAGGAAAAAAGACGAAATAGATACTATTCACCCGACGAAACCTAAGGGTTGGGGTTCGAATAACCTAAGCCTTTCTAGAGTTCGGTATGTCAAAATGACATTCCGTCAAAAGATTTGACGATAGTATATCGTGAAAACTTAAGTAAGCCGATAAAAGTTTTTCTAAAAAAACGTTCAGAAATCGGATGAAATAAAAACAACGAAAAGTATTGTTATGTACTTTTCATCCACTTAACTACGTTAGGGGAAAATGTGAAGAAAAACGCTTAACGTCAAAGTGTTTTTTAGTTTTTCAGAGTTTCGAAGAATGCGTAAAAGTTAAACTGTAGAGGAAAGACAAAATATCCAAAAATATTTGGATTTCGAGAATCGCAGTTTTTAAAAGCTTGGACTAATTTTCAGAAGATTTTAAGCACTTAAGCTTCTAAGGAAAACTTCGTGAATAGTAAAGAGGTGGAGTAAGGAGGTATGAATAGTAAGGAGGTTTAGGGAGAAATGACTATTTTACCCTTAGCCTTGAAGATCTATAAAAGGAGAGCTTAAGCTCATTTGTTGGTTAATGAAAAATTCTCCAACACTTGAGAGAGAGAGAAAGAGAGAGAGAGAGAGTTCAGATGAGATGAGGAAGGAAGAGGAAAAGCTAGCCCGAGTGCACACTTTATCCAACGTAAGAAGATTATAGAAGAAAGGTAATCCGAAACCTAACTTCTAAATAATTTTCTTTAAGTTTTCTATGTTTAAAACATAGCTTAATGAGAATAAGAAGTAAATGATGTTAAGAATGATTTCATATGGTTGAAATCATGAGAAAAATGAAGAAATAAGAATTAGAAGTTTAGTTTATAAATTTCTTAAGGAAGTATAATATTCGTAATAAATTTGAACAATCTGAATGAATCATATGAACGATTCGGTGATATTAGTAAGGAATGGTGTTTTATAACATCAAATTCCAAGAAAAAGTGAAATCGTAATCAAAATATTGATTAAAAATGAAGAACGAACGAAGAACGTAAAGAACACGAAGAACGTTGTTGATGGACAAATTTAAAACCATCGTAGTATAACTTGTTATTGATGGACAAGTTTAAAACCATCGCGTATAAGTTAGTTGTTTATTTCTTGGTTAGGAACGGTAGAAACGTTCATGAAGAACGGATTGAACTTAGCTATAACGAAGTTATGGCAAAAATTTCATAAAAGACGAACGAGAAATCGAAAGTATGTAAATGAACCCGAATGTGTAGGGTTTTATAAGAATGTAAGAGAACATAGAAAATGCGAGTCGTGGATTCAAGATCAAACGAGTTTCGAGAATTCGGTCGAATGAAGGATGAAGATTAAGCCAATTGAATGGCATGTTAATGGATTCAGAATGAATTTCTGTCAGGGGGAAGTTGAAGTACGTAAGATAAGGAAGAGAATGGCTTTAGAACAACCTCGTTCCAGGTTATAACTAATAAGTTTTGAGATTTTGAAGTAAGCGTCTCAAACTTGATTCAAGACTTAGAAAAATTTTCAAGGATTGATGCTTGGCACCGCAGCGCCAGTCAAGCCTTGGGAGGCGGTGCCACAACGCCAACCCAGGCCATCATATACTGGTAAGTGGCACCGCAGTACAAGAGATAGAGAGGGATTTGGCACTGCAGCACCAGACTAGAGAAGAGAGTAAGGGAGACTCGCGTCGCAGCATGAGGAGAAAGAAGGCAAAGTGGCTGCAAATACCGATGCAAGGTGACTTTAAACCCAAGTGAAGAGAGTTTTATTGCTCAATTCCTAGGGGGGGGGGGGAATGTAATGAAAGATTCAGAACATAAAGTTCACGTAGCATGACACTTAAATAAGTGATTTAAACCTTTTGTAAAGGTTGAACGGAAAGATTAAACGAGATTAAAAGACGGAGAATGTAATGAATGTAAACGCAACGTAGTTGCGATGAACCATCAAACTTAGCATAAACAAACCGTATGACTTTGACATTAAGAATGAATAATGAACATGGGGTTCATGTAAGGGATAACGAATGAAAGCGATTAAAACCTTGGGTAAAGGTTGAATGAGAAATTAAGGAATGAACAACATAAATGCTGAATACGTAAACGATCCTCATGAATTGTATTCACGTCGGACGAACGTTCTAAGTATACACTGGTTGTATAACTTAGACCATGATGAAAGTAGTAAGCAAGCTATGAATTATCAAGAAAGCCATAGCGAACGGTAATAATCATATAAAGAAGGTTAGAATGAAGTAAGCGTTAAACACTTTAGCCGACGTAAGGTTGAGTGTATGCGAATATTAAACGGGCAGAACCTACACTCCGTGTATGGTTTGACTATAAGGTAATGAAGAATATTGATTTAACCTGCGAACGGTGAAGAAACGAATTAAAGACAATGATGTATAACGTTAAGAAGCCGAGTTAATAAGTATAACTTGGATAACGTTCCGAGTCGAATGCACTAGATGTTATAAGTTATGAATAAAGTAATGTAAGATGTTTAACGCTATGAACGCATAGTGTTGACATTGAATGATAGTTCTAAGTATTCAAAAGACTGTATCACTTAAACGATAAGGAATAAATCCTCAGGTATGGCGTTTAGTTTCCAGAAAGCCATAAGGAATAAGAAATCGACTTAACGAACATTATAGTTTTAACGGGTCGGATAAGTTAAGTTAAGTTTAGGTTGTAGTACAATCGTAATCTTTGACGGTTGACATATGGGAGCTGGGCTAAATAATTCCTTCAGAGAGCGGAGGTATATACAAACCTGGTGACCGATCTAACTCACTGTGAAAGACAGTGTAGACGAGACGGGAACTTGTTTGTTGGTTGTTTGTGGGAAACCACTCAGAGTACCATATGGATTACTAGCAGAGACACGAAGTGTGCTGAGTCCCAGAAGGGTTATAAGAAGAAGATATGAATGTAAATCATCAAAAATGATGATTGTGTGAGTAAGACATCTCCGTATGTCATGAACCGTAAAACGGTAAAGAAAGTTGGTCGCGTAAACTTAGATTGTAAGAACATGAACCCTAAGAAATAAAGTTAAGTAAACCAATGCATAAGTCAAATATATGACTAATTGGTGTATGTGTTATTTCCTTATGTGTTATATAGGAATTGGAATGAGCAGTTCAACATAAGCTGTAGCTGTGTGTAAGATAAGTTTCCTAACTTCATTCATATTTCAAATGAACGCTAGTTTCTCAAACTTCTTAGATGTTGAACTTGAGAAGTTTTGTATGTGTACATATGTGCGATATATGTACAAGGTGGTAGTATGTATGAGGCCTTGTGCCACAATTTGAACACTTTGGTGTTTATTTGAGATGAACTGTTTAATATGAGTATGTTCTGTTTATACATGGACCGTTATTGTTAAGTCTGTGCTAATGATTCTAGCCAGACAAGATGTGTATGAAAAAAAAAGAATGAAAGTATTTCAGAGTGAATGTAACTAATGTTTTAAAATGATAGGAATCATGATTATTCCTATTATTCGAGCTGCTTCATAACCTTTGTTCGGTTATTGAAGTCTTAAAAAATTGTTTAAATTCTTGAAGTTGTTTGTTCAACTGTTATGACTTGTTGAGCAAATGAATGCTCACACTTGCTTTAAAAAAAACATTTTCAGCGAACGATGTTAGAAAGAACTTAAGGATCCCGTAAAGATCAACCTGACCGGTATCCAGATGAAGTGCCATTCAGTATGTGAATGTGCTTAAAGATCAAGAGAATTCTTGTAATGTAGAATAATTTAATTAAACTATAGATTAGTTTAATGAACTGTTATGTATCCTTAGCGGCAGATAAAAGTCACTCTTGTAAGATGTAAAGAAAAATGCAATTATCATTATTTGTAATGAAAGAGGTTATAAGGTCTTAGAACCTGGAATTTGAGCATGTATGTTGTTATATTTAGCTATATAATGATTTATGTTTGGAAGGAGATGGAATCGTCACGTACAAAATTCGGGTGTGAAAATAGACCAGATTTTGGGGCGTTACATTATAGTATCAAGCTGATAGGTTATAATTCTTGTGACGCCCCCAAATCCGTGTAACATCGATTACAGGACTTGGTGTTCACGATACAACATACAAATCAAAAAGCCCTTGAGTGTCGTGGTCAGGGATATTTTGAATGACATCAAATCAAGGCTTTCTTCGTCTTCTAAATTCCTTTTAAATTTGCCAGAGCAATCCTACTCTCAGTATGGTCAGAGTCCGGATGTTTTGGATGTATGGGAGTTGTAGTACGGTTGAGATTTGTTGCTGCTCGCTTTGTTTCGACGCGACTCTGAATTCGGAGTGATGCAGTCATGTGCTCCTTGGTACTTGCAGCATTATCAGTTTGGCTTCTTCTGTGTTGGAAATTTAGCTTCCATGGCAGTTCGGCTCCCATGGCGATTCGGCTCTTCAATGGTTCGGTTCTCATTATTGCTCGCTTCGTTATGGGTTCAAGCATTTTCATCCGATCTGGTTTGGCTTTCCGAAAGGAAAGGATCACCGATCTGGGCTTGGCATCTTGGTTCGGCTTGTGGTTCACCGTGTCTTCGGACGCTGGGGATGCCGGTTTTGGCCGGTTCGGTTTCTATGGTTCTACCCTCCCATCGGCACTCGTAGTTCTTCCTAGGCTTCGCATCCTCTTTGGCCATCGCGGTGCGATTCGATTCGATCTTGGTCATGGGGATTTGGTTTTGGCTTCGGGTTTGTTTTCTATGGTTCTACTTTCTCCCATCGGCACTCGTAGTTCTTCCTGAAGGCTTCAGATCCTCTTTGACTCATGTGAAGTGCGATTCGATTCGATCTTGGACGCCGGGATGTTGGTTTTGGCTTCGGGTTCGGTTTCTATGGTTCGGCCCTCTCCTACTGGCACTCGTAGTTCTTCCTATGCTTCAAAGATCTCTTCTGGCTATCTTCAGCAAATTCGATTCGATCTTGGCTCCATTCATTCGTGCTTGGTTTTAATCGATTGGTTGTTTAAGTTGTTTAAGGTTTTCATGCTTGTTTTACTATAGTCCTGCTTAGTAATGCTCCTTGTTCTTTCATTTGGCTTGGTTGTTAGTCTTTTGTTGTCCATTTTGGGGGTTGTCCCATGTGGTTCTATCAAAAGCTTCTGGGGTATGCCCTTAGCGATTGTTTTATCTCTTTTCTTTTCAATATACAACAAAATTAGCGAAAAAAAAACTTTAACAATAATAATAATATTATATTACCCATTACATAAATAGTCCTAAATAAAATCCCAAGTCTTTACAACCTTAAAAACATAATCGAACTTAGTCTTAGCTTTTATCGCTACATTACACATATGCGGAAATAATTAACTTATTACATAACCATTAGCATCACTTCATCTTGGGCTTTCCTTGTCCTTGCTCGAACCTCAACCTTTCTCACCCTTAAACTGAAAGGTTTAAGCAAGAATGAGAGCACGAATTGCCCAAAGCAAGTATATACGTAAATTTGAAAACATACATAAGGAGTGAAAGCAGTTGAATAGCTAAACCTCAACAGGTTGAAACGATTATCAAGTGTTAAATAGGAACATCAAGAATGGAAATTTAAGAATTTTCAATATCATACTAAGGGGTAAAAAATACTCTAACATATTTTCTTTCATCAAAAATCATCGATGTTTAACAATCCAATAGATCAGTAAAACTGGCCTCTCGTAAGCACGCCAGTGATCACTATTGTACCCTCGTTAACGCCAGTATTAAGTATTAAAATTTGTCATAAGTTTAAATGGGACTATTGCGTTCGGACATCTGCTTGCCCGCTTATTCAAAGTTGTTCATCTTAGTAATCATGTGAGACCGCACTCAAAGCAATTTGGATTGGTAAATATTTAATAGCCGAAAGATTTGTTTTAAATCACTTTTTCCATCAATAATAACTAGCCAGGAAACAAAGGCCGAGAACATACTTAGAAATAGTTCGATAATGAAATGAAATTTAAACATATGGCGCTTAAAATAATAACCGAATAATCATCGATAAGCTTGCAAGATAATCAAGTTTGTAGAGGACTTTCCAACGAAGAAACTTGCACGAATAAATAACTAACACAAGTCCAATACTTACCTCATCTGCGATAATATTAGTAAGGATTTAATAAATACCCAAAAGAAATTAGGGTTAGGAAACTTGCCCGATAAGCCCTGCTATAATTAACGCTAGCAATTAACCTTCACATAACCTAATCACACGTGTCTCGTTAATCACCATTCATACACAATCTAGTTTGAAGTATAAGGGTCTCCTATTGGATATGCTATAAACATCATAAGAGAATATATTTAGAAAATATATGCCACCCATTTTAGATATCATAGGCAGCCCAAAATGTAACTTAAAAATGCCCAAACATAACAGTTTTTTTACATTTTTTTTCTCACTTTTACCATATCTCGCTAAAACAGTCATAACTAATTCGTTTTAAAACATTTTTGAGCGATTCTTGCCCCACGCGAAGCTAAACTGGGGCTACAACTTTCGTTCATGGACCATCTTCAAATTCCAAGTACAAAGTTCCATAAAATCCGTATAGGGGACTGCTCCAAATTTGTTGGATGATTTGACGTAACTACTTTGAAAAGTCATAACTCCTTGTTCAAGTCGGAATTAGTCCGCTTCGAGTCTATGGAAATCTTATTCGTGTACTATAATAACCCAAAAGCCCAAAATTTTTCGAAACCGTAGCTAGCCCCGAATTTGTCCTTAGGGTCAGTAGTTCATAATTTTTTTTTGGTTTTCTAACATGTTTATTTCATGACTTTTACGATTTTCATATCTCACTCAATATAGCTTCGATCCAATGAAATTTGGACATGTTATACCTCATGCTACATACTATTTTACAAAATTATTACATGCAACAAATGGATTATCTAAGACATGATTTGAGTGACCAAAAATCCTCGAAAAATCATGCAAACTAGTTTAACCCAACTTTTGAGAAAATCATGATTTTGATTCTAGCATGCATGGGTTTGATTCCTATTATCCAGACCACTTCTAATAACATATATATACATGTTACAACAATTTATTTCTCTAACTTTTCATGTTTTGATCAAATTAGCATGTTAGAGGCGTTTTATCAAACACTTAGCATACATGGCATGATTTCTTGACTTTCTATGAGTTAGAACATGTACTAAACCAGAATTTTCATTCTCTAATACCAAATATCAGAAACAAAGCAATAGCATAGCATTACCAAGCAAAAACAAACATCTATCATTCTTATCCATGTATGTTTTCACTATTTCCTTAAGAACACATAAAAGAGAGTTTCATAGCTTACCTTGGACGAATTCTTCCATGTTTTAACTCTGATTGAGACTCACACCTCGCTTGTTAGGCTCTCCCAATCTCCAGAATTCTTCTAACACTATCTAACACTCTCAATTTCTCTCCAAGTTTACTCTCTTGGAGGAATTTTAGTAAAATGAAGAATATAGAAGTGAAGAGTGTATATATGTATATGATGATAGCATAGATGCTTGTTGTAACGGGTAATCTGAAATCATCAGTTGAGAGACCTTTGCCATAACCCATGATCACTTGATAATTAAACCAACCAAATGGGAGTTACAGAAAATGAAAAGTTGTTTGGTTTGAGAAATAAACTAACTCCTATCATTGCTATGTTGATATAAACGTATTCTTTTCCTCCTTGTCCCAATATGTGTGACACAAGACTCCCCCCCAGCTGCTGGTCTATTTATTAAAATATAAATTTATCCATTTAATCAATTAAATAACCATTTTGACCATTTTGCCCCTCGTAGTTAAACGTATCGATACCTATATTGATTCCTACTAAATTCGACGTCCCGGACGTCACGAAACTATCCGTTTCATCAAACTCAACTTCAAAATTTCGTAGTTGACTTTTTCCCTTAAAAAGTCAATCGATTGACTTTGACCAAAAAGTCAACCGTGACACATTTTCGTGGTTACAGTCTATTTTGACTAATTTCAATGTTTCGGACTCAAATAAGCAGACCGCGTCTCTAAATTCCGCTCCAAACTCAAAGTCATATTTGTAAGTCATCCCACGAAATTAATTAGAATTAATTCCATCCTTAACCAATTTAAATAATTGGCCTAACCGTAACAACCATTAATATGCATCTTATCACATAACATATAATAAAAATAAATAATTCATCTAAAAATAATTGTCATTTAAAAATAATTGTCACATAAGAATTTCACATAAGTTTGTTTATTGAAATTGTTTAATTACATGGAAAAATCTAGGATATTACATTCACCTCCCTTATAAGGATTCCGTCCCCTAATCATTACATATCAAACAAAATGATTAGGGTAGTTTTTCATCATTTTCTCCTCGAGTTCCACGTAGCCTCCTCGGCGTTGTGGTTCCTCCATACTACCTTAATGTAAGGTATTATTTTATTTCTTAACACTTGTTCTTTTCTATCAATTATCGCAGACCGAACCTCTTCGTAAGTTAAGTCTTTTTCGAACTGAATGGGTTCGTAATCTATGACATGCTTGTAGTCCTGCTTATATGGTCTTAAGACTGAAATGTGGAATACGTTGTGTATATGTTCTAGCTCCAGAGGTAAAGCTATTTCATAAGCTACCTCACCGACTCTGCCTCGAATTTCAAAGGGTCCTATGAATCGGGACTAAGTTTTCCTTCTTCCCAAATCTCATTTTTCCTTTCCAAGGTGACACTTTCAAAAACACATAAGTGCCGACGTCGAAGTCTCGTTGTTGTGTTTGTTGATCAAAGATATTTCTTCTGTCGATCCCTGAGCCGCCAGTAGCCTCGCTCGAATAGTTTTGATCACATCCGCAGTCTGCTGTACCAATTCTGGCCCTAGTAGTTGACGTTCTCCTACTTCATCCTAGCACAATGGCGTTCTGCATTTCCTTCCATATAAAGCTTCATAAGGTGGCATCCCGATGCTCGCATGGTAGCTGTTGTTGTATGAAAATTCCACCAACGGTAGGTGGTCATCCCAATATGCGTGACACAAGACTCCCCAAATTACTTTGGGGTCTATTTATTAAAATATAAGTTTATCCATTTAATCAATTAAATAACCATTTTGACCATTTTGCCCCTCGTAGTAAAACATATCGATACCTATATCGATTCCTACTAAATTTGACGTCCCGTGACACATTTTCGTGGTTACAGTCTATCCTGACTAATTTCGACGTTTCGTACTCAAATATGCAGACCGCGTCTCTAAATTCCGTTCCAAACTCAAACTCATATTTGTAAGTCATCCCACGAAATTAATTAGAATTAATTTCATCCTTAACCAATTTAAATAATTGGCCTAACCGTAACAACCATTAATATGCATCTTATCACATAACATATAATAAAAATAAATAATTCATCTAAAAATAATTGTCACATAAGAATTTCACATAAGTTTGTTTATTGAAATTGTTTAATTACATGGAAAAATCTAGGATATTACAATTCTTAGGTATGAGTACCTAAGACTATAATCGTAGAGAGAAGGATAAGAAAATCATTGAGTTAAACAATTAAGGAAGAAGATCACCACGTGATCATATTGAATCATAATAACAGTTGTTCTATTAAACGATGGATGATTTGTAGCTAATGCTATAAATGAATGGTACTACGAATTAGTACGAGAAGAAGAACTCAGATTGAGTTGTAAAGGATAACATACGAATTAAAGAAAATGCGTATTAAGTAAAGAGAAAGTAAGAAGTTCTAAGATTTTGATTAAGGATTCATGTGATAGCTGAGTTGTATGAACCTTTGTTATGGGCAGAAGTTTGTGCTTTGGTGTAACAACTGCTCAGCTTATTACAATGATAATCATTGGAATAGTTTGTCACACTATCAATATGTATATGGCGAGAAGGTGAATCTTTTCTCATGTATATATTTGATAGGTAATGATAAGATAGGTGCGAGTTCTTGAAACTCATAATTATGAAAAGTTTGTGACTCATAATTATATGCTATGTTTCTAAGCCCTAAGCATATGGATAGTCCTTGATTTGTTCTTGGATTACATATTGAGAAGATAAGTTCTTAAACACATATGGTTGTGGAAAGTTCCTAAACACATAAAGTGTGGTAAGTTGACGGACTATACTAAGGTATAGGAATGTTTTGACTGAAAACGAAGTATTTTCAGTATGCTTAGTGTAACAATCCAGAATTTTAAATTGTAATATATAAATATTTATTTGATGTTTTATTATTGAAATTGATGAAATAAATATTTTATTGATGTGGTTATTATTAGTAAATATTTATGAATTAAATTTATTAGATAATATTCTAAATTAAATTAATTTGTAATTTAGAGAATGGTAATATAACATGAGATGTTATATTGTTATGTTGTTTTAATTTAATAATTTAAAATGTATGTTGTTATTAAATAAAATTATAATGAGATTATAATTTTGTGATAATTATTTAACTATAATATTTATTTAAAATATAGTATGTGTAATTAATTTATTTGATTAATGTTGGATATGGGAATCCAAATAAAGAATATGTAATTATAAATTATAAACTAAGTTATTTATTAAAACAAATTAAAGGAGTTTAATTTAGTTTTTGTCAAATAAGGCTTAAAATATTAAGTCTTTAAATTTTAAAAGAGGTTTTGCCATACAAAGCCTTATGGCTTTTGGATTTTTGATTTTGATTTTAAATAAAATAAATAAAATAATAAATAAAATATAATTAAAACCTAAACGTTTATTTTGTAACTGATATTTTAATAAGTGTGCATATTAAGGTTTATCAGTTTTAGAATACGTGTACTGTTAATTGGCTTAGCTACTGTTTTGTTTGCTATACGCATTCTAGTTGTTTGCTAAGTCTAAGAGAATTCAGAGAGGAAATTGAGAGAATTTGAGAAAGACTTGTGAGAATTGTCTGCAATTAGCAAGGATTATCTTAGTACTTGAAGGTATGTTCTATAACCTTATATATATATATATATATATATATATATATATATATATATATATATATATATATATGTTTACTGACATGAAGTTCAAGTTCTGTGATTCCATTTTTTTTTGTAATTATTGTTATACAACCTGTTTATGATAATTGTATATAATTATGATGTTAGGGTTGTATGTAATCAAGAAATTGGATACTAATTATGGTTAAAAAGGAAGAGAAGAATTAACAGTACATGTTTTTATGTATACTTTTCATATAGCTTGTGTAAGTACCAATTTTGGTGGATAATTCGTATGCTAAATTGTAAATTGAGTTTTGATTATGCTAGTTCGTTAAGAAACGAAGAGAACGTAGTTTGAACGAAGTGATTCGGTATAGAATTGTAATCACAGTAATGATTTTTGTAAAACATGTCAAAATGGAGTTTTCATATGAAAATATGGAATTTGAGAAATTAAACTAGTTTAAGTTGTTGTTAAATTATTCTATGTTGATGAATATGTGAGGAAACATGTTTGTAATAATTCTATATAAATTGTTTGTGTTAAATTCATTGTTTTGTGGGTGAAATTCATGTTAGTTGGCTAAAAAAGCTGGCCATCGGTTCTATCTGCGTAATCAAGAATCGTGCTTGCATTAAGGTTAGAAACGGCAGCATTGGCTTGGGTCCTGAAGCTTAATGTATGTAGCAATTGCCGCCATACCCGCCATTCCGAGATAGTGACTTTGCTTCATTGCTGTCTTTGTAGTTCTTGGATAACAACATACCTTGGTCTAATGATGTGTTAGTATAATAAACATGTAACAACAAGGTTAAAATAGAGTCATGTTATGTGGTTAGTAAATTCAAAGTTGTAAAAATGATTAGTAAGTTACGAACGCGTTATGTGATAACTTAATATACACAATGAATGTTAGACAAGTGTTGTGAAGTCAACACTTGGAATTTCTGAAATGTAAATGGTAATGTAAGACTTGTACTGAAATAACAAGTTTAACTAGAAATGTATATGTTATGGTATGTTAGTATGTCTAATAGGCATTGTGGTTCTAATACTATGTGTAGGTGAACGTGAGTTTTAATATTATAGCTTACGCTTGAGGCAAGTTTTCTAACACTACACTTTCGTTGAGCTAGTTCTATTATTACATTGTGTAACTTTATTCTTATGATTGAGCAAATTTCCTATCTTAAACTGTTATTGAACAAGTCATTTGTTCCTAAATTTCATTTGAGCAAGCTTTAACACTAATTTTATTGGAATTCTCATTATGGTTGATTCATTCTAACTTGTTTATAGTTAAGCAAGTTTCTTAAGTTCTATTCCTGTATAATGAACGCAGTTTTTGAACTCTCGTCTCTATTATTGAGTTGTTTTATTACTTTGCATAATTTATTATCATGTTGAGCAAGCTTTGTTTCCAGCTTGCTGTCAATTAGTGTACATTCAGTAATCAAATTTCTAATTTGACAAGATCATAGATGTGACAACCCGAAAATCCGGATTGTCCAGAAATTAAGATTTAAAGAATTAGTTATTAATAAAATGATTTTTTATTAATATTATTATGTGCAATGTGTTTATTAATCGTTCTATAACCTAGAATGATTATTAATCTGGAGGATTCTGGCTACGAGCTAGACTGAACGAGTTAGAATTTTCAAGACGAAAATAAAATATTTCCGGGAACAAAATATTTTTGGGGAAAAAGATGAAATAGGCACTATTCACTCGACGTAAAACCTCAGGTTAGGGGTTTGAATAACCTAAACTGCTTCGGACCCGATTAGTAGCTTTAATGACATTCCGCCGAAAGATTTGACGATAATATGTCGTGAAAAGTTAAGTAAGCCGATAAAAGTTTTTCTCGAAAAACGTGCAGAAATCGGACGAAATAAAAACAATGAAAAGTACTGCTGTGTACTTTTCATTCGTTTAGCTATGTTAGGGGAAAACGTGAAGGAAAACGTTTGACACCAAAAAGTGTTTTCGCTTTTTCGTAATCCAAGAATACATAAAATTTAATTCCAGTAAGGAAAGACAAAATATCCAAAATATTTTGATTTCGAGAATCGCAGCTTTTTAAAACCGTTTAACTAAACTCGAAGATGTAACCACTAAAAATTAGGTGCTAAGTTTCGTGAATAGTAAGGAGGTTAACTCAAGGAGGTGGAAGTAGTAAACTTAAGTGTTAAGTAAACTTAAGAGTTAAGCAAACTTAAAGGCTAAATAGACTTAAGTGTTAAGTAAACTTAAGGAGTAAGTTAACTTAGTCCTTAAGCCTTGAATAGTATGGAGGTTAGGAGGGCAAATGACTAAAATGCCCCTAGCCTTGGTTTTCTATATAAACAAGCCTTAAGCTCATTTGTTTGGATTCTTGAAAATCCTACACTTTGAGAGAGAGAGAGAGAGAGAGTTCTGGATGGGAGGAAGAAGAGAAAGAAGAGGAAAAGTTGGCTCATGAGCAAACTTTTGTCGACTCTGAAGGAGATCAAAGGAGAAAGGTAATTCAAACCTATTCTCTTAGAAATTTTCTTTAAGTTTCTATGTTCAAAAACATAGATTAATGAAAATAAAGAGTAAAAGATATTGAGAATGAATTCATATGGTTGAAATCGTAAGAAAATGAAGAAATAAGAATCAGAAGTTTATTTTATAAATTTCTTAAGGAAGTATAAGATTCGTAAGGATTTTGAGCGATCCGAATAAATCTTATGAATGAGTAAGTTAAATAAGTAAGGAATGATGTTCTATAACATCAAATTCCAAGAAAAAGTGAAATCGTAATTCATAATATCGATTAAAAATGAACAACGAACGAAGAACACGAAGAACACGCGAAGAACACGAAGAACGTTGTTGATGGACAAATTTAAAACCATCGTAGGATAATTGTTGTTGATGGACAAGTTTAAACCCATCGCGTATAAGTTAGTTGCTTATTGCTTGGTTAGGAACGTTAGAAACGTTCATGAAGAACTGATTAAACTTGAGCTATAACGAAGTTATGGCGAAAATTTCGTGAAAAGACTAACGAGAATTAAAAAGTTAGTAAATGAACCCGAACGTGTAGGGTTTTATAAGAATGTAAGGGAACATATAAAACGTGAGTCATGGACTCAAGAACGAACGAATTCCGAGTTCGGATGACCGAATTACGGACGAACGAACGAAGAACGTTAAAAACGTAAAACGAACGAAGAGCAAAGATTAAGCCAATTGAATGGCATGTTAACGGATTCAGAACGAAGTTCTGTCCATGGGTAATCGAAGTACGTAAGATAAGGAAGATAATTGCTCTGGAACATCCTCGTTTCGAGTTATAACGAAGAAGTTATGAGATCGGAAAGTTAGCATCTCAAAATGATGTTAACACTTAGAAAAAATTTCGAGAAGAAAGGCTTGGCGCCGCGGCGTCAGACATGCCAGTGGCACTGCAGTGCCAGGCCGGAGAGCCAAACACTGCTAACTTGTGCCACAATGCCAGTCTTAGTGAAGAGAGTAGCGCCGCAACGCCGGTACAGGGAAAAAGGCCAATAATGAGCTTTTAAGTGCTCAACTGCTGGGGGATGTGCAAGAAAGAAATATGAACATGTAGTTCGCCTAATGTAACACTTAATCAAGTGTTTTAAACCTTTAATGAAGGTTGAACAGAAAGATTAACTGAGATTAAAAGAATGTAATTACGGATTACAGAACCGAGATCCGGGGATCGTAGTCGCAATAAACGAACATGAGGGATTGCTATAATTGTGATTTCGTAGACGTTGAGTGACGATAGTAATGAATAACATTTCGATGTTATGTTGTGGTAATGAGAGATAAATATAAAGCGTTTAGACGCTGTGAACGCAACGTTGTTGCGATGAACGATTGGTCTTAGCATACAATGAACCGTATGGCTTTGACATTAGGAAAGAATAATGAACATGGGGTTCAGGTGACGAGTAATGAATGAAAGTAATTAAAACCTTGCATGAAGGTTGAATAGAATTAAGAGGCAAGTAACGTAAATGTTGAATATGTAAATGATCCTCGTGAATCGTATTCACGTTAAGCGAACGTTCTAAGTATACATTGGTTGTATGACTTAGATGTTGACGGGAGTAGTAAGTAAGATATGAATTATCAAGAAAGCCGTAGCAATCAATAACAGGATTAATGAAAGCCGAATAAGAGTCGGATGAGAATATTAGAATGGATTGTAAGCGTTGAACACTTGAACTAACATAAAGTTTAAGTGTACGCGAATATTAAACGGGTAGAACCTACACCCCGTGTATGATTTGACCGTAAGGTAATGAAGATCAATGATAAAAACTGTGAATGATGAAGAAGTTGAATTAAAGACAAGTACGTATAACGTAAAAGAAGCCGAGTTAATGTTTATAACTTGGATGACATTCCGAGTCGAATGAATCGGACGTTGTAAGATAAGAATAAGGTAACATAAAATGCTTAACGCTATAAATGCATATAATGAATATTGAATGATCGTCCTGAGTATACAAAAGACTGTATGACTTAGACGATAAAGAATAAATCTTTAGGTATGACATTTATTTATCAGAAAGCCATAAGGAATAAGAATTTGACTTAACGAACATTATAGTTTAATAGTTCGGATAAGTTAAGATAAGTTAGGTTATAGTACAATCGTAACCTTTGATGGTTGACATATGGGAGCTGGGCTAAATAATTCCTTCAGAGAGCGAAGGTATATATGAAACTGGGAACCGATCTAACTCACTATGATGGCAGTGTAGATGAGACGGGTACTTGTTTGTTGGTTGTTTGTGGGAAACCACTCAGAGTACCATATGGACTACCAACAGAGAAGCGATGTGTGCTGAGTCCTAGAGAAGTTATAAGAAGAAGATAAGAATGTAAATCATCAAAGATGAAGAACGTTTTGAGTAAGACATCTCCGTATGTCATGAAGCCATAAACCGGTAATGAAAGTTAGTCGCGTAAAATTATATTGCAAGAACGCGAACCCTAAGAAGTAAAGTTAAGTAAACCAATGTGTAAGTCAAGTATATGACTAATTGGTGAATGTGTTATTTCCTTATGTGTTATAGGGATTGGAATTAGCACCCAAAAAAGTCAGAATGCAATGTAAGGCAAGTTTCCTAACTTCATTCATATTTTAAATGATGCTAGTTTTTTAAACTTCTCATATGTTGAACTTGAGAAGTTTTGTCTATGTGCGAATGTGGGATATTTGTGCAAGGTGGTAGAACGTATGAGGCCTTATGCCACAATGTGAACACTTCGGTGTTTCTTTGATATGAACTGTTTTATGATTGAACTATTCAATATGAGAATCTTTTGTTTATACATGAACCGTTATTGTTGAGTCTATGCTATTGATTCTAGCCAGACAGAATGTGTATGAAAGATAGTAGAGAATGAAAGTATTTCGAAGTGAATGTGACTAATGTTTTAATATGATAGGAATCAAAATTATTCCTATTGTTCAAGCTGCTTCATGACCTTTGTTCGGTTATCGAAGTTCCAAAGGAATGTTAAACTCTTGAAGTTGTATGTTCAACTGTTATGACTTGCTGGGTAATTGAATGCTCACACTTGCTTTAAATAAAAACATTTTCAGTGAACGATGTTAGAAGAACTTAAGGATCCCGTAAGAATCAAGCTGACGGTATCCAGATGAAGTGCCATTCAGAATGTGAATGAGTGAAAAGATCAAGTGAAGACTTGTCTGTAGAAAGATGAAAATTAAACTATAGACTAGTTTAATGAATTGTTATGTATCCTTGGTGGCGGATAAAAGTCACTCTTGTAAGATGAAAGGAATAATGTAATTATCATTATTTGTAATGAGAAAGGTTATAAGGTTTTAGAACCTGGGAATTTAGAATGTATGTTATTATATTTCAGTATATAATGATGTATGTTTGGATGAATGATGTACTTGTGACGTACGGAATCCGGGTGTGAAGATAGACCGGATTTCGGGATGGTACAAGTTGGTATCAAAGCTGATAGGTTATAAATCTTAGGTATGAGTACCTAAGATTATAATCGTAGAGAGAAGGATAAGAAGATCACCACGTGATCATAGTAAATCGTAGTAACAGATGATCTGTTAAACGATGGATGATTTATAGCTAATGCTATGAATGAATGGTACTACGAAGTAGTACGGGAAGAAGAACTCAGATTGAGTTGTAAAGGATATCATATGAATTAAAGAAAATTCGTATTAAGTAAAGAGAAAGTTAGAAGTTCTAAGATTTCGATTGAGGACTCATGTGATAGCTGAGTAGTATGAACCTTCGAATGGGAGGGGGTTTGTGATTACTTAGTTATTACAGTGATAATCATTAGAATAGTATGTCGTGCTATCAATATATGTATATGATGATAAGGTGAATCTTTTCTCATGTATATACTTGATAGGTAGAGAATGATAAAATAGGTGCGGGTTCTTGAAACTCATACTTATGAAAAGTTTGTGACTCAAAGTTATATGCTATGTTTCTGAGCCCTAAGCATATGGATAGTCCTTGATTTGTTCTTGGATTACATATTACGAAGATAAGTTCTTAAACACATATGGTTGTGGAAAGTTTCTAAACACATAAAGTGTGGTAAGTTGATGAACTATACTAAGGTATAGGAATGTTTAGACTGAAAGTAAGTATTTTCAGTAGACTTAGCATTGAAGGTGCTAGAGAAGATTAAGTATTGTCACAAGTAAGACAATGAAGGAAGATGGAGAATAGGATATTCCAAGTCATCTAGCTATGCTAGATTTCAAAATTTCTTGAATTCGTGCTGAAGTGCGCGTTTTGGAAAATAAAAGAATTGGTTTAATTTTTGGAACCAATGGATTTTAAAAGAACTATTCTTAATATGTCTATGCTAGTTGATTCGGCTAGACAGAAATTGATTTAAAATATCAAAATAAATTTTATATCATCAGTGCATTTGATGCAAAGATGGTAAAAGGATGGAGTTATTAATGCAACTGAACTTAGTGTTGGAAGTGATCTTAGGATCAACAACCCGCTATGGTATGATGTATAAATGACGAAGTCATAAACTGACGAAATCCTCAACGTACTGTGAAAAGTACGGTATCATGACGTCATAAAATGTTTTGATGTATTGCAAAAGAATTTAAAGAAGTGGTCGATGTCAAGTGAGTTGACTAGACGAATGTTTCAAGTTGATGTCCAATTTATTGGTATGGTCTAAGCTACTTGATTTGGCTAAGACGAATGGTATGTTATGATTAAAAGAAAATCGAGCTTTCTTTGAAGAGCTATGCCGAACCAAATTGTTTTGGTGCGGAATCCAATGATTAAGTCTGAGGTGAACATACCCTGAAATGGGGTTATACGATAGGTTGATCACCTACGTATGGAAGAGGTGGTTTACCTTCTTTGTGATTGTAAACTGATCGTGTAAGAAGGGTTTACGGTGAAATACTGTTAAACCTAGTACGAGTTCATGGTCGATTTGACCCCTCAACAAAAGTATGAAATGTTTTAAAGGAATCCTTATATTCCTAGTTATTCCTTTCACTTCATGATTCTTGATAAGTTATGAAGGGTAGGGAATGTATGAAAGATAAGAACTTCTTTGAAGAGAAGTTGAGAAGATGAGTAAGATAAAATTTCGAGGACGAAATTCTGTGAAGAAGGGGTGAATGTGATGACCCGGGTATGGGTGTGGTTTGAAGAAATTTTGAGGACGGAATTTTTAATAAGGGGGGAAGGATGTGACAACCCAGATATCCAGATTGTCCAGAAATTAAGATTTAAAGAATTAGTTATTAATAAAATAATTTTTTATTATATTATTCTGTGAAATGTGTTTATTAATCGTTCTATAACCTAGAATGATTATTAATCGGGAGGATTCTGGCTACGAGCTAGACTGAACGAGTAAGAATTTTTAAGATGAAAATAAAATTTTTCCGGCAACAAAATATTTCTGGGGAAAAAGACAAAATAGGCACTATTCACTCGACGAAACCTAAGGGCTAGGTTTGAATAACCAAAGCTGTTTCGACAGTTCGGTAAGCCAGAATGACATTCCGTCGAAAGATTTGACGATAATATGTCGTGAAAAGTTAAGTAAGCCGATAAAAGTTTTTCTCGAAAAACGTGCAGAAATCGGACGAAATAAAAACGATGAAAAGTACTGCTGTGTACTTTTCATTCGTTTAGCTATGTTAGGGGAAAACGTGAAGGAAAACGTTTGACACCAAAAAGTGTTTTTCAGTTTTTCAGAAATCCGAAGAATACATAAATTTAATCGGTAAAGGAAAGACAAAATATCCAAAAATATTTTGATTTCGAGATCGCAGTTTTTAAAACTGTCGAACGAAACTCGAAAGACAGAACCACGAAAATTACAGGCTAAGTTTCGTGAATAGTAAGGAGGTTAACTAAGGAGGTGGAAGTAGTAAACTTAAGTGTTAAGTAAACTTAAGAGTTAAGCAAACTTAAAGGCTAAATAGACTTAAGTGTTAAGTAAACTTAAGGAGTAAGTTAACTTAGTCCTTAAGCCTTGAAGGAGGTTAGGGAGGGCAAAATGACTAAAATGCCCCTAGCCTTGGTTTTCTATATAAACAAGCCTTAAGCTCATTTGTTTGGATTCTTGAAAATCCTACACTTTGAGAGAGAGAGAGAGAGTTCGGATGGGAGGAAGAAGAGAAAAGGAAGAGGAAAAGTTGGCTCATGAGCAAACTTTGTCCGACGGAAGGAGATCAAAGGAGAAAGGTAATTCGAAACCTATTCTCTTAGAAATTTTCTTTAAGTTTATATGTTCAAAAACATAGATTAATGAAAATAAAGAGTAAAAGATATTGAGAATGAATTCATATGGTTGAAATCGTAAGAAAATGAAGAAATAAGAATCAGAAGTTTATTTTATAAATTTCTTAAGGAAGTATAAGATTCGTAAGGATTTTGAGCGATCCGAATAAATCTTATGAATGAGTAAGTTAAATAAGTAAGGAATGATATTCTATAACATCAAATTCCAAGAAAAAGTGAAATCGTAATTCATAATATCGATTAAAAATGAACAACGAACGAAGAACACGAAGAACACACGAAGAACGTTGTTGATGGACAAATTTAAAACCATCGTAGGATAATTGTTGTTGATGGACAAGTTTAAACCCATCGCGTATAAGTTAGTTGCTTATTGCTTGGTTAGGAACGTTAGAAACGTTCATGATGAACGGATTAAAACGGAGCTATAACGAAGTTATGGCGAAAATTTCGTAAAAGACGAACGAGAATTAAAAAGTTAGTAAATGAACCCGAACGTGTAGGGTTTTATAAGAATGTAAGGGAACATATAAAACGTGAGTCATGGACTCAAGAACAAACGAATTCCGAGTTCGGATGACCGAATTACGGACGAACGAACGAAGAGCGTTAAAAACGTAAAACGAACGAAGAGCAAAGATTAAGCCAATTGAATGGCATGTTAACGGATTCAGAACGAAGTTCTGTCCATGGGTAATCGAAGTACGTAAGATAAGGAAGATAATGGCTCTGGAACATCCTCGTTTCGAGTTATAACGAAGAAGTTATGAGATCGGAAAGTAAGCATCTCAAAATGATGTTAACACTTCGAAAAAATTTTGAGAAGAAAGGCTTGGCGCCGCGGCGTCAGACATGCCTTGTAAGGTGGCACTGCAGTGCCAGGCCGGAGAGCCAAACACTGCTAACTCGTGCCACAATGCCAGTCTTAGTGAAGAGAGAGGCGCAGTCACTTAAGACAGGAAAAAGGCCAATAATGAGCTTTTAAGTGCTCAATCATTGGGATGTGCAAGAAAGAAATATGAACATGTAGTTCGCCTAATGTAACACTTAATCAAGTGTTTTAAACCTTTAATGAAGGTTGAACGGAAAGATTAACCGAGATTAAAAGAATGTAAGCGGATTACGGAACCGAGATCCGGGGATCGTAGTCGCAATAAATGAACGTGAGGGATTGCTATGATTGTGATTCCTTAGACGTTGGGTGACAAAAGTAATGAATAACATTTCGATGTTATGGTGTGGTAATGAGAGATAAATGTAAAGCGTTTAGACGTTGTGAACGCAATGTTGTTGCGATGAACGATCGGTCTTAGCATACAACGAACCGTATGGCTTTGACATTAGGAAAGAATAATGATCATGGGGTTCGGGTGATGAGTAATGAATGAAAGTAATTAAAACCTTGGATGAAGGTTGAATAGAATTAAGAGGCAAGTAACGTAAATGTTGAATATGTAAATGATCCTCGTGAATCGTATTCACGTTGAGTGAACGTTCTAAGTATACATTGGTTATATGACTTAGATGTTGACGGGAGTAGTAAGTAAGATATGAATTATCAAGAAAGCCGTAGCGATCAGTAAAAGGATTAATGAAAGCCGAATAAGAGTCGGATGAGAATATTAGAATGGATTGTAAGCGTTGAACACTTGAACTAACATAAAGGTTAAGTGTACGCGAATATTAAATGGGTAGAACCTACACCCCGTGTATGGTTTGACCGTAAGGTAATGAAGATCAATGATTAAACCTGTGAATGGTGAAGAAGTTGAATTAAAGACAAGTACATATAACGTAAAAGAAGTCGAGTTAATGTTTATAACTTGGATGACGTTCCGAGTCGAATGAATCAGACGTTGTAAGATAAGAATAAGGTAACGTAAAATGCTTAATGCTATAAATGCATAGAATGAATATTGAATGATCGTCCTGAGTATACAAAAGACTGTATGACTTAGACGATAAAGAATAAATCTTGAGGTATGACATTTATTTGTCAGAAAGCCATAAGGAATAAGAATTTGACTTAACGAACATTATAGTTTAATAGTTCGGATAAGTTAAGATAAGTTAGGTTGTAGTACAATCGTAACCTTTGATGGTTGACATATGGGAGCTGGGCTAAATAATTCCTTCAGAGAGCGAAGGTATATACGAAACTGGCAACCGATCTAACTCACTATGATGGCAGTGTAGATGAGACGGGTACTTGTTTGTTGGTTGTTTGTGGGAAACCACTCAGAGTACCATATGGACTACCAACAGAGAATCGACGTGTGCTGAGTCCTAGAGAAGTTATAAGAAGAAGATAAGAATGTAAATCATCAAAGATGAAGAACGTTTTGAGTAAGACATCTCCGTATGTCATGAAGCCATAAACCGGTAATGAAAGTTAGTCGCGTAAAATTATATTGCAAGAACGCGAACCGTAAGAAGTAAAGTTAAGTAAACCAATGTGTAAGTCAAGTATATGACTAATTGGTGAATGTGTTATTTCCTTATGTGTTATAGGGATTGGAATGAGCAGTCCAGCGTAAGCTGTAGCTGTGCGTAAGGCAAGTTTCCTAACTTCATTCATATTTTAAATGAATGCTAGTTTCTTAAACTTCTCATATGTTGAACTTGAGAAGTTCTGTCTATGTGCGAATGTGCGATATTTGTGCAAGGTGGTAGAACGTATGAGGCCTTGTGCCACAATGTGAACACTTCGGTGTTTCTTTGATATGAACTGTTTTATGATTGAACTATTCAATATGAGAATGTTCTATTTATACATGAACCGTTATTGTTGAGTCTATGCTATTGATTCTAGCCAGACAGAATGTGTATGAAAGAGAGTAGAGAATGAAAGTATTTCAAAGTGAATGTGACTAAAGTTTTAAAATGATAGGAATCGAAATTATTCCTATTGTTCAAGCTGCTTCATAACCTTTGTTCGGTTATCGAAGTTCCAAAGGAATGTTAAACTCTTGAAGTTGTATGTTCAACTGTTATGACTTGTTGGGCAATTGAATGCTCACACTTGCTTTAAATAAAAACATTTTCAGCGAACGATGTTAGAAGAACTTAAGGATCCCGTAAGAATCAAGCTGACGGTATCCAGATGAAGTGCCATTCAGAATGTGAATGAGCGAAAAGATGTCCAATTTGACTAGGTGAATGTTTAAAGAAGTTGTTGATGTCTATTGATTTGACTAGGTGAATGTTTAAAGTTGATGTCCAATTTATTGGTATGGTCTAAAGCTATTTGATTTGGCTAAGACAAATGGTATGTCTTGTTTAAAAGAAAATTGAGCTTTCTTGAAGAGGTTATGCTCAGCCAAATTGTTTTGGTGCGGAATCTAATGATTAAGTCTGAGGTGAACATACCACGAAATGGGGTTATACGATGGGTTGATCGCCTACGTATGGAAGAGGTAGTTTACCTTGTTGGTGATTGTAAATTGACCGTGATAGAAAGGTTTATGGTGAAATGTTGTTAAACCTAGTAAGAGTTCATGGTCGATTTGACCCTTCAGCAAAAGTATGAAATGTTTTAAAGGAATTCTTATGTTCCTCGTTATTCATTCTACTTCATGTTTCTTGATAAGTTATGACGGTTAAGGAATGTTTGAAAGATAAGAACTTCTTTGAAGATAAATTGAGAAGATGATTAAGCTAAAATTTTGAGGACGAAATACTGTGAAGAAGGGGAGAATGTGAGGACCCGGATAGGGGTGTGGTTTTATGAAATTCCGAGGACGGAATTTTTATAAGGAGGGAAGTGTGACAACCCGAGTAAATCGAATTTTCCAGAATTTAAGTTTAAAGAATTAGTTATTAATAAAATGAATTTTTATTAACACTATTCTGTACTATGTTTTATTAATCGTTCTAGAACCTAGGATGATTATAAGTCAGGAGGATTCTGGCAACGAGCTGGACTGAACGAGTAAGAATTTTCAAGACAAAAGTAAAAAAAAATCGGGAATAAAAATATTTCTGGGGAAAAAGACAAAATAGGCACTATTCACCCGACAAACCCTAAAGGTTAGGGTTTGAATAACTTAAGCCTTTTCGAGAGTTCAGTATGTCAAAATGACATTCCATCGAAAGATTTGACGATAGTATATCGTGAAAAGTTAAGTAAGCCGATAAAAGTTTTTTTCAAAAAACGTGCAGAAATCGGACAAAATAAAAACGACAAAAAGTATTGTTATGTACTTTTCATCCGTTTAACTACGTTAGGGGAAAATCTGAAGAAAAACGCTTAATGTCAAAAAGTGTTTTTCAGTTTTTCGGAGTTCCGAAGAATGCATAAAAGTTAAACTATAGAGGAAAGAAGAAATATCCAAAAATATTTATATTCTGAGAATCATAGTTTTTAAAACTGTCGGACAAATTTCGCAAGACGGAAGCTTCTAAGGGAAGTTTTGTGAATAATAAGGAGGTGCAGTAAGGAGGTGTGAATAATAAGGAGGTTTGGGGCAAAATGACTATTTTACCCCTAGCCTTAAAAATCTATAATAAGCTCATTTGTTGGTTATTGAAAAATTCTCCAACACTTGAGAGAGCGAGAGTTCGGATGAGATGAGGAAGGAAGAGGAAAAGCTAGCCCGAGTGCACGCTTTGTCCAATGGAAGAAAATTAAAGAAGAAAGGTAATCCGAAACCTAACTTCTAAATAATTTTCTTTAAGTTTTCTATGTTTAAAACATAGCTTAATGAGAATAAGAAGTAAATGATGTTAAGAATGATTTCATATGGTTGAAATCATGAGAAAACGAAGAAATAAGAAATAGAAGTTTAGTTTATAATTTTCTTAAGGAAGTATAAGATTCGTAATTCATTTGAACGATCCGAATGAATTATATGAACGATTCGGTGATATTAGTAAGGAATGGTGTTTTATAACATCAAATTCCAAGAAAAAATGAAATCGTAATTAAAATATCGATTAAAAATGAAGAACGCGCGAAGAACACGAAGAACGTTGTTGATGGACAAATTTAAATCCATCGTAGTATAACTTGTTATTGATGGACAAGTTTAAAACCATCGCGTATAAGTTAGTTTCTTATTACTTGATTAGGAACGGTAGAAACGTTCATGAAGAAAAGATTGAACTTAGCTATAACGAAGTTATGGCAAAAATTTTGTAAAAGACGAACGAGAAATAGAAAGTATATAAATGAACACGAATGTGTAGGGTTTCATAAGAATGTAAGAGAACATATAAAACATGAGTCGTGGACTCAAGAACGAACGAGTTCCGAGTTCGGATGACCAAATTACGGACGAACGGACGAAGAACGTTAATAACGTAAAACGAATGAAGGATGAAGATTAAGCCAATTGAATGGCATATTAACGGATTCATAATAAATTTTTGTCTGAGGAAAGTTGAAGTACGTAAGATAAGGAAGATAATGGCTTTGGAACGACCTCGTTACGGGTTATAATGAATAAGTTTAGAGATTTTGAAGTAAGCGTCTCAAACTTGATTCAAGACTTAGAAAAAATTTCAAGGATTGATGCTTGGCGACGCAACGCCAGTCAAGCCTTGGGAGGCGGCACTGTGAGATCCCGAATTTTATGAAATGAAAGTATTCAATTTTCTTATAATTATTATTTTATTTAGTAAATGGTTAAATTGAGAAAGGGTTAAAGTTAAGGGTGATATGTGAAAATCTTGCAAAGTAAGCAAGTTGTTATAAAATATTCAATTGGTCGGGGAATATTAGTTTTAACAGGAAATATCTGTACGATGACACAATCATTGGTGGACCCCACTACCGAGGTAATGCCATAATTTAAAAATGACTAAAATATTTTTAAAAATAACGGCAAAAGTTTTACCGTTAAAACTGTTGAACTACCCGGTAGTAAAAGTACAGTAATACGCGTGGTTGCATAGTAACACACGGTATTAATTATTGATGCTTACGTGCGAAGACACTCAGTTATACTCAATTAGTGCTACAGTAATTGCTGCATAATATCTCTCATATTATTGATTTAATTATTGTCACAATATCATCTGCATAATATTTTATATTATTAAATCAATAATTGAGACGACAAAGTTATTCATATTATTACTTGTAATATTGACGATGTCTAGAAAGTTCTGTCGAGGAAAGTGGTTTGGTCACCTAATTGCGCGCCAATAGGGAGAAATCCTTATCGGAAAGCCCCCTCTTTCTTGGGAATGATCTGGTTGTTAAATATTGTGAGTTATAATATTAATTATGAATAAGGTCGTGTTAATTAAAGATGAAATTGATATTTCTATTGTATTGAGATTATTAGTGTTAGTGGAAATCGACATCTATTCTGATAATAATTGATGTCTGGAGGTTATATTGACCAATCGGGTAATTAATCAGATAAATGAGCAATTAATTACTATTAATTCACATGCTTATAACTATTTGTTCACATATGTGTACTATTGATTCACATGCATATATTATTAGGGGAGGTGATGCAAGATTGATAATACTTGTATGACTAAATTAAAAATAGAGATATAGATGAAGGTACTATACTATAATTATTTTTTCACATGTATAGAACTATTGAGTCACATGATTGTACTATTGATTCACATGATGTACTATTAGGGGAGGTGGTGCAAGTTTGATAATACTTGCAGGACTAAATTAAAAATGAAGGAAAAGATGAAGGTATTATATTGTAATATTTTGAGCCCCAAAACGTGCAATATAATTATCGAAACTATGTTTTCCTATAAATAGAAGCTCATTATTCCTTCATTCTCACCAATTCACTAAGACTAACAAGAGCAATTATAGAGAGAGAAGCTATAGAGAGAAAGAAGAAGAGAAGTCTGCTACTTCACTATTCCAGTATCCAGTCTTCTTCTGAGGTAAGGGGTATTATTTATTTCATATTCAAAAAAGATATTATTTTTCGTATTCGTATGGATATTATCTTGGTTCAATATTTGTATGAAATAATATTTCTTCCATACTCTGTAGTATGTAAGTAATATTATTTCATTTCGTATCCATAGTTCTACACTCATTTTGTTGAAGTGTTGTTTCTATATTCCGTGAAATTAGTAGAATATCCTTGATATTTGCGCTTCATCCAGTATCTTTTCATGGAAATATTATTCTAAGCTTTCTTGATAATTATTGATCTTTTATGCCGGAATACTATTCACGAGTTACTATTCATGAGTTACTATTTATAGATTACTATTCACCCGGTTACTATTCACTCAAATATTATTCACTCGGGTATTCAAGGCACTTTTCATGTCGGAGTACTATTCACAAATTACTATTCATGGGTTACTATTCACCCAGTTACTATTCACTCGAATATTATTCATTCGGATATTTGGGGCACTTTTTATGCTGGGGTACTATTCCCGAAGTACTATTCACTGGGTACTATTCACCCGAAAGATATATTTCTTTTTCTGTCCAAATTGTTTTTGATACATGAATAATATTCTTGAATTTTATTCCACAAAGCAGTATCATGTTGACAATTTGGATATTTTTAAACTCTGGATAAATTTAAAGTCTTTAATATTTATCCTTGATTTCGTTTGATTAATTCTTATACCATTGTCATCATCCTCATGCTTATATTGTGATGAATATCTTTGGCTTACGTGCATAGATGGACTGTTGATTAGTATGATTATGACCAGGGATCATTCGGTATAATCATGACCCGTAATATTATAAATGATGTGGTAAAAGTCCTCATTGGCCCGTAGTGCAGGGGATTATTATAAATAATATTAGTATGATTATTGTTATGATTATGACCGGGGATTATTCGGTATAATCATGACCATTAATGATTACATGAATATCCTTGGCCCGTAGTGCAGGGATGATTCGATGATGTGGTTTATTTATTAAGCTGAGTCTCAGCGATAAAGTTGATGAAAAACATTTTAAATTATAGAAGATAGTAGATATCATGCTCTACTTTACTCTTCTAATGGATTGCTTATTCTGCTCTAGTTGTTGATCTAAAACTTGTTGTCTATTGTATTCTATCAGTTGTTATACTGTTGAAGGCTAAGGATAATTTATTTTGCATTATCTTAGTCATAATATTTCTTACTGGGCTAGTTGAGCTCACCCTTTTCTTTCACTGTTCTTTTCAGGAAATGAGAATATAGCTGGGACTAGTCGGGGAATAGAGTGATGGTCCAAGATGGTGCATTAGTAGTCCTCACTATTCTGTGAAATAGTGTGATAATAATTTATTTTTTTTTGCTAAATTTGTTTGTATAGAAGGAACCAAAAAGAAACAAAGGCATTGGGGGGGACCCCAAAATATAGCTACATCATCTATGGACATGCCCAAGATGAGGAAACTATACTAGGAACTAAACCAGAATCCAACTAGTTGGTAATAAACCAATTACAGAAAAATTGACTATTTGTAGCTTTGATGAAGGAGTTACATGTAGATAACCTAGACTTAATTATATTAATGACATCCTTTGCAAGAAGATCGGTCATAAGAGGGAGAGTGTCGAGTGTAGCTTTTATTCCTAGCCTCCCGGACTTTGTAGAAGCAAAAGCAATTGCTAATGTAAGGCTAAGAATATTCTTGAAAGATTTGAGCCTTGAAAATTTGTTAGGAAATTCAAAATAGCATCCCAAGAAATTGGAAAAGGAGTCCAATTACCAAGGTTTGTTGCCGTAAGAAGAATATTCTCTGAGTAAGCACATTTAAAAAATAAATGGTCAAATGTCTCCAGATGAAGGTTGCAAAGAGGGCAATTCCATGTTAGCCCCGAATAACTCGAAGTCCGGTCGTTGGTGGGTAGCCTCTTTAGAATGCCAAACCAAAGGATAAAAGAGAATCGTGGTACATGAAATTTGTTCCACACCATTGAGCACCAAGGGATAGGCTGCTGCTTGAACGGATGGCCTCCCAGATTTGATTAGCTTTGATATGTTTAGTATCACAAGCTTCCCAGAAAATCCTATCTCGCTGCTGTGTAGGAGGAGGGAGATGTTCCATTTTCCGGCGTAACATGATTGTGTCATGATGGTTGCCCGGAGGAAGAAACCAAGTGTTACCTCTGATAATTTGACCGACAATGATGTAGAGAGAGGGATCCCCGTATTGGACAGAAGATAATTGGAGGGGTTGATGGCAATATCATTTAGCCAAGGGTCGAACCAAAGGTTTGTGTCCCGACCATTTCCTACCTGGTAGTGCAAGTGCTGTAGAGCAAGTGGCCTTAGTTTCAGAACCTGCTTCCATATCCATGAACTTGCAGCTGTGATTCCAATCTGCCAGAAAGATTTTTGTTTTAAAGTTGTGGCTTTGATCCAGTTTACCCAAAGAGAAGATGATTTAGGTTGAATAATGCCAATGAGATGCTGTAGAATGAGAGCTTTGTTCCAGTCCGTTAAGCTTTTAATGCCAAGACCGCCTTCATTTAGTCGAAGAGAAATATTGGCCCAAGCAACTTTTGCACCATATTTTCCAAGTGTTGCCCCTTTCCATAGAAATCGAGATAAGATGGATTGGATTTCTTTGAGAACCTCTTTCGGAAGAATGAAATGTGAGCTCCAGAAAACTTGTATAGAAAAGAGAGTAGTTTTGATAAGCTGGAGCCTGCCAGAGTAAGAAAGAACCTTTGATGTCCAAGAGGTTATACGGTTGGTGATCCTATGTATGAGAGGAATGCAATCGAGCCTTTGAGAGTTTTGTGACAAAAGGACTCCCCAAAACTTTGAAGGAAGTGTTCCAATCTGGAAACCAAGAAGAGAAGAAAATTACCTAATAAAGCAGAGGGTTCGGGATTTAGAGAGGAAAAAATGACTTTTGTGAGAGTTTGGAATGAGCCCAGAGTATAAAGAGAAAGAAAGAATGCAAGAGTTTATGATGGATACAGATGGTAGAGAAGCATGACAGAAAATCATAATGTCATCTGCAAAGAAAAGATGAGTAAGTTTGCATTCTTTGGTTTTCCAATGATATGAAAATTCAGGAACAGAGGTTGCCTTGTTCAGTTTGAGGGAGAGCATTTCCATAACCAAAACAAATAGAAAAGGGGAAAGTGGGTCTCCTTGTCTGAGACCTCTGGAGCTCCCAAAAAATCCTGCAAGAGATCCATTGATCTTTACAGAAAACATGGCAGAGGTGATACATGCTTTAATCCAACCAATAAAGGGAGAGGGAAATTTGAAAGCTCGTAATGTGTCAAAAAGGAAATCCCATCTAACCGTGTCAAAAGCTTTGGTAAGATCAATTTTAAGAGCACATCTAGAGGGACCTGTGGTGCGGAGGTAGCCAGTGAACATTTCTTGAGCTAGAAGAATATTGTCACTAATGCATCTTCCTTTAACAAAGGCAGATTGTGCTTTGTCCACAAGAGATGGAAGAACCTCCTTTAGCCTGTTAGAGAGGATTTTGGCAATACATTTGTATATCGTGTTGCAGCAGGAGATAGGTCGAAAATCAGACATGGAAGAAGGATTTGAGCTTTTAGGAATGAGAGCTAGAGCAGTCGAGTTGAACCCCCTCGTTAGCCTACTGTTGCCAAAGAAGTAGTGTACAGCTTTTAGGAAATCCACACCCACTATATCCCAACAACTAAGGAAAAAATTGACATTAAAGCCATCCAAGCCGGACTTTTGCTTCGCTTCATGGATTTAAGGACCTCAAGGATTTCTATATCGGAGACAGGGCTTCCCAGTTTAATGGCTTGTGCATTACTGACCAGCCTAGAAGGAGTGGAGTCAAAATTTGCAAACCCGAGGATCTGACTCCTCAATAGTGTTGAAAAAGATTGTCAAAGTAGCCTACCGCAACATCTTCAATGTTTCTTTGGCCATGCACTAAAGAACTTTCTTTGAGTTCATGATGGATAAAATTTTATTAGAGTTCAGCGGTTCTTCATTATGTTGGCAAAATAGCTAGAGTTTCGATCACCCAAGGCCACCCGATTAGCTCTAGATTTACATTGAAGAAGAATTTCCTCTCTTTCCAAGGCGGTCGAGTTGATGATGACATGATTTTTCTCTCCCGGAAGAATAGTATCCAAGGGGTTGTCATGGAGTAAGGTCACGCACTAAGTGCGAGATCCTCTTTTATTTGAAAGCGGACTGAGAGACACTAAATTCCAGAGGTTAGATTGAGGGACACCGAGCATGTCTAGTACATTTGGTTTCTCGGGAAAAAAAAAATGGAAGGATTCCCTCAGAGATGTAGGTGTTCCAAGCATTACCCACCACCTCTTTGAAGCCTTCAAGAAGGAGCATGTGATTAAAGAATTGAAACTGACGCTTAGATTGAGGAAGCTGTATACCAGTCCGAAGAAGGACCAAAGAATGATCAGATAATCCATGAGGGGCATATGTGACATGAGACATGCTGAAGTTAGTGAACCACCCGGAGTTCCCCATTACGATCCAATTTTTTGTGCTTACGCCGAAATAAGTTGCATGTTAGACCAAGTAAACATAGGACCCACACCTCTAATATCATCAATACCAACAGAATTTATGCAAGATTTAAAATCTTCCATCCCAATGTCCCAAGAAACATTTTCATTGTTTGTTTCAGATAGGTCCTTTATAACATTAAAGTCCCCCAGCATGCACCAACTAATAGGAGAAGATATAGAAATTAAGTCATGCCATAAGTCCCTTCTTTCCAAATAAGAATTTAGCCCATAAACAAAAGAGAGTAAAAAAGTGGTACTAAACAAATCAGCAGATTGGACTTTTACAATGTATAACTTGAGAGGAAACAAAATAACATCCAAATTCCAAATATTTGGATTCCATCCAACCCAGATTGAGCCATTGATATGAGTATCATAGTTAAAGGCCCAATTCAAGAATGACAAATGTTCTTGGAAATTTTTGAAGCCTTAAGCTTGTTTGACCGAGTTTCAAGAAGGCCCAAAATAGATATTCTATTATCTCGCTATAAGTCGCTTAGCAAAAGCACTCGCTTTTTAATTTTATTTAGACCCTTATATTATAGGAAGCTAACATAAAAAACTAAGAGGGGGACGAACCCACCTTGCCTTTCCCTTTCCTCTTCTTTGCGACTTGAGGATTATCATTTCTATAGCTCTGCTTGTTCTTTAGATCTTTGCCTTCCTTTTCATCAATCACCTTTAGTTTTTGAGACTAGTGGATTTGGGGATGTGAGGGATTCGGAATCGAGAGTTATCCGGATGATCTTCCTCATTTATAGGGGCAAAGGTGTTGGAAGTGCACAAGGTATTGCTAGGAAGTAAGGTACCAATAGCAGTTTTTACTCCACGAGTAACATTCACCCAGTCGTTATGAACAGGAGCAGCTTGATGCTCGTAAAGAAGTTAATGGGAGCAGGATTTGAGATAGTGTGACGGATGGCCCCAACCGTAGGAGCTTTTGAACTTTTTGGGATCCACTGATAGTTTGCCTTAGGACATTTAACAGGAGAATGACCAAAAACATTACATGTGGGGCATGAGGGAGGTTTACTTTGGTATTCAACATCAACAGGAACATAAATGCTATCCAAAGAGTCATCCGTTTTAACAGCCACACGAATAGAGGGGGGAAAAGAGAAAGAAGCTTTAACTTCAATGCAAACACGAGCATATTGCAGAAAATCATTTTGGGAAGTCATTTCATCAGTGAATAACGGTTTCCCAATAGCACTTGCAATATAACTTATTCCCTCATCAGACCAGTAGGAGAGGGGAATGTTTGTTAGCTTTACCCATACCGGGAACACAACACATTCAGATTTGGAGAAAATAACACCCTCCTTCCATTTCTGTAGAACAATGCCTTTTGAAGCAAAATGCCAGGGACCAGAGGCAAGAATATTATCCGGTCAGAAATAGAATCAAATTTGAAGATATAATACCCTTTATTATGGAGGAACACATTTGAAAGGCCCAGATGTCCCCATAAACGCCGAGCTATAGGTTCCACAACCTTAAAGGGAAGAGAAGACTGTAAAAAGTACCCAACCAAACTTGAGGCCCAAAGCTGGTTACCTCTGCTAAGCATCTCGTTAGAGGACCTGAATTTGTGATGGTCCCATCTTCCAAAGTGAGGGGGGGGGGGGGGTGGTACGAAAGATTTCGAGAGGATTTCCCAGACTGCTTGCCCACAATATCACTCCAAGTCTTGGTGTGTTCTCCTGACGCATCAGAGGGAATTTTACCTTCCTCAAGAAAAGGGGCGGGAGATTTTAAAAGAGAAACACCTTTTGCCATAATAGCTGGGGAAGACTTTACAGGAAGAGAGAGACTAGGCACGTTAGCTCCAGTCGCCAGCCTAGAAGATTCACCAAAACATGAGACCAGAGCCAGAGAGCTCCCCAGAAAATTTGCCGGAGAAGCTGCCTTAATATGTCTAATAGGACTAATAGCATCCACCTCAGGTGATTTACCAAAATTAATGGTTTTACCCTCCGAGAGAAAAGCTTGCACATCATTAGAAGAAAATCCATGAGCAGACAATATTCGTTTTAAAACTCTCAGCCTATATTTTGTCGTATTTTTTACACGACAGTTGTATTAAAGAAGTTTGTATTTGATTTTTGTACCATGTATCTGGCGACCCAAGATGGGTGATGTATACTTGTTTTGGGGGCGTTCACAGTTGGTATCAAAGCTTAGAGATATGATCCCTGGCTGAGATGTGAGACTAGAACTAGAAGAGGAGAGACGGGTTAATCCTTCGCTAGTATGACCTACCTAAGTTATTTGTTATTTAATTGGTCGGTCAGAATATAGGGATAATATGTGGCATGTTAATTAACCATTATTTTGAAACTATATTCTAGAATGATATCTGAAATACAAGAGATGAGAAATAGGAAAATCATGATAGAGAGGAAATAACCGGGAAGGCACAATCCGAAAAAAAAGCAGGGTATTCTCATCACTTCGAACTACCAGGTACGTAAATTTCGAGGGCAAAATTTCATAAGGAGAGGAGATTATGAGATCCCGAATTTTATGAAATGAAAGTATTCAATTTTTTTATAATTATTATTTTATTTAGTAAATGGTTAAATTGAGAAAGGGTTAAAGTTAAGGGTGATATGTGAAAATTTTGTAAAGTATGCAAGTTGTTATAAAATATTCGATTGGTCGGGGAATATTTGTTTTAACAAGGAATATCCGTACGGTGGCAAAATCATTGGTGGAACCCACAACGGAGGTACTGTCGTAGTTTAAAAACGACTGAAATATTTTTAAAAATAACGGCGAAAGTTTTGTCGTTAAAACTGTTGAACTACCCGGTAGTAAAAGTACAGTAATATGCGTGCTTACATAGTAATACACAGTATTAATTATTGATGCTTACGTGAGAAGTCACTCAGTTATACTCAATTATTGCTACAGTAATTGTTGCATAATATCTCTCATATTATTGATTCAATTATTGTCACAGTATTATCTGCATAATATTTTATATTATTAAATCAATAATTGAGACAACAAAGTTATTCATATTATTATTTGTAATATTGACGATGTCTAGAAAGTTCTGTCGAGGAAAGGGGTTTGGTCACCTAATTGCGCGTCAATAGGGGAAATCCTTATCAGAAAGCCCCTCTTTCCTGGGAATGATCTGGTTGTTAAATATTATGAGTTATAATATTAATGATGGATAAGTTCGTGTTGATTAAAGATGAAATTGATATTTCCATTGTGTTGGGATTATTAGTGTTAGTGGAAATCGACATTTATTCTGATAATAATTGATGTCTAGAGGTTATATAGACTAATCAGGTAATTAATCAGATAAATGAGCAATTAATTACTATTAATTCACATGATTATAACTATTTGTTCACATGTGTGTAATATTGATTCACATGCATGTACTATTAGGGGAGGTGGTGCAAGATTGATAATACTTGCATGACTAAATTAAAAATAGAGGTATAAATGAAGGTACTATACTATAATTATTTTTTCACATGTATAGAACTATTGAGTTACATGATTGTACTATTGATTCACATGATGTACTATTAGGGGAAGTGGTGCAAGTTTGATAATACTTGCAGGACTAAATTAAAAATGAAGGAAAAGATGAAGGTATTACTGTAATATTTCGAGCCCCAAAAGTGAAATTATCGAAACTATGTTTTCCTATAAATAGAAGCTCATTCTTCCTTCATTCTCACCAATTCACTAAGACTCACAAGAGTAATTATTGTAAGAACCCGAATTTTCAGAAAATATTAAAATAAGAATTTAGTAGATAAAGTTCTTAAGGCATGTGAAGGCTTCAAATAAAAATATATAATGCGTTGTGAGGTATATGATGTGGGTTATATGGGTGATATAAACTATGCAATAAGTGATGTTGTGTTTAATAAATATATATCCTTATTATATATTTGTTATAAATTGTAGAGATGAATTAGTAAGAAGACGGATAAAAATTTATCTATTGATGTTAAATAATTTATGTGAAATTATTATAGTAAGTTGGTGACATTATATATTTTTGATAATCACATATTTCTTGAGTATTTGTACGAGTACGTATCAAGTCTAAGGTGGTGCAACCGTACTCTTTAATGGTTGATGTATAGGAGCTGGGCTAAACGATTCCTTCAGAGAGCGGAGGTATATACGAATTGGTAACCAATCTAACTAACTGTGAAAACAGTGTAGACGAGACGAAAACTAATTTGTTGGTTGTTTGTGGGAAACCACTTAGTGTACTATATTAAATACTATTACAGACTCGAGGTGTGTTAGGTTTGGACTTGTATATATGTACATTGTTGACGAGAGAAGAGAATCGATATACCTTTAAAGTGATTAGAGAATTATTAAGTAAATTTATACACGGCGAGAAGAGAAGATTTAAGGTATGCATGCCTTAGCTTATTATTGTTCAAGCAAAGGTTTACCATTTTATTCATTTTGTTGAATACTTATGCTCTATAGTTATTTCAAGCATGAGTTTAATATGTATAATCAGTTCACTTATGATTCTCAATTGTTCTATGTTATGTTGTTGTTAAAACATCTGTGATGTTATCAAACATTATTGATTCAACTAGTCCTCTAGTTGATGATCGTTAAACTTCAAATTACCCTTGAAAGCTTATCCAAACCAAACTTTCTTTGGTGCGGACTTGTACTCTAAATACTGAGATGAACAACCCTATTATTAGGGGATAATTTACGCTTAGCGTTGAAATGTTTGTGCATATTACATTGTGCCTTCGGTCTGATCCCCCTAAGTACGAGGAGTCCTTATAGTCTTATGACTGTTAAAGTTGGAGTTGAAAGATTACTTGCAACTGTGGACATAGTTCGTGGTCTTATGAACCTCAGTTATATATATATATATATTCCACATTTTGGATTGCAGTTTCTAATTATCATTGTTAGAGTACTATTCAGTTTTGATAAGCCTATTCGTTGGCAGTTATTATTATTATTCTCCTGTTGATTTATTGTTATATCCAGTGAGCAATTGTTTTGCTCACTCTTGCATAAATATTATTATTGCAGCTAAAGTTGAGAAGGTAGATGAGCCTTCAACTAGCAAAGGAAAGGGAAAAATGTACAAGTGATGAAGACTTGTAATTCTGATTATTGTTATGATGTTAGACTTTTGAATTTGATGATAGACTTTTATATTATGATGTGATGTAATAATTTATTTCTGTACTTGAATGATATTTTAGGGTTGGATAACCTGGGAAGATTTTTATTGATTAATGTAACCCTATTTTAAGGGAGGATTTATGGTATAAATATTATTTTATTTGGGTAGATAGTATGAATGTTTGGATAGTGAACACCAAATCTTGTGGGAATGAAGTACCGAGATTTGGGGGTGTCACAAGTTGGTATCAAAGCCTTAGGTTATGAATCTTAGGTGGGGAAAAGCCTTAGGAAGTAACCTTTGAAAATATAGTGATGACTCTTATCGAGTTTTAAGGAAGAAGTAATAAAATACTTATGTGCTTATGTGATTATAACTTATGTGCTCGTGAGTGTCGAGTAGTAATGATTAGTAATTAAAACTTAAAATTTGATTGACAGGATGGCTAGGGAGGAAGGACCCCAGATGCCTAAAGAGGAGGAGCCTCGAGATATTCAGGTAGTTTGGGAACAACTACTGCCGTGGGAAACAGTTCCGTCGGTCACAGTAGTTGAGCAGGAGAGAGTACCTGATGAGGATGAGGAGATAGAGACGGATGAGGAGGACCCCGTGGAGCTGCCACAGTCGGATGAGGAGGACGAGGAGGAAGAGGTTCCACTTAACACGATAGCTGGTCGTATGTACGACGAGGTGTATAACCGTAATGTGGAACTCCAGGATACCGTCGAGGAGTTGCAGGAGATAGTAGTTGAACAGCAGACCTCACTGGCACAGAAGGACGACGAGATCCAGGATCGAGAGGAACGTCTGAATAACGTTGAAGAAAAGCTAGTTCACACCGAAGAAGAGGACGAGCATATGATAGCAGAGATTATAGAATTGAAGAATAAGCTGAAGGAGGAATCTACTAAGAGGGCAAGAGCTGAAGATGCGTACAATGAAGCTTACCAATGAGCCGGAACAGCGGAGAGGGACGCACAGGCAAAGAGGATGAAGATGGAAGAGATGAATAACGTATTCAACACCATGATCAATCGAGCTCAAGATCGAGTCATGGGTTATCCCATTCACTTCGAGACTCTACCATCATACATATTAGATCGCCGAACAATGTTCCGAGGAGGAAGAGCGTCGTAAGGCTACACAGCATCTTAGTAGGACATCGTAGGTTGATATGTAACTATTATGTGATTGATGAGGAAATAAATGAAATGTAAATCCCGGGTATGATATAACCAATGGGATGTGATGATGATGAAGTAATCTTGCAACTGTTATAGTTCAGGAAAGTAATGTAAATAGCAGTGATGTTATTATTTTGATGTTTTTTAAAAGATTATTAATGAATAAAAGTTATTATTTTATTCAAAATGTTATGTGTTATGTGATAAGATTTTGTGCGTAAATTAAGTAGAGATAATTAAAGAAATGGAGTAATAGTCTAATGAGTGTATTTTTTAATAGAAAATGCCTCCAAGACGTCAACCACCCCGACAGAGAGCCACTGAAGAAACCAACGATAATAATGTGAAAGGTAACCCAGTTCAGCAGCAAGTGGCATTACTGACGGGTGCTTTGCAGAATCAACCTCAGAACCAAGGTACAACGTTTAAGGATTTCAAGGCGGTTGGACCACCAGAATTTCGAGGGTCCATGAATCCGGTTGAAGCACAGACCTGGATCATGGAGATAGAGAAAGTGTTCGATATTGCAAGAGTAGGGGAGGATCAAAAGACTGCTTTTGCAACATTCATGTTGAAAGCAGAGGCTAGTTATTGGTGGCAGGCCAACAAAACCCGAGGAGGTCTAGGGATTATGACTTGGGAAAGGTTTAAGGAGATGTTCTTCGAGACTTATTTTCCAAAAAGTTCGAGGAGTCAGCTAAAGGTGCAATTTTTGGAATTGAAGTATGGAACGATGTTGGTATCTGAGTATGCCGCAAGATTCAATGAGTTGGCGAGGTTTGCGCCATTTCAAGCCAAAGATGCATAAACGCAAAGCGAAGAGGTTGACGCAGGACTGAAGCCCCTGGTGTATCAAGAGGATCTCCCTGTTCCAATTGAAGACGTTTACAGCAGTGATGGAGAAGGCAATTCTCACTGAGAGTGGAGGCAAGGCTGTAACAAAACACAACCAAGAACAGTGGAAGAAGAAGAATGAAGGTGAACCTAAGAACGGTGGTGCTGGTAACGGTGGAAATGGCAACAACAATTTGAAGAAGAAGTGGAATGCAAATGTGGGGACTGGAAATCAGCAAGGAAACCAGCAAAAGAAGAAGTTCAAAGCATGTGCTACATGCGAAAAGTTTCACAAGGGTGTGTGCTTGATGGGAAAATGAGTATGCTTCAATTCTGGCCAAGAGGGTCACATCGCCCCAAATTGCACTCAACCTAAGAAAAATGTTTGTTTCACGTGCGGGTCCAAGGATCATTTTGCTCGTGAATGCCCTAAGAAGAGATCTGGTGAGGCAAATGGGAGCAAGGGAAATGCTAGTGGAGGTATGCTGACTATTGCTGGACCAACATCAACAAATAAGCCTACAGCAAGAACCTTCAACATGACAGTGCAAGACGCGGTGCAATCAAAAGATGTCGTGTCAGGTATTATCCCAATCAATGATATAAATGCATATGTATTATTTGATTCGGGTGCTACTTGCATGTTTATATCTGATGATTTTGCTAAGAAGTTAGAAATACCTATTGAAGAGTTGAATTTCCCATTAAACATAGAAATTGCGAATAGGGAAGTGATTCCTGTTAGGTTCATATACAAGAACTGTAGGGTGAACATTAAGGGGAATGTTATGAAAGTAGATTTAATCCCAATAAAACTTGGAGAGTTTGATGTGATATTGGGAATGGATTGATTATTCAATTATGGAGCAATAATTGATTGTCAAATGAAATGTGTAAACCTTATGACTCCGTTAAAGGTTGTTTTTCATGGTAGCAGATTGCCTAGACAAATGAGATGTCTGACGATGATGCAGGCCAAGAAGTTGTTGAGTCAGGGCTGTGTAGGGTATTTAGCTTACATAGTCGATACTCAAAAGGAGAAGGGTGTGAAACTGGAGGAAATACCAGTGGTTAGAGAATTCGGGGATGTGTTTCTGAAAGATTTGTCGGGACTTCCGCCTGACCGAGAAATCGAGTTTGTGATCGACTTAGCGTCAGGGACCGCTCCAATATCGAAGGCCCCGTACAGAATGGCTCCGGTGAAGATGAAGGAACTAATGGTGCAATTGCAAGAACTGTTAGATAAGAAGTATATTCAGCTGAGTGTATCACCGTGGGGAGTGCTGGTATTATTTGTGAAGAAGAAGGATGGGTCAATGCGTCTTTGCATTGATTATAGGGAATTAAACAAAGTCACTATTAAAAACAAATATCCATTGCCAAGAATAGATGACTTGTTTGATCAATTGAAGGGTGCTAGATATTTCTCGAAAATAGATTTGAGAAGTGGGTATCATCAATTGAAAGTGAGGAAGGAGGATGTATCAAGACTCGGCGTTAGAACCCTCAGTATGGACATTATGAATTTTTAGTAATGTCTTTTGGTTTGACAAATGCCCCTGCAGCGTTCATGGATTTGATGAACAGGATGTTTAAACCATTTCTAGACAAGTTTGTGGTGGTATTTATCGATGATATTCTGGTATACTCTAGAACTCAAGAAGAGCATGTGGAACATTTACATCTGACGCTGGAGACGCTAAGAAAAGAAAAGTTGTACGCGAAATTCTCTAAATGTGAATTTTGGCTAGAATGTGTACAATTTCTTGGGCACATAATTGACAAGGATGGAATTTCAGTGGATCCATCAAAGGTCGAAGCTGTGATAAATTGGGAACCACCAAGAACTCCATCAGAAGTAAGAAGTTTCTTGGGATTGGCAGGTTATTACAGACGATTTATCCAAGATTTCTCCAAGATTGCCACTCCGTTAACAAATTTGACGAGAAAAACTGTAAAATTTGTTTGGACGGAGAAATATGAGGAGAGTTTTCAAGAAGTGAAGAAGAAGCTCAGTGTGGCACCTGTGTTGTCATTACCAAATAATACAGGAAATTTTGTGGTGTATAGTGATGCTTCACACAAGGGCTTAGGATGTGTTCTAATGCAAAAAGGCAAAGTCATTGCGTACATATCAAGACAATTGAAAGACTACGAGAAAGGGTATCCAACTCATGATTTAGAGTTGGCGACAGTAGTATTTGCTTTGAAGATATGGAGGCACTATCTCTATGGAGAGAAGTGTGAAATCTACACAGACCATAAGAGTCTGAAGTATATTTTCACTCAAAAGGACCTGAATATGCGGCAGAGGAGATGGATGGAATTGATAAAAGATTACGATTGCGAAATCTTTTATCACCCAGGCAAAGCTAATGTGGTTGCAGATGCTTTGAGCAGGAAAGGCAGAGAAAAATTAATGTTGTTAACCGATAAGGAGGAACTCATTTCAGCAATGATAAGGCTGGAGTTGGAAATCAAATTTCCAAAAGAATCCGATGAAAAATTGTACCAGATGGAAGTCAGTCAAACTTTAGTAGACAGAGTAAAGAACGCTCAACTACAAGATGAGGAATGCAGAAAAATAAAAGAGAGTGTGATTGAAGGAAGAGAAGTAAAGTTCAAGGTTAATACTGAGGGAATGCTGAGATTCGAGGGACGAATTTGGGTTCCAGCAGTACAGGATATTAAAGAGGAAATCTTGACAGAAGCTCATAGCTCAAGATATTCGATTCATCCGGGAAGTACGAAGATGTATCAAGATTTGCGGTGACATTTTTGGTGGCCAAATATGAAAAGAGACATTGCAGAATGCGTTGCAAAGTGCTTGACATGTCAGAAAGTGAAGGCCGAGCATCAACGACCAAGTGGGTTACTTCAACCGTTGGAAATACCAGAATGGAAATGGGAGCATATCACAATGGATTTTGTGATAGGTCTTCCAACGACTCAGAAAGGATACGATGCGATATGGGTGATAGTGGACAGACTGACAAAATTTGCACACTTTTTGCCAATAAAGATTAGATTTAATCTTGATTAGCTAGCGAAATTATATGTTAATGAGATTGTGTCAAGATATGGAGTTCCAGTATCTATTGTGTCAGATCGAGACCCGAGATTCACATCAAATTTCTGGAAGAGACTACAAGAATGCAGGGGAACGCATTGAAGATGAGCACAGCATATCATCCGCAAACAGATGGGCAAAGCGAACGAACGATCTAGACGCTTGAAGATATGCTTAGAGCGTGCATTATGGATTTCAAAGAAAACTGGGATAATCATCTACCGTTGGTGGAATTCGCATACAACAACAGTTACCATGCAAGCATTGGTATGCCGCCATACGAGGCGTTGTACGGAAGGAAGTGCAGAACTCCACTATGCTGAGATGAAGTTGGTGAACGTCAACTGTTAGGCCCAGAACTGGTACAACAGACCACTGAAGTTGTCAGACTCATCAGAGCAAGACTAGTAGCTGCTCAAGATCGATAGAAAAATATGTTGATCAACACAGGCAGAATAGGGAATTTGAAGCAGGAAATTTTGTGTTCCTGAAAGTTTCTCCTTGGAAGAGGAAAATTCATTTTGGCAAGAAAGGAAAGCTCAGCCCAAGGTTTATTGGACCTTTCAAAATTCTACGAAGAGTGGGAGAGGTGGCTTATGAGGTAGTTTTACCTCCAGAATTAGATCATGTGCACAACGTTTTTTATGTGTCGGTGTTGCGACCATATAAACCCGATTACAAGCATGTGATCGAGTATGAATCGTTGCAGTTCAGTAAGGATTTGTCTTATGAAGAGATTCCCATCCAGATAGTCGACAGGAAAGAACAAGTGCCCAGGAATAAAGTGATACCTTCTATGAAGATGATATGGAGGAACCACAATGTCGAAGAGGCTACGTGGGAACTCGAAGCTGATATGATAAAAAATTACCATAAGTTATTTGTTTAGTCTGTGTCTTCGATTCTGGGGACAGAATCTTTGTAAGTAGGGGAGAATGTGATGATTTGATTGTTTGAATTGTGATTCTGGGGACAGAATCCTTGTAAGGAGGGAAGGATGTAACGATCCGAAATTTCAAATTGTAATATTAAATATTTATTGAATAATATAAATATTTATTTGATGTGTTTATTGTTGAATTGATGAAATAAATATTTATTTGATGTGATGGTTATGGAATCTAAAATTTATTAGAGAATTTTTTAAATTAAATTAAATTATAATTTATAGAGTTGTAGTATGACATGAGATGTTATATTGTTGTTTTGAAGTGTTTAATTATCAAATAAAATTATAATGAAAATTATAATTTGGTGATATTTGTTTAAATGATATATTCAAATTAAAATATAGTATGTGATTGATTTATTTGATTAATGTCATTATAAACTAAAGTGTTTATTAAAATAAATTAAAAAGGGTTTAATTTAGTTTTTGCCAAACAAGGCTTAATATATTAATTCTTTAAAAATTAAAGAGTTTTGCCAAACAAAGCCTTATGGCTTTTGAATTTCTAATTTTTGAATTTAAATAAAATAAATAATATAAATAAAATAAATTAAAATAATAAAATAATATATACGTCATTTCTGCACTTGAATGATGTTTTAAGGTTGGATAACCTAGGAAGATTTTTATTGATTAATGTAACCCTATTTTTAAGGGAGGATTTATGGTTTAAATATTATTTTATTTAGGTAGATAGTATAATTGTTTGGATAGTGAATACCAAATCTTGTGGGAATGAAGTACCGAGATTTGGGGGTGTCACAAAGGCTAAGGCCTATGTTCTTCTTTTCTTCCAAGCTTTGCTAGACAATGATTATGGAGGGAGTGGGCATAATGATGATCTCCAACAACCAATTACCAACTTCTTCTTGCCCAATGGATTCCTCTTCTTTTCCTTGGTTTAATTTGTTGGACAAAGCCATGAATTGGGTAAGAGCTTCTCTATAAATTGGGAGCTCCCCCTCAAAATTTATGTTGCTTGAATTCTTGATAGTTATATAGAGAGTTTGTTGCTGAGAATTGAGGGAGCATAATCAGTGTGTTGAGGGAATTCAACTAAGCATTCAAGAGGTAATAATGCTAACTTATGTTTTTGATTCCTAAGTTTTCAATTCCTTAGAAATGTCATGAAAAAGTAGCTTTTGTGTCACAAAATTGATGGCTAAGATTTGTTATAATCCATGAATTCATGCTAGGTATAGTTAATACAGTTAGAAACGAAAACAACGAAAGTTAAACAGACCAATTTGGTTTAGAAACGAATTCGTAGCGAATGATTTCGCTAAATTGTCCAAAACATGAACATTTGCATGAACATGAGTTGTAAATTCATATTTGGGTTAGTTAATATTTATGTTAGTTGATGGGTAATTGGTATGTTGTAGTTTTATGAGTTACAAACCTATAGAATAGAAAATGGACTAAATTGGATGAGTATAACTCATGTTATGATCATTGGAAGGAGTAAGGGTCTGTAAAATCATGAAGTGCAAAACTTGGGAAGCGTCTCTGCCTCCCAAGGCGTGAGTCGCTGCCGCCTCAAGGCCAATTGGGCAGCAGACTACGTCGAAGCTTGATCTTTGAGTAGACACGCTTTTGCTGTTGTAGTAAATTAGGCATAACATTTTCATACGAACTCCGATTGAGGTGATTCATGATCATCCGGAACGAGGACAAATAGACCTAAAACTTTTGTGCTTTAAGGTTTTAAATTTGAGGTAGTTGGGAAGGGTCAAAACAGTCATCTTTGTGACTATAACGTAATAGGAGGCGATCGGAGGGCGTCGAGCGAGCACATACGCAAGTATAGTTCTCCCGACGATGGAATATGTTATTCTAAGTGATGTAACATGGAAATGCATGATATTAGACATGACATATAAGATTACCTTACTTATAAGGAATTGCCTTAGCATGATTGAGTATATTTTTAAAGAAACTTTAGATTTTAAAAACAAGTTAGACGAACCTTGAGTCATTTGAATTCTGATATTTGTAGCTTGTGTAAATGGGTTTAGTCATGCATATAAATAGGTATGACACATGTCCTTGAGTAACTTTGTATACTATGAGTTGCATAGATGGTTATTTTCCGAAGATATATAAAGATTTTGAAAACAAACATTGACGAACTTGTGTACCTTTACTTCTGACCTTGATGACATATATATATAAGGTCTAAGTACGCATGATGTAAGATTCAAAGTTGTATCATAGATGTGTTAGATTACTTTGATTTGGTTAAAATGATTTCAAAGGCAAGCTCATATATCATTTGCAAACAAAGTTTTATAAACATGAAGTGGTTATATTTTAACCTTGAAAACGTACGTAGAAACATGTACAAACAAGTATGACGTGTGATTTGAAGTTGCCTTGCATGATTAGTTTAGTATGACATTGACTTTGAGAATAAAGTTTTAAAGTTTTGAAACTAAGAGGGACGAACATTAAGTACTTGTGTTATGATCTTATGTGCAAGATGATAGGACTTTTTTGCCTTTAGGCATGGTAAGTAAGTGCACCCTACTAGATAGACATACTATGAACTATACATGTCTTAAAGTAAGATTTCAAGTCATAAACCGTGCTAGTCATATGATAACATGTAAGCATGTATATTGAATGTTGTTTAACTTCGTTAGTGGTCATATAGTTAGACCCTTGTTGCATGAGCTTACTTAGCCGTGAAATAAATGGCAATAAAGCTATAAAGTGTAAAACAAGTTAAGGTAAATGAAAGAGGCACCAAGCTTGGGCTAAGACCTCTTAACATGTGGGTTAGTTATGTGTTAATAGTCATGCATGCTAAGGACTCCGATGAAACTAGAAAATAAATACTAAATTTTGTGCAGCGGGGGGACAGCCAGCAATTGCGCCATCCTAAAGCTAAATCAGCCTTATGATTCTTGCGCCATGTTGAGGTAGTGATGCCTGACTATTTTAACCTTGATCTGAACTTTAAAGCATATGTGTAATGAATGTCTAAAGCTATAATGCTTGACATAAATGATGTTTAAGCATGAGATCATGTAATGGTTATATAAAACACCGAGTTGTTAAATTTGTTAAAATTTGCAAAATGTAAGAACGATGTAGATCGTGTACCTATAGACTTTAAATATGTGTCGAACACATAACGAGTCAAGTGTGTGATAAAGATTTATGAATGTTGATATGAAGCATGTGTAGCTAAGATGTACTATATATACATATCTATTCTAAGAGTTTATTAAGAAAGCAAAGGGTAGGTTTTACGAACCTAGTTAGGAAACAATGTAACATTATTATTACATTGAGAAGGTATGAAATATGTGACTAATGGATATGAATCCATGATTATATAACTGTGTAGGAATACACGAAGTGCAGATAAGCTTTAAGCAGTTAAGTCGTAGTTCATAAACTATGAATCAGGCAAGTCTTTCAGTTCCTATTTGATATACGAATTTGATAACTGTTAGTCTATATTATGCTATGCAAATGTTGATGTATATATATGAAATGCATATGAGATATGTATGAAATGTGGAAGTTGATCTTTGATGATATGCTTGTGATATAAACCTCTATGCCTATTATGTGAGAAGTAACATGCGTAATAAATATTAATCGGTTATGAATGCATGAACTGAATATGCTATTATATGCTATGTGTTTGCATGAAAAGCTATTAGAATTGTTGAAATTTATCGAGCTCACCCTTGCAAATAACCACTTTTGCAGGTTAAGGATACACGGTAAAGGTTACGTCCTACTTGATTGATAAAGTTCAAAAGTATCGAAGGAGATTGATTTATTATTTAACTAGATGCTCTTGAACCATGTTTAGATTCTAGTAGATGTACATGATAGAAGTTTATAATGTGTAATACATGTTAAGTTGTATTATGTGATACATAGATAAATTCAAATCGAGATGTAAAAATTTATACAGTAATTGAATAGAGTGAATCATAACATAAATTGATTCAGGGATTTGTAATTGATTCAAGTTAAGAAATCAATAAAAGATTATTTTTCAAAGGAGATTGAAAAAGTTTAAATTATTTCTCATATTTATATAACATCGAATATGATGTAAGACAGGAATGCTAAATGACCAAGATTAGAAACTTATAAAAGTTTGGGGTCATTACACAGATCCTTGAAATGGAAAGAATTTATACTCTAAATTGTAATAAGTAAAGTTATATTCATTAAGTTATGAATACAAAATATAAATAGTTTGACGATAGTAGTATCGTGGCGGATCGGATCCGAGGTTCGAAGGGACCCAAATTTGGGGGTGCCACAATTATAGAAAGAGAAGCTATGGAGAGAAAGAAGAAGAGAAGTCTGCTACTTCACTATTCCAGTATCCAGTCTTCTTCTGAGGTAAGGGGTATTATTTATTTCATATTCAGAAGAGATATTATTTTTCGTATTCGTATAGATATTATCTTGGTTCAATATTCGTATGAAATAATATTTTCTTCCATACTCTGTAGTATGTAAGTAATATTATTTCGTTTCGTATCCCTAGTTCTACACTCATTTTGTTGAAGTGTTGCTTCTATATTCCATGAAATTAGTAGAATATCCTTGATATTTGCGCTTCATCCAGTATCTTTTTATGGAAATATTATTCTGAGCTTTCTTGATAATTATTGATCTTTTTATGCTAGAATACTATTCACAAGTTACTATTTATGAGTTACTATTTACGGGTTACTATTCACCCAGTTACTATTCACTCAAATATTATTCACTCGGGTATTCGGGGCACTTTTCGTGTCATAGTACTATTCATGAATTACTATTCATGGGTTACTATTCACCCGATTACTATTCACTTAAATATTATTCATTCGGATATTTGGGGAATTTTTCATGTCGGGGGACTATTCCCGAAGTACTATTCACAAGGTACTATTCACGGGGTACTATTCACCTGAAAGATATATTTCTTTATCTCTCCAAATTATTTTTGATACATGAATAATATTCTTGAAATTTACTCCACAAAGAAGTATCATGTTGATAATTTGGATATTTTTAAACTCTGGATAAATTTAAAGTCTTTAATATTTATCCTTGATTTCGTTTGATTAATTCTTATACCATTGTCATCATCCTCATGCTTATATTGTGATGAATATCTTTGGCTTACGTGCATAGATGGACTGTTGATTGGTATGATTATGACCAGGCATCATTCGGTATAATCATGACCCGTAATGTTATAAATGATGTGGTAAAAGTTCTCATTGGCCCGGAATGCATTGATGGACAATTATTGGTATGATTATGACCAGGGATTATTCGATATAATCATGACTATTGATGATTACATGAATATCCTTATCCCGTAGTGCATGGATGATTCGATGATGTGGCTTATTTATTAAGCTGAGTCTCAACGATAAAATTGATGAAAAACTTTTTAAATCATAGGAGATTGTAGATATCATGCTCTACTTGACTCTTCTAATGGATTGGTTATTCCGTTGCAGTTGTTGATCTAAAACTTGTTGTCTATTGTATTCTATCAATTGTTATACTGCTGAAGGCTAAGGATAATTTATTCTGCATTATCTTAGTCATAATATTTCTTATTGGGCTAGTTGAGCTCACCCTTTTCTTTCACTGTTCTCTTCAGGAAATGAGAATATAGTTGGGACTAGTCGGGGAACAGAGTGATGGTCCGAGATGGTGCATTAGTAGTCCTCACTATTCTGTGAAATAGTGTGATAATAATTATAATGAGGACTCCATTGAGTGTGGATATTGTCTAGAAGACAATATTCGTTTTAAAACTCTCAGCCTATATTTTGTCGTATTTTTTACACGATAGTTGTATTAAAGAAGTTTGTATTTGATTTCTGTATCATGTATCTAGCGACCCAAGATGGGTGATGTATACCTGTTTTGGGGGCGTCACAGGCGCCACATCACCAACCCAGGACATTATGTACTGGTAAGTGGTGCCGTAACATGAGAGATAGAGAGGGATTTGGCGCCACAGTGCCAAACGGTAGAAGAGTAAGGAGACTCTGTAGCAAGCAATGTGAGGAGAAAGAAGAAGGAACAAACGCCACAAAGACTAGAAGCGGGGCCGAAACCCAGTGAAGAGAGTTTTATTGCTCAATTCCCGGGGGGGGAGTGTAATGAAAGATTTAGAACATAAAGTTCACATAGCGTAACACTTAAATAAGTGATTTAAACCTTTAGTAAAGGTTGAACAGAAAGATTAAACGAGATTAAAAGACGGAGAATGTAATAAATGTAAACGCAACACAGTTGCGATGAACGATCGGTCTTAGCATACAACGAACCGTATGACTTTGACATTAAGAATGAATAATGAACATGGGGTTTATGTAAGGGATAAAGAATGAAAGCAATTAAAACCTTGGGAAAAGGTTGAATGAGAAATTAAGGAATGAACAACATAAACGCTGAATACATAAACGATCCTCGTGAATCGTATTCGCGTCACACGAACATTCTAAGTATACATTTGTTGTATAACTTAGACATTAATGAAAGTAGTAGGTAAGCTATGAATTATCAAGAATCCGTAGTAAACGGTAATAAGAATCATAAAAGTTCGAGGGTAAGTCGGATAGAGAAGGTTAGAACGAAGTAAGTGTTAAAACACTTTAGCCGATGTAATGTTGAGTGTACGTGAATATTGAATGGGTAGAACCTACACTCTGTGTATGGTTTGACCAAGGTAATGAAGAATATTGATTAAACCTACGAACGATGAAGAAACAAAATTAAAGACAATGACGTATAACATTAAGTAGCTGAGTTAATAAGTATAACTTGGATAACGTTCCTAGTCGAATGCACCAGACGTTATAAGATATGAATAAAGTAATGTAAGATGTTTAACGCTATGAATGCATAGTGTTGACATTGAATGATCGTTCTGAGTATACAAAAGACTATATGACTTAAACGATAAGGAATAAATCCTGAGGTATGTCATTTAGTTGCCAGAAAGCCATAAGGAATAAGAAATCGACTTAATGAACATTATAGTTTTAATGGTTCAGATAAGTTAAGTTAAGTTTAGGTTATAGTAAAATTGTAATCTTTGATGGTTGACATATAGGAGCTGGGCTAAACAATTCCTTCAGAGAGCGAAGGTATATACGAAACTGGCGCGATCTAACTCACTGTGAAAGATAGTGTAGACGAGACGGGAACTTGTTTGTTGGTTGTTTGTGGGAAACCACTCAGAGTACCATATGGACTACTAGCAGAGACACGATGTGTGCTGAGTCCTAGAAGGGTTATAAGAAGAAGATACGAATGTAAATCATTAAAAATGATGATCGTATGAGTAAGATATCTCCGTATGTCATGAAGCCGTAAAACGGTAAAGAAAGTTGGTCGCGTAAACTTAGATTATAAGAACACAAACCCTATGAAGTAAAGTTAAGTAAACCAATGCATAAGCCAAATATATGACTAATTGGTGTATGTGCTATTTTGTTATGTGTTATATAGGAATTGGAATGAGCAGTTCAACATAAGTTATAGCCGTGCGTAAGGCAAGTTTCCTAACTTCATTCATATTTCAAATGAATGCTAGTTTCTCAAACTTCTCAGATGTTAAACTTGAGAAGTTTTGTATGTGTGCATATGTGCGATATATGTACAAGGTGGTAGTATGTTTGAGGCCTTGTGCCACAATTTGAACACTTCGGTGTTTATTTAAGATGAACTGTTCTGTGATTGAACTGTTCAATATGAGTATGTTCTGTTTTTACATGAACCGTTATTGTTAAGTCTGTGCTAATGATTCTAGCCAGACAGGAAGTGTAAGAAAAAAAATAGAAGAATGAAAGTATTTCAGAGTGAATTTGACTAATGTTTTAAAATGATAGGAATCAGGATTATTCCTATTATTCGAGCTGCTTCATAACCTTTGTTCTGTTATTAAAGTCTTAAAAGAATGTTTCAATTCTTGAAGTTGTTTGTTCAACTGTTATGACTTGCTGAGCAATTGAATGCTCACACTTGCTTTAAAAAAAAACATTTTCAGCGAACGATGTTAGAAAGAACTTAAGGATCCAGTAAAGATCAAGACGACTGGTATCCAGATGAAGTGTCATTCAGTATGTGAATGTGCTTAAAGATCAAGCGAAGACTTGTAATGTAGAATAGTTTAATTAAACTATAGATTAGTTTAATGAACTGTTATGTATCCTTGGTGGCGGATAAAAGTCACTCTTGTAAGATGTAAAGAATAATGTAATTATCATTATTCGTAATGAAAGAGGTTATAAGGTCTTAGAACCTAGGATTTGAGAATGTATGTTGTTATATTTAGCTATATAATGATGTATGTTTGGAAGGAGATGGAAACGTGACGTACGGAATCCGGGTGTGAAAATAAACCGAATTTTAGGGCGTTACAATAGCTGAGTTCTAAGAACTTTTGTTATGGGCAGGAGTTTGTGCTTTGGGGTAACAACCACTCAGTTTATTACAGTGATAGTCATTGGAATAGTAACGCCGCGCTATCAATATGTATATGGCGAGAAGGTGAATCTTTTCTCATGTATATACTTGATAGGTAAAGAATGATAAGATAGGTGCGAGTTCTTGAAACTTATACTTATGGAAAGTTTGTGACTCATAACTATGTTATGTTTCTAAGCCTTGAGCATATGGATAGTCCTTGATTTGTTCTTGGAATACATATTGCGAAGATAAGTTCTTGAACACATATGGTTGTGGAAAGTTCCTAAACACATAAAGTGTGGTAAGTTGATGGACTATACTAATGTATAGGAATGTTTAAACTGAAAACAAGTTATTTTCAGTATTCTTAGCATTGAAGGTGCTAGAGAAGATTAAGTATTGTCGCAAGTAAGACAATGAAGGAAGATGGAGAAAAAGGATATTTCAAGTCATCTAGCCTATGCTAGATTTAGAAGTTTATTGAATTCGTGCTTATAAGTACGTTTTGAAAAGGAAAGAATTGGTTCAATTTTTGGAACTAATGGATTTTAAAAGAACTATTCTTCGTATGTCTATGCTAATTATTTTGGCTAGATAGAAATTAATTTGAAATATCAAAATAAATTTTATATCATCAGTGCATTTGATGCAAAGATGATAAAAAGATGGAGTTATTAATGCAATTGAACTTAGTGTTGGATGTGATCTTAGGATCAACAACCCGCTATGGTATGATGTATAATGACAAAGTCATAAACTGACGAAGTCCTCAACGTGCTATGAAATGGTATGGTATCATGACGTCATAAAATGTATTGATGTATTGTGAAAGAATTTAAAGAAGTAGTCGATGTCAATTGATTTGACTAGATGAATGTTTCAAGTTGATATCCAATTTATTGGTATGGTCTAAGCTATTTGATTTGGCTGAGAGAAATGGTATGTCATGTTTAAAAAGAAAATCGATCTTTCTTTGAGAAGCTATGTCAAACCAAATTGTTTTGGTGCGGAATCTGATGATTAAGTCTGAGGTGAACATACCCTGAAATGGGGTTATACAATGGGTAGATCACCTACGTATGGAAGATGTAGTTTACTTTCTTGGGGATTGTAAACTGGTCGTGATAGAAGGGTTTACAGTGAAATGTTGTTAAACCTAGTAAGAATTTATGGTCGATTTGATCCCTTAGCACAAGTGCGAAATGTTTTAAAGGAATCTTTATATTCCTATTTATTCCTTCTACTTCATAATTCTTGATAAGTTATGAAGGTTAGGAAATGTTTGAAAGATAAGAACTTCTTTGAAGAGAAATTGAGAAGAATAGTATGTTAAAATTTCGAGAACGAAATTCTGTGAAGGTGAATGTGATGACCCGAAAGATTGAAGGTATAGTTAGACGTGAGGTTTAACTAATGACGATTATGTCAACAAATGATCCTTAGGAAAAGTGTAACAATCCAAGATTTTAGTGTTTTGTAATTTAAATATTTATTAAATGAAATAAATATTTTTTTTTCGCTAAGTTTGTTTGTATATTGAAAAGAAAAGAGATAAAACAATCGCTAAGGGCATACCCCAGAAGCTTTTGATAGAACCACATGGGACAACCCCCAAAATGGACAACAAGAGACTAACAACCAAACCAAATGAAAGAACAAGGAGCATTACTAAGCAGGACAATAGTAAAACAAGCATGAAAACCTTAAACAACTTAAACAACCAATCGATTTAAAACCAATGACCAAATGAATGGAGTGAAGATCGAATCGAATCACGATGGCAGAGAAGAAGATCTTTCAAGCATAGGAAGAACTACGAGTGCCGATGGAGAGAGGTAGAACCATGGAAACAGAACTCAAGCCGAAACCATCATCCCTGGCGTCCGGAAAGTAGGAATCGCACTCTGATGGCAAGAGTCAGGATCTGAAGCCTAGGAAGAACTACGAGTGCCAGTAGGAGAAGGTCGAACCATAGAAACCAACCCCGAAGCTGAAACCAGCATCCCCAATGGTGACCAAGATCGAATGAATTGCCTTCTGATGGCGAAGATGATGCGAAGCCTAGGAAGAACTACGAGTGCCAGAAGGAGAGGGCGAATCAAATCAGAACCCCGAAGCCGAAACCAGCATCCCTAGCATCCCGAAGACACGAGGCTGAACCCTGAAGCTGAACCAAGATGCCAAGCCCAGGTCCTTCTCGCCGCGAAGCCGAACCATGTCGAATCAAGATGCTTGAACCCATATGAGCGGAAGCAATAGTGAACCAACTCATTTGAAAAGTAGAGAATCGCCATCCGCCGAATTATTAGAAACCGCCATGGAAGCTAAATTTCCAACAGGAAGAAGCTAAATCGATAATCTTCTGAAAGTGCAAGGAGCACACGATAGTACATCACTCCGCATTCGTAGAGTCGGCATGAAACAAAGCGAAGCAAGCAACAATTCTCAACCGTACTTCTACAACTCCCATACATCAAAACATCGGACTACAACCATACACCGAGAGAGTAGGATTGCTCGGCGCCTAAAAGGAATTTAGAAGGCGAAGAAAGCCTTGATTTGATGTCATTCAAAATATCCCCGACCACGACACTCGAGGGCTTTTTGATCGATCATGGACAAAGGAGTTCTTAGGCGCCCAAAGTTTACACTACGGTAGAAGCCAATGCAAGCTTTAAAATATTGGACCTAGTGTTACTTCCACTAAATTGGATAACTTAATTTAACGAGATCATCCCACCTCATTGGAGCGTTATTCCATCCTCCAACAACCGCAACAGAGGAGAAGGCGGATGATGAATAGTTACATTGAAAAAAAGGTGGGAAAAAGTTTCATCATGAAGAGTTGCGAGGAAAGGGCATTTTAGAGGACGAAAACTCAAGTATGATAAAAATCTATCATTAGTAGGTGTCGCCACGTAAGGCCGCCAAAGGGTAAAAGAGTACCGAGGAATGTGAAGAGGGTGCCATAGCAGTTGAGCCCAAGGCCTTCGGCGGATGATCGAATAGAATTCCAAATGATGGAGGCTTTAACTAATTTAATCTCACTTGAACCCCATAAAATTCTATCCTCGGATGAGCGAGGGGCGAGGATAGAATCAAACCAAACTCGAAATTGCATAACCTCGTGGTGGTTGCTAGAGGGTAATGACCAAGCACCCATGTTGCGATATCTAAATCTCTGGGCATTCACCTAGGATTCTGGTATTGTAGAGAAGCGGCGATGGATTAATGACTTGTCCATTCAACCACGGATCATGCCATAAAGCGAAGGAATTTCCATTTCAAGCGAGTAATGAAGGAAATTAAGAGCGGTGGGACGTAATTTAAGAATCTTACGCCAAATCCAAGAACGGTTGGTGAGGGATAGGGACATGCCGGAAATTATAGTGAGCAAACACGACAGTAGAATTGACCCACTTAGCCCACAAGGAGGTTGGAGAAGGTGAAATAACCTTAAGAAGATGGAGAATGATGAGGCGAATTCAATCGGTGAGATTTTTGATGGCTAGACCGCCTTCATCCGAAAGGGAGGGCTAAATCTTTCCAAGATACTTTGCAGCCATGGCTAAGAAGAGAAGAACCTTTCCATAGAAATCTACAAAGAATAGATTGAATAGCTCTCAAGACCGATTTAGGAAGGATAAAATGGGCTGCCCAATAAGACTGGATAGCAAAAAGCACTACTCTGATTAAAAGCACTCTACCAGCAAAGGAAAGGGATCGCGAGGTCCAAGAGAAACCCGACCTGTAATTCTTTGAATCAAAGGGCGACAATCGAGAGAGAGAGGCGAGAGGAGATAAGGGGGACCCCAAGAAACCTGATTGGCAAAACACCTATCCATCATCTCTAAGGAAACTCTACTGCCCGATTTCAAATTTCACTGGAAAGCCGAGCCTTGTAAAATTACGTATGTATGCTTTGCTGATGACGTTCTTCTTTTCTGTCATGGGGACTTGACTTCGATTTCTATTATCCACTCTTGTTTTGCCAATCAGTTTCTTGGGGTCCCCCTTATCTCCTCGTCTCTCTCACTCACTCGATTGTACCTTTGATTCAAAGAATTACAGTAGGGTTTCCTCTTCGACCTCGCGATCCCTTTCCTTTCTTTGGTAGAGTGCTTTTAATCGAGTAGTGCTTTTTTGCTATCCAATCTTATTGGGCAGCCCATTTTATCCTTCCTAAATCGGTCTTGAGAGCTATTCAATCTATTCTTTGTAGATTTCTATGGAAAGGTTCTTCTTCTTAGCCATGGTCGCAAAGTATCTTGGAAAGATTTAGCCCTCCCTTTCGATGAAGGCGGTCTAGCCATCAAAATCTCTTGATTGGAATTCGCTCATCATTCTCCATCTTCTTAAGGTTATTTCACCTTCTCCAACCTCCTTGTGGGCTAAGTGGGTCAATTCTACTGCTTGCTCACTATAATTTTCTCGCATGTCCCTATCCCCGACGATCGTTCTTGGATTTGGCGAAGATTCTTAAATTACGCCCCACCGCTTCTTAATTTCCTTCATTACTCAGCTTGAAATGGAAATTCCTTCATTTATGGCATGATCCGTGGTTGAATGGACAAGCCATTAATCCATCAGCGTCGCTTTCTACAATACCGTAATCCGGTGAATGTTCAGTATTTCCGATATCGCAACACCTGGGTGCTTGGTCATTACCCTCTAGCAACCACCACGAGGTTATGCAATTTTGAGTCGGTTTGATTCTATCCTCGCTCCTCATCATCCGAGGATAGAATTTTATGGGGTTCAAGTGAGATTAAATTAGTTAAAGCCTCCATCATTTGGAATTCTATTCGATCATCCATTTCGGAAGGTACCTTGGGCTCAACTGCTATGGCACCCTCTTCACATTCCTCGGTACTCTTTTACCCTTTGGGCGGCCTTACGTGGGAGATTACCTACTAATGATAGATTTTTATCATACTTGAGTTTTCGTCCTCTAAAATGCCCTTTTTTGCTTAAACTCATGATGAAACCTTTTCCCAATTGCTTTTTTGAATGTAACTATTCATCATCGCCTTCTCCTGCTGCTCGGTTGTTGGAGGATGGAATAACGTTCCAATGAGGTGGGATGACCTCGTTAACTTCGTTATCCAATTTAGTGGAAGTAACACTAGGTCCAATATTCTAAAGCTTACATTGGCTTCTCTACAGTGTACAAACTTTGGGCAGCTAGAACTCCTTTGTCCATGATCGATAAAAAGCCCTCGAGTGTCGTGGTCGGGATATTTTGAATGACATCAAATCAAGGCTTTCTTCGTCTTCTAAATTCCTTTTACCGCTTCCGAGAGCAATCCTACTCTCGATGTGTATGGTCGTGAGTCCAGATGTTTTAGATGTTTAGGAGTTGTAGTCTACGGTTGAGAATTGTTCTTTCGCTTTGTTTTCGCCATGACTACGAATGCGGAGTGATCTGATCATGTGCTCCTTCGCACTCGTAGCATTATCATTTTAAAGCTTCTTACGTGTTGGAAATTTAGCTTCCATGGCGGTTGCGATTCGGCTCCATGGCGATTCGGCCTCTTGTTGAGTTGGTTCATTGTGCTATACATTCGTTATGGGTTGAAGCATCTTGATCCGATCTGGGTTGGCTTTACGGCGAAAGGATCTGGCCGACGATCCTGGCTTGGCATCTTAGTTCACTTCTGTGGTTCAAAATTCGTGTCTTTGGATCTTTGGGGATCTTGGTTTGGCCGGTTGATCTCACGGTTGACCCTCTCCTTCCGGCACTCGTAGTTCTTCCTAGGCTTCGCATCCTCTTCTACTACTACAAGGCGATTCGATTCGATCTTGAATCGCTAGGATCTTTGGTTTCGACTTGGGGTTGTTTTCTATGGTTGGCTTTCTCCCATCGGCACTCGTAGTTCTTCCTAGGCTTCTGATCCTCTTTGCCTCTTGAAGTGCATTCGATTCGATCTTTGGGATATTTGGGGATTTGGTTTCGGCTTGAGTTCGGTTTTTTATGGTTCGCCCTCTCCCACGGGCACTCATAGTTCTTCCTATGCTTGAAGATCCTCTTGGCTCACTGATGCGATTCGATTCGATCTTGACTCCATTCATTTGGTTGCTTGGTTTTAAGCGATTGGTTGTTTAAGTTGTTTAAGGTTTTTTCATGCTTGTTTTACTATTGTCACGCTTAGTAATGCTCCTTGTTCTTTCATTTGGCTTGGTTGTTAGTCTCTTGTTGTCCATTTTGGGGTTGTCCCATGTGGTTCTATCAAAAGCTTCGGGGTATGCCTTAGCGATTGTTTTATCTCTTTTCTTTTCAATATACAAACAAACTTAGCGGAAAAAAAAAATATGATCATGGATAATGCTTCCATTGCAAGGATAAACAGGTATGGAGATAAGGGATCACCTTGCCTAAGTCCTCTAGTTAAAATAGCCAGCAAGAGCACCATTAATTTTGACCGAGAACATAGGTGTAGTGATACAACCTTTAATCCAGTGGATAAAAGGTTATTAAATATTTATGGATTAATAATATTCTAAATTAAATTAATTTGTAATTTAGAGAATGGTAATATAACATGAGATGTTATATTGTTGTCTTGATTTAATAATTTAAGATGGTATGTTAAGTTATTAAATAAAATTATAATTTTGTGATATTTGTTAAAGTAGAATATTTATTTAAAATATAGTGTGTATAATTAATTTATTTGATTAATGTTGGATATGGAAATCCAAATAAATAATATGTGATTATAAATGAGGAACTAAATTATTTATTAAAATAAATTAAAGGAGTTTAAATTAGTTATGACCAAACAAAGCTTAAATATATTAAGTCTTTAATTTTTAAAGAGTTTTTCCAAACAGAGCCTTATGGCTTTTGGATTTCTTTTGAATTTTGAATTATAATAATATAAATAAATAAAATATATTTTTAATCTATACGTTATATTTTGGTAACTGATGTTAATTATTAGGCTTATTATGGCCATATCCGTTTTTTATTTTACGCTTGATTATCAGTTGGTTTTGTTTACGTATTCTAGACATTTGGCTGAAGCCTAAGAAAAGAAAAGAAAGGAAGGTTTTCAGAGAGAATGTTGAGAGAGACTAGAGTGAGTTGAGAGGAGAAAAGGTCTGTGAAGTTGCGATTCTCAGAGGTTAGCAAGGATTTTCAAAACAAAAAAAGGTATTTTTCCATAACCTTTTCAAAACTCCCCCCGCCTTTCTCCTCACCTAATTTTTCTGGCTATCACCTAACTTTTCCGGTCTTTCCCTCTTCTTCTCCCTTCTCTGCTCCCAATCTTCTCTTTTCTTCCTCTCCTCACCTATGGTGAGTTATAATCATCTTTCAGCCGGTAACTCTGTTAGTAGTGAGTCTTTGGATAACTTTGGTGTTTATGGGGTCTCCAAACGGCTTCGCCTAGCCACTCTTCGCTTCCTCCTGCGTTTGGCATTGAGAAAATGGGAGAATCTGATGCCCTCCTTATTCCTCTGGGTAACTAAGTTAGCTCTGAAAACTCAGTTTCTCTTGAGCTCGGCACGGAGGTTCAATTGGGCTCTGTTTTGGGTGAGAATGCTTGTGAGATTTTTTCTGCTGCTCAGCATTTCTCTCATAAGGATCGTGAAGAGGCTATTTTTGAAAGAAGGAAAAACCTTCACCTTATGTCTTTCTTATCTGCCCATGGTATTTCATCTAATGACGTGCAAACTTTCCTTTCCGAAGGAAAAACTGTTAGTTTTGATAATGCACACAAGATGTCGGGGATCATTCCTCCGACCTCTTTCTTGGGGAATGCTATCTCTCCGGTAGTTTGCGTGGGGGAAGACTCTTTTCCGGCAAATGTTTCTATCCTTTCAAAGAAGTCCATCATGGACAAGACTTTTCCTGCTATTGGGTCAGAGGGTCCCTCTCTTTTCAATAATCCAGCTACTCCTTCTGCCACCCTTCTTGAGGAAGGTGAAATACCTGCTGCTTTGGTCAAGGAGCCTGCCAAATCTTGGAGTGATATAGTGGGCAAATCTTCTGGTAAATCCACACGTCTCCTCTCTTACCACCCTCCTTCCTCGACTGATAAGACCCTTACTGTCATCCCTCCTGATGAAGTACTTTCTAGAGGCAACAAGATTTGGGCTTCTAGTCTTGTAGGATACTTTCTACAGTCCTCATTACCATACAAAGTTGTCGAACCTATTGCTAGACGTTTATGGGGACATCTTGGGCTTTCTGAGGTCTTCTTACATAACAAAGGATATTACATTTTCAAATTTGACTCTATCTCTCGATTGTGACAACATCCTTGCCTCCAGGTCCCCGGCATTTTGCTTCTAAAGGCATTGTCTGCACAAATGGAAAGAAGGTGTGGCATTCTCAAAGACCGAATGTGATGTGTTCCTATATGGGTGAAGCTATCCAATATACCACTCTCTCTTGGTCCGATGAGGGCATAAGTTATATCGCCTTGATCTTTGTTGGGAAACCTCTCATTCACTTGATGAAATGATCACGAAAAATGATTTCCTAAATTTTGCAAGGGTCTGCATAGAAGTCAAAGCCTCTTTCTCCTTTCCTTCTTCAATCCGTGTTGCTGTTAAAAATGAAGACTCTTCGGTTAACCTCTTTGTCCTAATTGAGGTGGAATATCAGAGTAGACCTCCTTCTTGCCCATCTTGCAATGTATTCGGGCACTCTCAACTTAAGTGCCCCAAAGCTCACTATATCTGGGTGCCAAAAGTCACCAATAATTCTACCTCTGCCCTGATCACCTCTTCCACTCCTCCTCTTGATGTCACCACAGGGCATTCTCGCCTCGTCCCTCCCCCCCTCCTAAAAATGATTGGGTAAATGTCTCTCGAGGTGTCAAACAAGGATCGGGACATCGCCTTACGAACCGACTCTAAATATCTCCAACACCTTTGCTCCAATAAATGATGCAGTATCTCGGATGATGAATCTCCTATTGGTCAGAACCTTCTTGTCTCTGCACTCAAGGTTATTGATGAAACGGAAGGGAAAGAGATCAAGAACAAACAAGATTCTAGCTTCGTCAACTTGCAGGCAGCTAAGAAAAGGAAAGGGAAAGGAAAGGCTGGTCACTCCCACACTTCTTAGTTTCCTTAATGTTAGCATCCTATAATATTAAAGGTCTAAATAAAAAGCCCAAGCGAGCTTATGTTAAGCAAATAATAGTGATAATAAAATTTCTATGTTGGGTCTCCTTGAAACACGGGTCAAACAACATAAAGCTCAAAGAATATCTAGGAATCTTTGTAACTCTTGGAATTGGGCCTTCAACTATGATTCTCATTCCAATGGTAGAATCTGGGTTGGATGGAATCCAAGTTTATGGCTTGTTGATATCCTTTTGTGTCCTCTCAAGTCATACATTGTAAGGTCCAATCTGCTGATCTTAACAAAGACCTCCTTCTTGATTTCTTTTCGCTCTAAATTTGAACTCCTATTTGGAATGGAGAGACTTATGGAATGATTTACTCTCACTTGTTCCCAATGCTAATTTGGTGTATGATGGGTGATTTTAATGTAATTAAGGACCCAATTGAAACTAATCGGGATAATGACACTTGGGATATTGGGATGGAAGAATTCAAATCATGTATTACCTCTGTTGGGGTTGATGATATCAGGGGAGTTGGTACCTTATTCACTTGGTGGAACATGCAAACCGCTCGGCCAGTTCACAAAAAGTTGGATCGTGTAATGGGGAATTCAGATTGGTTTTCTATCTTCTGCATGTCACATGTCACTTATGGTCCTCGTGGTCTTTCGGACCATTCTTTGACTCTACTTCAAACTGGAATTCATCTTAATCAACCTAGACGTCGGTTTCAATTCTTCAACCATATGCTTCGATTGAAGGTTTGTGGACTCCAGTTAAGAACGTTTAGGCCTCATCATTATTCGGGCAATCCGTTTCATGTTTTCACTGAGAAAATGAAACGTACTAGACATGCTTTGGTATCTCTCAATATTCTCAATGGGAACCTCAGCACCCTTGTAAAGACTGCAAAAGAGGACCTGCACGTCGTGCAGTCTCTTCTAAATGACCATCCATTTGGATCTAAACCTTCTTGCTCGTGAAAAATCCAGCCAACAGCAACTCTGGAATGCCTTGGATAGAGAAGAAACTCTTCTTCAACAGAAATCAAGGGCCAACTGGTTAGCCTTGGGTGGCCAAGAAACTCTAGCTTCTTTTCCAATATGATGAAAAATCGGTGGAATGCCAATAAGATTTTGTCAATCACCGATAATGAAGGTAATCGATTCATGGTCAAAGGAACATTGAAGATGTGGCGGTGGATTATTTTTTCAATCTCTTCAACACCTCTCAAGATCCCTATCCCGGGTTCGATAATTATGCCATAACTCCTACTAAATTGCTTAGTTATTTACCCAAGCCTCTCTGTCGATTGCTCTATCACCGATCCGGAAATTCAGGGATCCTCAAATCCATGAAACGGAACAAAAGTCCAGGGACCGTATGGTTTTAATGTCAACTTCTTCCTCAAATTTGTTGGGACATTGTGGGGACAGATTTTTAAAGGTCATGCACTTCTTCTTTGACAATAGTAGACTTTCTAAAGGCCTCAATTCCACGGCTCTTGCTCTTATTCCTAAGGGTTCCAACCCTACTTCAATGACTGACTTTCGACCCATCTCTTGCTTGCAATACAATTTACAAATGCATTGCTAAAATTTCTCTAACCGCTTGAAGGAGGTTCTTCCTTTCTTGTTGATAAAGCTCAATCTGCTTTTGTGAAAGGAAGAAGCATTAGTGATAACATCCTTATGGCCCAAGAAATGCTCAAAGGCTACCATAGTTATTCGGTCCCGCTAGGTGTGCTCTCAAGATTGATCTCACTAAAGCTTTTGACACAGAAGATGGGAATTCCTTTTGACACCTTAAGAGCTTTCAAATTTCCAGATCGCTATGTTGGTTGGATCAAGGCACAATGTCACCTCCGCCATGTTCTCGATTAAGGTTAATGGTGGTCTAAGCGGGTTTTTTCGGTAGTTCAAGAGGTCTCGCATAAGGGACCCTTATCTCCCTTTCTCTTTGTGATTGTCATGGAAATGCTCTCCTAAAGCTCAATAATGCTACCTCCGATCCCGGCTTCCTTTACCATTGGAAAGCTAAAGTATGCAAGCTTACTCACTTATTCTTTCATGGATGACATCATGAGTTTCAGTAAAGCATGCTTACAATCTATTTCTATCGTAAACTCATGCATTCTTTCCTTCTCTTTATACTCCGTCCGATTCCCAACTCCCACAAAAGTCATTTTTTCCTCTCAAACTTAAGCAAACATAGGCATTTGTTAGTGATATTTCTCTCATCCTTGGGTTCCACTCTGGAACCTTACCTTCAAAATTTTTGGTGTTCCTCCTCCGTCCGAGGAAGCTTTTCTAGAAATTTGATTGCATCCCTTAATCCAAAGGATCACAAATCGGGCTTCTTCTTGGACATCAAAGGTGCTATCTTACTCGGGTAGACTTCAACTTATCGAGATCCATACTTTGTTCTATCCAAATATTACGAGGTCCCACTTCTCACGCCAAAAGAGGTTCTCAAAGATATTCAATCCATCTTAACAAGATTTCTTTGGAAGGAGCAACTCTTGACAAGTATGGTGCAAAGGTTGCATGGTCCTCTATTTCACTTCCCTATTTGAAGGTGGTCTTGGCATCAAAATCTCGGTGGAATGGAATTTCGCACTTATCCTCCAAAGACTTGGTTCGCATTATTCAACCCCATTCCAACTCTCTATGGGTGAATTGGATCAAAGCAATTTCATTAAAACATACATCCTTTTGGCGAGGTTCGCAACACAAAGAACATGTTCTTGGGTCCGGAAACAAGTTTTAAAGTTTTGACCACTTGCTCTTGACACCTTCTTTGCCATGTTGGTAAATAAGCGTGATACAAGCCTATGGTTCGACCCTTGGTTAAATGACATGCCTATCAATCCTCCCCAATATTTTATGTCTTCTCTCTGGCTACAACTGGCCTCTGAATCAGTTAGCCACCTTATCAAGAACAACAGATGGGTCATGCCCCAAGGCAATTATCACGATATGATCATCCCGAGGAGGAAACTAGCTCTCCTTCCCCTCCTTCTCGGCAAATGGATAAGATACTTTGGGACTCTTGGGATACGAAGAATATAAAAGCCAACCGATTATGGGAATCTATTCGCATCGAGGCGGCGTGATCGGTTTCTTGGTGCTCCATTGTCTGGAATAAATGCCATGTCCCAACGTACTCTTTTATTTTGTGGCTTGGCATTCTTAAAAAGCTCCCCACCAATGACAGAACAGTCAGATTCTCTAACAGATCCTGGAACTGTCCACTTTGCAACCTTCATCTAGAGACCTTTGATCATATGTTCTTCAACTGTGTATTCTCCAAATCGGTTCTTCTGAATGCTATAAGCCTTGGAAACTGGACCGCTTTTCCCGATTAAGTGGGATGACATTATGGACTTTCTCACTTCTTATCAGGGTTCTAAATTGTCACGTAATATCCTAAGTTTGACGGTGGCAGTCTGTTTTTACAAAATTTGGGAAGCAAGGAACAAAAAGCTTCATGATGATCATCTCCCTCCACTCACCAGGATCACACAGGATGTTATCCACATTATTAAGTCTAGGCTTTCCACTTGCAAATCATTTATCAAAGCCACCAATAACCAATATTTTTGTAATTGGCTTTTAACTAGTTAGAGATGTTTGGGCGTTCCCTGAATAGTCCCCTCATCTTTGGGCATGTCCATTGTTGGGACTTCGGGCGAATATTGGCAAGGTCCTTTGAGTGAAAATGAGTCGGGATGAAAGCAATGTTATAACCAGCACGAAGTCTTCCGAGCGAGGACAATGAGGTGGGCTTCGGGCTTCGGGCTTCGGGCGAGGTCCTTCGATCTTCGACCGAGGTCCTTCGGGCTTCGGGCTTCTGGCTTCGGGCTTGAGGCAGAACCCAAGTCTTCGGGCGAGGTGGCAAAGGAAATGTAGCTTCGGATTCGAAAGAGGTAGTGGTTCAGGTCTAGGCCTTCGGGCAAGTGGTGGTACGAGGTCCTTGTAATTCTCTTATCAAAGATAGAAATATTTAATGATTCTGTAATAGGCCTATTACTAGCTAGTTGGTTTCTGGTATAGTTCCTTGTATAGTTTCCTCATCTTGGGCTTGTCCATAGATGATGTAGCTATCTTGTGGGGTGTCTGCCCTTGTCTCTTTATAATTTGGTTCTTTTTCTATACAAACAAAATTTAGCAAAAAAAAAAACATAGTTTAAAGTCTTTGTGTTCTTGATGGTAGTATAAAGTTTTTACAAATTTTCTGTAATCCCAAATGTTATAATTAGTGATGAAAATGATGTGCATACATAATTGTAATGTTATAACTAGCATATATATATATATATATATATATATATATATATATATATATAATTACGTTTAAAAGAAAGAGAATGTTTTTACACTGAACATATGTATGAACATGTTTTGTAGGATAACAAAATTAGTATTGGATTTTGAGCTACTATGTGAAATTGAACTGTGATTATTTTAATTGGGTATGAAATAAAAAGAACGTGATTCCAAGGAATCAAAATGGTATTACAGTGTTCACTTTGTCAAGAAATAACAAAAATGGAGTTTTGGTTTTAAAATATGCTATTCTAGTATTTAATTTTCTAAAATTGTGGTTTATGTTGTGCTAAATTAGTATATGTATGCTTGGTGAAGTTTATGTGTAATTTGCATAAGTTATACATGTTAATTAAGATATAGTAGCTTTATTCTATACTTTGGAGCCTCGTGTAAATTTTGCACCCCAATTTCTAAGCTTCAGCGGCACAACATAATGGCCGATAACTTTGGGGTTATGTGCGATGCTAATTTCGAGTCGCATCGCCTTGGTTGCTTTATTACTCACGTGGTGTGGCGCCAGGTTGCTGAAAAATCGAAATGACTTTTGTCTTGCACAAAAGTCCGTAGTTGTTAATGGGATGTAATATGATGATTGTTTAACATGTAAATTTGTTATTATGATATTATAGTACTATTAATGAGTATACAATTAACACTTAACGAGTGTTGTTATTATTTTAATCGATGTAACTTGATTATGTGATTAAACATCAAACCATACATGAAATCGATATGTATTATGAGTGGTGGCTAATTGTGTCCTAATGGCATATGATTAGGATATTGTGAATTGAATTGTTACGGTTTAGCCTACAAGCAAGGCAAGTTTTCTATCTCCACACTTTCGTTGAGTTAGTTTATTTACGATTTTGCAAGTTCTCTAAATCTATTGTTACATTGTGCTAGCTTACACTTTCATTGAGCTAGTTTGTTTATTTTTGAGCAAGTTATTTTTTTTCTTGTTCGATTACATTATGCAAGTTTTCTAACTCTACACTTTCGTTGAGTTAGTTCTGTTATTACCTTATGCAAGTTTTTCTAAACCTAAACTTGTTATTTTAGCATGCAATAATCTTCATTCTGATGAACAAGTTTTATCGTTCAAGTTATTGCTTATGATGCATGCTTAAGATTCAATTCTAAGATTTTAACCTTAGCTTAATGTTGTTCAAAGTAAGGTATGTGATATTATTCAATACTTATGCTATTAGATTATTCCTAAAGCATGAACTTAGTATACAATGTTGATTCAATTATGGTTTATTACGTAACATGGTGTTATTATCTTTTAATTCAACTAATCCTTAGTTGATGACCGTTGAATTCTAAATTACCTTGAAAACGTATCCAAACCAAACTTACTTTGGTGCGGACTTGTACTCTAAATACTGAGATGAACAACCCTATTATTTGGGGTTTACGCTTAGCGTTGAAATGTTTGTGCACAATACATTGTACGAAGGGCTGATCCCCCTAAGTACGTGGAGTCCCTATAGTCTTATGACTGTTAAAGTTTAAGTTGAAAGATTACTTATAACTATGGACATAGTTCGTGGTCTTAGGACCCTCAATTATATATTTCAGAATGTTGATAGAACATATTGTTCAGTTCTATTCTATTATTTGGTAATTGTTGTAAAGTTTATTCATTATTATTTCAAGTGAGCTTTGTTTGCTCACTCTTGCTTATATAAACCTTACAGCTAAAGTTGAGAATGTCGATATACCTAGCACCAGTAAGGGAAAGAGAAAGGGAAAGATGAACAAGTATTGAAGACTTGTAATCATGTTGATATTTTATTATCAGACTTTAGTTTGAATGATTGTAATGAAGTTTATTTATTTTCCGCATTTGAATGATTGTATTTAAAGGTTAGACAGCCTGGGAGATTTTTATTTATGTAATCCTTTATGGGAAGGTTTATTATTCAATTTTATTTTGATTGGGTAGTTAGATATGAATGTTTTTGATTAAGTGAACACCAAGTCTTGAGAGAATGAAGTACTCGGATTTGGGGGTATCACAAAAAGGATGGTTATAAGAAAGAGACAAAGTAAGATTAAACCTTTACTAAAGGTTGTAGGAATAAAGCATCCGGGTATGGGTATGGTTTAGAAAATCCAAGGACAAAATTTTTATAAGGGGGAAGTGTGACAACCCGAGAAAAATCGGATTGTCTAGAATTTAAGTTTAAAGAATTAGTTATTAATAAAATAAATTTTATTAATAAGATTATGTGCTATGTGTTTATTAATCGTTCTAGAACCTAGGATGATTATAAAACGGGAGGATTATGGCTACGAGCTGGACTGAATGAGTAAGAATTTTCAAGACAAAATAAAAAAAATTTGGGAAAAAAAATATTTCTGAGAAAAAAGACGAAATATACATGATTCACCCGACGAAACCCTAAGGGTTAAGGTATGAATAACCTAAGCCTTTCTGAGAGATCAGTATGTCAAAATGACATTCTGTCATAAGATTTGACGATAATGTGTCATGAAAAGTTAAGTTAGCCGATAAATTTTTTCTTAAAAAATGTGCAGAAATTTGACGAAATAAAAGTGATGAAAAGTACTGGTATGTACTTTTCATTCGTTTAACTACGTTAGGGGAAAACGTGAAGAAAAACGCTTATCATCAAAAAGTGTTTTTCAGTTTTTCGAAGTTCTGAAGAATATGTAAAAGTTAATATGTAAAAGAAAGGAGAAATATCCAAAAATATTTTAATTCCGAGAATCGCAGTTTTTCAAACTGTCAGACAAATTCTGCAAGACAGAAGCACGAAGCTTCCAAGAGAAGCTTCGTGAATAGTAAGGGGGTTAGTAAGGAGGTGTGAATAGTAACTTTAAGGGAAAAATGACTATTTTGCCCCTAACTTTGGTTTTCTATAAAAGGATAGCTCATTTGTTGGTAATTTGAAAATCACCAACACTTGAGAGAGAGAGAGAGAGAGAGAAGTTGGATGAGGAGGAAAAGGAAGAGGAAAAGCTAGCCTGAGTGCAAACTTTATCCAACGGAAGAGGATTAAAGAAGAAAGGTAATCCAAAACCTAGTGTAATCTAAATTTTCTTTAAGTTTTTATGGAATCATATAGCTTAATGAGAATAGAAGTAAAAGATGTTAAAAAATGATTTTCATATGGTTGAAATCATGAGAAAACGAAGAAATAAGAATTAAAAGTTTAGTTTATAAATTTCTTAAAAGCTTTCTTAAAGAAGTATGGATTTCGTAATGAATTTGAACAATCCGAATGAATCATATGAACAATTCAGTGAAATAAGTAAGGAATGGCATTTTATAACACCAAATTCCAAGAAAAAGTGAAATTATAATCAAAGTATAGATTAAAAATGAAAAATGAACGAAAAACGCGAAGAACACGAAGAACGTTGTTGATGGACAAATTTAAAACCATCGTAGTTAGAAATTGTTGTTGATGGACAAGTTTAAAACCATCGCATATAAGTTAGATGCTTATTTCTTGGTTAGGAACGATAGAAAAATTCGTGAAGAACGGATTGAACTTAGCTATAACGAAGTTATGGCGAAAATTTGTAAAAGATGAACGAAAAGTAGAAAGTATGTAAATGAAGCCGAGTGTGTAAGGTATCATAAAAATGTAAGAAAACACAGAAAAGGTGAGTCATGGACTTAAGAAAGAACGAATTCTGAGTTTAGATGACCGAATTACGAACGAACGAGCGAAGAACGTTAATAATGTAAAATGAACAAACAAGGAAATTTAAGCCAATAAAATGGCATGTTAATGGATTCAGAATGAAATTCCATCCAAGGGAAGTTGAAGTATGTAATGAGAGTAAGAAGATGGATTTGGAATGACCACGTTTCGAGTTATAACGAAGAAGTTATGAGATTGCAAAGTAGGCGATTTTTACGCGTTCCAATACTTAAAAAATGCTAGAAAAACTAAGTTTTTGAACTGGCACTGCAGCGCCAATTTGAACTAGAAAGGAGGCGCTGCAGCGTCGGCTTCGGGCAAGAGTTACTAGAGACTTGCACTGCAGCACCAGAAATAACAAAGGAAGTGGCCCTGCAGCGCCGGTATAGAGAAAAACCCAGATAAGAGCTTTTAACTACTCAACTCTTGGGGGAAGTGTAAGGAAAGATAATGAACATATAGTTCACACAATGTAACACTTAATTAAGTGATATAAACCTTTAGTAAAGGTTGAACAGAAAGATTGAATGGTATTAAAAGACAAAGAATGTAAACACAAATTACATAACCGATATTCGGGGACTGTAGTCGCGATGTAATGCCCCGAAATCCGGTCTATTTTCACACTCGGATTCCGTACGTTACGATCACATCTCTTTCCAAACATACATCATTATATAGCTAAATATAACAACATACATTCTCAAATCCCAGGTTCTAATACCGTATAACCTCGTTCATTACAAATAATGATAATTACATTATTCTTTACGTCTTACACGAGTGACTTTTATCCGCCACCAAGGATACATAACAGTTCATTAAACTATTTTATAGTTTAATTACATTATTCTACATTACAAGTCTTGACTCGATCTTCAGGCTCATTCATATAATGAATGACACTTCGTCTGGATACCGATCAGCTTGATCTTTTCGGAATCCTTAAGTTCTTTCTAACATCGTTCGCTGAAAATGTTTTTATTTAAAGCAAGTGTGAGCATTCAATTGCTCAGCAAGTCATAGCAGTTGAATAAACAACTTCAAGAGTTTAACATTTCTTTAGAACTTCGATAACCGAACAAAGGTTATGAAGCAGCTTGAATAATAGGAATAATCTTGATTCCTATCATTTTACAACATTAGTCACATTAACTTTGAATTACTTTCATTCTTCTACCTTTTTCATACACATCCTGTCTGGCTAGACTCATTAGCACAAACTTAACAATAACGGTTCATGAATAAACAAAACATTCTTATATTGAACAGTTCAATCACATAACAGTTCATCTCATAGAAACACCGAAGTGTTCAAATTGTGGCTCAAGGCCTCATACGTTCTACCACCTTGTACAAATATCACACATTTGTACATAGATAACACTTCTCATGTTCAACATCTGAGAAGTTTAAGAAACTACCATTCATTTAAAATATGAATGAAGTTAGGAAACTTGTCATACACACAGCTACAACTTATAGTTTACGCTGAACTACTAATTCCAATTTCTATATAGCACATAAGGAAATAACACATACACCAATTAGTCATATACTTGACTTACTCATTGGTTTAAACTTAAATTTACTTCTTAGGGTTCGTTTTCTTATAAACTAAGTTTACGCGACTAACTTCCTTTACTACCGGTTTACGGCTTCATGACATACGGAGATATCTTACGCAAACATTCATCATCTTTGATGATTTACATTCTTATCTTCTTCTTATAACTTTTTTAGGAATCATCACACATCGCATCTCTGCTAGAAGTCCATATGGTACCCTGAGTGGTTTCCCACAAATAACCAACAAACAAGTTCCCGTCTCATCTACACTACCCATAACATTGAGTTAGATCGGTTGCCAGTTTCGTATATACCTTCGCTCTCTGAAGGAATTGTTTAGCCCAGCTCCCATATGTGTTGCATCAAAGTTTATGATTATACCACAACCTAAACTTATCTTAACTTATTCGAACTATTAAACTATAATGTTCGTTAAGTCAATTTCTTATTCCTTATGGCTTTCTAGCAACTAAATGCCATACCTCAGGATTTATTCATCATAGTCTAAGTCATACAGTCTTTTGTATACTCAGAACGATCATTCAATATTAATTCTACGCATTTAAAGCGTTAAGCATTTTACATTACCTTATTCTTATTTTACAATGTCCGGTTCATTCAATTCGGAACGTCATTCAAGTTATAATCTTTAACTCGGTTTCTTAACGATATAAGTTATTGTCTTTAATTCATTTCTTCACTGCTCACAGATTAAATCATTAGTCTTCATTACTTTACGGTCAAACTATACACGGAGTGTAGGTTCTACCTGTTTAATATTCGCGTACACTCAACCCTCACGTCGGTTAAAGTAACACTTACATTCATTCTACCATTCTCTATCCGACTCATACTCTGACTTCCATTATTCGTATTACCGTTCGTTACGGATTTCTTGATAATTTCATACCTTACTTACTACCTTCTTCAACGTTTAAGTCATACAACTAATGTATACTTAAAACGTTCGCTCGACGTGAATACGATTCACGAGGATCGTTTACGTATTCAACGTTCACATTATTCATCGCTAAATCTCCCATGCAACCTCTCTCTAAGGTTTTAATCACTTTCATTCGGTATCCATTATATGAATCCCACGTTCATCATTCTTTTTTAATGTTGAAGCCATACTGTTCATTGTATGCCAAGACCGATCGTTCATCGCAACAGCATTGCGTTCACAGCGTATATACGCTTTACACTTAACTCTCATAATAACATCATAACATCAGAATGTTATACATTACCCTCGTCACTCAACGTCTAAGGAATCACAATCATAGCAATCCCCCACATTCGTTTTATCGTGACTACGGTCCTCGGATATCGGTTCCATAATTTACCGCTTAAATTCTATGTCTTTTAATCCCATTAAATCTTTCCATTCTTTAATAAAGGTTTTAATCACTTGATTAAGTGTTACTGTAGGTGAACAAAATGTTCATTATCTTCCCTTACACTTCCCCAAGAGTTGAGCAGTTAAAATCTCTTCTCTAAGCCATTCCCATACCCCCTCCCCGGTGAGGGTTTGTATGCTAGAAATGCCCGCCCCGACAGGCCTCACTCCTACTAACGAACTAAATACCCCCGCCCCGGCGAGGGTCCCTTCAGATCTTGCTTTTCTTCTAAGTCTTGAACTAGTTTGAGATGCTTACTATTCAATCTCATAACTCCTTCGTTATAACTCGGAACGAGGTCGTTCCAAATCCATTCTCTTCCTTATCTTACGTACTTCAAATTCCCTCAGACAGAAATTTATTCTGAATCTATTAACATGCCATTCAATTTGCTTAGATTTCATTACTCATTCATTTTACGTTAATAACCTTTTTCATTCGTCCGTAATTCGGTCATCCGAACTCAGAATTCGTTCGTTCTTGAGTCCACGACTCACGTTTTCTACGTTCTCTTACATTCCTATGAAACCCTACATATTCGGGTTCATTTACATACTTTCTACTTCTCGTTCGTCTTTTACGCAATTTTTGTCATAACTTCGTTATAGCTAAGTTTAATCCGTTCTTCATGAACGTTTCTATCGTTCCTAACCAAGAAATAAGCAAATAACTTATACGCGATGGTTTTAAACTTGTCCATCAACAATAAATTATACTACGATGGTTTTAAATTTATCCATCAACAACGCTCTTCGTGTTCTTCGCGTTCCTCGTTCGTTCTTCATTTTTAATCCATACTTTGATTATGATTTCACTTTTTCTTGGAATTTGGTGTTATAAGACACCATTCCTTACTTATATCATCGAATCATTCATATGATTCATTCGGATCACTCAAATTCATTACAAAACTTATACTTCCTTAAGAAATTTATAAACTAAATTTCTAATTCTTATCTCTTCGTTTTCTCATGATTTCAACCATATGAAATCATTATTAACATCGTTTACTTCTTATTCTCATTAGGCTATGTTTTAACATAGAAAACTTAAAGAAAATTATTAGAAGTTAGGTTTTTGGATTACCTCTCTTCTTTAATCTTCCTCCGTCGGACAAAGTTTGTTCACGAGCAAGCTTTTCCTCCTTCTCTTCCCTCCCATCCGAACTCTCTCTCTCTCTCTCTCTCAAGTGTTGGTGATTTTTAAAATCATCAACAAATGAATTAAGAGCTCTCCTTTTATAGATTTTCAAGGCTAGGGGCAAAATAGTCATTTTGCCCCAAACCTCCTTACTATTCACACCTCCTTACTCCACCTCCTTACTATTCACAAAGCTTCCCTTGGAAGCTTCGTACTTCCGTCTTGTGGAATTCGTCCGACAGTTCAAAAACTGCGATTCTCGGATTCCAAATATTTTTGGATATTTCGTCTTTCCTCTACAGTTTAACTTTTACGTATTTTTCGGAACTCCAAAAAACAGAAAAACCCTTTTTGATGTTAAGCGTTTTCCTTCACGTTTTCCCCTAACGTAGTTAAACGAATGAAGAGTACATAGCAATACTTTTCATCATTTTTATTTTGTTCAATTTCTGCACGTTTTTTGAAAAAAAACTTTTATCGAATTACTTAACTTTTCACGATATATTACTATCAAATCTTTCGACAGAATGTCATTTAGACACACCGAACTCTCGAAAAGGCTTAGGTAATTCAAACCCAGCCCTTAGGATTTCGTCGGGTGAATAGTGTCTATTTCGTCTTTTTCCCCAGAAATATTTTTATTCCTGGAAAACTTTTATTTTCGTCTTGAAAATTCTTACTCGTTCAGTCTAGCTCGTAGCCAGAATCCTCCCGTATTATAATTGTCCTAGGTTCTAGAACAATTAATAAACACATAGCATATAATATTATTAATAAAAATTCATTTTATTAATAATTAATTATTTAAACTTAAATTCTTGACAATCTGAATTTCCGGGTTGTCACACGCGATAAAACGAACGTGTGGGATTGCTATGATTGTGATTTCTTAGACGTTGTTAGAAGATGGTGACTTATAACATTTCAATGTTATAAGGCCATAATGGAAGATGGATGTAAATAGTATAAACGCTGTAAACATAGTGCAGTTGCGATGAACGATCAGTCTTAGCATACAACGAACTGTATGACTATGACATTAAGAAGAATGATGAACGTGGGGTTCATGTAATGGATAATGAATGAGAGTTATTAAAACCTTAGGTAAAGGTTGAATGAGAGATTTAAGAGATGAGCAACGTGAACGCTGAATACGTAAACAATCCTCGTGAATCGTATTCACATCGGGTGAATGTTCTAAGTATATATTGGTGGTATGGCTTAGACCTTGATGCGGGTAGTAAGTAAGATATTAATTATCAAGAAAGCCATAGTGAACGGTAATAAGATTTATGAAAGTCCGAGCGTGAGTCGAATAGAGAATTTTAGAATGAACGTAAACGTTAAACACTTTATTCGATGTAAGGGTTGAGTGTACAAGAATATTAAACGGGAAGAACCTACACACTGTGTATGGATTGACCATTAGGTAATAAAGAATAATGATTAAACCTGTGAACGGTGAAGAAATTGAATTAATGACAATGACGTATAACGTTAAGAAGCCAAGTTAATGATTATAACTTGGATGACGTTCCGAGTATAATGAACCGGACATTATAAGATATGAATAAGGTAATGTAAAATGCTTAACGCTATGATCTCATAGTATTAACAATGAATGATCATTCTAAGTATACAAAAGACTGTATAAACTAGACAATAAGAAATAAACCCGGAGGTATGGCATTTAGTTGCCAAAAAGCCACAGGGAATGGGAATCAACTTAACGAACGTTATAGTTTTAATGGTTTAGATAAGTTAATTAAGTTTAGGTTGTGGTACAATGGTAATATTTAATGGTTGACATATGGGAGCTGGGCTAAACAATTCCTTCAGAGAGTGGAGGTATATAAGAAACTAGCAATCGATCTAACTCGCTGTGAAAGACAGTGTAGATGAGACGGGAAACTAGTTTGTTGGTTGTTTGTGGGAAACCACTCAGAGTACTATATGGAATACTAGTAGAGACTCGATGTGTGCTAAGTCCTAAAAGAGTTATAAGAAGAAGATAAGAATGAAAATCATCAAAGATGATGATCGTATGAGTTAAGACATCTTTGTATGTCATAATGCCGTAAAACGGTAAAGAATGATGGTTACATGAACTTAGGCTATAAACACGAATCATAAGAATAGAGTTAAGTTTAAACCAATGCGTAAGTCAAGTATATGACAAATTGGTGTATGTGCTATTTTCTTATGTGTTATATATAGGGATTTCAATGAACAGTTCAACCTAAACTGTAAGATGTAGCTGTGTTCATTCATATTTTAAATGAATTCTAGTTTCTTAAACTTTTTCAGATGTTGAACATGAGAAATTTTATCTATGTGCAAATGTGTGATATTTGTACAAGGTGGTAGAATGTATGAGGCCTTGTGCCACAATTTTAACTGCCGGTGTTTTATGAGATGAAGCTGCTACGTGGTTGAATTGTTCAATATGAAAATATTCTGTTTATACATGAACCGTTATTGTTAAGTCTGTGCTAATGATTCTAGCCAGACAGAATGTGTATGAAAAAGGTAGAAGAAAGAAAGTATTTCAAAGTGAATGTGACTAATGTTTTAAAATGATAGAAATCAGAATTATTCCTATTATTCAAGATGCTTCATAACCTTTGTTCGGTTATTGAAGTTTTAAAAAAATGTTTAAATTCTTGAAGCTGTTTATTCAACTGCTATACTTCATATCATACTCATATTCATTACTTCGTATCATACTCATATTCATATCATACTCATATTCATTTTCATATTCATATTCATATTCATATTAAAATGTTTGTTCGGAACTCACTTTCCCTAACCGTTAGGTTTTTAAGTCCGCAGGCAAAAAACTGTGTTTGCCATAACTGAAATATTATTGGATATTCTATATCACCTCGATATTCTATCATTATGTATTTCTCGGAAGTTCAAAAATAATTCCCGGGCAGAAATGCGTGAATAATGTTTTTCAGAAAATTTCTCGGAAAACTTTTATTTTCATCTTGGAAATTCAAACACTTTAATTCTACCACGTAGCCAAAATACTACGACATTCCGATATGTCTAGGTCATAGAACGACCTTCAAATAGCTTACTCCCATAATTAATTAATTAATTAAATTCATTAAATCCACATAATCAAATAAAAATTTAATTCTCAAAAATTCGATTTTTCTGGGGCGTTACAGTAGTTCCTTTGAACTCCGGCGAACCCACACTTTTAAAATCCTTGAAAGTAGTAGCTCGTACTACTCCCAGATTTATGGGGATATTAGCCCCATTTCTATTAAACGCGGTTGTTAATAAGTTAACAAACTCCTGTATTGAGTTAACCGGACCTCCCTCCTGTTGATTAGCGTCTTGGTTTCGTTGTCTCCTTCTTGGCGGCATTTTGCTGTTACAATAAACAACACATTTCGTTATTATTCCCTTCTTATTAGTTAGTTATTATTCAAGATTAAACAATAACTTCAACATTCATTACTCAATATGTTCCGTAAAAAAGCTTATCTTGATTCATTCATTGTAGTATAATACTACATCGTTCCATTACACAGCCTAAGCTGATTACATTACTATCCCCCAATTGCTTTCCAAAAATTGGGATTTACAAAAGACTACCCTTTGATATAAAAAATAGGGTTTTACGTCACTACTAGATACACAATATTTACATATCTAATTCTACTCTAGCTACTACTAGATTACATTTGCCTTAAGGCATTATCAAAATCCGTTGTGGCAAGACCGGCGATAACATCACGGCTGATAGTGTGCCGAGTCTGCCCTGCCTCTATTGGATATCCAGTTACCTGTTGCTGGAAATCCTTATGAGAACTCCTATGAATATAGGACATTCTCCCTATCTTTTGCTTCTTGGTCTTTAGCTCCCCCCTGAGCTCAAACACCTCCTGCTTTAGCTCATGGACCTTGTCATTGGCTAAAACTCTCTCGTCATGTTCCTGCTCCCACATTGACTCCACATATGTCTTATCTTGTAAGACAGTCTGGAGCTCTGCTTTTAACTCCTTCACCTCTGGCGACAAGAGTGGAGGTTTCATCAAAGACCTTTATAAATAAAGTGACATCATAGACTCCCCCTGGGGTGTCTCTTTGGCAAGTGCTACTGGGTTGAAGGACACTACCTCCACCTCTTCTTCCGACATGCCGTCGAAAACTGACATTAAGTTGTGGTTCTCCGAGTCTCCAGACTCAATCACCACAACTTCCGGCTCTTCGGCTATTGGGTTCGGTATAACCTCTATCTGATTAACTGATTCTTCACTGTCTACCTGTACGTCTCTATAAATTCAATTTCCACCTGACATCTACAACAAAACAATTAAGTTTGATTAGTACACGTCCGTAGAATAATAAAAACGCATATCATATATATAATGCATTTTTAAGGTTACTTTCATCTTTTACTTCTTTGACTTCTCTTAAGGTTATGACTTAAGATTTTATTCCCCCCCCCCTTAAGTTTTATAACCTAATGCTTTGATACCAACCTATGACGCCCCCAAATTCGGGCATCTTCTAACCCGACATATGGTGCTCCACGGTGCTACAGTTCACACAATCATTCAATTGAAATGCCTCAAAAGAACGAATGTCTTATATATATTCCAAAATAATATTATCATTCCCCAGGTTCTTTATAACCGTTACATTTGATCTTGTCATAATATCAAATATTATCATTATAAACCTATACTATTACATAGGAAATCTACAAGTTCTCCTTAGCCTTTCCTTTATCCTTGCCGGATCCTTCGGTCCGTTCGGTCTTAGCTGCATTCATATGGTTCAAGCAAGAGTGAGCATAACTAGCTCAGCAAGTACAACAATTTCATTTAATAATATGCTTGAATCATATAAATTATATATCTTCAATAACTGAACAATAGTTATGAAGTACTATCGATAATTCAAAATAGCACTACTCTTTTCTTTAAAATGTTTTACAATGACAACATTCAGTAAAACATCAATTATGGTCCAAGACCTTGAGCATTTCATACTTTCTTTAAAAAGGCCATCCCGGCACTAAGTTCGTAAGTCCGGCATTACTTACGAGCACATCTAGCTGATCAGCCTATAGTACTCTATGTTTATCAACACTACATTCTTTAAACATATGTACGTTTAAGTTGTGGCAACCTCACGTGCCTGTCGTTTGACGACAAAACATTTTAGCATACTCAGTTTTCATTTGAAAATCACACCAATATAGTTTGGTAAAACATTGACCATACTTCAACAGATTATAAGAAATCCAACATATCGTAAGTCTAGCCAAAAGAATTGGCTTTGACTTCATCATATATCAATTCATGCATAAGAGACATGAATCACAAAGCTTGTCTAGATTGAACATATACAAGGGTTAGAATACTTGCCTTCAGCGTCTGCTACTGTTACTACACGTTCACTTTAAGTCTTTTAGGTCTCTACAATAGATGATCATATAACATACCACATTAGGTCATGAATAAACACACATGGTTCCTAATGAATCTTACCCTTCTTCTCAATCTAATCATATATTAGATTTGTTACTATTGGTTCCGACTTTCCGTTTACATCGTCATTATGTTCATGTTCAATTGATTATCTTTAACCTTTAGTTATCATACTCAAGGTTTAACAATGCCTTAACAACGTTATAATTAAGCTTTACTTCATTACTAATCACCTAACATTCTTGCTCTACTTACAACCTTTTCTTATTCTCAAAACTCTAAAAAATTTGGCTTCACTGGCACCAAAGATTCCTTTTTGTATCGTTGTGGCTGGCTGAGTTAGCGATGTAAGGTTAGAAATTTGACGACTGCTGCGGATGAGTCCTTGTGCGATGAAGTCGTCTTTCATGACGCCACTCTTCAGTGCCTAAACTCCCGACTTAACGTTGCGGCGCAAGTCTCTCCTCATTAAGTCTGGACACTGCACACGGTGCTGCAGCACCACCATTATGCCTTGGGCTGGCACCGCGACACCAGCTCTGTGCACTAGACAGTTAGAAATTTTACTTTGCATAACGAACTTCCCGAACTCCAAATTTGATCATTTGAAGTCTGAATTGTCTCGTTCAAAAGTCATTAGCTCACAAATCACATACTCTACGTGTTTATGCAAGAATTTTATATTTTTGCCTTCGTTAACTCAAAATTCACCTATTGGTTCATTTATAACGTAAACGATAACCGTTCGTAAACATTCAACGCTTGTTTCTTCGTTTTAAGTCAGAATTCGGCTAGTTTTGAGTCCACAACTCTATAATGCCAAATAAGACTTGTTCCCATCGAAAACCAACGTTTCCGAGCTCAATATCAAAATTTGACTTCTAAACCGAGAATTTCACGAATTCGACGAGTATCATCCAATCGTGTGAATTCTGGCATAACTTCGTTACTTATGATTTTTTCATCGTTTCAAATGGATTTCATCCATCATATTGACATCTCAACCTATATATTACATTAACTTATTTTCATGATAAGTTATTACTTATTCTTCATGCGTTTATAACTTATCAAAGTATAAACTACATATACTTTCATTTCTCATGACTTATGATAGTTTAAGTCTTCTAACCAACATCCTTACATGTTCTTAACATATAAACTCTATTCATGTAAACATGTTACAAGTCTTACAAGTTCTTCCTTAGTTCATAGCTTATCTATGAACAAAGTGCTTATTTAGGGCTTATTAAGACTTAAGTCCTAAGATTCTTCATTCTTATCATTTCTTAGCACACATGTCCATTAATCCACACTTCTCTTATCAACCTACAATAGTAGAGATGGAAGACTAATGACATAAGAGGCTTACCCTTGATGAACAAGCTTTCTTCTTCTTTTCTAACAAATGAAAGTCTAACTTATTCTTGCTTATTCTCTCTAACAATTAAGTTGAAAGTGTTGGATGAAAGTTAACAACCAACAAATGAAAACCAACCTCTCTTATTTATAGGAAAACCAAGCTTAGGGTATTTTAGTCCATAGCCAAATCTCACCTCCTTAGTAACCTCCATACTATTCATTACCTAGCTATTAAGTAAACTTGCTTATTACACAATTTACTTGGCCATCACATTAATATCTTGGTCACCAAGATTAGCCATATTATCATGGGTTGCCCCATGATCACCCTAACCCATTGGATCAATAGCTTGGGCTTAGGTTTAATTAACTTAACTTAAGCTTTTGGGCTTACATTAATTCTCTTTGGACTTTACTTTAATAACCACTTGGGCTTTTAACATTAATTTACTTCTATTGGACTTTACAAATTGCTACACAATCCACAAGTCCATTTCATTTGGCTAAAAGCCTAATAACGTATTGTTTACGTATTATTCTCGTATACTAATTCATAATATACGATATTCCATCATTCGTACATACTCATATAATACTTCGTATCATACTCGTATTCGTTACCTTATACAATACATATGTATCATACGATCATTACATTAACTTCTTAACGCTTTATTTTCCCTAACATTCTCAAATTAAGTCCGCAGGCAAAAAATTACGTTTTCCATACTCGAATTATTATTACATAATCCGTCTTACCTCGATATTCTATCGTTACGTATTTTTCGAAAATTCAAAAATAATTCCCAAGAAAAAATTGATGAATAGTATTTTTCGAAAAATTTCTCAGAAAACTTTTATTTTCGTCTTGAAAATTCAAACACTTTAATTCTGTCACGTAGTCGAAATACTACAATGTTCCGACGTTTCTAGGTTATAGAACGACATTCATCTTACTAACACGTAATAATAACAAATAATATAATTTTATTCATTATTTTATTAAATAAAATTATTTTGCAAGGGATCCGAATTTCTCGGTCGTTACATTGCCAAACTCTTTTTGATTTGTTGCTTTCGTCTCAAATTCGTTGCAACAATTATTGCTTAAGTTGTTTGATTACTTTGAACAATATCAAATGGACAAGATGGAACAACTTAAAATTTTGTTTGGATGCAAGGCGTCATTTTGTATACCTAGCGTCCGTAGTATTAAACGGAAGATGATTAATACCTTCAGCGGCGCCGTTTTGTATATCTAGCGTCATTATGTTTTTATTAAAAACGGCACCATATCCAATTATGTTTGAATTTAAAATGGCAGCGTATCCCATTATTGAAAATGATGTTGTCTGACTGTCTCTTGAATATCCAAACGTCCGACTTATTGGTAACGGCCTCGTGTTGTATACCTAGCGTCCGCAGTATTAAACTGCCGACGAGACCTTTCACTGTTAATAATGCACGGCGTCGTTTTAATCCTTGAATTAGCGTCCGCAATATTAAACTGTGGACATTATGCACTGACCGTACTGCTAGAATGGGTTGATTATTTAGTTCTTCTATGCAAATCCTGAAAGTGTCAGCACAACAAATTGAAGTTTATTGATGTATGACCTCAAGATGTTGTGATGGACACTCCAGGGTTTGCATAGAAAAACTAAACAATTAAACCATCCTGGCAGTACATTTTTTGAGACATCTACGCGTTAAAATTAAGTTTATAAAGCTAAAAAGCATTTATTTCTGTTGCATATTCTTGCCAATAGTTACATATTCAAGTGATTTGGGATGATAAAAAACACACATGGCAACCAAAATTGGAAGTCTTGATAAAAAGAGTCGGTCGGATGAAGTTTCGGATTCAGAATAAATTAAGGGCTTCCAGATGTTGTGCCTTCCAAAAATGGTGTCACGCATGTCTCTTTATCCCAGATCAAATGAATCAGTAACAAGAAGAATATGCAATAAGAAACAAAAAATTCTTGAGCTTTAGGTCGAACTCTTTGTACGTATCAAAATGTCATCTGACAGTTATATCTCGTCTTATATATAGGAGAAATAGCGTCCGCATTATTAAATTATGAACGAGACATTTAACTTCTATTATTTGAATACGACGTCGTCCGACCGTCGCTTCTAATCCCAACATCCGCAATATTAAAGTGCGGAGGAGACCTTTAAGTTCTATTATTGAAAACGACGCAGTCCGACTATCCCATTATTGAAAACGACGACGTTCGACTGTCCCTTCAATATCCAAACGTCCGCTGCATTAAAGTGTGGAAGGAGAATTCTAAAAGGGGAATTTTGGTCATCTGACCCGTCCGCAGTATTAAAGTACATAATATTGGAAACTAAACTGCGAAGGGGAATTTTATTAATCCGTTCGATCTTCCGACGGAGGGTCGCCATGCTACTTTTGTAACGCTTGCTATGGATCGATCCCCATATATATATATATATATATATATATATATATATATATATATATATATATATATATATATATTACAATTTTGCTCTCATTGTTTCCAATTTTCTATCTTTTAGCCCGCGGATGAGAATTTTTTTCATTCCAGGCGAGAGCCCAGATATATCCCCACCACCACAACTTCCGCTATACACATAATGTCTTCTAAAATTCATATCCTCTCAACTCTATAGCTGCTACCACAGGATAGTAAATTAACAACAAATACTTGCAACGGCCTGTAATCCATTTACCTTATTGGAGATATTTTTATTTGGAGAATTCTCGCGGGACATGAAATAGGCAAAATTGTTAATCATAAGGGCAAAATTGTCAAAAAAGAATATAATCTCATATGCCCATCTTTATTGACATGTTAATATCAATTCACATTTTTTGCCCTGTATTCACATTAATTTAATTTACAAACTATGTCCCAATATATATAAAAATTATGTATAGTAAATCATCAACTAGTAACATACATCATTTTATGAACAAGTTTTCCTAAGAAGTCTTTGGTAGCAATAATCATATATTTTCTTTTAAACCACAAGGGCTTAAAAATTTATTATTACGCTTTATCTCAAATTTCTAACAATTATATTTCAACACTGACGATGTACTATTTTCTTCGCCTACAGTCAAGTGGGCAATTTTTCCCATCTAGCTTTGGCTCACAAGAGTTGATTTCCGCGATACCAGTAAAACCTAGAGAGGTCTCTTCCTCAAGCATGTCTTGTCGTGTTTCCATGCAACTGCGTAGATCTCAAATTTCCTTCATCCTGCAATTTGGATCAAAAACATAGTATAAAGTTTCATGCAAGCAAAAGTGTCACTATCTAAACTAACAATGTGACTAGCATATCTAATAGACTGACCTGCAATCCGTAACTGAAATTTGATGGTCTAAATTCCAATGGCCCCTACAAAAATACAAGTAAAAGTACGGATATTTTATCATCTGAAATATCAACATTGAACAATAAAATCTAAACTATTTTCTCTGTCAAAGTGCTTTGTAATGTACAAATTAGTAAAATACTATACCAATCCATGCAAGCTTTGTTGAGCCCCAAAGAAACTATCATGGTTCGATGCTAATGAATTTAATTGTCCCTACATACAAAACCAAGTTGAAAATCATAAACATGTCCAATAAATCTCTAAATATTAGGTTTAAGAATTCAGTATCACTCACCAGTCCTTGCATACTCTGTTGGCTAACATAGTAACCATCCTGTGGCGGCTCCATCAAGTTCAATTGTATCTGCAACCAAAACATATTAATACCATAATAATTTTAAATCCATCTTTGAAAGGGACTAATAATTTTAGCCCGGTGTTATTTATAATGGAACCATTTAAAATCTAGTACAAGATGGTTGAAGGCTGTAGAACACCATACCAATCCCTGCACGTTATGCTGAGACCCATAATAGCTATTGAGGGTCATCCCGTCTGAATTTAAATTTTCCTACGAGCAAGATCAATCAATTAAGAAAATACGATTACTTAACTATAGAAGCCCTAAGGAAGATTTTTTAAAGAAAAACACAAAAAAAAAAGAAAAAGAAAAAAAGAAGTTATATATAGTATATCCAATCCTTTTAAACAAAATTTATGGCCAAGTACAAAAACTATAATTCACATCTTACACTATTTAAATAGACAACGCCAGGTGTTAAAAAGACAAAATGTCCCCAACTTCGAAGAATATTGCAGTCTTCCATACTTGATCCAAAAGTACTGATGGTAGTAGTAAGAGAAGTTCTGGTAAAAGTATAACTGGATAACAGTACAACATACCATTTGCTGCAAGCTCTCTTGAGACTCAACAACCATAGTTTCTGGCTCTGATTGTACCTGAAATACGAACAATTTTTGTTTAATTTTTTGTCTATCATTTATAGTGACATAAATAGTTGCGTTATTCAAAAATAAAAACTCACTAACCTTTCTTTTCCTATTTGTGCTTTTTCGTTTCTTACTAGTTTCAGTGGCAAGAATTCCCTGATTCTCTTCCTCCACATCACGAAGACAAAGAGTAGTGCTGCTAGATTCTGCAGCACTTTTATTATTAACATTCACGCAGGTCTTTAGAGCTTCTACTAGTGCCCGAAATGCAATATTGTAACTCTCCTCAGATAAAGACCCTTCTTCACCCAATTCAATAGCACGTTTACACAAATCATTATATTGTTGCACCCTACTCTGCATCCGTTCTGTAACTTCGGTTCCTTCTACCATCGATTGCTTGCTCTTCGCATCTTTTGTCCACCTCTTTACAATGTAGTGAGATGGAATGCTTGAAAGACCACAAATTTGGAGAACAATCATAGCATGTCTACAGAGAAAACCTTTGTATTCAAATAAAAGGCATGAACAGAAAACCTCCGACTTTGCCTCGTTCCACATTACCATAAAGATTTCACTTTTTTCGCAGTCATCTACAGTAAATGTTATATTTGTACCATCTTCAATTTCTTTTTTAGGATGGCACCCAACTACACCCAAAACCTCAACTTGGAACTTCTTGAATATTGTATGCGTATATACTGTCGACATCTGTTTTTCCCAAGGTGAAGGAGACTTTAAAGCGGGCTGTTTGTGCCATGTATCAAAGTCAGATATGGCTTCCTCTTCGTACCTGTTTTGCAGGATTGTCCCATATTGTCTAACAAACTCCTTTAGAGTAATTTTCTTGTGAATGTACTTGTCAAAGTAAGAGTTTATACTTTCAGATCGCTGAGCTGTCGACATTCCAGCCAAAAAAGTATCTCTCATATATCTCGGCACCCACCTCTTACGATCTTCATACAATGAATGAATCCATTCACTCTCTTGAAGTTCAAATCTGCTAACCATTTTCCACCACCTCATATCAAATTGTTCATCTGTCAACGACTTAAAAATGCACTTCTTGAATTTCCCCATAAAATTTTCATTTTCTTTGATTACATGAGCAAGACTCTCAGGAATCCTTTCCAACACATGCCAAAGAGAAAAGCAATGACGTGAAGTTGGGAAAACTTCCTCAGCGGCAGCAGTCAGTGATTTGTCTTGATCAGTAATTATTACATTTGGAGCTTTCCCACCCATTGCTCTAAGCCATGTCTTCATTAACCAAACAAATGTTGCTTTGGACTCATCCGCAAGTAGTGCACATCCAAGCAACATAGGCTGGAAATGATGGTTCACCCCTACAAAAGGAGCAAATGGCATTTTTTCATTGCTTTTGATATAACTGGTATCAAAAGAAACAACATCGCTGAAATTGCCATAATCATTCCTACTTTTGGCATCAACCCATAACAAATTTCTTAGACGCTGATCTTCATTCAAGTCAATTGCATAGAAAAAGTAAGGATTCTCTTTCTGGATATGCATGAAGTACTCCAGCATAAGTTGTGCATCTCCCTCTTCTAAAGCCAAGCAACGGCCTTTATCACACTGGTAATTCAATTCATTCCTAAGAAAACCATCATTATGATAAACGCCAGATTGTCTGGACATCTGAACATACATTTTCTTGTTCGTTCACTAACAGCATGAAGAATATCAATATTACTCTTCTCAGCTAATTTCACATTCCTATGAACTCTAAAATGATATGCTAGTGCTGGTAAAAGTTCATGATTATGTTCTTTTACAAATTCATGAACATACCATTTTCCATCTCGCTTTCTTTTCACATGCATGCTGGCTTTGCAGTCTGTCTTCTTTACACATGGACGTCTACTGCTGCCGCTATCTGACTCTGGTGTAAGTCCATATCTGGAACATGCAAATTTAGCATCAATAAATTCTTTAGATTTCTTTGAAGCATGGCTATTTTTAATTGAGGTGGTGAATCCCATAGACTTTGCATATTCCTGATAATATGAATATGCTACCTCGTGTGATTCAAATTCAATACCATCATGCGGTTCAAAATCAGTATCCCCTTCAAGCCCTATAATGTCCCTCTTTGGAGAATTAACAACCCCTTCATCCCTATTACACACTTCATCTACAACATCAACCATATTTATACTCACTTCATCACCACTACGCATGATGTCTCCACAATCCCCAGATCACCAAACACACATTTTGTTTCTCTCTTCCTAAATCATGTTCCTGAACTGTTAAAGATCTATTTGCATATGAAAATGTAGTTCTCCAAAGTAAATCATCTATACAGTACCTGCAATGGAAAATTTAAAGTAAATGTTCATAAGAAACAAAAATCATAGCCTCTCAAGTTTTATAGTTGATCACTTACTTTTAGTTATATCCTTTTCAATCTTGCTCTACAGTGCTCCGATGTAGGTAGAAACAAAGATGGACTAATGAAGATGGAGGGGATTTCGCAAGGAGGAAGCTTGAGCTGAATTCATTATATTTGATGCTGCTTGATTGTCTAAAGTGGGAAGTCTGGTTCTTGATGCCTGCATCATTAACCAACACGTGAATTGCTCTATTTGGTTGCATGCTTAAGGAAGCGTTCTGTGAGTAGAAATGGAGGGCCATCTAACTGGGGGCTCCTTCATGCCTCTTGTTCAATATTTAGTTGAATAATTATGCCAAACAGAGACATAACCAGGAAGTTGAATAGTCATGGATTCGTGTAAACAGGTACATAACAATCTGGTTCCCTCTCTCAGATTTTGGTACCATAAAAGAAGAAGAAATGTAGAGTAGAGCAATGTATAAAAATTTTCTGAACCCAAAATAAAGTTCAAATCCATTCGAAGCAGTAAAACCTAGGAAGCAGGGGTGCGCCAAACTCCTGCCACACTGCGCATGGGGTGTGGCTTTTGCAGTATCCCCGTATGTATTTTGGTCCAAGGGTGCGTGGGGATGCGGAGAAAGGGGTGCGGAGGTGGCATACTTGGTAATTATGAGGAAGAAAAAAAAGAGGAGAAAGTAAATCAATTCTCGAACTAGGGCAAAAGATCGACTTACCTTTTTGGAGTGAGACAATTGAGAGAGGGGGAGGTAGAGGGAGAGCAGACGCATCAGATCAGTGGCAATACAGCAGGTACTTTCTTCTTCCCTCTTTCTTCTTCTCTATTTCGTTTAGTTCTCTTTCTTTTTCTCAGTTTTGTTTTCTTTGTCTCTCTTTTTTTCAGTGTTTCGTTTTCTTCTTTTCTCTCTTTTGTCTATTTTGTTTTCCCTGTTTCGTTTTTTTCCCTCATTTTCTTCTTTTGTGGGTATGGGCGGTACACTGATAATATCTTTTGTGGGTAGTAGTGCCATATTATCTTTGCACTGCATAATATCTTTTAAAAATTAGAAGATTGATATGCCATATTGTTTTTTCTTTTTCCTGTTTTTATTCTACTCATGGTAAATTAAATTAAATGTAGCTAGAAATTTACTAAATTAAATGTGGTTGAAAATTTACTAAAGATCTACATTTCACACTTATATCCCTTGTCTAATGAGGCTAAGGGGTGTTTGTTTAAAACTTAATGCATCTGAATGAATCAAGATATGAGCGAATAAGTCATTTAGACTATTTGTTTGTAAATTTTGAAATCTGAATGGGAATGAATACATTTGACCGATTCTTTTAAAAAAAATTGGCTGAATGGCCTGAATAGATTTGAGTACCATTTTTTACCCAAATACCTCCTCGCTCCTCTCTTCTCTCAAGCTTCGATCGTTCTTAGATCCACAACTTCTTCTTTGATTCGGTATATCTGACTTTATTTTTGATTTTCTCATTTGAAATCTGCTTTCTATTTCATTTAATCCCGCTCCAATTTCAGTCATATTCTTCTTCTTCATATCGTATTTTGTGTATACATGTAGAGAGAATAGAGAGAGAAGATAGTACTAATTTTGATGTAGACAGAGACATACGCCATGTAGGGTTAGAATGAATGCAGTATTCAAGGTCTTGGAGTTGTTCCATAGGAAGGTGGGTGTAATGTGTACCATTGTCTACCATTGTTGAATATTTGGGAGCTTCCTCACAGCGAATATATATATATATATATGCACTCTATATTTTCTCGACTAAACTCTTTCTCTCTCTCTTTTTTCCTCTCTTCATTATTATTTGTTTTTTCTTTCTCTCTCCAGATTCTCTCTCCTCCGGCCTTCACCTTCATCATCATTATCGGTAGACCCTATACACTTTCACATACTTTATTATCTCACTTAATTCCCCATTTTAGATCTTCAGAAAAAACAAAGCTCAAATTAACTAATAATTAAGCCCATTACAAAATTTCTCATATCATAATCTATTTCTTCTTCTTCTTCTTCCTCAAGAATCAAAGGAAAATGGAGGTTTTAATAGATCATAAAGAGTCCAAAGAGAGGTTCAGTGCTGCTAACGTACACCGGCGCACCCATAACCCCAAGCAAGAATCTCAAATTAGACCTCCTGTGTATATTAGCAGCCATGGATGGAGCCCGAGAAAGCTAGCCCTTCATCTACTGACTAAACTAATTACCTCTTAGAGTTCTAATTTCCCATCAACACACCACCCTTTAATAAGCACATCACATATATATTCATCTGGAAAAACTCATTGGCCAAATTCTTAACCATTTTCTCAGCATAACTAGCAAACCCATGTTCACATAACTTAGACACAATTAACTTCAAAGAATCAAAATTTCTAACAAACCCATAATCATTCGCCATTGTATCGAAAAACGAAACTACCTGCGTGAGTCTCCCAACTCAAACCAGACAATCAATCGAAGATTCAAGGGTTTTAGCTCCGGCAACCCCACAACTATCAACAAGAACTTTATGGGTCGCCTTAAAATCTTTTTGGCGGCCAAAATAATTGACAAAGTACGAAATAATACCAAAATTGGGTCTTAAAAAACCCATTTGTGAAATCCAAGAACAGAGCGGCCAGATCTGGGGAAAGATTGAGTGTGAAGAGGATAAGGGTAGGGGTTAGTTTGATGTGAGAGAAACTGAAATCAAGATGTTAAGGAAGAGAAATAAACCCTTCTAAACCAGATTCTTTGAGGAGCTTAAGAGGAGAAGAACTGGCAATAATTTCTTCTTCATTTTGTGGGTTTTCAGAAAAGGGTTTAAGAGAGGAGATAGAAAATGGGTTTAGGGGGAAAGATTTGGAGAGAGAAAGGAAGAGATTTTAGAGAGAGAAAGTTGTTGATGGAGATGGGATGACGGAGTTGAGGAGGAAGAGAAACAACAGAGGATGTTACAGAGAAAGGAAGAGGGTTTAGAGAGAGAAAGTATGTTTCAGCTTATTAATAAAATGCACATAATAAATAAATTATAAAATATACATAAAATAGGATGTTACATTAGTAATTTTTGTTTTAATTATTTATAGCGAGACAAAATATGTCCAAGTGTGATTGTGTTTGACGTGGCATGATTAACGCTTAAAACAATCGACCCAAAAATTGTAACGTTAGGGATACTTTTAGACAAAAAAAAAGTATATGGTGTGCGGTGAACATTGGGGTAAAAGTCAGGGGCATTTTTGGACCTTTGCCCTATATATATATATATATATCAAAAAGTTAAGAGGAGAGAGAAAGAAAGGACAAAAACATATGCAACTTGTGTAGGATACTATATTTGCTAGTACTAATTTTGGATTTTATTGATGATAGATATAGATGGATTGTATGTATAGATATGTGATTCATTCACTCCTACTAATGAATATTGTATTTTTTTAGTACGGACAGACAAAATTATATACTTGTTCAACATAAATTAGAGGGGTAAAATAGTAAAAGACTGTTATTTAGATGTTTCAGACATCAATTATCAAACAATTTTTTTCATTCAATAGTTAAATTCATTCAGATTACTTAAACATTCAGAACTGTTTCATTTAGTTTTATCAAACAGCCCCCAAGTTCTATATATAATTATTCTTGTTCGATATTGAAAATATCATGATTATGGTAGGAGAGCCTTTTAAGGAACATGGAAATACATGCAGTTCCATAATGCACAAAAGATCAATATTAGGGATACTTCTACCAAGCCAAGGCCTACCTAAAGATCTACATTTCACACTTCTATCCCTTGTCTAATGAGGCTAACAGCTTATCATATCATATCTTTAATCATTCAATCTTCTTCAAATGTTAAACCGACAAATGTTTCATTGACTACCTGTAATCTATATATCTAGACGGATAATAATATTCTTTATTATTTGGCAACCTAGCTGACCTTGGCTTAATATCTAACACCTCTTCCAGATTCCATAATGAATATATACAACAACAACAAAAAAGGTCCATGACTGGATAATAGTCTCTAGCCATTAAAGAAATAGGATGGCTTGGGCTTAGGGAATCTAGTTCTGAAGAATGTTTCTTATGTAGACAAATCTCTTTGGAGGTTTCCTTTCCAACCACAATCCCGTTGGTATAAGGTAATCAAGAGCAGGTATGGCTTGCAGCTGAATGGGTGGAATGCTTATCCTGGATCATGTCACTCCTGCATGCCCTTGGAAGTGCATTGCTCAAGGTTATCATTCTTATATGGCTTCTATCAGGTATGGGAATAGGATGGTAATTGTGTTTGTTTCTGGAAGGATAATTAACAGGGAGATACTCCTATTTTCCAAGCTTTTCCTTGTTTTATTTTTCCTTTCAAATGTGCATGATGTGTCTGTTTCTAATTTACTTATCCATAATGGAGATCATTCCTCTAGGGAGTTTTACTTCTTCAAGCATCCGAGTGATCAAGATACCATGGAACTGCTTTCTTTGATCTCCTTCTTCATAGGAATCTCTGGGAAGATTTACTCCTTATTTTTTCACTAGTTTTGGCATGTTACTTCAATTTGTGTGGGAGTTTGCTCTTCGAATACTAATTACCTTATCAGGAGCATATACCCTGCAAAGGGCTTTTCCCTGGAAATCTATTTATCTGTAAAAAAAATACCACAACTCACGTTCTGGTGCGCTGTTCCGCTGCTTAGACTTTTAGGTTTTACTGAAGATACACCCCTAACACTGGCCACATAAGATAGATAGATCAAATTGCTACTAATTATGAACCAGATATTAGTAACATTGAAGCTGGTACTCTCGCACCAGAAAGATGATCATAGTTATAAACAATACAGCCTCCTGGTCCCCCAAATCAAAAAAAAAATATTAACAAATAAGACCACTCCAAATTCAAGAATTCAATTGAATTGCATCAACACATATGCTTTTTCGCTTGCTAATGTGATTAACCATAAAAAAGAAAATGTTAACTTTTACAAATAAAATTTTTAGATAGAAACTTTTACATATATGTTAATATTTAGTATTTCCTGTAAGGTGTTTCTTAAAGTCATCAGCTTGTATATGCATAGATACACACAGATAAATACATAATATATAAACTAGTGTTTGTGCGTGTGTTTCATGATGATCATTTAATAAGTCATTGTGAATTGATCCTTTATGGATTACCAAATATAGTTTCAGATTATGTTTGGGATTGCTTAAGCAATGTGATTATTCTTTATGATTACTCATTTTGCTAATTAACAGTTTTTTCAAGAGCAGTTTGTGTTTGGTAATGAAGAAACACTTAAACTGGTAGAAAAAGTAAAAAGTATTTGATATTAACGTAACTGATTATCACTTATTTCAAGTATAAATTACTAAAAGTGAAGGTTTTGAGAAGTAAAGAGGGGTAATGGGTGAAATTATTAAAATAAGTAGGAATAGTATAGTAATATACTTTGTCAAACCTGATTATTATATTAAATTTTGGCAAATAATCAGAAGCACCAAACTAGTGTTTCTAATTATTTCCATAAAAACTAATTATAACTAGTGTGTTACATGGTGATCGTTAAAGAAGTCATTTGTGAGGTGTTGGTCCTTTTAAGATTACTTGTAATAGTTTCAATCACATGAACCAGAGGCATATATCTAGCATTGTGTGTCATAAATCAGCATTCACAATTCTGTAATGGTTATCTATTGATTAACCACTTATTCATGGGGTCAAAGAGAACTTATGTTTAGTATGTTTTATTTAACCCTGAATTTCAAAAAAAAAATGTTAAAATAATTTGCATTGAAAAGTTGTTTCAAAAAATTAAGTGAGATTTAGTTACACTAAAAAGATGTTTCAATAAATCAAGTGATATTTGGGTCCAATTTACAATTTTACAATCATTTATATCACATGCGTACGGATATATATGTATACACACACAAGCATGACGCACGCACACTAAAAAGGCAGAATCAGAAAATTGTATTCCAGTAAAATAGATTTTATACTCTGATATCCAAAATGGAGAAGAGAAGTACAAAATAACAGAAACTCCTATAAATCTTGTTAGCAGGCAGACCTTAAAAAGCACCAAGTCCAGTTCCCAATTATTCTTTCCATTGTCCTATTTCCTAGCGGCTTTTTGGTACTTAGCATCGAGGTTTGGAAGAGTATTGGGTGTGTCCCAAGTCAGTTTAGGATCTTCATGTTCTCCGCTTTTATGGTTCTGGTCTCCTAGAAATCGGAAGGAGAGAAAGATCCTCATGCTTTGCGTTTCTCTGGTGCATTTGGATGTTTCTCTTGTAAAACATTACTTTCATAGCTTCTCTAGTGTTCAGCTATGGAGCTTGTTTAGATAAATGTCCATTATAGAATGTCCTATTCTATGATTTCATTTTTACTTTTCCTCCAATATTTTGTACTGAACTTCATCCTACATATTAGCTTCTGGATTTTTATCCTTCCCTCAAATAAATAATTCTTCTATTTAAAAAAAAATATTCGTAGAAGCCTGGAAAACATATGTGCAAATTGTGTAACTGATATAACCTCGACTAAAAAAATGATATCCTCTCATGCTCTAGGTTCTTAATCTTTTGAACTTTAGTACTCTCTCCATCCCAAAAATGAGAATCCAACTTTAAATTTTCAACAACTTCAATAAAATATAATGAAAGTCCGTGCATTGACTTAAAGAAGTGAACCCTAATTTTGGGACAGATGGATAATATTGCTCTCAATATTGAAACCTAATTAAGACCTTGATTTTTCAAAATAGGCACTTACTTTCGCACAATAACATCTTCTTGAAAAAAGGGTGACGCTTGGTAATAATTACCAAAGAAATAAACCATTTTCAACATTTAATTTCGCAACTGAAATTGGGGGAAAAGACTAAAATTTATTGTGTTGAATTCAACCTAAAAATACAGCAATCTGATACATACATAGTCATAGTCTATAAATAGAGCCATATCAGTGCATTGATTTGCTTCATATACAGGGCTTGCTTCATAGGGCATGAAAATTATGTGCCTACACGCATATATACAAATTGACATCAATTCTAACCATCTAAATAACTATCAAGAACTAAATACAATCCTCCATTCCATTCCATTCCAATTGTAGAAGTAAAAACGTAAATTTCACCAGTTGCAGCATTCAAAAATGGCATAAATTGAAATAGAAGATGAATTGCAGAATTACTTACCAATCAATTGGGGAGATCGAATTTATATGCAATTGTAGTGGATATTGAGATTGAGAAGTGGCTGTGCAATTTATTATTTTCTTCTTCTTCCTTTTTCTTTTTCTTTTTCTTTTTCTTTTTCGCTATCTGAGAGTTTGAGGGTGAATTTCTTCTGTGTGCGCGCTAGAAAGAGCCCCGAGCTGAGACCCGCGGGTTGAAGATTAACTCACGTGCCAGATTAAGATATTCTTACTCGCCCAGTCCCACAAAAAGTGTACAAGTTCATTTTTTTTTTCTTAATTAATTTATAAATTTTTCAAAAATTTATAGTTAATATAAAGTTATTTTATTTTTATATTATATTTAAGTTTATATTCTATATAAGAAGTATTTTAATTGTTAATTAAGTCTGGAGGTGTGGAACCTAGGACTTTACTCAAGTATATTCTCCTAAACATAGTTTTATTTTGGCTTTCTATGCTTCTGGATGATTTTACTCTAATTATGTTGTGTTTGGTTGATAGGAATGCAAGAATTATGTGAGAATGGAATGATTATTCTTTAAGAAATGACTTTTAGTCCGTTTTGGTGGTCGATAGGAATGAAATGTCCATTTATATATTTCTCATTTTAAATTCTCAAACACTTGTCCATGTATGTAGGTTTTTTTTAGGATTTTCTATTAGTTCCCGTCACTCTAGAAAAAGAATTATATTTACAAAAAGAATTATAAATATTAAAAATGTTTTTTGGTTCAATGTTTACTCTTAAAAGTACTTATAAGTTGTTAGTTTTGTGGTGGTTGCATAATTTATGAAATTTTAATGAGAGTATCGTGTTATTTTATATTATAATTAATAAAAAAAATTATTTTCGTGAAATAAGACTTTTTAAAAAAAAAAAAATCACGGGGAATAATTTTTAGATGTATTATGTTGAACTAAGCCATCGACTTTTCCATTTAATTTAAGACTGAGATTAAGATAAAAGACTTAAAATAGGCCGAATAGTATATGGATTACTAAAATCTAAACTGGAATTCGTTCGGTCACTTTCTAGTACTATTAAATCTTACCCCATGCAGATGCAGGCTGCATTATAGATGAATTATAACTATTCTTTACCACCTCTACATAATAGAATTCGGGGGATCAAATCACTCCTTCATGTTAGAAATATAATCTTAGATTCTTAATAGTATTAAAATAATAATAATAAAATCTATTCTCTTAAAAAGATTGTCAATCCCCCCACACCCCGAAGCAAAGAGAAATATATTATATATTTATTAAACCAAATTAGGTATATCAGTCCAATCTTCATAAGTCCTGTTCTTACATCACATGTCCCATATTAATTGTTATCCGACCCATTCCATATATTTTCCTTCTCTCTAAACTACTTCAAACATTTATCAATTGCTCTTGATTTTCGGGTGAAACTAATTAATGGAATGAAAGCTGCAAATTGAATTGGGAAGGAATTAAAGCTTATTTTCGGCAAGAGAAAAATGATTTTGGCTAACATCAATGCAGATAACAAGAATTTTCATGAAAGGTACAACATAAGTTTTAGTTCATTTATGAAATTAAAGTCATAGTGTCGATTTTGCTATGTTAGCTATAAGCATTTGTGAATTGTTTGTGAAAATGGGAATATATATGGTGGGTGCCGGGTGGAGTAATAAGGAAAAAGAATTGAAAAATTCTTGGCTTAATTATTTCTAAATGGTTATGAGATCTCTCTTTTAAAGTTATGCACTTCACTTGTTTGATTAAATTCCTCTTAGAGGTTGTGAAGTTTTAAAAGTGAAAACTTTGTTGTTATTGTAAACAAGAAAGCTTATATTTATAAAATATATGTGTCTCAAGTGACTTAACTGAATTAGAAATGGTTTAGAAGTTTAAGTGAATTGAGTAATTTTAGTTTGGTTAGAAAACTAATGTGGCTAAGCAGTTTTGAGCCCATATAGAACATGTGTGAAACATTTTTTTGGACTGGTTTATATTTTTTTAAAATAGTATGTCATACCTTCAATAACATGTTAAAAATTAGTTCTAATTGGATGTGTATAGGCTGAGTTAAAAAATTGTGAAGTGACTACGAAAAAATGCAAAATTTGAGAATTGCAGGAAGAAGCCTAATGATTTGAGATAGACCATTCTTTTCTACAGTCTCTGCTTCGGTTTTTAATTCTTGTTTCGATTCTGTAGTTTAGGACGGAATTTTTTACTGACTCCACATATATATATATATATATATATATATAATAACTTTCTCATAGGAACTGCGAATCAACAAACATTTCTACCCATAAGGGGCTTTTCAATTATCAGTAAAACAAACAAGCCATGTGGACAAAAAAAAAAATTAACCCACTAAACTCTCTCTTCTCTCCGTCAGTCACTCACGTGGGTTAATTTGAATAATGAACCAACCAACTCTCTCTCTCTCTTCTTTTTATCACCTAGGTAGAAAAATATTATCTTCTGATATTATTTTTGAACATTATCTTGTTAATTTGAACATAAATATTTAATTAAATTATTATTTAAATATAAATTATTTAAAAGGATAACGTGTTAATTTAAGAAAAAAAAACTAATATAAGATATTTATAGTATATTATCTGCAAATTAATAAAAAAATATAATTGTAATTCTTAAATTTTAATAAATGTATAATTTCTTATTGTATTTTTCTAAAGTCTAATCATGTGAAAAATAAATATCTATGATGCTCTTCCTGATGTTAGATAGAGATAGAGGTAGAGATAGAGATGTGCAATATCTCCAACACATTAAGGAAAACCACTAACACACCAAAATTTCTATATAAATAAGAAAGAGAAAAAAAAAGCAACCAAATTAGCAAAGTACATAAAATAACAATTATATTAGCAAATTACATAAAGTTGCAACCCAGACTAAAATTACATAAAGTAGTAACCCAAATTTTAACAAGTAGCAACCAACAATACCAATTTTATCTTGCACCAAATGTTAAATAGTGTCAACTAGTGCATAAACTTGTGCTTGAATCTTCAATTAATCTGGTCCGTGGATGAAAAACTATTATTTTCTGAACTTGCACTTGAATCTTCATTACATGGAAAATACCTACATAAATCAAATAGTGAACCAACCAACTCTCTCTCTCTCTCTCTCTCTCTCTCTCTCTATATATATATATATATATATATATATATATATATATATATATATATATATATCACCCCACATGTAATAATAAACCCACCAAGTCTTTCTCTCTCTCCTCTTTATCACCTGGGCAGGTTAATTAAAAAAATAATATCTCTAACGTCCCAAAATAAGTATACACAATCCATTTTGAGTCGCGAAATACATTATATAAATTTTAAATACAAACTTTATTAATATAATATGACAAACGTAAGTTGAGAATTTTAACACAAATATTGTCTCGTAGACAATATCCAAACTCAAATGAAATCATCATTATATTTATTATCACACTATTTTTATAAAATAGTGAGGATTACTATAGCCACCATCTTGGACCATCACTCCATTAAAATTGATACTCAAATTTATATTCTCATTTTTTTCAAGAGAACAATGATGAAAGAAAATTGTGAGCTCAACTAGCCCGATAAAGAATATTATGACTAAAATAATGCGAGAATAAATTATCGTTAGCCTTGACGATTGTAAAAGCGATAAAATACAATAGCAACAATAAGTCTAGCTGCAATGAACAAGCAATTCATTAGAAGAGTCAAGTAGAGCATGATGTCTACTATCTTACTATAATTTAAAAGTTCATCATCAATATTTTATATCTACGCAACACAATTCGATAAATAATCCACATCACCGAATTATCCATGCACTACGGGCTAAGAATATTCGTCAGTATCACATCCATGAATTATCCATGCACTACGGGCCAAAGATATTCATTATTATCACATCCACGAATTATCTATGTACTACGGGCCAAGGATATTCGTTGGTATCACCGATGGTGTGATCATGCCAACATTTGTCCGTGATGCACTACTACCAACGATGAGGACTTTTACCACATCATTTGTAACATTACAGGTCATGATTATATTGTAAGACCCAAACTTTTTATTAATAAAATTTAATTTCCTCTAATTATTATTGTGAATAATAAGGTGTTAATTTGATATAATACTTTGGTTATGGGTGAAATGTGCAAATTTTACAAAATAAGCAAGTGGTTATAAAATATTCATTGTTGTCGGGGAATATTCGTTTGGTCGTGGAATATTCTTGTTGTCGAGAAATATTCGTACGATGACGCAACCATTTGTGGGCCCCATAAACGGAAAACTATCGGATGAAGAAAACGACAAGAATGAGTTTTCTAAAAATAACGGCGTAGTTATTACCGTTAACACTGTTGAAATATCCGGTGGTTAAAAATACAATAATACGCGTGGTTGCACAAAGTGGGACGCGGTGATTTATACAGTATTTTGGATTATTGATTATTACGTAAGAATGCACTTTACTCGATAATTATTACGATATTTATCACATTTCACTATTTTATTTTATTGATTCAATAATTGCTACATTGATATTTTATATTATTGTTGTTTTGATAATTGTCGCATTCGGTATTTCCCATTATCAAATCAATAATTCATATTATTTGAATAATATTATTAGATAGCATTATTGGCATTGCCTAAGGAAGTTCTGTCTAGGAAAGGGGTTTGGTCACTTAATTGTGCACCAGTAAGGAGAAATCCTTATCAGAAAGCCATCTCTTTCCTAGGAACGACCTAGTTGTCATTATTGTGATTTTGTAATATTATTTGTGAATAATTAATTATTGATTTATATGATAAGAAAATATTTATTTTATGTGGATATAAATGAAAGAATTAATGTTGAGGTGTTTTATCAGTATTTTGTCGGAATGGAGGTATTAAAAATCATCCGTATGTGGATTTCGGACATTTTTTGTTTGGAATTAGGAAAAACTATCTTCTACAAAGTTGTAGAGAATTAAATTTTCTATGGAATGGACATAAAATTCATATTTTTCTGATAAAAGGGTTATTTATTATGAATTATTGAAGTTGCTGATTATTATTTAAATTTAAAACATTTTGGAAAATTTCTAGAATGGGTGGGCCCCACTTTTGGTTGGTGAGAAATGTGCTAAAATTTTATTTCAAAAGTGGTGTGCGTGAATAGTAGCAAGTAAAGCCATCGGTAGTGAGTTAGTGCCTTTGACGTTAAGCATTTTCTATAAATAGGGTGCTTAGTTAGAATTGAAAATCACACCAGAATCAGAAGTTTTCTCTCTTTATAATATCGAGCGTATTTTTATGAGTATTTAGATACTTTGAGAGTTGCTATTCAATGCAAGTTTCCTTCAACTTTATATCCGATATTTCAGACAGAAATACTGTTCTTTTAAGGTAAGGGATGCTATTTTCTTCATAAATGATGTTATTCTTTCAATATCATTATACAAAAATATTGGTATGAATTTTATTATGAAATTTTTACCTATTCATGTCTAGGTTACTATTCATGTATACAGCACTATTCACGTATACGACACTATTCACAAATACAGTACTATTCACGAGTACTATTTACGAAGTGTGATTTTTCTTATGGAATTTCTACCTTTTCGTGTAAAGATTACTATTCACGTATACGACACTATTCACGAATACAGCACTATTCACAAAAAAATGAAATTTTCTCTTCTTTGTCCAAGATGTATATTATCTATACTATCTTTAATTATATCCATGTTTTGATCTTCATTCTTGAATTTTACTCCACTATGATTTATTATGGAGTATTTTTGAACTTGGATAAACCAAAGTACAAATCCCTAATATTTGATCTTTTATCTCACTGGATTCGTTTTCTTTAAAATATTTTTTTATCATCCTCAGTCCTAAATGGTGATATAATTGAATATCTTTGGCCTGTAGTGCAAAGATGAATGATTACCTGATGAATATCTTTGGCCCGTAGTGCAAAGATGAATATTTGATTCAAGATGTATATTGATTGATGTTACAGGGATAAAATATTGATGATGGACTTTTAAATTCATAGATGATAGTAGATTTCATTCTCTACTTAACTCTTCTAATGAATTGTTATTTTTGCTGTGAATATTGATCTAAAACTTGTTGTCCATTATATTTTATCTGATTTGTTGAAGGCTAACTATAATTTGTTGTTCATTATCTTAGTCATAGTATTCTTTACTGGGCTAGTTGAGGTTACCCTTTTCCTTTTTGTTCCATTTTTCTTCTCAAGAGGCGAGAATATAGCGGGAACTAGTCGGGGTGTGGAGTGATGGGTCCAAAAAATTATTTTAGCAGTCCTCACTATTTTATAAAATAGTGTATCAATAATTTTAATGAGGACTTATTTGAGTGTGGATATTGTCTAGATGATAATATTTGTATTTAAACTCACAGTTTATATGTTGTCGTATTTTACACGAAAATTGTAATAATGAAGTTGTAGTTGTTTCTGTACCATGTATTTGGCGACCCAAGATGGGTGATATATATCTATTTTGGGGGCATCATAGTTGGTATTAGAGCTTAGGGATGTGGTCTTTAGCGAAGATCGGGGAATAGAACTAAGAGGGGAGAGACGAGTAAATCCTTCGCTAGTGTGTCTTACCTAAGCTTATTTTTTGGTCGGTCAGAATATAGGGGCATTATGTGGTATGTCAATTTCTTTAATTAACCCTTGTTTTGTGACAGTATTTGAGAATGACAGCTGAGAATGTTAACAATGGAATGTATGAGACCGTGGAGACACATTTAATCACCAACCAGGGGAACGTGCAACAGGAAGGCAATATTCCTCCTGTAAACAACACCACCGAACAAACGATGAATAATGGGATATTTAGAAGCTTTTTGCAGTTTATGCAAAATCAGGCGAGGGAGACTCGTGTACAGAATACGGGTGGAAATGATAGCAACGCACGGCTTGTCAAAGCCAAGCAGTTCAAAGAGTTGGGACCACCAGAATTCTTGGGAAAGCCAGATCCGATTAAGGCGAAAACGTGGGTCAAGCAAATTACCAAGATATTTGATGTCTTGAGATGCACGGAGGAACAGAAGGTTCCATTCGCCACCTTTGTGACGCCCCCAAATTCGGACCTCCACTTGGTCACTCGAATTTGGTTCATCACGTTCTCATGATAATACCATAATAACTAAAACCACCTATTCACAACGGAAGATCTGATTTAGAATAATATACAATAATTTATTATAATTAATCCCCCAAGTCTCGCAACCTACAATACTTAATAGATTAAATAATAATATCAAATAAAGACTTATTACATAATCCTACTTAAGCTTGACATAGTCTAAAAACAGTCTTAATACAACATAATAGTCTTAAAAATAAAAGGACAAGCTAGTTAGTAGCCTTGCCCTTGCCCTTGTCTTTCCCAGAGACACTTCCCTGTTCCACCTTAACTAAAAGGTTTTAAATAAGCAAGGATGATCACAAATTGCCCAACAAGTAATATACAACAAGGGTAAAAAGTTTCATAACACAAGTTTGAAATATCGAAGTATCATCTCTAAGATAGTTTAGAGTTTCAAAATAATGTCATTAATAATGAATATCAATAATTCTTGGAATAAGAACGATAATTCCATATAAATCAACATATATATATGAATTCAACGACTATCAATGTATTCAACTGGATAAATAATTTATACTGAGCAGTCACTAAGGACTATTGAACATCTACTAGAATTACCAATATTAAACTGATAACCCAAAATAATCAAGTACTATAGATGATCGGTCTACAATACTCTAAGTTATGCATAACACCACAATAATATCCATTCATGTGTTGGGGTTTTCAACAACATACACTCCCCTTACCATAAGGGTTGTTCAACTCAGTTTTCAAGATTTTCGTACCAATCAATTGGTTTGGACAGTTTTATAAACATGCATATAGTCTAGCCGAATTAATGACATAGACCCTTTCGCAATATTCAAGAACAATACCAAGTTCAAAATAAATAATAGTTTTCACAAGAGTTTTAAACATACTAGCTCAATTGAACGAGAAAGTAATATAACTTGCATTCAAAGAGATAAGCTTACGATATCCGTTTAATAAAGTAATGCAAGAGTTTAGGATACTTGCTCAAGTAAAAGATTAAGAATTAAGGAACTTGCCTTAAGCGTAGTTTATCCACGTTAATAAATCAACACTTTTGAATCCTAGTATAGCGTATTTTAAGTACAAGATGCTCATTAGCTAACACATTCTTTATTCAAGTTTGACATGATTCAAGTATGCATATATGGTACAAAATCAGATTATAGATTCATCATGAATCAAATACCTAGTTATTTCATACGTAAATTAAGAATACTCAAGGTTAAGTCCTTTTTACCCATAGACCTTCCTATTACGAGGCAAACACCCTCATATCATCTAAGCATCACTTATATACATGTATCAGTAGGTTTTAAACTACTTTTAGTAATATAGGCTTCACACAAGTTAGCTGTACAAAACCAGAATTCACTATCTCAGATTTCAGTGGTAGCGGCGCTTGCCATGGCTAAGCTAAACTAGGGCCAAGCCTTGTGTCAAGGCAATCCCTCCGCCAAGCCAAGACTCAGCTGCTGCCTTGTGGTCTCTTTCCAGCTTGAACACAACATTTATAAATACTATGGTTTGTCATGCTAAAGGTCTGGTTATGCTTCTCAAGTCAATCTAGGTTCCCTCTTTCATAATAAAATTCCAAATTGATCATTTCAACAAGTTAAGGCCATTCGAGGTCATGAAACCACAAAGTCTATCATGCTTTCTCTCTAAACACACAAGATAGTTATAAAGCTCATATTAGGCATGCTTGTGAGTATTCATAACACATATGTGGAATTAGCACCGCTTTGGTTGTAAATATGCTTCGTTCTTGCTTTACTTCAAATATGATACACAAGCATGGTATATATACATTTATGCTACATGAGTGAGTCTAAGAGTATCACCAACATGTTTATAAAGGTCAGATTCTATCTTTCAAGGTAGTGTGTTAACATTCACTTCAAAAGTCATATTTTCATTTGTGAGGATTACTAATACGTTCCACATGATCATGCTCCCTTACGAATCATATAAACATAAGTTAACGGGCTATTCATGCATTTCTAAATCATACCAACATGCTTGCAAAGTCAGTATACATACATGTCATTCATATTCATCAAGTATGTTTCTAAAGTCATAAATTCATTTTAAACTATACACCTTCGTTAATCATGGATGCTAGTCTAAACATACTTACATTAGGTTACTCATCTATATATACTCATTACTCATGCTTGCATGCTAGTTTAAGCCATATTAGTTGACTAACATTGGTCAAATTTGAAATGCGAAACTCTAGCGAAAATAGAGATCTGGTGCATTTTACTTTCTAGACCTCGATACAATTATGGCTTAATTGCTTGCAAAGTCTCGGAATTCGAGTCTTGCGAAGGGACTACATTTCTGATGTCTGATCTGCTCCTTGATTTCCAACAATTTAAACTTGTTCCAACTATCATTAAAGAGTCCATACAAGCTAGAAAACTTCTTAAACATTTTATAGGATGTTAATTCATCTTGATTAACATAGAATTTCAAGTAATTCCAATAATCAAACAAGACCCATTTCAAGAACATAGTTAGAACTTATACCTTCTTGAGCTTGAATTGGACTTCCCACACTCTGTGTATGCTTCTATAGTAGCTCAACAACTTATACTCTCCACTTAGAATCACTAGACAAATTTCAAGCAACACAAAAACTAAAACTAAGCTTGTATTTATAGAAGAGGCATGGACTAGACATTAGCATTACACAATCTTGGAGTCCATGGTACAATGGAAGGATACATAGGTTAATGAAAAGTAGTTTAACAACTCCATACCAGCCACTTAGCTTAGCAAATGATCACCTATGATTTAGCTTTTTTGAAGAATACATGTTTTAGCTTCAAGTTATTGTTCATTGTACTTGGTGACACTAAATTTGGGACAAGAGAGAAAATCTCAGTAACTTTAGTAACTAAGGTTTGGTTTGGTCCTTTTAATTCCCATAGTGTAATATTAAGGTACAATTGTTACCATATTAGGAATTTTAAGATAATTTTATACTCATATTATATAATCCATGTACATTAACTACACGCAATAAAATATCGCAGTTAGACATTATTGTCTGGGTAGTTCCATAATTATCTTTACCACTCACATAACCACATTATAATCTTATTTAATATTAATGTTTATTTAAACATTGAATTCCTTTCTCAGATTTTAGAATACCCAAATAATTAATTATTTATGCGTTACAACTTCATATGATGTCATGGTGCTACTAGGTACCTCATTTCATTAAAATATACTCCTATCATATGGTTTTATTAATGTCACACATATCACATAATTGTTCCATTTAATTTCTAAAGTAGAAAGTTAATTAATATATTTTTTCTCCAAGTGACCCACTTTATAGCAATTTCGCTTGATTTTATCTTCTTGGACGGCTGCAATTGCGTAGTGCCAAGACTGGTTTAGCTTCAAGCCAGTGTCAACCTTTATCGCCATATTTGTTTTTCATGACACGTATTACTGCCCACATGAGTGATCTTGCTAATCTAAGAGTGTGTTCATTACTTATGTGAAATCACATGCTTAACCACGATTAATCTTCCTAATTCCCTTTTAAACTCGCTTAGTGAATTTTCTCGTTTCACATTATGCCACACAAGGCATTTCACAATTCTCATTGTCAATTCACATTTCTTAATACGCATTGATCTAATACGAATCAATTGAATTAATCGACTCACAAAACAATAACACTTATATTCACATAAATATTATTTCTATTAATATATTCATTTAATAATACGTGGAAATTCTCGTGTATTACATCCTCCCCCCTTATAAAAATTTCATCCCAGAATTGCTACAAGGTTACACAAAAAGATGGGGATAGTCACTCATCATCCTATCTTCTATCTCCCACATTGCCTCCTCGACATCGTGGTTACGCCGAAGTACCTTTACAGAAGAAATAACTTTGTTCCTTAAGGTTTGCTCTTTCCTATCTAGAATTTGGACAGGAAATTCTTTGTACGCTAAGTTCTTCTCCACTTGAATGGGTTCATAAGAAATCACATATTTTTAGTCAGGCTAATACGGACGCAAAACGGATATGTGAAACACGTTATGGATGTGCTCCAACTCAGGTGGTAGTGCAACTTTGTACGCTACTTTGCCCACTCACTTTAGTATCTCGAATGGTCCTATGAATCTTGGACTCAGTTTTCCTTTCTTGCCGAAACGGATCTTTCCCTTCCACGGAGATACTTTCAAGAATACAAAACTGCCGACATCAAAATCTCGGTCTTGTCGATGCAAGTCTGCGTACTTCTTCTGGCGATCTTGAGCTGCTACTAGTCTGGCTCTTATCATTGTCACCACATCCGCGGTTTATTGTACTAACTCTAGTCCGAGTATTCATCGTTCTCTGACTTCGTCCTAACATAATGGCGTCATGCACTTCCTTCTGTAAAGAGCTTCGTACGGTGGCATACCGATACTCGCATGGTAACTATTATTATACGCAAATTCAACTAAGGGTAGGTGGTTCCTTGAAGTCCATCACGCAAATTCTAAGCATGTCCTCCAGCGTTTGTATTGTTCGCTCACTCTGTCCGTCTGTCTAAGGATGATAAGCGATACTCAACCTTAGCTGTGTTCCCATCCTCTCTTGCAAGCTTTTCGAATTTTTGGCGTGAAAGCGGGTCTCGATCGGAAACAATCGACACCAGCACTCCATGTCGTGAAACAATTTCCTTTACGTACAGACTTGCTAACCGATTTAAACTGTAGTGGATCTTGATCGGTAGAAAATGTGAGGTCTTTGTAAGTCGATCTACGATAACCCAAATGACATCAAAACCTTTCTGCGTGACTGGAAGTCCTACCACAAAATCCATCGTAATATGCTCCCATTTCCACTCAGGTATTTCCAACGGTTGTAATAAACCACTCGGCCGCTGATGTTATGCTTTGAATCGTTGACACGTAAGAATTCTATTAACGTACTCCGCGATTTATCGTTTCAAATTTGGCCACCAAAAATGTTGCCTCACATCCCAGTACATCTTCGTGACTCCCGGATGAATGGAATATGTCGTATTGTGTGCTTCGTGCAAAATCTCTTCTCTTAATTCGGCTACCGCTGGTACCCACACTCTATCTTCGAATCTTAAGATACCGTCCTTATCCATTCGAAACTTTTCTTCCTCATTTTCTGAAATCCTTTTCCCGATCTTCTCACATTCTTCATCTTTTTCCTGTGCTTCTTTTACTCTATCCAACAATGTCGGACAAGCTTCCATTACAAATAACTTCTCTTCAGACCCCCTTTACCGCTATTTCCAATTTCTCCATATCTCTTATTAACTCTGCTTGAATCATCAGTTGAAACAATTTCTCCCTTTCTTTCCTGCTCAGAGCGTCGGCAACTACGTTTGCCTTCCCCGGGTGATAAAGAATATCATAGTCATAATCTTTGATCAATTCTAACCACCTTCTCTGACGCATATTTAACTCCTTTTTTATGAAGATATATTTCAGACTTTTGTGGTCCGTGTATATCTCACATTTCTCTCCATACAAATAATGCCTCCAAATCTTTAACGCAAAAACTATTGCCGCTAACTCTAAGTCGTGAGTAGGGTATAGTTTTTCGTAATCCTTTAGTTGTCGTGACGCATACGCAATGACTTTGCCATGTTTCATTAGCACATAGCCCAGTCCTCTATGCGATGCATCACTATACACCACAAATCCTCCCGTATCATCTGGTAATGATAATACAGGCGCCTCGCTTAATCTCTTCTTCAACTCTTGAAAACTCTCTTCGCATTTGTCGGTCCATACAAATTTCACCGTCTTCCTCGTCAGATTAGTCAATGGGGTCGCTATCTTAGAAAACTTATGGATAAATCTTCGATAGTACCCAGCTAACCCTAAGAAATTTCTTACCTCCGTCGGGGTTCTCAGTTGTTCCCAGTTACTTACTGCTTCAACTTTTTTCGGGATCTACTAAGATTCCATTCTCATCCACCACGTGGCCTAAGAATTGAACCTTCTTCATCCAAAATTCATATTTTGAAAATTTCGCATACATTTCTCCTTTCGGAGTGCTTCCAAAACAATCTTCAGGTGTTCGGCGTGTTCTTCCTCTATCTTTGAGTAGATCAAGATATCGTCGATGAAAACCACCACAAATTTATCCAAGTATGGCTTGAAAACTCGATTTATCAAGTCCATGAATGCTGCCGGAGCATTAGTCAACCCAAATGACATTACCAAGAACTCGTAATGTCCATAACGGGTTCGAAACGCAGTCTTTGATGTGTCCTCATTTCGTACTTTCAGTTGGTGATATCCTGTCCGTAGGTCGATCTTCGAGAAACACTTCGCTCCTTTCAGTTGATCAAATAAGTCATCTATCCTCGGTAGCGGATATCTATTCTTGATCGTTACTCTGTTCAATTCTCGATAATCGATACAAAGCCTCAACGATCCGTCCTTTTTCTTAACGAATAACACTGGTGCTCCCCAAGGAGACACACTCGGTCGAATGTAACCCTTATCTAATAACTCTTGAAGTTGTATCATCAATTCCTTCATTTCTACTAGCGCCATACGATATGGAGCTTTCAAAATCAGTGCCATTCCCGACGCTAAATCTATTACGAATTCAATTTCTTTGTCTGGCGGAAGGCTAGGCAGATCGTCCGGAAACACATCCTGGAATTCACTTACTGTGGGTATATCTTTAATCTCCACTCCCTTTTTCCAAGTATCCACGATGTAAGCTAAATAACCTACACATCCTTTCTTTAACAATTTCTTGGCCTGCATCATCGTAACGCAACACGATTTCTTAAGCGATGAGCTACCATAAATGTGACGCCCCCAAAATAGGTATACAACACCCAATCTGAGTCATCAAATACATGGTACAGAAAGCAACTACAACTTCAATAATACAATTGTCGTACAAAATACGACAACACATACTGTGAGTTTAAATACAAATATTGTCTTCTAGATAATATCCACTCAAATAAGTCCTCATTACAATTATTTATACACTATTTTACAGAAATAGTGAGGACAGCTAAAACATCTTTCTAGAACCATCACTCCATACCCCGACTAGATCCTGCTATGTTCTCACCTCCTGAGAAGAAAAATAAAAAGGAAAAGGGTGAGCTCAACTAGCCCAGTAAAGAATATTATGACTATGATAATATACAACAAATTATCATTAGTCTTCAACAAGAAAAAATCTGATAGAATATAATAGACAACAAATTTTAGATCAACAACTGCAGCGGAAACATCAATCCATTAGAAAAGTCACATAGAAAATGAATTCTACTATCTTCTAAGATTAAAAGTTCATCATCAATATTTTATCCATGTAACAACAATACATATACATCTTTAATCAAATATTCATCTTTACACTACAGGCCAAAGATATTTATTTGTATCACCAGTTTGTCATGTTCATCTCAACACCTGTTCATCTTTGCACTACGGGCCAAAGATATTCATCAGTTAATCATTCATCTTTGCACTACAGGCCAAAGATATTCAGTAATATCATCATTTAAGACTGAGGATGATGAAAAATATTTTAAAGAAAACGAATTCAATGAGACGGAAGGACAAATATTAGGGATTAAGTATGTTTTATCCAAGATCAATAATACTTCATAATAACCAATTGTGAAGCGAATTCAAAATAAAGATCAAAACATGGATACAATCAAAGATAGTAACCATAATAGACATCTTGGACAAAAGGAAAAATTTCATTTTTTAGGTGAATAGTGTCGTATTAAGTGAATAGTCTTGGTATCGTGAATAGTAACCCAGACACAAAAAGTTCCAAATTTGATAAAAGTTCGAGACCAATATTTGGCATAATGATATTGAAAGAAATAATATCATATATGAAGAAAATTATACCCCTTACCTCAAAATAACGGTACTTCTGATCGGAATATCGGATAGAAGTCGAAGGAAACTTATCTTAACAAGCAACTCTCAAAGTATCTAAATACTCACAAAAATACGCTCGACAATATAGAGAGAAAGAAAATTTGTTTCTGGTGTGATTTTTAATTCTAACCTAAGCGTCTATTTATAGGAAAATGCTAGAACGCCATTGGAGACTAAAATAATAAAATATTATTATTTTAAACAAATTTCTATGCACACCTTGGAAAACAAATTCAAGCATGCCAAATCTGAAAATTCCCAACAGCCCACATGTATTCAACACCAACCAAAAGTGGGTCCCACCATAATTTAATAAAAATTATTTTATTTTTTAAAACTTTAGTAATTCATATAAAATAGCCCGTTTATTAGAAAAATACGAATTTATGTCCATTCCACATGAAATCAAATTCTCTACAACTTTTTAGCTTTGATTTTTTTCAAATTCCAAACAGAAAATATCCGAAATCCACAAACGGATGATTTTTAATACCTCCATTCCGACAAAATACTGATAAAACACCTCAGCATTAATTCCTTCGTTTATAACCACATAAATAAATCTATCATTAATATCCACATCAAATAAATATTTCCTTATCATATAAATCAATAATTAATTATTCCCAAATAATATTACTGGAATCACAATTATGACCCGTGTCGTTCCCGGAAGAGGGGCTTTCAATAAGGATTTCTCCTTCTTGGTAGCGAATTATTGGGTGACCAAACCTCTCATTAATGAACTTTACAGACATTGCCAATAAATTTCATAATTTCTTTGAAAAGGATAACCCGACACTAAGTCAAGTAAGTCCTAGATATATATCTTACGAGCACTTATGGGTGATCGATATAGTATTTCTATGTTGATCAACACTACATCATGATAAGCGTATATACGTTTAAGTTTTGGCAACCTCGCGTGCCCATCGAATAATCGATGAAAAATACATTTGTTTATTCATACTCAGGCTTACCTTGAATCCGTACCAAACAATTGGCGTAGGATAGCGTTAACAATTCTATATTGAAAGACTTGTAAATAAATCAATCAACTCTTCAAGATTAGTCTAGCCGAGGTAAAATTGGCATCGACCCTTTAGTAAAACAGTTCATGCATCTCATAACATGAATCCCAGAAAACTTGGCTAACACGAAGGTTAGACAAACGTTTAAGAAAAACTTGCCTTCAGCGTCTGCTACAGTAAAATAACTTTTCCTTTCTGTCTTTACGGTCTCTACAACACATAACCACATAACATACCACATTAGGTCATGAATGATCATACATGGTTCCTAATGAATCTTACCCTTCTTCTCAATCTAATCTTGTATTAGATTTGTTATTATTGGTTCCGGCTTATCGTTATAACTTAAGCTCTTTGATTACTCATTCCTATCATTCCTTAGCATACATGTTCTACCACTACCCATTTCCCTACCAATGGAAGAGAAAGTGATTAATGGTTTAAGTTCTTACCCTTGATAATCACTTGGTTAATCTTTGTTCTTCTTCTTGCTTCTAGAATTATGAAGACTAGCTTTCTAACTTTTCTAGCTTACTCTCACTTATTCTCTCTAACCAATAAGCTCTCAACTTGTGGATGAAATGAACAACCCCCAAAATGAATAATAAGCTTGCTATTTATAGGAGTTTGCTAGGTTAGGGCATAAGGGTCATTAATCCAATCCCACCTCCTTAATCACCTCCTTACTATTCATTACCTAGACATTAAGTTAACTTCTTTCTCACTTGAATTACTTGGCCACCACAACACTTAGCCATTAAGTTAACTTGGCCACCACCTTATTTACTTGCTCATCACATAAGCACTTTACTTAGCTTTTAAGTTTGTTTGTTAATCACATAACTTATCCTTTGCTTAACACTTAAGTCTACTTGCTCAACACACTTAATTCTTGGTCACCAATTCACCCATATGATCATGGGTTACCCTATGGATCAAACTTTACCCATTGGATTAATATTTTGGGCTTAAGGTTTAATTAACCTAACTTATACATTGGGCTTGCAATTAAATAAACACTTTGCTTATTCATTAAATTACATTGGACTTAACCATTCCTATATTTGGGCTTTAACATTAATTCGTATTGGGCTTTATTATCATCCCAATTGGACATTACAATCTCTACACATTTCTACAAATTCAATACATTTGGCTTAATGTCTTATAACATATAATTTACCTTATAATTCTCGTATTCCAACTCGTATACTTATTTAATATACGATATTCCATCATTCATACATACTCGTATAATACCTCGTATTATACTTGTATTCATTACCTCGTACAATACTTACGTATTATACAATCATAGCTTTAATTCGTTATACACATTTAAATTCCTTCTAAAACTCATTTTCTCTAACAGTTAGGTTTTTAAGTCATGAGCAAAAAAGCGTGTTTGCCATAACTGAAATATTATTGGATATTCTATCTCACCTCGATATTCTATCATTACGTATTTTTCAGAAGTTCAAAAATAATTTCCAAGCAGAAATGCATGAATAGTGTTTTTTGGAAAATTTCTCGAAAAGTTTTTATTTTCGTCCTGGAAATTCAAACACTTTAATTCTACCACGTAGCCAAAATACTACGACGTTCCGATATGTCTAGGTCATAGAACGACCTTCAATTAGCTTACTCCCATATATAATTAATTAAATTCATTTTAATCCACATAATCAAATAAAAATTTAATTCTCAAAAATTCAAATTTTCTGGGGCGTTACACTCTTCCACCCTTATAAGGATTCTGTCCCCAGAATCTCGCTAACACTACATCCACCATTGAGGAAAAACTTTCCATCATTTTAATTTTGAGTTCCCCCAATGCTTTTACAACATTGAGGTTCTTTCATTTCACCTTCACCGAAGGTATTATCTTAATTCACATGTCTTGTCACTTCCTATCATTACTCTGAGTTGGAAGTTAAACCTTTACTCTCATATTACGCTATCTTCCTTTTATTAGTCCTTCTTTTAATACCAATTTATATGAAACTCAAATTCCTCCTTCAAAACGAGATGATTTATGATCTTCTTTTTATCCTGCATCCTCTTCTTCACTCGCTTGCACTCTGCATTACCTAGTTGTACTTAATTAACTCGTTCCATTATCGTGGATTGAGTCTATGTTGTGAATAACATTTCCACCTCTTCATTCTGTAATTTAACTTCTAGCTTCGTTTTTTGTCATTTCCGTTGTTAACATCAATAGCTTTTCCCTACCCTTCCTACTTAACGTGTCTTTTACTACTTTTACCTTCCATGTATGATATAATATATCACAGTCGTAACCTCTTATCCATTCTAATCACCTTCTCTACTTCATATTCAACTTCTTACGTGTGGAGATATATTTTGAGACTCTTAAAAGTGCGTGTATATCTCACACTTCTCCTATATAAATACTATCTTGATTTTTAATTTTAAAACTCTCTTCTTGCCAATTCTAGATCATAAGTAGGATAAACCTTTTCATAATCCTTAATTGGCGTGATGCATACCACCAATGACCTTTGCCATACTTACATGAGCATGCGATCTAAGTCATCTATGCGAAACATCGAGATACACTACAAAATTCCTCGTATCATCTGATAGAGATAATACAAGTAACTCACTTAACTTCCCTTTTTAGTTCCTGAAAACTATTTTTCTCACTTCCCATTCCAACAATACTAACCTATGACGCTAATGGTACTTTCAAACATAGCACCTCACAAGGTACCTATCAATTTGCCACCGACTTGCTCGGCACCCATTACGGAAGGTCTAACTTTCGCACATTCGATAACCCAAATGACATAACCAGGAACTCGTAATAACACTAACAAGTCCTGAACGTCGTCTTAGGTACCTCCTCCTTCTTCCTTACTTTCAACTGACTATACCCCATACGCAAATCTATCTTAGAAAAATTCTTTGCCCTCTTCAACTGATCAAATAGATCATCGATCTTGGGCCATGGGTATTCACTCTCAATCGCTAACTTACTCCCCTTATGATAGTCGACACGCAAATGTAACAACTCATAGTCTTCCTTAACATCCTTCTAACTTGCGTCATGGTTAGACAACAAGAGCGTCTCGGTGTTTTATTACCATAAAATACTACCTTGGGTTTCTTGAGAAAATCGAAGATTCATACTTTTATCCTAACAATTTATTGAAGTTCTATGATTAATCAACCCATTCATATCGAGAATTACTTCAAATTCTCTCAACATTATCGGTGCTTATCTATCGACACTTGCTTCCCATTATTATCCATGAAACTATTTCCACGAATATAATCAACGAAAGTTATTCCCTCCTCCTCTATCCTAATGTTTAAAGGTACTTATAATCCCTTTCAGACAGACTCCTAAATGATTCCACATGTCTTACACGCTTCGATCTTACGCTTAAAATCCCCTTGTCCCCTCCTCCAGTATTCCTGGAGTTAAAATTCTTTCTTTTTGGCATACTATCGCTACCACTGACACTCTCTGCCTTGGTTCCTCCCTCTCCTTTGCTCTTATTCTTTCTCTCTTTGTGGTATTGAGTCAACGCCTCACTACCACCCTCTGCTATAATCACCTTCTCTAGAATGGTCCCGTAGGAAACACTCTGGAACACCGAAATACTACTATAGATCTAGGGTTTCAAGTCCTGCTCAAACCTACGAGCCTTCCTCTCCTCAGTGTCCACTTGATGTGGAGCAAACCTTGCCAATTCAATGAATCTGGCCGCATATTGGAGAACCGTCATGTCCCCTAGTTTAGGTTCTAAGAACTTAATCTCCCTCCTCCCCTGCATACTTGTAGGGAAATAATTCTCGAAGAAAACCTTCTTGAATTATTCCCACATTACCGCATCTGTTATGGCCCACCCTGGTGAGCATCCCACCAAACGTTAGCTTCCCCTTTCATCATGCAAGTCACAAAAGAAGTCTTTTGCGCCTCCCCTACGTTTTGTAATAACAAACGCCTTCTCTATTTCCTTTAACCATGTCCGGGCTGCTAATGGGTCCGTCGTTCCTTTGAAATCCGGCGGACCTACGCTTTTAAATTCTTTAAAGGTAGTCATTCAGGCTAACCTAGGTTCGGCGGGTACTTTACCCCCCCGGTTTAGTTAAATGCAACCGTTTATAAATTAATGAAGAGCATAAGGTTGTTTTGACCCCCTTTGATTTTCATTACGTGATTCCGCTCCCTGATTACGTTGTCTTCTTCTTGACGACATTTAAATAGAATTTCATTATTATTTATTTACTTACTTCGTTATTATTCGCCACATAACAACTCATACCATAACAAAGCATATTAACTGAAAAAATCATTATATTCATATGCTTCTTCATAGTCTGAAACTATTTACACTTTACTTCCATAACCAACGGCTAGTATATTTCTATCCCGCAATTGAACTTCTCAAAAGTTGGGATTTACAAAAAGACTACCCTATTATACAAAAGAGGGTTTTACGTCACTACACACATATTTATAACTCTAGACTTCTATTAATGCATAACAGCATCCTCGTGTTTCTCATTCGCAATCATCGCTACAATATCCCGACTAATAGTGTGACGGGTTTGTCCTGATTCCTGGGATGACAAGCAACTTTCAGCTTGAAATCCATATGAGCACTCTTATGGATGTAAGACATTCGTGCTATCTTCTGGTCTCTCTTAATCAGTTTCTTACGAAGCTCATAGACCTCTTCCTTATAGATCCTAGCCTGCTCTGTCATAAGCACCTGCCTATCGTGCTCTGCCTCAAAATCTGCTTCAACGGACACCTTAGCTTCATGGAGATAATTAATCTCTTCACTCGATTACACTGGCTTGCATTTCGGTTGCACATTCTGTCGATTCTTGCCGGATACAATGCTCTCATTGCATCTAGAGGTATTGACTCTAGTGTAGGTACCACCGTATTAACCGATGTTACCTCCATTTCCTCCTCCTCATAGACCATCATATTAAGATATGATGATATATCCATATCTCCCTCGGAGTAGTCCTCCTCAGAAAAGTACTCCACTGTCTCCGACTCCTCTAGAATCACTAATGGTACCTCCGCCACTGGCATGGGTACAGGCTCTACTCTGTTCACAGTTCCTTCTCTCACCGCGTGTATATCTCTATACATCAAGCTATCGATCGATATTGTACAATAACACATATGTTGATTAATACATAACACACAATAGTATAAGCACAAATCACATTTAATTTATTTAGGGTTACTTTTCATCTTTTAAATCTTTCGGTACTGAGTTTACTCAATAGCTTATTGACTCATTCAACTTAAGTAAAGCTCGAATTTACTTCCTTCGGACTTTTCTTCCTTAACGAGGTTATTAGCCTAAGGTTCTTCCCCCTTAAGTTTTATAACCTAATGCTTTGATACCAACTTGTGACGCCCCCAAATCCAGGTATCATCCAACCCGACAGATGGTGCTACACGGTACTCATAACTGTACATTCATTCAATTGAAACGACATCAAAATGTGTGTATCAATGACATTCTTATTACATTAATAATATTACATCCTATTCCCAGGTTCTAAAACCATTACATTCTTTGTTCATCATACTATAATATATACAACTTACTAGTTTATTACAAGGTAAACTAATCATTCATCTTCGTCTTGCCTTTATCCTTGTTGGATCCCTCGGTTCATTCGGTCCTAGCTGCATTCATATGGTTCAAGCTAGAGTGAGCATAACAAGCTCAACAAGTACAACAATTTCTTTTAAACGACATGCTTGAAACATAGGAATCGTATATATTCAATAACCAGATAGTAGTTACGAAGTACTATCAATAATTCAAAATAGCATTTCTTTTCCTTCAAAACATTTTACAATAACAATATTCAGTAAAACATTTATCCTGGTCAAAGACCATGAGCATTTCGTAATTTCTTTGAAAAGGACAACCTGGAGCACTAAGTTAAAAGTAAGTCCGTTATATCTTCTGAGCACTTATGGGTGATCAGCCCATAGTACTCTATGTTGATCAACACTACATCATGATAAACGTATGTACGTTTAAGTTTTGGCAACCTCGCGTGCCCATCGAATAATCGATGAAAAATACATTTGTTTATTCATACTCAGGCTTACCTTGAATCCGTACCAAACAATTGGCGTAGGATAGCGTTAACAATTCTATATTGAAAGACTTGTAAATAAATCAATCAACTCTTCAAGATTAGTCTAGCCGAGGTAAAATTGGCATCGACCCTTTAGTAAAACAGTTCATGCATCTCATAACATGAATCCCATAAAATTTGGCTAACACGAAGGTTAGACAAGCGTTTAAGAAAAACTTGCCTTCAGCGTCTGCTATAGTAAAATAACTTTTCCTTTCAGTCTTTACGTTCTCTACAACACATAACCACATAATATACCACATTAGGTCATGAATGATCATACATGGTTCCTAATGAATCTTACCCTTCTTCTCAATCTAATCTTGTATTAGATTTGTTATTATTGGTTCCGGCTTATCGTTATAACTTACATCATTCTTACCAATTAACTTCTTTCTCTTCTATAACTTAACTGAAATTATTCCATTAATACAACTCGTTTCAAGTTAACCATCCTTCTTCACGGCTTACTAATGTTATCACAGCACTAACTGAGACTCGATCGTTATTAGTTACGTACACTTATTGCTTACCATTCATGTTCACATTCAGTTGACTTATATTCAACCTTTAGTATTACACCTAAGGTTTATATAATAGCAATGATGTTACATTAAGTTGATTAAGGATTTAATTCAGCCTTCATTCACTTCTCTTTCATTCTATATCTGTAAACATTCTTGTCTGCCAAAACTCTAGGATTTGTGACTGTATTTACTACATAACTCTTCATCTCGTGACTGTAGTACGATTTAGCGAATGCTTGAGACATTATTACAACGGCTTCTTTGAGCCACCCATTTGGCCTTGGGTTTTGGTCATTGGCTGCCATGGCCAACTCATGCCTCTCGATAATTTGCAAAATTTGAAAATTTTACGAGCCCGGACGCATAACTTCTTCGTTATAAGTCCGAATTGGCTCATTCAAAAGCCTACGGTTCACAAATTACATACTCTATGCATTCATGCAAGAATTTTATCTATTTGACTTCGTTTGCTAAAATTTCACCTATTAGTTCATTTTTAACGAAAACGATAAACGTTCGTGAACGTTCAACGCTCGTTTCTTCATTCTAAGTCGAAATTCGGTCATTCTCGAGTCTGCAACTCTATAATGCCAAATAAGACTTAACTCCATTAAAAACTAATGTTTCCAAGCTCAATATCAAAATTCGACTTCCATTCCGAGGTTTTCACGAATTTAACGATTATCGTACAAACTTGTGAATTCCGCCTTAAATTCATTTCTTATGATTTGTTCATCATTTCAAATGCATTCAATCCATCATACTAACATCTTGACATACATACTTCATTGACTTATAAACATGATAGTTATTACTTGTTCCTTGTGAGTTTATAACTTATAAAAGTATGAACTACTTATGAATTCACTTTGCATGACTTATCATAGCTTAAATCTTTTAACCATCATCCTTACTTCTTATTATCATACAACCTTATTATTTCAACAAAAAATAAGTTCCTACAAGTTCTTCCTTATTTCATAACTTATATGATTACAAATAGTTTATTCATGACTTACACGGCATATTAAGACTTAAGCTCTTTGATTACTCATTCCTATCATTCCTTAGCATACATGTTCTACCACTACCCATTTCCCTACCAATGGAAGAGAAAGTGATTAATGGTTTAAGTTCTTACCCTTGATAATCACTTGGTTAATCTTTGTTCTTCTTCTTGCTTCTAGAATTATGAAGACTAGCTTTCTAACTTTTCTAGCTTACTCTCACTTATTCTCTCTAACCAATAAGCTCTCAACTTGTGGATGAAATGAACAACCCCCAAAATGAATAATAAGCTTGCTATTTATAGGAGTTTGCTAGGTTAGGGGCATAAGGGTCATTAATCCAATCCCACCTCCTTAATCACCTCCTTACTACTATTCATTACCTAGACATTAAGTTAACTTGTTTCTCACTTGAATTACTTGGCCACCACAACACTTTAGCCATTAAGTTAACTTGGCCACCACCTTATTTACTTGCTCATCACATAAGCACTTTACTTAGATTTTAAGTTTGTTTGTTAATCACATAACTTATCCTTTGCTTAACACTTAAGTCTACTTGCTCAACACACTTAATTCTTGGTCACCAATTCACCCATATGATCATGGGTTACCCTATGGATCAAACTTTACCCATTGGATTAATATTTTGGGCTTAAGGTTTAATTAACCTAACTTATACATTGGGCTTGCAATTAAATAAACACTTGGCTTATTCATTAAATTACATTGGACTTAACCATTCCTATATTTGGGCTTTAACATTAATTCGTATTGGGCTTTATTATCATCCCAATTGGACATTACAATCTCCTACACATTTCTACAAATTCAATACATTTGGCTTAATGTCTTATAACATATAATTTACGTATAATTCTCGTATTCCAACTCGTATACTTATTTAATATACGATATTCCATCATTCATACATACTCGTATAATACCTCGTATTATATTTGTATTCATTACCTCATACAATACTTATGTATTATACAATCATAGCTTTAATTCATTATACGCATTTAAATTCCTTCTCGAAACTCATTTTCTCTAACCGTTAGGTTTTAAGTCCACATGCAAAAAACTGCGTTTGCCATAACTGAAATATTATTGGATATTCTATCTCACCTCGATATTCTATCATTACGTATTTTTTGGAAGTTCAAAAATAATTTCTGAGCAGAAATGCATGAATAGTGTTTTTCGGAAAATTTCTCGAAAAGTTTTTATTTTCGTCCTGGAAATTCAAACATTTTAATTCTACCACGTAGCCAAAATACTACGACGTTCCGATATGTCTAGGTCATAGAACGACCTTCAATTAGCTTACTCCCATATATAATTAATTAAATTCATTTTAATCCACATAATCAAATAAAAATTTAATTCTAAAAAATCCAAATTTTTGGGACGTTACAGAAATCCGTTCCAAACTTAGAACCCTCGTTCTCTAGTCTAAAAACTGATAAAAACAATGATAATTACGTCTGGTACCAATCAGAGTAGTTTAGGTGAACTCAAACACTTCAAATTTCAAATTTAAAATAAAGTCAGATAACAGCTTCAGATGACTCGCGTGGCGGTATGAGGTTCTATAAGCAGGGGGAAGGCGGCGTGTATATCGTTTAGCTTCACGTAGGTTGATGGTGATACGATTTCCGGCTTATTCAACCATGGCAACCGTGTCCTGCGTACTTGTTTTTCTTTGTTGTTTCATGTTGTTCCATATGCTTGTTGCTTGCTCCATCACTGCTCAGTTCCGTATCTCCACTCGTTTGACGTGCCATTCCTTCGCTATTCTCATAACACATGCCACTGCTGAGCTATGTCATTTCCTGTATTTTCACACCAGAGGAGTTCTAATTACAAGTAATGCAAACTAAAACAAAATGCACTAAAAACATACTAAAATGTACTCGAGATGAGCATAGTTCTCATGAATTGATATCCAATAAGTAGGTATAAAACCTACTTATCAAATACCCCCAAACTTGAACTATTGCTTGCCCTCAAGCAATGCATACGCCATTAAACAATGAAATGCAACTACATGCTATGCAATTAGATTATGATGCAAATGAGTCTCACATTTTACCAGCTAGCATAGAATTCCAGTCCAATATGCCTCAGCGAATTATCCAGATTCAAGAATGAAATTTCAAACTAAGCCATAGATATAATATCATACACTCAAATAATTCATATATGCTATAAAGATGCTGTGTGTGTATGTGTTGTGTTCACCAAACTTGATTAAAGCAAAGAATACACATGCTAAACTGCTCTAAACAAAAAATTATAGTCTAAATCAAGATTCATGTATACTAATGCAACAAAGACTACTCTAACATATCAATACAAATTAAGGTTCAACAATGGGTTTAAACTGCTTTATTTCTACTCACGAGGGCGATTTTTGCTCTTTCCCGCGGTGTTTATTGCTATTATTTTTTTTATTGTTCTTTTTTCACATGACTTTGCAATGCCTCATTCCATTAGGCTAACAATGCTACCCCTTAACGAGCTTTCAACCAACGACTCCCAGACCATAAAAGACCTTAGGGCGCTATAGACACCCCTACGGGCGTACTTACTCAAGTAACAGAGGCCCCGAAATAAGACTAGCCACGTTATTGCTTTTTTTTTATAGCATACCCATGTGTTCCCAAAACTTGATTGTCAATGTTTTTCATAGTCTAAGTTCAATTTCCACATAATTCTATTTTTATAACCATATTTCCTATTAAGCAATATAACACATAACTCTTATGCCTACAAGCATTAATGAACACGTCAGTGCAAATCGAAAGCATCTAAATAGCATCCATGGATTACATCATGTAAAACATTATATCTACGCTCATGTTATCCAAAATACTCAACAATCCTTCAAGATTCAAATTCATCATTGACTAGATATAAATTCCACATAGCTAAAATTGTGAAACATACAACTAAACATAAAATGCAACTAAACATATACTAACACAAATAATAATAATGACTAAAAAGAATTTTTTTTTGCAATTATTAACTAACACATAAACATACAAAATTTAAACTAACACGCAAACACTACATGCAACTACCCTACTACCCAATACCCCCAAACTTAAAATATTCATTGTCCCAATGAATGAAGGTATAGGGTTAGAAGAACTCCCCTATTAATAAGTTGCACCACCCTCTTCGGGTGGTGAATTCGGTGGTGGAAATGGCACGGCTGTCCCAAACTATGGCAACTCGAGCATAGTCCCCTGCTATGCAAACGCTTCTGTTAGCGACCTCGTCAAACCCGTAGCAAACGCTGCAAAATTATCATACATAGCGTCGACCTTCCGCTCCAACCTTCGGAGCTGTCGATCCCCAGTAGCAGCTGTGACTCCCCCAAAATAGGTATACATCACCCATCTTGAGTCGCCAAATATCACACTATAAAAATCAAATACAAACTTCATTTATACAATTTGTTGAAGCGTAAATGCGAGAATCGACCACAGTTTAAGCTGTGAGTTTTAATACAAATGTATGTAACTCTCATGGTGCCTCGACCACAACCTTACAAAGGTACTTTACATAAAAATACAGTCAATAACTGTTTTAGAAATTAAAATCTTTGGAAGATACTCAAGGAAACCTTCGTACATGGGAGGCCATGCGTCTAGGTTATGATAGATATCATATGTCCACAGAATTATACTTGGTTGACCCAATAGTCCCCAAAGAAAAACAAGAAGATTGCTATCATCTTCTTTCCAATGGTGAGTCTTCTCTTGACTTATAATTATCTCCATTGTCTCCAATTGAGAATTATATTTCAAACAAACTCCAAGATTATATAGGTAGTACTCGTAGATATACTCAGCAAGTGGATGTGCACAACCCTGTCTTATGATAACACGAGGTTGTATGTCATTAGACATCTTGTATGATAGTGGCAAAACACTTCCAAAGTTGGGTTCACCTCACCCTATTCGGTTCACCAAAATTAAATATCAAATGACGTATACAATATGACACACTTATCTAAAGTTCTTAATAAAATTATTTCCATACTATTTAGGGAGAACCTCAACAGCTATAGACCACCGTTCTATTCCCTTGTTATCTCTGCTCGACCCGGCAACACTCTTATTATCTTAGAAGAAAACTGGATACTAGAATAGTGATGTAGCAGACTTCTCTTCTTCTTTCTCTTTATAATTTCTCTCTATAATAATTGCTCTATAGATTTAGTGAATTGGTGAGATATGAAGGAAGAATGAGCTTCTATTTATAGAAAAATATAGTTTCAATAATTGCACGTTTTGGGGCTCGAAATATTACAATATAATACCTGTAACTTTTCTTTCATTTTTAATTTAGTCCTGCAAGTATTATCAAACTTGCACCACCTCCCCTAATAGTAAATAATGTGAATTAATAGTACAATCATGTGACTCAATAGTTATAATCATGTGAAAATACGAATTACAGTATAGTACCTCCATCTATACCTCCATTTTTAACTTAGTCATGCAAGTATTATCAATCTTGCACCACCTCCCCTAATAGTACATGAATATGAATCAATAGTACACACATGTGAACAAATAGTTATAATCATGTGAATTAATAGCAATTAATTGCTCATTTATTTGATTAATTACCCGATTGGTCAATATAACCTCCAGACATCAATTATTATCGAAATAAATGTCGATTTCCACTCACACTAACAATCCCAACACAATGGAAATATTTTTCTCAAATATTTCATTTTTGAAATTTCAAAGTTACTTTTTCTAAAAAAGTCAGCTGTCGACTTTTTTGACCAAAAAGTCAACCCCAAAATTTTTTGTGTTTATAGTCTATTGCTATTAATTTCATCGTTCCGGACTCAAATATCACGTCCACGTCTCCAAATTCAACTCCGAACTCAAATTTAATTTTTATATAACATTCATCATTAATATTATAACTCATAATATTTAACAACCAGTCGTTGCCGGGAAGAGGGGGGCTTTCAGATAAGGATTTCTCCTTATTGGCGGCGTATGATTAGGTGACGAACCTCTCCTTGTGAACTTCTAGACATTGTCAATATTGCAAATAATAATATGAATAACTTTGTCGTCTCAATTATTGATTCAATAATATATAAAATATTATCGAGATGATATTGTGATAATATTTGAATCGATAATATGAGAGATATGATCTTGACAATTACTATAACAATAATTGAGTATAAGCGGTGACTTCTCACGTAAGCATCAAAAATCAATCTTGAGTGTCTTCTCTTATGCTGACTATGCGTATTCTTGTAATTTTACTACCAAGTAGTTCAACAATTTTAATAGTAACACTTTCGCTGTTATTTTTATAAAAAGAAAATTTTGTCGTTTCCTTACTACGATAATACTTTCGTTGTGGGGTCCACTAATGATTGTCTTAGAATCTACGGATATTCCCAGATAAAAAGAATATTCCAGAAAGCAAGCGAATATTTTATAACAACTTGCATACTTTGAAAAAATTTCACATATCACCCTTAACTTTAACCTTTTATCAATTTAACCATTTACTAAATAGAATAATTATAAGAAAATTTAATACTTTCATTTTAATAAAATTCGGGGTCTCACAATCACCCTCCTTATGAAATTTCACCCTTGAAATTTATGTACCTGGTAGTTCGAAGAGATGAGAATACCTTGCTTTCTTTTCGGATTGTACCTTCCCAGTTATTTCCTCTGTATCATGATTTTCCCATTGCTCATCTCTTGTATTTCAGATATCATTCTAGAATATACCTTCAAAACAAAGGTTAATTGATATATCACAACTTGTCAACTTATCAAGTAAACAATTTCAGCTTAGGTAAGTCACACACTAGCAAAGTATATTACTCGCCTCTCCTCTCCTAGTTCTAGACTCATATCTCCGCCAGCGACCATATCCCTAAGCTCGATACCATTTGTGGCGCCCCAAAATAGGTCACACGACCCATTACGAGTCACCGGATATCACACTATAAAATCAAATACAAACTTCATTTATACAACTGTTGAGCGTAAATGCGAGAATCGAATCACGCAGTTAAGCTGTGAGTTTTAATACAAATGTATGTAACTCTCATTGTGCCTCGACCACAACCTTACAAAGGTACTTTTACATAAAAATACGGTCAATAACTTATTTTAAAAATTAAAATCTTTGGAAAATACTCAAGAAACCAACCCGTGCATGGGAGGTCATGCGTCTAGGTTATGATAGATATCATATGTCCACAGAATTATCCTTGGTTGACCCAATAGTCCTCAAAGAAAAATAAGAAGATTGCTATCATCTTCTTTCCAATGGTGAGTCTTATCTTGACTTATAATTATCTCCATTGTCTCCAATTGAGAATCATATTTCAAACAAACTTCAAGATTATATAGGTAGTACTCATAGATATACTCAAAGTGGTGGATGTACTGACCCTGTCTTATGATAACACGAGGTTGTATGTCATTAGACATCTTGTATGATAGTGGCAAAACACTTTTTCCAAAGTTGGGTTCACCTCACCTATTCGGTTCACCAAAATTAAATATCAAATAGCGTATACAATATGACACACTTATCTAAAGTTCTTAATAAAATTATTTCCATACTATTTAGGGAGAACCTCAGCGACTATAGACCACCGATTCTATTCCCTTGTTATCTCTGCTCGACGTGACACTCTTATTACCTTAAAGAAAAGCGGATTTGGAATAGTGAGGTGAAGACTTCTCTTCTTCTTTCTCTTTATAATTTCTCTCTATAATAATTGCTCTATAACTTTAGTGAATTGGTGGGATATGAAGGAAGAATGAGCTTTATTTATAGGAAAATATAGTTTCAATAATTACGCACGTTTTGGGGCTCGAAATATTCTGATTATAATACCTTGACTTTTCTTTCATTTTTAATTTAGTCCTGCAAGTATTATCAAACTTGCACCACCTCCCTAATAGTAAATAATGTGAATTAATAGTACAATCATGTGACTCAATAGTTATAATCATGTGAAAAATACGAATTACGATTTATAGTACCTCCATCTATACCTCCATTTTTAACCTAGTCATACAAGTATTATCAATCTTGCACCACCTCCCTAATAGTACATGAATGTGAATCAATAGTACACACATGTGAACAAATAGTTATAATCATGTGAATTAATAGCAATTAATTGCTCATTTATTCGATTAATTACCCGATTGGTCAATATAACCTCCAGACAACAATTATTATCGAAATAAATGTCGATTTCCACTAACACTAACAATCCCAACACAATTAAAATATTTTTCTCAAAAATTTCATTTTTGAAATTTTGAAGTTTGACTTTTTCTGAAAAAGTCAACTGTTGACTTTTTTGACTAAAAAGTCAATTGTTGACTTTTTTGTCAAAAAAAGTCAATCCCGAAAAATTTTGTGTTTATAGTCTATTTCTACTAAGTTCATCGTTCCGGACTCAAATATCATGTCCGCGTCTCCAAATTCAACTCCGAACTCAAATTCGATTTTTTTATAACATTTATCATTAATATTATAACTCACTTATTTAACAATCAGGTCGTTCCCAGGAAAGAGGGGGCTTTTCGATAAGGATTTCTCCTTATTGGCGCGTAATTAGGTGACCAAACCTCTCCTTGACAGAACTTCTAGATATTGTCAATATTGCAAATAATAATATGAATAACTTTGTCGTCTCAATTATTGATTCAATAATATATAAAATATTATGCAGATGATCTTTGTGACAATAATTGAATCAATAATATGAGAGAGATATGATGCGACAATTATTTGTAACAATAATTGAGTATAATGAGTGACTTCTCACGTAAGCATCGATAATCAATCTGGTGTACTCTTATGCGACCCACGCGTATTACATACTTTTACTACTGAAAGTAGTTCAACGGTTTTAACGGTAACACTTTCGTTGTTATTTTTATAAAAGATAATTTTGTCGTTTCCTTACTACGATAATACTTCCGTTGTTGGGTCCACCAATGATTGTGCCGTCTTACGGATATTCCCCCAACAAAAGAATATTCCCCCGACCAAACGAATATTTTATAACAACTTGCATACTTTGAAAAATTTTCACATATCACCCTTAACTTTAACCTTTTATCAATTTAACCATTTACTAAATAGAATAATTATAAGAAAATTTAATACTTTCATTTCATAAAATTCGGGGTCTCACAGCAGCAGTGGCTTGGGTTGACGTGCCTGCTTCATCCGTCTTGGAGGGCTGCGATGATGGCGTACCCCCTTGGATGAAGCCCTTTCATCCGTCTTATAGGAAAGGGCTTATTCTGCAGGACGAAGAATAAAACCCGTTCCTCTTGGATGCGGAGTACCCCCTTGCCAATCTTCAAATCTTGCTATGGTAGCATGCGTAATGTCCTGGCTGGGTACTGCAACTGCTCATCTATCCACCTAACTCCTGCCTTTGCACACAAATGAGTTACTATTGAAGCATGTGGAATACTCCTCGTGGTACTTCCTTACATGTATCTTAGCATGTTCTGATTTATTAGGTAACCTATGTCGATATCCTTGCCCACAATAATCCCTCATAGTATAATTGCTCGCTCAACTGTAATCTCATGCTGATGAGAAGATGGCATGATTTTGGCACACACAAAGAGATTCCAGGCCTTTGCATAACGATTGAGAGTGGAAGCCGGAAATGTCTTAGGGTGATTAGTGCCCAAAGTGCATGTCCACTGAGTCCCTGGAATACACAAAGCTGTGATAACAACGTCCAAATCTGTCTCCAAACGTTTTGCCTCCACCCAATTTGTTCGTCCAGCCGGAGGGTCGGGTAAATTAAACACTTGACGAATAGCTCTCGGTCTGTAGTCCACTTGAATCCCACGAACGAAAGAAAACCCATTCATCGTTTCCCTCGCATTTGTATAAAACTCCTGCACAATAGCCATAGGTGCAGCCAATGGCGTAGAGCACACACCATGCCAACACTTTTCTCTAATCATCTGCACTAACTGACCATCCTGTGCATCGGGCTTGAATCCTCTCTCGTGTACAAATGACTTTCCCACAATTCGGTAGTATTCCACTTGAGCATCCAAGTTGACGAATTTTGAAAAATCAACATTATCCCCGCTTTGGCTGCTTGCAGAGGATGATTCAGGGGTGCGAGATTGAGTACACTTAGGACCCATTTGAAACTGAATGAGAAGAAGAGAACTTGCTTGGTAAAATCGTGAATGATATCTGATGAACTGAATACCCCCAAACTTTTGTTGCACAAACCCACTGAAACCCTAGTTTTATCAGTGTAGATGTTGATCGTGGGTAGAAGATCTGATGCGAAAATCACGTAGTGGAGATGAGATGTTACACCTTCAATTTGGAACGGTTTGGAAAGGAGTCGTGCGTTTAGTGGAGAACAAGGAGATACGACTCTCTGTTATTTCAAATGATGGAACATATGGGTCAAAACACGTCTTTAAAACCCAATTTTTTTTTTCAAAATCCGCAATTATGCATGGCGTATGCGTGTTTTCAATGGAACATACGGCGGCGGTAGCGATCGATCTTTTGCAGGACAGACTTGCAATGCGAGCGCGCGATTTTGTAATGCAACCAGGCGCGCGCCTGGTTGCATTCTGCAATATCATTCTGCATCTCCAAATTATTAAAACAGTAATTTCTCCACTCCAATACACCTGTGCAATCAACAATTATCAATATTAGATAACAATCCTTCAAAATCACACACGAACTAATGATTACACACTAACTAATTTCACATAATAATAATTTCACACTAACTAAACTATAACATCTAATCATGCAAATGATACATCAAATGGAATTTAAAATAGAATTAAACAAGAGGTAGAGATAGAAGTAATGGGGTGCCTCCCATCCAGCGCTAAGTTATAGTCAATTAGCTTGACTATCTCTGATTCAGTCACGTCGAAGAAAGAATTGAGGTGACTTTCTGTCTATCAACCTCGCCACCAAAGTAATGCTTCAGCCACTGTCCATTCACTTTAAACGGCTTGTCCGGGAACTTATCTAACACTTCTACTGCACCATGTGGAAAAAATGTCTTCACTGTGAATGGCCCTGACCACCTTGATTTGAGCTTCCCAGAAAAAAGTTTAAGTCTGGAATTGAATAGCAAAACTCTTTGTCCCAGCTCAAATACTCTCTCTAAAATCTTGCGATCATGCCATTTCTTCACCTTTTCCTTGTATAGTTTTGAGTTTTCATACGCCTGTGGTCTGAATTCATCCAACTCATTGAGTTGGAGTAGGCGTTTCTCTCCTGCAGCTTTCAAGTCAAAATTTAGCTTCCGAATCGTCCAATATGCCTTTTGCTCTAGCTCCATAGGAAGGGGACAGGCTTTGCCATAAACTAGCTGAAAAGGAGACATGCCCAACGGAGTCTTGTACGCAGTCCTATATGCCCAAACAGCATCATCAAGCTTTAAGGACCAATCTTTTCTTGTGGGATTCACAACTTTTTCCAAAATTCTCTTGACTTCACGATTTGAAACTTCCGCTTGGCGATTCGTTTGAGGATGATAAGCTGTAGCAATGCGATGATTCACCCCATACTTAGCCAATATAGCTGTGAAATGCCTATTACAAAAATGACTGCTTTCATCACTAATGATAGCCCTTGGAGTCCCAAACCTCGTGAAAATACTCTTCTGCAAAAATCTGAGGACTACTTTGGCATCATTTATTGGAAGAGATGCCACTTCCACCAACTTTGACACATAATCCACTACTAGCAAGATGTAAACATTTCCACATGAAGAAACGAAAGGACCCATGAAATCTATCCCCACACATCAAAAATTTCCACTTCGAGGATTGTGTTCAATGGCATTTCATTCGTTTTTGAAATGTTCCCGACTCTTTGACATCTGTCACATCTCTGGACGAAACTGTAAGCATCCTTGAAAATTGTCGGCCAGTAGAATCCTGCTTGTAGCACTCTAGCCGTTGTTCGCTCTTCACCGTAGTGACCACCATATATAGAAGCATGACAATCCAGCAAAATCCCCTCCGTCTCACTATATGGGATACACCTCCTTATCATCTGATCAGCGCATTGTTTGAACAAATATGGTTCATCCCATATAAACCATTTAACATCATGCAAGAATTTCTTCTTTTGATGACCAACCAAGTCAGAAGGTACCATCTTACTCACCAAGTAGTTTGCGTAGTCTGCAAACCATGGCACTTTCCCTTTTACCACAAACAACTGTTCATCTGGAAAGGATTCATTAATCACGACCTTGTCCGCCTCCCTTTAGGATTCTCGAGTCGAGATAAGTGGTCCGCCACTTGGTTCTCAATTCCCTTTCTATCCTTGATCTCTAAATCAAACTCCTACAACAATAATATCCATCTGATCAAACGGGGCTTTGAATCCTTCTTTGCCACTAAGTGTCGAATTGTCGCATGATCCGTGTACACTATCACCTTCGTATCAATCAGATATGCTTGGAATTTATCAAAAGCATACACAACTGCCAGCAATTCTTTCTCTGTGGTGGTGTAGTTCATTGCACATCGGTAAAGGGTCTTCTTTAGCATATTATATCACATGAAAGATCTTTTCCTTCCATTGACCAAAAGCATTTACAAGATAATCAACGGCATCACACATCAATTCAAATGGCAAATCCCAATTTGGTCTTTGTAATGACTAATCTTGAGTTAACTTCCTTTCAAGTGCTCAAATCTTGGACACGCTTGATCCTCATCAAATTTAAAGCGTGCATCCTTCTCCAATAAAGCGCAAAGTGGTTTAGTTATCTTGGAGAAGTCTTTAATAAATCTGTGGTAAAAGCCCGCATGTCCCAAAAACTTGAACACCTTTTCTTTGAAGTAGGTGGCGGCAAATTCTTAATAGTCTCTAATTTAGCTCTGTCCACCTCAAGTCCCCTCTTCGACACCTTGTGTCCCATAATTATTCCTTCTTATACCATGAAATGGCACTTTTCCCAATTCAATACCAAATTTGTTTCAACACATCTTCTCAAAACCATCACCAAATTATCAAGACATAAATCAAAAGAATCCCCAATTACTGAGAAATCATCCATGAATACCTCCACATTCTGTTCCACCATATCCAAAAAAATAGCCATCATACATCTCTGAAAGGTGGTTGGAGCATTGCACAAACTGAACGACATCCTTCTGAAAGCAAAAGTACCGTATGGACATGTAAAGGTTGTCTTTTCTTGGTCCTCTGGAGCTATAAAAATCTGATTGTAGCCTGAATATCCGTCCAGAAGGCAATAATACTCATGACCTGCTAGTCTATCCAACATCTGATCGATAAATGGCAGTGGGAAATGATCTTTCCTTGTAGCTTTGTTAAGCCTACGATAGTCCATGCAGACTCTCTACCCCGTCACTGTTCTTGTTGGAATCAACTCATTATTCTCATTAGAAACCATGGTCATACCACCCTTCTTTGGTACACATTGCACTGGGTTCACCCATGAACTATCTGAAATCGGATAAATTATGCCAGCATCCAGCCATTTTAATACTTCTTTCTTGACCACTTCCTTCATGATCGGATTAAGTTTTCTTTGTTACTCCACCGACGGCTTGCTATCATCTTCCAGCTTATGCATACAAAAAGAAGGGATGATCCCTTTTATATCTGTTATAGTCCATCCAATAGCTGACTTGAACTCTCTAAGAACTCGTAGTAGTTTTTCTTCCTGAAAAGATGTTAGTGCAGAAGAAATAATCACAGGTAGCTTTGAATCTTTATTTAAAAATGCATACCTCAAATGGTCTGGAAGTGGTTTCAATTCAAGTTCTGGAGGTGTCTCAAGAGATGGCTTCAATTTCACTGACGTCTCTCCAGCTTTCTTCAATGGCTCAACAAGAATTTTGAATTTTTTGAATTGTGGAGTAGTATCAAGAAAATGCACAAGTTCTTCAAATTCCTCATCCTCTAATTCTGAATTTCCAGCAATAACACTTCTTAACGGTTCATGATCCATCAAACTCTCTACTTCATTATTTAAGACCTTGTCCACCAAATCAACCCTGAAGCATTCCTCTTCATCTGTTGGAAATTTCATTGCCTTGAATACGTTGAAAGTGACTTCCTAATCATTAACATGCATTGTGAGCTCCCCTTTCTGAACGTCGATCAAGGTCCTTCCTGTGGCTAGGAATGGTCTTCCAAGTATGATTGGTATACTCCTATCTTCTTCATAATCTAAAATGATGAAATCAGCCGGAAAGATAAATTTATCCACTTTTACCAATACATCTTCAACAATCCCCCGTGGATAAGTGATAAACCTGTCAGCAAGCTGCAACGAAATATTTGTCGGCCTTGGAGCCGACAATCCCAACTGATTGAATACTGAATAGAGCATCAAATTAATACTTGCCCCAAGATCACACAAACATTTGTCGAAGTTCATCTTTCCGATTGTGCATGGAATTGTGAAACTGCCCGGATCCTTCAGCTTTGGAGGTAATTTACGTTGAAGCACTGCACTGCATTTCTCTGTCAAGGCCACTGTCTCAAAATCTTCTAATCTCTTCTTCCTTGACAAGATACCCTTCATGAACTTTGCATAACTCGGCATCTGTTCCAATGCCTCAGTGAAGGGTATGTTAATCTGCAGCTTTTTAAAGAGCTCCAAAAACTTGCTAAACTGCATGTCTTCCCACTACTTATGCAATCTCTGTGGATAAGGAACCAAAGGGTGAACTAGTGGTATTTTATTCCCGGGCTTCTCAACTGATCTTGCTTTATTATCCTCTTCCTTCTGTTGCCCAGAATCTTCATCATTTAATTTCTCAGCAGACAAATTTTCTGACTCGCGCGACCGCGTGTCCTCCCCTTGTAAACATGGCGAGGCCGCGTCATGCTGATTTCCTGCAACCTGTTTCCCAGACCTGAGTGTGATCGCTTAACATTGTTCCTTCCCTTCTCTTCTTGGATTTGCCTCCGTGGTACTTGGCAATGAACCCTAGGGTCTGTTATTAAGCATGCTCGCCATATGACTCATTTGAGTTTCCAGATTTTTAATAGGCACTGCTTGGATTTTAATCATCACCTCTGTATTTGCCATGTACTTCATCATCATCTCCTCCATTTCTGATTTCTTTTCTTGCTGAGGTGCAGCTGGAGTATGATGTTGTTGTTGAGAAAATCCCGATGGGTAAGGTGGTCTTGGTGCAAACCGTTGCTGAGCTGAATGTGACTGAAATTGGTTATGCGGTTGAAATTGACTCTGTTGATTTCCTTGATTATTTGACCAACTGAAGTTTGGATGGCTGCGGTTGTTGGAGTTGTATGTGTTCTGAAATTGTCCTTGATCCTTCTTATAGTTGCTCACATATTGTACAGACTCCAAACTGATAGCACATTGGTCCGTTGAATGTGACCCTGCAAAAATCTCACATACAAAGGTAACCTGTCTTCGCCTTGGTCTCTGTCAACAAATCAATTTTCTTCACCATGGATGCCATCTGTGCTGACAATTGAGTGATAGCATCCACTTCTAACAAACCTGTAACTTTGGGCTGTGGCATCCTGGCTATAGGATTTTGAAAATCATTAGATGCCATTGTCTCAATGAGGTTATAGGCCTCTTCATAGCTCTTCGCCCATAAAGCTCCTCCTGCAGCTGCATCTATAATAGGCCTGGATTGCCATCCCAATCCGTTATAAAATGTGTTGATCACCATCCAATCTGGCATGCCATGGTGTGGACATTTCCATAGCATCTCCTTTTATCTCTCCCAAGCTTCATATAGAGATTCACCCTATTGCTGCTCAAACTGGGAGATTGATGTCCTCATCTTTGCAGTCATAGCCATTGGAAAAAACTTGGCTAAGAATTTCTGTGCTAGGTCCTCCGATGTGGTGATAGATCCCGAAGGTAAAGATTGAAGCCAACTTCTTGCTTTATCCCGCAATGAGAATGGAAATAACCTTAATCTGATTGCATCCTCTGTCAACCCGTTATATCTGAAAGTATCACATATTTCAATGAAGCTCAACAGGTGTTCATTAGGATGATCCAGTAAAGACACCCCAAATCTGTCTCAAAGATCGCACCATTTGAATAGTGTCCGGCTTTATCTCGAAGGTGTTAGCTGCTATTGTTGGCCTGACTATACTTGACTGCAGTCCATTAATGTTTGGCATTGAATAGTCTCTCAAAGCCCTATGCTCCTCTCTTTGCTCTTCTCTTTGTCTTTCGGCTGCCATATTAGATGTTGTCCCCTCTATCTCTACTTGTATATTTCTATGCGCTCTCAATTTCCAACCTCTATCGTTAATGTTGTCCTGTGCAGGTATCAACTCGGAATTGGATGACCGCGTGTGCATAAAATATATACAAGTACCTGAAACGAAAACAAAAACAAAAATAGAAATGAGATAAGATAAGATTAGATTTTTCTAAGTCATACAATATAGCTTAAAACTGATAATAATAATACAATTAAATGCCTTTCCCCGGCAACGGCGCCAAAAACTTGTTGGTCGTTTTACCGATCAATATATGCGTGCAAGTATACACGGTCAACAAGTAATAAAGAGTAAGTAAAGTATCGTTCCCACGAAGAATTAACTAATGAAGTTCACCAAGCACTAGCCCATAACCATTTCAGTCTTATTTAAACGAATGATTTAATATTTATAAATTTAACTATGAAAGTAAATAAATCTAATTATCCCTAGAATGAGACTAGATAATGAAGACTTGAGATTACAATTTCACTTATTGAATCATTTAAATCGACACACTTCATGTTAAGCTAAATTAATTATACCGGATTGTTAGTCGAGAACACGAAAGTGAAATATAGCCATCTCTCGATGTACCATACTCATATCACATATAATTCAAAATTGATAGAATACACATGAATACCCACATTACCTAAACCACTATATGTCTATGTGATTTACAAATAAATAGGGTTTAAGCCCAAGTTCTCAATTAACTACAAGTGGTGCTTCGGTATATGTCTATCATAAGCACGAATCATACATTCCATCACCATGTAAAACATACAAACACACGCTATTAAGATCAGATCTAAACCCATACGTCGTCTTTCAAGTTCATATGGGTTATCACAATAATCGATGGCCAATCAACTAAGCAAATAAGCATGAATCTTAATAGACAATCTCATAACAATCAATAAGACTAACAATGAAGTATATCAAAATAAATTAGGCAATAGATTCCATTGCAATCCCAAAATAGAGTTTAACTCATAGTTGAATTAGAATCCATGATCCACAATTGAATATACATTGAAAGATACAAATAGAAGTAAAGAGAGTTAGGGATTAAGAATAGCAAATCTCAGTTTCTTCTCCTGTTTCACTTCTGAACTTTCAAGGATCTTCAATTGCTTCAATCCCTAAATCTTAGCTATTCTAGGGTTCTAATCTACTCTAATCTAATAAGTAAATTAAAGAAAAGAAAAGAGCATATGTAATGTAAAAATGATCCCCACAAGGGTGGAATCCCCTCTACATACTGATAATACGTCTAATATATAAGCCCTAATTGAACCCCCCCCCCTCCAAGTTACGCTCCAATCGCACTATCTAGTGAAAAAGTCATCTCTAGTCAACTTCTGAAGTGGTGTGGCCGCGCTGGAATTGGCCTGAAGTATCAAATTGCATTTTTTTTCTCTCAGCAACGGCGCCAAAAACTTGTTGCCTCCTTTTTAGATTTAATAAAAGGACTCTAACTCATGCAAACATACATGGGTCAACAAGTAGTACAGAGTAAGAACAGTATCGATCAACGGAGAAAGGTTCCAAAATTAAATTATTATGCATCAATTGTATCACTATTTTTAATATGCTTAAACGAAGGCTTACAATTTTAAATTAATCTAACTCAAATAATGAATAAAATAATACTAATGGAACAATAAATCAAATTTGGAAATAATGAGATTCTAACTTCATTTCATATTTCATCTAAACATTACCATCATGCAATATTATACACGTATCATGGAAAATTAGCCAAGAGCACAAAAGTAGACATAACCATTTTTCAATGCATTATGCCCTGCTAACATAACCTCCACATACAATAAAAATCATGTAATCATCAATAAAACCAAAATCACTATATTTCTATGTGAAATTGCAGCAATATTGAATTGAAGCACAAGCTCTTATGTTACTACACATGGTGAAACAATATATTTCTATCTGATTCACGAAATATAAAGCTAAACATTTCAGCCTCATACACGCATGCTATCATGATTACAACCATACTCGCATGTCATTTTTCAATTTCATACAAGTACATAAAATGAATGGTGATCAAACATTCATGCAATCCTATCAATCATAATAGAAATTCCAATGATAAATAAACAATCAAGCAATCAGGCCATCAATTTTAGACTACATATCAAATCCGTTAGAATCCCATAATGGAATTTAGTTCATTTCTGAACCGAAAGCCATTATGAGATTATAGCAAAATATGGAAAATAATTAAGGCAATTGAAGGAAAAGATAGAATTGATCAAACCCAATTGCAGTTTATGTTCCAAAGCGTTGTTCAAATCTCCAATAATTTCCAGTAAAATGAAATGAAATATTGTTCAATGATTGAATTCTAAAGAAGATGTAGAAAATATTAATTCTATGCTCAAATATTCTTTGGAAATCCGTTCCAAACTTAGAACCCTCGCTCTCTAGTCTAAAAACTGATAAAAACAATGATAATTGTGTCTGGTACCAACCAGAGTAGTTTAGGTGAACTCAAACACTTCAAATTTCAAATTTAAAATAAAGTCAGATAACAACTTGAGGATGACTTCATGGCAGTAGCATGAGGTTCCTATATATAAAAAATAGCAAGCGCCGCTGTGTATACGCGTTCTAACCTGCAGTATTTCGACTTGTTCATTGCGTGACATGACATACGGCTTCGTGTCCTCGCATACTTGTTTTCTTCGCTTACATTTCCTATTGTTCCACATGCTTGTTGCGTGCTCTTCCATCACTGCTCAGTTCCGTATCTCCACTCGTTTCATGTGCCATTCCTTCGCTATTCTCATAACACATGCCACTGCTGAGCTATGTCATTTATTGTATTTTCATACCAGAGAAGTTCTAATTACAAGTAATGCAAACTAAAACAAAATGCACTAAAAACATACTAAAATGTACTCGAGATGAGCATAGTTCTCATGAATTGATATCCAATAAGTAGGTATAAAACCTACTTATCAGGTTCAACAGTAATACTAGGGTTTATAAAAAATATTACTAGGGTTTGGTCATAATACACCATAATTGACCAACCATTATCAATACGTACATACAGTACATATTTATAGCACTAAAAAATTAAAATATAATTAATATTATATTATTATTCTCATTCCTTGATAAAAATCAAAAATTAGGGTTTGGATTCCATATCTAATTTATCTGTCATACTTAACATTATTAATTAGGTTAAAATAATTAACTTATTAATCTGTACTAAAATTCATATAATAAAATAATTATTATAATTATTCTAAAAATCATTTCATATATTATTTAACTAATATAATAATCATATTTTCATGGAAAATAATTAATAAAACATTTCTACTATAAAATTAGTTATTATAAGAATATAATTTATAATAATCAATAATTCTAAAATTATTTGTAAATATTCATGTAATAAATATATGTTTATTTATCACATAAATGCATATACACATTATCTTGACACATATTCTCCATATTTATTTTAATAAATAAATAAAAAAATTATACCCAAAATTTCTGATTTATTTATATAGAAAATATAGGGCTGTTACATTGTTAACCGAAGCTTCTAAAGTATATATATCTTGTTTCAATTGTAACCGTAAAGTGGCTTTCAGGTTATTCAAAACGTGGCCAAGGATCACAGGAGAATCTATTATGGTTAATATTATAAATATATAATAGTTATATATATATATATATATATATATATATATATATATCATGTCATCCCATCCTGGATTCACGTGAATAAGCCTGAAGCATGAATAGTTATTATGTGTGTGTGTGTGTGTGTGACGCCCCCAAAATAGGTATACATCACCCACCTTGAGTCGCCAAATACATGGTACAAAAATACAAATACAACTTAATAATACAACTGTCGTGTAAAATACGACAAAACATAAACTGAGAGTTTTAATAAGAATATTGTCATCTAGACAATATCCACACGCAATGGAGTCCTCATTACATTTATTGTCACACTATTTAACAGAAGAGTGAGGACTACTAATGCTATCATCTGGACTGTCACTCCTTTCCCCGACTCGTCCCAGCTATATTCTCATTTCCTGAAGAGAACGGTGAAAGAAAGGGTGAGCTCAACTAGCCCAGTAAGAAATATTATGACTAAGATAATGTAGAAGAAATTATCAATAGTCTTCAACAATGTTAAACTAATAAAATACAATAGACATCAAGTTTAACTGCAGCGGAACAAGCAATCCATTAGAAGAGTCAAGTAGAGAATAAAATCTACTATCTTCTATGGTATAAAATGCTTTCATCAATTTTTATCGTTGAGACTCAGCTTAATAAATAAAACACATCATTTAATCATCCCTGTACTACGGGCCAAGGATATTCATTAAATCATCAATGGTCATGACTATACCAAACAATCCCTGGTCATAATCATACCAAAAACTATCCATCAATGCATTATGTGCCACCGAGGACTTTTTACCATATCATTTATAACATTACAGGTCATGATTATATCGAATGATCCCTGGTCATAATCATACTAAGTCCATCTATGCACGTAAGCCAAAGATGACTTTCATTACAATATAAGTATGAGGATGATGACAATGACATAATAATTCAATAAAACAAGTTCAAGAATTAACTTATCCAGAACTCAATAACGTCCAAATTGTCAACATGATACTGCTTTGTGGAGTAAAATTCAAGAATGCTCAGAAGAATATTTCCATGAAAAGATACTGGATGAAGGGCAAATATTTAGGATATTCTACTAATTTCATGGAGTATAGAAGCCAAAACTTTAATCAACTGAGTATAACAGAATATATGAAACTGCAAATGGAATTTCACCCGCCATGCGGTAATCCACGTATACAGACAATTTCCACAATTTAATAAGGAATGAATACAAATGATCATTCACCATGCATGTGGTAATCCACATGTACGAGTTATTCCAATGTAATAATAAAGAATGGAATAATGAAGGATTCACCATGCAATGCGATAAATCGCATGACGAAGTTATTCCCAATAGAATAATAAATAATGGAACCAGGTCTGGCGTAATACGCACCGATAGGATATTCTAACAGAATAATAAATAATGGAACCAGGTCATGCGTCTTTCTTGGTGTTGTGAGCACTGATGGGCTTTGTTGAAGACTTTGTTCTGCAGACTATGATTTAACTTTGGTTCTGCAGACACTACGACTTCGAGTGTAGATTATACATCAGATTATAATTTCTGTCTTGACACTTGATATTATCAGTAGACTCCACAACTTCAAGTGTAGTCTACGATTCTTAGCTTGGCTCGACAGGTGCTTGGACCAACTCTACTATTCTGAGTGAGGCTCTCTAAGGCAGACTATGATTTATAGCTATTTTATCGATACTCTACGATTCTGCTTGGCTTCTGCAATCCCTAGGCTGGCTCGACACTCTACGATTCTGCCTTGATAGTCTCTGAGTCCTTTTGTTCCTTCTGGCAGTCTTCTAAGGCTTGTGCAGTACTCTACGATCAGACAAACGTATCTATTACATCAAATAAGATCAACCTAACAAGCTTGATCTTTCTATACTTAGTACTTGTACATCATGTTCTTTTAAAGGACTTTACAAAGCTATTTTATTCATGTAGGATCAACCTAACATATTTGATCATTTCAGTCTAAGTCCTTGTACATATATTCCTATTGTCTATTCAAGGACTTTACAGCTTAATTCAATACAGACATATTTGCATATTCATTCATTAAGATCATAATCAAATCTTATATAAATAGGAATATTATTCACATGTTTATTCCTAACATATAAGTAGGAATATTATTCACATGTTTATTCCTAACATATACAAAACTCGAGAACTATCAAGGCAAAATCATAGTCTGCAAGATAGTAGATCTCGGAGTTCGTAGACTGCCAAGAGAGACGAGGAAGAATTGTAGTGTGTCGAGAAGAACTTCCTCAGAGTCGTAGTTTGTCTGTCTAAGAGCCGAACGAGAATCTACCAGATCCAAGTCAAGAATCATAGACCACACTTGAAGTCATAGATTCTACTGATCATATCAGATGCAGAAAACATAGTCGAGCCTATAAGGAATAAACATGTGAATGATATTCCTATTTATATGATTTGATTATGATATACATATGAATGAATATGCAAGTATGCTTGCATTAAGAAAAGCTATAAAGTCCTCTGATAGATTATAGAAGCACATGTAAAAGGACTTAGAATGAATTGATCAAATATGTTATGTTGATCCTACATAAGCAAAATAGCTTTGTAAAGTCCTTAAAAGGAAATGATGTACAAGGACTATAAACATAGAAAGATCAAGCATGTTAAGTTGATCGTATGATATAAAAGATAGGTTAGTATGATCATCGAGCATTACACCAGAAATCGTAGTTTGCCATGAGAGTCAAGGAAAACTCGAGAGCTATCAAGGCAGAATTGTAGTCTGCAAGATAGTAGATCTCAGAGTTCGTAGACTGCCATGAGAGACGAGGAAGGATCGTAGTGTGTCTAGTAGCACTTCCTCGTAGCCATAGTCTACTGAGGAAGTCATGTTCAGAATCATAGAGATAGCCTACCTACGAGACGACCGAGCATCTGCCAAAGCCAAGTCAAGAATCGTAGACTACACTCGGAGTCGTAGAGCCTACTGTTAGTTTCCTGAGGCACAATAGTTATCTAGAAGGGGGGGTTGAATAGATATTAAAAACTTTTCTCTGTATTAAGACAGTTTTGATAATGATCTTAAGAACAACAAAATTAAGGTTTCTTTGAAATCCCTTTTAGATAGTGAGTTAATGAGAGTGAGGTAGTTATAACAGTTATAGCAGTTATAGCAAGAATGGAATAGACACAATTGTTTTTAAGTGGTTCAGAGCACTTAAAGCTCCTAGTCCACTCTTCTACTTCTCAAGTAGGAAATCCACTAAGGATGTCTTTTTACACTTTCTGAATCTCACAGATTCCTTCTAGACCAGCAGTCTAGGCACTTCTTTGTTCACTCTTAAACTCTTCAAGTCCAGCAGACTTGGCTCTTCACAGTTCACTTAGAACTCTTCAAGTCCTTCTGACTTGGAACTCTTACTTCAGTTGATTGATAGTTGTTAAGTTGTGATTGAGGCTACTCAGTTGTAGTTAAGCACTTGTTCGAAAGAACTGAGTAGTTGAGCAAGCTTCCTCTTTTTCTCAGATCGTAGAGTTGAGCGTTGAGTGTTCTTGTGCGTTTTTGTTCAATGCTTGCTTAGTTATTTTCATCTGCATATGTTCTGCATATATGTGGTTCTTGAAATCTTTCCGTTGAAGCCTTTTGTTGAAGCATTAAATGCGTTTGACATTTCTGAACTTTGATGGAGACTTTTCTGAATTACATTCTGGCCCACTGACACAACAGCCTGCTTTCTCACCTAACACCTGAAAAGGTGTTTTTCCTCTGTCCTATGGTCCTTTGCTTAGCTTCTTGAATACGTTTCTTTTGTTGAATACTAAGGATATCTTTTGTACCGTTGGGACCAGAGAGGACTTCAACGTTTCAAAACCATTCCACTTTTGTTGGAATTTGTCTTTAAATAAAAGTAGGGCTCGATGCTTCTAACATAAGGCAAATGATACTCTACGATCCATATCGCTGTGTCTTGTCACATTGGTGCTTGGTCTGAAGAGAACACTACGATTTCTCTCAAGGATTTGCACACTACGATCTTTGCACACTACGATCATCACTTGCTCGTTTTGCAGACTCTACGTTTCCGAAAGCACACTACGATCTCTGAGTTAGCTTCGGCAAACATCTGGACCACTCTACGATTTCTAGAGAGGTCCTTCAAGGCGGATACACTACGATCTTCTAAGCTCTATGATCCTGCCTTAGCTTCTGCATTCTGTTGATCAGCTTGATAAACTGCGATTCTTTTCAAGGCCTATCTATTTCTTTTAAGTCATAGATCAACCTAACATCTTTGATCTCTTTATCTATACATTCGTTTATAGAATGTTGAACATGAAAAGCTAAGATCAACCTAACAATTTTGATCTATCACTAAGTCCTTGTACATATATTCCTTGAAGGACTTTACATATAATCATGAGCATTTACTTTAAACATCAAATCAAAATATGCATTCTTCCAACAATCTCCCCCTATTTGATGTTGACATAACCAAGGAGATTTGTTGTCATGATTAGCAAATTCTATATGCAGTTGCAGCAAAGTAAATATGACTTAATATTTTAGTGAGCAGCTGAAATTTCTAGAGAATAACCATGAATTTATTGATGTATGAAGACAAATATTACATTTAAGTTTGACTACATCAATAAGAATTAAAATTCAACTTATCTCTATTTCTTCGGCCTTTTGCTTCTTGGTTGATTTGCATATTCCTCAGCTCTCCTTTTTCTGCTTGCTTCGTCTCTCCTGGCTAGATCTTCCAGCTCACTTGGGCTTAGTCTTGGATTGTGATCATGCCTATTCATGAATGCAGGATCTCCAATTGGCATTCTTAGGCCTGTTGTTGTCACCTCATGAGAGTTGGGAGAAGGCCTTTGACTTCTTAATGGTTGAGCCATTAAAACTTATTGCTGATTAGATCGTTGAGTCTGATGGCTAGATCGTGGAGTCTGTTAGTGGAATTGCCTTGCAGGAGGATTCCTTGAAGATTGAATTTGGGATTGACCTCTGCCCTTTCCTTGAACTCGTCCTTTCCCTTTATTCTCTCCCTTTATGTCAGCATCAAGGGTTCGAATGTCCTCTGAAAGGTGAGTTACTCCTTGGACAAGCTCGTTGAGTTGACTCTGAGTTTGAGCAATATCCTCTCAATTTTCTTGAATGAGCGCATTAGATCGAGCATCCCGTTGTTGAAGAACGACCAATATGTTGTCAGTCTGCTGTCTTTGGCTGACGTAAAATTGCTGGAACTCTTTTACGGCAGTTTGCAGATTGAGGAAGTTCTCCATCATCAGTTTATTCTAAGCTTCCTGAGTATTCTGCAAAACAAGAACATCATCTTTGTGTCTTTTGGCAGCTAGAAAATGAATGTCATCCCTGTCCTTTATGCTCTGAATCATTTCCTTGATGAGCTCTTTAAGTTTCTTAGTGAGCGTAGAGCTTAGGGAGCTTGGGAGATTATTAGCAGCGTTGATCATTGTAGTTAATCTCATCTGAATGAGTTCAGTGTGTTCTTCAAGACTCTCATCGAGTTACTTGATCACTTTCTTGGACATGGCTGACAAATCAGCTTTGGTGGGCTGCTCTGACAGAAGTTCATTGAGATGGGGAATTTGTGAAGGAGGTGGTGTGCTCTTGAATTGATCTTGCAATGAGTAGAGGGCAAGATCAAGATTGAAGTATTCATTGCTAGATGAGGAGGGAATGTCTGATGGAAGGGCCTGCGTTTGGAAGTTTAGGTTCGGTGGCTCTACGATTTGAGGTTGAGACTCTACAACTGGGCTAGAGTCAGTGATCGTAGAGATGGTGGAAGGTGGGAGCAGTATAGAGTTGGTCAGATTTGGTTCATTAGTTATAGAATTTTGGGATTCTGAAACTAGGAATTGATTTAGTAGATGTAAAATCACTTCCAAGGAATTCATAAAATTGACTAAATGAGGATGATGACAAGTGATTAACTCTGAAGAGGGTTGGGATAGATAGTGCCTCATGTTCATTCTTTGAAGAAGAGTTATTTGTGAGTAACTTCTTGGCAAAGTTGAATCTTCCTGGGAATCCATTGGCTAGCACAGAGATGGCCGGATATTCTTTGAAGCTCCAAAACATGTGATTCCAGGAGTTTAGAATTTGAGCTTGATGGAAAGGCATCATGGGTAGATATGTAAACAGTTGCTCATACTTAGCTTTTCTGTTATCAATGCCCACAACTATGATCTCGACCTCGTCACTTTCATCCTCTTCTCTGTTTTCGTTTGAGGATTCCATTATTTCAATGGCCTCATGATGGTCTTGCACTGGTTCTTCCTCATTTCCTGCAGGAACCTCTTCTTCTGTCATGGGGATATCATGAGCCTCCCCCTTAATGTAGTCATCTTTCTGCAATATTAAAAGCTCCCCCTCAACTGGAGCTTTGACTTTTTGGCTTTCATTGGCTGGTTCCTTTTCAACAGCCAATTCTTTGTCTTCCCTCTTTAGTACCTTTTATTGACAAAAATATATTTCTTGACTAGTTTTCTTCTTGGTTTTCTAGGCTAAGCCACAGCCTCAGGACTTTCTTGAACTTCAGTTTTGTCCTGTTGATCAGCTAGAATATTTGATGCAGTTACTTCCTTGCTGGATGTGTTTGGTCTGGTCTCGACGATCGGTAGAGACTCTACGATCGAAGAGATAGATGGCTTTTTGGATTTGTGGTTGATTTTATTCTTCTTCAGCAGCTGAGATATGGTAGCTCTATCTTCTTCTGCCTCATCCCGCTGTTGTTTCCTTCTTAGGATTCTTAGAGTCTCAATGTCTGAGGACTATACAGGCTTATCGGTAGTGGATCCTGAGGCTCTTCTGCAGTTCTGGCTTTCAACTTTCTTTTGCCCTTGCTTTTTTTGACCAGAGCAATGGGTTCTTCTTTGTTAGCTTCTTCTTCTTCTTCTTCTTCTTCAGTTTCTTTGACAATTGACATATTCCCTGAAATCCCTGATTCTTTTATATCACCAGTTCTTCCACTTATGTCTCCCAGAGTAGACTGTAGGATGATGCTTATAAATCATCCGTAGAGCATCTTTTGAGAGCTCTTTGTCTTCTTTGAGTTGATTAGCCATTTTCCAATCCATTCAAGCAATAGAGCCCCATAGTTAAGTTGTATTTCATAACATATGGTAGTCATGAGCTTGAGTTGTACCTCATTTACAGAGTCATAACCAGAGCTCTTGCAACATATGCATTTTCCAACAATGTCAGCTAGAAATTCATACCTCTGTGGAAACTCCTTCTTCTTATATCCTTTGACATAGGGGAATTTCTTGTGGTGCATCTTTTTGAGTCCCTTATGGAAGTCTATGCCATCTATAAACGAATATCCTTCAAGTTTGAAACCTAGGGCTAGGTTGATGTCCTCAGCCTTCAGCTTGATTTCCACGTTTCTGACTTTTGTAGTGATGGTGTCGCTTTCAAACACGCCATTATTGTAGAATTCTTTTACTAGCTTATGGTAGATCAATGTGTCTGTACCCAGAGCTTCTTCGAGTCCAGCCTTCTTTAATAATGACAAAGTCTTGTGAAATTTGGGTTCAGCTGTTTTGAACTCATCAAAACAGAGTCTGTAGCCAGAGATAACATTGGAAGCCGCCATTGATTTTCTTGCAAGAAGTGTGATTGACTGAGCTTTCTTCTGATTTAGGGTTTCTGTTTGAGAGAGATAATCTTTTGAACTTCTGATTTCAAAAAGACGATTTCAATTTGTACTTGTAGCTTCCCTCTCTCTATTTTGCTTAGTGGGACAGGTGTCAAGTTTTGCTTGGCTCTACGAATCTGACTTAGGAGGATTGTACTGATTTGCCCCTTAATTTCTTCTGAGCTAATGTCCTTAGCAAGGATTACGATCGTTGAGATGGACCTCGTCATCGTCGAGTCTGTTCTGCGTTCGTTGAGTCTGCTCAGCAATCGTTGAATCTGAGCTACAATCGTCGAGTCTGTTCAGCAGTCGTCGAGTCTGTTCAGCATTCGTTGAGTTTGTTCAGCAATCGTCGAGTCTGTTCAACGTTCGTTGAGTCTGTTCTCCAATCATCAAGTCTGAACTGTGATCGTCGAGTCTGACTTACTTTTTGTGATGAACTTTTTGACTTAGCATTCTTCTCGGTTCAAGGTAACTCAGGAAGGGCCAACCTCATAGAATGAATCAAGTGTTAGGTTTGTTCCTGAGGTGCTTATTAGAGAGATTGCTTTTGTTTTGAACATCATCATCACAGGATGCTCCTTTGTTTTGTTGATGGAACTTTGTTATCGTTGTCTTTTATGGCACTTCGGCTCTACGATCGTGGACTTCCTTTGTTCATGTATATGATTTCGAACATAGCCTTTAAATTTGTATAGTTAGCACAAACTAGAGCATATTTTTCATGGTTGTAAGTTAAGCATACCTAGCTCACTTATTAACTTGTTAAATCTGGATTCATCGAGAGGTTTTGTAAAAACATCAGCAAGTTGATTTTTAGTAGGGATATATTGTAAAGATATAGTTCCATTTTGCACATGATTCCTAATGAAGTGATACCTTATTTCTCTATGCTTAGTCCTAGAATGCATGACAGGATTATGAGTTATAGCAATTGCACTTGTGTTCTCACAGTGAATATGTATGGATTTGAATTCAAACCCATAATCTGCTAGCTAATTTTTCATCCATAGGATCTGAGCACAGCAGCTTCCAGCAGCAATGTATCCAGCTTCTGCAGTTGAAGTAGATGCTGAATTTTTCTTCTTGCTAAACCAGGACACAAGTCTGTTTCCTAACAATTGTCAGGTGCCACTGGTACTTTTTCTATCAATTTTACAGCCTGTAAAATCAGCATTTGTGTATCCTGTTAGCTCAAATCAGCATTTATGTATCCTGTTAAGTGAGATTCTTTAGGACTAGCCTGAAATCTAGCATAAATGCATGTTGCAAACATTATATCTGGTCTACTGGCAGTTAGATATAAAAGAGAGCCTATCATACCTCTTTATTGAGTTATATCAATACGTTTACCTTTTTCATCTTTGTCAAGCTTGGTTGCAGGAGCAATTGGGGTTTTCATGGGAGAGGCTGACTCCATGCCATACTTCTTAAGTAAGTCTTTAATGTACTTAGCTTGGTTGATGAAGATTCCTTTATCAGTCTACTTTACTTGCAGTCCAAGGAAGAAGTTCAACTCACCCATCATGCTCATTTCAAACTTGCTCTGCATAAGCTTGGAGAATCTCTTGCATAACCTTTCCTAAGTAGATCCAAAGATAATATCATCAACATATATTTGAACTAATAGGACTTTATCTTTATGCTTTCTAAGAAATAGTGTGGTATCTACTCTACCTCTAGTGAATCCATTTTCAATAAGAAAGTTAGTTAGTGTTTCATACCATGCTATAGGTGCTTATTTAAGGCCATATAAGGCTTTGTCTAATCTAAAGACATAATTATAAAGAGATAGATTGATGAAACATGGAGGTTGCTCTACATAGACTTCTTCTTGAAGTTCACCATTCAAGAATGCACTTTTGACATCCATCTAAAAGACCTTTAATTTTATGTGAGCAGCAAAGGCAAGGAATATTCTGATGGCTTCTAGTCTGGCAACAGGTGCAAATGTCTCATCGTAGTCAATGCCTTCTTCCTGAGAGTAGCCCTTGGCCACAAGTCTTGCCTTATTCCTGGTTATCACTCCATCTTATTTTTGAAGACCCACTTGGTTCCAATGATAGGATGATTCTTTGGTCTTGGAACCAATCTCCATACTTTGCTCCTTTCGAACTGATTAAGTTCTTACTGCATGGCCTCTATCCAGCTGGCGTCTTCCATAACATCCTCTATTTTCTTTGGTTCCATTTGTGATATGAAGCTTAGATAAAAGCATTCATTTTGGGTGGCAGCTCTTGTTTTGACTCTTGCACTCAGATCTCCAATGATTAGATCTTGAGTATGATCTCTTGCCCATTTGCTTCCTGTTGGGACATCTGTCCTTATGCCTTCTTGTCTTAGATCTTCAAGATCTATTTCTTCTTCTTGGTGTGGAGGTTCGTTGTCTGACATAGGTCTCTCTACGATCTCATTTCCTTACTCAATGATTTCACTGTCTGGTACTTCGATCGTAGTGTTAAGCTCAACGACCTCATTCGTAGTGTCTAAACTGTTGGTCGTAGTGTCTTGAAGCACTGTTTTGTCTAAGTCTGTCTCATCAAAGATGATGTGAATCGAGACTTCAACACTTTTTTTTTTTTTTTTGCTAAATTGTGAGTATTATAAACCAAAGAAAGAAAAAACATATCTAGGGCATACCTCCAGTGAAAAATATAGCAACCACATCGAGAGACAAGCCAATGATGTACTTGCTATATCCAAGGCTATAACCGCCAACATCTAAGATTGGGACATTTTACAATATAAGAGCTAAAATTTTTAATGAATACAATTTGCATTTAATGAGTCCTAACACGGTCTTGAGCAAGATCGAGAGCAATGTGGGGGTTTCACCATGGGCTCGTCTATTCCTTTCATTCCATACTTTATAGATAATGATGTGACGAGCTTTATAATCAGAGATGACATTTGGTCTATTTGAGAATGTTGTATGTGATGAATCGGTGGGTCCCAGTCAAAAGGTACACCAAACCAAACCATGAACAAATAAGCACTTGAACCAAGAAGTCATCCGGGAAGACACGGTCAAAGAAAAGTGAGAGAGAATGTTCAGGGGCACGAGAACAAAGACAACAGGAGTCCAAGAATTGGCTATGGTAATTGGATATAGGAGGTTGCCATGAGCATTGTGTGATGATGTCACTGACTTTGGCCGAGAATGGCGGACTGAATTTGAGACTATAGGATCCGTCGATGTATTTGCAAGAGAGGCGGTTATTCAGCCAAGGGTCTTGCCATAAATTGATGTTCGCCGTTACCCACTTTATATGTAACAAAATTGATGGCTAAGCTTCTAAGGTTCGGGACTTTGCGCCAAATCCGGGAAGCATTAGAGGGGATGGGGTAGTCCAGAAGTTGTGCTTCAAGAGGAGAGTTTTGTTAACCCATTGAGCCCAGAAAGAGGAACATTTGAAACAGATAATCGCCACGGGTGGAGCATAATCGTGCTTTGTTCCATTCGACAACTTTTTAATACCTAACCCACCTTCGTAAAGGGGCAAGGTGACACGGCCCAAGAAACCTTTGAACCATGTTTGTCGAAATGAAGAGCCCTTCCAAAGAAATCTAGGCAGGAGCTATTCAATTTGCTTGGTGGTGATTTGGGAAGAAACGAAATAATGGACCAATATGATTGAATAGCAAACAAAATGGATTTAATAAGTTGCGTACCTACCCCATGAAGGAGAGAAGCGATTAGCCGAGACTTAATTGAAGGGTGATCTTTTGAATGAGGGGCAAGCAATCACCAAGAAAGCTTCGATGTAATGAGGGGCACTCTAAAATTTGATGGCAAGGAGCCAGGCCTATATTGAGAGATGTAAGAATGGTATGACCCAGTTAGGAGGGACGTTAGCGAGGAAGCACCGACTTTTCTTTGAGATTGATGGATAAATGGAGAAGCAGGTGAAAGCATCAAGGCTATGCTTTAGAAGGTTGACAGATTGCATGTCACCGTGACAAAATAGAAGGAGGTCATCCGCAAAGCAAAGGTTGGTAATTTTACATGCCTTTGTTCTCCAATGGAAAGAAAAATTTGGAGAGGAAGAAGCTTTATCAAGAAGGAGAGCAAGGACTTCCATGACTAAAACAAACAGATATGGAGAGAGAGGTCGCCTTGGCGGATACCTTGTTTGCCTTGGAAATAGCCACACAACTGACCATTAACTTTAACAGAGAACATAGCCGTAGATATGCAACTTCTGATCCATTGTATAAATTTAGTAGGGTAGCCAAAGAGGGTCAGAACATCAAAAAGGAACTCCCATCGAACAGAGTCAAAGGCTTTCTTCAAATCAATTTTAACCGCACATCTAGATGGGCCAGATGGTCTATGGTAATTTCAACGACTCTTGGGCCAAAAAGAATGTTGTCACCGATTTTACGTCCGGTAGATAAAAGCGACTTGAGAGTATGAGATGAGGTCAGGGAGAGTAGCTTTGAGTCTAGCTGCTAGGATTTTGGATATGCATTTATATATAGAATTGCAGCAGGATATAGGCCGGAAGTCAGACATAGAGGTGGGGTTTGGGACCTTAGGAATAAGAGCGACAACAGTGGCATTGGACTCTTTAAGCATATGTCCAGAAATGAAAAAAGATTGAACAACTTTGACAAAATCATCCCCCACAGTGTCCCAAGAATGAAGAAAGAAGTTCACGTTGAAGCCGTCGGGGCCAGGGCTTTTGTTTCTCTGCATGCCTTTAAGAGTAGATAGAATTTCCTCAGGAGTAACAAGAGCTGCAAGAGAGGGAATCATAGCGGGGTTGATACGCTTTGTAATCACTTCAGCTAAGGCCACCCGACCAGGGTATGAGGAGGTGTTTTTGGTACCCAAAAGATTTTGGAAGTAGCCAACAGCAGTGGACTTAATCTGCTCCGGATCATGAGTCAAGACACCTTGTTTATCCTCGACAGCAAGTATCTTATTTGAATTCCACCGACTTTTGGTTTTGGCATGAAAGTATTTGGTGTTTTTATCCCCTAAGGAGAGCCACTGAATTCTGGATTTTTGTTGTAAAAGTTGCTCTTCTATAGTAAGGGCATCCCATAAATCCTTGGTAAGTTTCCTCTGAAGATCAAAATTTTCCGGGGAGATAGGAGTATTAGACAGTTGAATGGTCATTTGAAGAGCATGAAGAGCTTGCCTAGCCATTTGACGCGTTTAAAGCAATGAGCCCTCGTTGCTTATTCAGATCAATAAGAGCTCGTTTGGTTCTCCAAGCTTTTCCGCAAGAACAAAAAGAGGGAGCCAATGATATTGCAGTTTCCAAGCTTGGGAAACTACCTCCTCGTAACCATCCAAGAGGGTAAGATGATTGAAAATTGAAAAGGCTTGAAGGATTTGGGAGCAGGGGAGACCAATAGACAAAATAGTGGGATTATGATCGAGAAACCTCTAGCCCCAAAAAAAAGTAGCCGGAGAGTGAGTCATTTGAGTGAACCATGCTGCATTCCCAAGAGCTCTGTCCAGCTTACGAGAAATAGTTCTATCCCCTTGAGAGTTCCACCAAGTGAAGTAAGGACCAACAACTCTAATGTCATCCAGACTTGCTTGTTCAAGACATGATTTAAAGTCGGACATGCCAGCTGACCACATGTCGTTCCCCCCCTGCGATTCATCAAGGCTGCAAATTTCATTAAAATCCCCTAGAACGCACCATCTAGAGCTGATGGGATGTGCGAGGGAAGAGAGCTCATGCCATAACTGCTTACGCTCAGAGGGAGTGTTAAGACCGTAGACAATAGTAACCAAAAAGGTATCAACAGATCCAACCAAATTTAATTCACAATGTATAAGCTGGGAAGATTTGTGCAACACGTTAATGATCAAAGAGCGGGGTCCCTGACCCAACCCATATTCTACCATTGTCATGATAATCATAATTAAAAGCCCGGTTCAATGAGCAAAAAGATTAGAGGAAATAGCCCTGGATTTGTGACATTTGACTCTAGTTTCCACAAGGCCAACAAAAGATATGTGATTGTCCAACAAAAAGGCATGAACATCAGCCTATTTTTGAGACTTATTTAAACCTCTAACATTATAGGAACAGAGCTTAGACATAAAAAGATAAAGAATTAGGGAGGGGAGTTTCTCCCCCTACCTTTGTTCCTCCTTTTAGCAGAAGGAGAACCAACAACCTCAACCTTTGCTTTCAGCTTAAGATCTCTGCCTTCCTTTTCGTCAACGATTTTGAGTTTATCAGTAAGAGGGTTGAGAAGGGGTGGCAAAGAGTTGCAGTCTGGGGAAATGCAGTCCGGATCCCCCAAGGCTGCGAAAGGATTACCAGCAGTCACAGGAGAAGGGGAAGAAGGATTCAAAGGGATAGAGGGGGAAACCAAGGCATGGGGATTTTTCTGGGCAATAACAGTCCAGCCCTCTTCAGAAGCCACAGAGGGAGAGGTGAAATTAGAAACCGCAGCGAAGAGAGAGGAAGAAGGACCAAGGGCCAACAATGACTTTTAGTGGAGGATTTTGGAACCCATTGATAGTTGGAGTTCGGACATTTAATCAGAGAGTACCCAAAAGTTTTGCAAACCGAGCAGGATGGGGGTCTGTTCTGATATTCAACAGTGACACCCACTGATCGTTCCTCATGCTCATCTTCATTCAAAATAATAATAATGAGAGAAGCAAGCGAGAGGGTCTGCAACATCAATTTCCACACAAATCCTGAAAGCATAAGGAAGAGGGTCGAGTCTTTTCTGTGACTTTATCCAAGAAAAGTGGCTTCCCCACCCCACTAGCAATGTAACTAAGGCCTTAAATCGTCATCCTAATAAGAGAGAGGAATGCCATGAAATTTTACCAGACAGGGGCTTTAGAGCAAGCCTCTCTAGTAATGTCAATACCTCCTTCCATTTCTTCAACAAGATTTGCTTGTTTGAGATATACCAGGCCCATAAAGAAGGATGTTTTCATGAGCTTCAATTTGAGTTGAATTTGAAAATGTAATACCCTTTTTTTTCATGCAGGAGCACTTTAGATAAACCCATCGAGCCCCAAAGTTTTTTGAACAATAGGCTCCACTACCTTGAAAGGGAGCTTTGAGTGAAGAAAATAGCCCACAAGGCTATTGCACCACAGTCACGCCCTTTTTTAGTACCTTCCTACGGAGGTCTAATGGAAAGAAGGCCTTCACTTGACGGGGAAAAAACTTTAAAGTAGACTTCCTAGGAGCATCATTCGCAACAACCTCACTCCAAGAGGGCTTATCAGAGGAACGGGAGTTGGCAGTGAGGGAAGAAACAACCTTAGCGGAGTTGTAACGGAGGACAATCCAATGTGTTGGGCTTCTCAGCCAGATTTGAGTGGAGTCGACACATGAGCAGGAGGAGCATCATCCACATTAGTAGAGATGTTAGCTTTCAGCAAACTTTTGTCAAGAAGATTGAGATCATTATCATCCCTATGCAGGACACCGGAGGTTGAAAATTCATTTAACTCTTTAACGGAGAAACCATGGGCTACAAGAAAATCCAATAACTTTTGATTTTTACGCCTTTCATCTGCAGCTGAAATTCTATCTTGAGAGGAGAAATGTTGGGCAGCAGTGAATATTTCCTTCATTTCAGACCTATGCCCAAGGCCCATACGGTCGCCCCAATCACTGTTGGCAGACGAGCCATCCGAATCCACAGCAAGATCAGTAGAAGGGGGAAGAGGGGCAAAGTCCGATTCAACCATCTTAGGCGAGTTAGGGTTCGAGACCCCAAAATCAGCAAAAAGGTCACGAGAAATGCTAGACTCGAGTTCCCAATGAGAGAGATGAGAGTGGCTAACCATGTATGAAGGAAAGATCTGAAGAGATCGATAGGAAGGGAGAGGACGGAGGAAAAGGAGAGACCTGCAGAGAATGCACGGAGCAGGCGGAGGGGGAGATCGGCAGGAAAAGGAGAAGACCAAAATGGTAAACGGAAAAATTTGGAGAGGATGGGGAAAATAGGTAGGAGAAGACAAAGACCAAAGAGGGAATTTTTTTTTTTTTAAAAAAAAAAGAGAAAAATGGAAATAACAGAAGGAGCAACTTTGGAGGAATGGCAAAAGAAAAAAGAAAAAGAGAAAGAGGATAGTAGAGAGAGGGGGGAGCAAAGATCTAGAAAGAGAAACTAACCCATAATGTCATTCAATGATAATGCTATTTTCACTTCTTTTTTCACTTCAACACTTAGTGTCTTCTTGTTGAACACTCTGTAGTCCTTACTGTCTGTGGCATATCCAAGAAAGATTCCTTCGTCTGACTTTGGTTGAAATTTTGTCAAGTACTGCTTTCCATTGTTGAGAATGTAGCATGCACAACCGAAAATATGAAAGTAGCTGACACTTGGCTTTCTTCCTTTCCATAGTTCATAAGGAGTCTTCTTAATCGTAGAGTGTATGAGTGATCTGTTATGAGTGTAGCATGCAGTGTTTATGACCACGCCTTGAAGTACTCGGGTAGATGGGTCGCTAGTAGAGAGTTCTTATCTTCTATCAATGTCCTGTTCTTTCTCTCAGCCACTCCAATTTGTTGAGGAGTTCGTGGAGCTAAGAAGTTTTGACTAATGCCATTGTCTGTATAGAATTGGTCCATCTCTGAGAAGTCGAATTTTCTCTTCTTTTTCGTTCATCACTAGTTTGAACATCTTGATCAGCTGGGAGCTTGTTTCATCTTTTGAGGTTAAAAAGAACACTCATGTAAATCTGGTGTAGTCGTCGACTACGACCAGAGAGTATCTCTTTCCTCCAAGGCTCGTCGTTGGAATTGGCCCAAAAAGATCCATGTGTAGCAACTGCAGAGGCTTGTCAATTGAATTGGCAGTTTTGCTCTTGAATGTGCTTCTGGTCTGCTTCCCAAGTTGACAGGCATTGCATGGCCTTTCTTTGACGAAGTTGAACTTGGGTAACCCTGCAACTAGATCTTTTGAAGCTAATTTGGACATGCTCTTGAAGTTGAGATGAGATAATCTTCGATGCCATAGCCAGCTCATTTCTTCAGATGCCTTAGCCAGAAAGCATATTGTCTCGTCTGAGCTTAGTTGTCCAAGATTTACTGTGTAGACATTTCCTTCTCTTGTTCAGTTAACTTTATGTTGAGATGTCTTGTGTCTCGGACTTGACATTAATTGTTGAGAAATGTTACTTGATGACCCTTGTCGCAGAGTTGGCTAATGCTTAGAAGATTGTGCTGTAATCCTTCCACATAGGCCACTCAACTGAAAGACACTACACCATTTCCAGCTGACCATATCCTCTTATTTTGCCAAAGCTGTTGTCTCCAAAGATGATTGAGGGACCCTCCTTCTCTATGTAGTTAGACAGAAGGGCTTTGTTTCCGGTCATGTGCCTTAAGCATCCACTGTCCAGGTACTAGGTTGTGATTGTGGAGCTCTTTTCCTGTAGAAACATTAAGCCTTCATTTTGGTACCCATTGAGTCCTACTTTGTTAGTGCTCTTGGGGACCCAAACCTGCTTGATTTTGGGTCTCATGTGCATGGAATTATAATGACAATTTGCAGCTTTGTAGCAAACTTTGTAGCACACAAAACATTTGATTTGATGCATGTTTGTGTGTGTGTGAAAGTTCTTCCTCCATTTGGACTTTTGTGGGTTATTGGTCATCCTCCTGTTAAGCTGATATTCCTTCCTCCATGTGTCCTTGGGTTTCATGATTTGTGAGGAGTATACCTTACCTCTATTGTACCTTCCCAGTTGGTTCGTAGAGTTGATCTTACTAGACTCTACGATCCTTCAAGGTTGGTGAGTAGTGGTTAGGTTACTCTTCTCTTTTATGAAACCTAAACCGACATGAGATCCCTTACTCCTGGGAATATGGATTGAATCAGCTAAGTAGGGTTTGACAGGCTCATCCTTCTGTGAGGATTTCACAAATATAATGCCTCTACTAAAACTTGAGGCATTATTAGTGTTAATTTCCTTTACTTTTTCCACACATGGCTCTGAGGTAGATTCCCCAAAGCCTAACACTGTTCTGTCAGAGACACTTCTCTGGCTAGTGATTAGGGAGTCCATGGATGAAGAGGATTTATTCCATGTAGAGGTAGTCTTTTCTAGATCCTCAATTTTAGAGGTTAGACTTGACTCTCTTTTTGCATTGAGCTCATTTGTTTGTTTCAAGAGCTTATTCTCAGCTTCAAACTTGGAGAGAGAATCAGTACTGAGAAGGGCTGTTTCCAATTCTTCTTGAACTTTTTCTTTCTCCTTTTGAAGAAATGAATAATCTTTAGACAGAACTAACCAGTTCATGTATTGGTGCAGATCAGATGTTATGCCATGCAGTGTAGTTCTTAGGTCATCAATATCTACGTCAGGAGAGTTGAAGTCAAATACCTCATCGATACTTACTTCATGTATATTGGAGTTCTGTTTGTCTCTTGCATTTTTGGCTATCAGGCAGAGATTTGCCATTTGAGGATCTTCATCATCTCCAGATTCCGGAGTTGAGTCATTGTCTGAGTCACTCCACGATCCTCCAACTACATGGCCTTTGTCTTTCTTCTGCAGCCTTTTGTTGCCTTTATATTCCTTCTTTGAATGTGATTTCTTCTTGAGTTCTTCTCAGAGAGGTTGGTTGCAGTTAGCAATGAAGTGGCCAGGTTTCTTGCAATTGTAGCATAGATCATTCATTTTCTTCTAGCTGCTGTAGTTGCTGACTTTCCTTGGCTTGCTGGTTTTGCCTTGTCGCATGAACCTTCTTAGTCTTTTTACCAGCATTGCAAAGTCCTCATCATCATCTTCATCGTAGTCAGAGTCAACTTCAGTGTTGAGTTTGGAGGGTTTTTCAGTTGCCTTGAGAGCAACACATTTATCCTTCTTTCTTCCTTTTGACAGTGTTTCTGCTCGTTGAGTTAGCTCCAGTTCGTATGTGAGAAGGTTGTCATATAACTGTTGAACAGTCATTTCATGTAGATTCTTTGACTCTCTAATGGTAGTGGTTTTGGCATCCCACTTGCTTGGTAAGGCTCTCATAAACTTTATGATTAGATCTTTGTTTGGATAGATCTTTCCATAGGCTCTTAGAGAGTTGAGTAGAACATTGAATCTCTCATATGTGGCAGTGACGTTCTCTCCTTAAACGTGAGCAAACATCTCATATTACTTAGTCAAGAGAGATTGTTTATTTTCTCTGACTTCTTCTGTTCCTTCATGCATGATGAGAATGCTTCCCAAACCTCCTTTGTTATTTTGAAGTTGACCACGTTTTCAAACAGATCATCTTCTAAGGATTGAAATAAGATGTTCTTGGACTTTTTGTCAAGCTGGACAGCTCTCTTCTCATTTTCTGTCCATTCTCCTTTGACCTTGATCTGTATTCTGTTTGGGTCATTTATAGTTGGTGCAAGCTTTGTAGGAACGTAGGGCCCATTTTGAACAGTTTCAAATAGATCTTCATCTATTGAGTCCATGTAAGCTTGCATCCTAACCTTCCAGTTAGCGAATTTGTCTTTATTGCACATAGGTGGCTTGCTACCTCCTCCAGTCTTTGATTCGCTTGGTAAGTGTGTTATTGGATCTACTCAAGCTTTGTAGGCAATATAATAGAACCTGCTCTGATACCAATTGTTAGTTCCTGAGGCACAATAGTTATCTAGAAGGGGGGGGGGGGGTTTAATAGATATTAAAAACTTTTCTTTGTATTAAGACAGTTTTGATAATGATCTTAAGCACATCGGAATTAAGGTTTCTTTGAAATCCTTTTTAGATAGTGAGTTAATGAGAGTGAGGCAGTTATAACAGTTATAGCAGTTATAGCAAGAATGGAATGAACACAGTTGTTTTTAAGTGGTTCAGAGTACTTAAAGCTCCTAGTCCACTCTTCTACTTCTCGAGTAGGAAATCCACTAAGAATGTCTTTTTACACTTTCTGAATCTCACAGATTCCTTCTAGACCAGCAGTCTAGGCACTTCTTTGTTCACTCTTAAACTCTTCAAGTCCAGCAGACTTGGCTCTTCACAGTTCACTTAGAACTCTTCAAGTCCTTCTGACTTGGAACTCTTACTTCAGTTGATTGATAGTTGTTAAGTTGTGATTGAGGCTACTCAGTTGTAGTTAAGCACTTGTTCGAAAGAACTGAGTAGTTGAGCAAGCTTCCTCTTTTTCTCAGATCGTAGAGTTGAGCGTTGAGTGTTCTTGTGCGTTTTTGTTCAATGCTTGCTTAGTTATTTTCATCTGCATATGTTCTGCATATATGTGGTTCTTGAAATCTTTCCGTTGAAGCCTTTTTGTTGAAGCATTAAATGCGTTTGACATTTCGAACTTTGATGGAGACTTTTCGAATTACATTCGCGGCCCATCGACACAACAAACCGCTTCTCACCTAACACCGAAAAGGTGTTTTTCCTCCATCTCTATGGTCCTTTGCTTAGCTTCTTGAATACGCTTTTTGTTGAATACTAAGGATATCTTTTGTATGCTGGGACCGGAGAGGACTTCAACGTTTCAAAACCATTCCACTTTTGTTGAATTTGTCTTTAAATAAAAGTAGGGCTCGATGTTTCTAACATAAGGCAAATGATACTCTCACGATCCATATCATTTGTGTCTTGTCACATTGGTGCTTGGTCCCAAGAGAACACTCACGATTTCTCTCAAGGATTTGCACATCACGATCTTTGCACACTACGATCATCACTTGCTTTCGCTTTGCTGGACTCTACGCTTCCGAAAGCACACTACGATCTCCGAAAGTTAGCTTCTAAGAAACATCCGGACCACTCTACGATTTCTAGAGAGGTCCTTCAAGGCTGATACACTACGATCTTCTAAGCTCTATGATCCCCGCTTTAGCTTCAGATTCGTTGATCGACTTGATAAACCGCGATTCTTTTCAAGGCCTATCTATTTCTTTTAAGTCATAGATCAACCTAACATCTTTGATCTCTTTATCTATACATTCGTTTATAGAATGTTGAACATGAAAAGCTAAGATCAACCTAACAATTTTGATCTATCACTAAGTCCTTGTACATATATTCCTTGAAGGACTTTACATATAATCATGAGCATTTACTTTAAACATCAAATCAAAATATGCATTCTTCCAACATCTACTAACATCCAAGACAAGGATCGTAGACTACACTCAGAGTCGTAGAGTCTATTGATCGTATCAAAGGCAGAGATCGTAGTCGAACAAGATCAGATGAAGACAACAAGCACAATGACAGAAATCGTAGTGCCAAGATCGGATCTTGGAGTCGTAGTGTCTGCACAGTCAAAGCTGAATCGTAGAGTACAGAGCTAAGACCTCAACAATTGTGCTCACAAAGCCAAGGTAGAATCGTAGAGCAAACACGATTCTCAACAATTGAGCACTCCTAAAATATCCAAAGGAATGAAGCCTCTAGTTGATACTGCAAAGATATATCTCACCAGAAGGAAGGCAGAGAGAACTCAACGAATGGTATGCAAGCTAATAGAAGATCTAAGCATCAACCCAATCAGCATCCAAAATTAGTTGTAAAGCCATTCAAGATGAAGTCTTCCACAAGATGATCATAAGAAGACTTCAGTAGCATGACTAAGGAAAGTAAACATGTGTAGTAGCTGTCAAGTGAAAAGATATCAACGATCTTGGAAGTAACTAGGATCGTAGTGTTTGCCAAACGAAGAAGGAACTGATGGAGTATATACAAAGATATTGGTCAGCTTTTGAGGAATAAGGCTAAAGTGATTAAGCATTGGGCTAGTCCATTGATGATAAGTGAACGAGAGATCACAAGGAGAAAGTGAGCTGGACACGGCACAAATCTGAAGTGTCTTGTTATTTAGAAGGGGCCAGAGCAAGGAATCAAGCCATCAGTATCTGAGAGCAGTCGAGGTAATTAGAAGTGTTGAAGCACTGCGCGAAAGAAAGAAGAGTTGTTCTTCACTAAAGATCAAGTGAACATTGTCGACGTCGGGATTTTTGAGTGTCCCTTTTCGTTACTTGTTCCTTGGTGTTCTCATGTTAATGTGAGATTTGTTTGAAAAAACAAGTGAAAAAGGTCCGACATGTGTAATGTCGACGATTTGACTTTAAGAGTCGCCAGTTGGTGTATTTAACTGGATGCACTAACGCAACTGAAAAGGTTTGCACATTGACCCAGTGTTGACACTGCTAGATGGGTCTGTGAAATCGAGATTCATTTTGGGTCCGGGGGCTTGATTATGCAGAGGGAAGGTGTTAGGCACCCCCCGACATCCGTGTTACCACGGTGACCGCCACTCTTCAAAGAAATTGTTATATGAATGTGTGTGTGGATCAATGTGCAATTATTTGAAAGTAATGCGAGGCCTCGTTCGCACCTATATAACCAAGATATAGCAATGAAGTTTTGTAAAAGAGGTTTTTTCAAATCCTGTGCTCAATAGGAATTGGGACCTTTTCATACTTCCATTTTATTATTAAATGTTCGGCTTGTTTGTTTTTATTTTCGAGATGCGAAGCATTCTCGAGAAAATAATATACAGCAGTGCCAAACTCCTCATGGGCATGACAGCCATCCAAGGAAATTCAGACACTGTAAAATAATGTACAGGCTGCTTACAGCTAAAAAATGTCCATCATGGGAACCGAATCTAGATTCAGTAAACTGAACCTGTGATCACATGATTCCTAGGCTCACATGATACTGCAATTTGTATGGAAAGCGAAGCGAGCGCTATATATATAAAAGCTGTAAATATATATATATAGACATGATCAACCACCACGAAGCAACTCCATGGGGGATCGAAAATGTAAATATATGTAAATAAAGCTGTAAAAGCGATCAACTGCCACGAAGTAAACTCCAGGCAGGAAGAAATGTAAATAAAGCTGTGAAAGCGATCAACTGCCACGAAGTAAACTCCAGTCAGTCTGAGATTGTAAATATATATATATGTACAAATATATATATAAAAGCGAAAGAACGACTTAGGATGTGAATCCAAGCTCATTGGATATGTCCGACAATAATTATATATATATATATATATATATATATATATATATATATATATATATATATATAAGCGATTAAACGCATATAGGATATAAAATCCAGTGCTCATCGACATGTAGTCTTAGAGCAAATACTCAGTTAGCTATTGAACAAAATATAAGTAGCAATAAAGACAACATTTATGGAATACAAAATCAGAGGAAATAAATGGATAAGAGGAAACTCTGTCAAAGCTGTTCAATCTCCAAGCATTCTCGCTTCAAATCAAGTTTCAATCCGGTAGCTCATCGTCTCGTGTCGCTCCAAGGAAAACCCAAACTTCTCCCTAATCTATATTTACAAACATTAACTAAGAACTAGAGAGAGAAAGTACAAAAGAAGAGAGAGAGAGAGAGAGAGAACTAAGCTAATCTATTCTAAGCTATATTATCATCTATAATGTCTGCTATCTGATATCAGATCTGTGAGATGCAGAGGCTTCCTCTCCTTTTATATCCCAGTTTCCTTCCTTTGCTAGGTCAAAATCAAGCATTCTCTGCCTGGGCACCGGAGCTCGTGCTGCGGCGCGGGCAATAGACCTATGGTTGGCGTTGCAGCGCCACGTCATCTATAAAAAGACCGGAGCTCGTGCTGCAGCGCGAGTTCATGAAGGAACTGTGGTGCTGCAGCGCCATGATGACATCAGCAAGGACCAGGGGCTCACGCTACGGCGCGAGATATAGATTGGGCATTGGCGCCGCGAAGCGGCTACATGCAAAATGACCGTTTTATCCCTGAAAGCTTGGGAAAGACCTAATAAGCCCTGCATTGCATCAGTTAATCATAATAACACCATAATCATATAAAATTATATAAAATCTACAAGATCAGGCAACTATTTAAGTCATAAAGTATCTGATTCGCAGGTATAAATCCCACTCATCAGAGAGCACTTAATGAATGACATGCAAGCTAACAGAAGATCTAAGCACCAACCCAATCAACATCCAGATTGAGTTGTAAAGCCATTCAAGATGAAGTCTTCTACAAGTCGATCAGAAGAAGACTTCAATAAAAGTGACTGACTAAAGAAAGTCAGCAAGTGCAGTAGCTGTCAAGAGAACAGAAGACAATGATCTTGGGATTAACCAGGATCATAGTGTTTGCCAAACAAAGTAGAAAATGATGCAGTTTACACAGAGATACTGGTCAACTTATGAAGAACAAGGCGAAAGTGATTAAGCATGGGTTAGACCATTGATGATAAGTGAACAGGAGATCAGAAGGAGAAAGAGAGTCGGGCATGCCATAAATCTGATGTGTCTTGCTATTCAAGAAAGGCCAGAATAAGAAGTCAAGCTATCAGTTCCTGAGATCAGTCGAGGCAAACAGAAGTGTTGAAGCATTGAACAAGTAAAGGAAGAGGTGTTCTACATTGAAAATCTAATGAACACTCTTCAGAATCGTAGTGTTGTCTCAACCAATCAATGAGCAACATTCAACAAGACACACTACGATCAGGTCCAAGAACATCTGCATCAGAATCGTAGAGTTTGGTCATCTAAAGATTGAAGCATTGGCAACTATTTAATGTGGAGACCGATATTCAAACGTTGCTAATTGAGAGCATCGATGCAGAAGGACAATTTCTGATGTTCTGATCGAGAAGTCAAAAAGAATAAATAAAGGTGAATACCGGCCTGACATGGAAAGGTGACAACTCTGAGGTAGTAGAAAGGTAGTAGATTATTGTGTCAGTAAAATCATAAAGGAGTTGTCACGTCACATCAAGCAGTATGCACCAAATAACTCAAGATTTGCGAAGCAATTCAAATAGCTCCCAACGGCTATATTCCAACGGGAAGATTGTGAAGTAGTATATATCAGCTAGAGCTTCAAAGATCAAGGGTCGCTGAGTTAAAAAATCATTGAGTTATTGGAATGCTATATTGTTGACTCTATGAGTTCCACCAAAGCTGAACAGAACAAGTCTCAGTGGTAGTGAGACTACGAAGGTTAAAGTGAAGCAGAGTTGAAAAAGAATCTGAACAGACTAAAAGCTTCACTCAACAAGGATGAGAATGCCACTGAAGATGTCAGCTAAGCTGAGAGCCGAGAAGGTCAAGAAGTTAGCATTTAGAAAAGTGGCAGAGCACAAAGAAGATCAAGAGAACCACTCTACGAATCATTATGAACCAAAAGCTGAAACAAAACAGATGCAGAACCATGTTTGTATACCATTCAAGCAGGGTTCAGGGAATGGTACGTGCCACGCGAAGTCTACCAAAAGCTCAAAGACTTAGCAACCATAAATGGTGATGGTGCACAACTGACATCGGATGGAGATGAGATGAACAGTATGACGATCAGCTTCACTAGAGAAGAGGTGGTCCAAACCTTTACGCAGAATGCAAAGAGGACCTCGTCAACCTGTTGAGTACAAAAGATGTTCAAGCTTCAAGACATCTTAGCAGCAAAGCACCAACAACAACTAAATCCACAACAAGTAGCCAGACCCTGAGGGGTCCTTATCCGAAGGGACTAAATGAAGTTCCAAGCCTGCTGGGCTTGAAGAGTTCTTAGTGAACTGAAGTTCCAAGGCTACTGGCCTTGAAGGAATCTTAATGATTCAAGGTGCTACCCTTCCTTAGTAAAATTCCTTCTTGTTGAAGCAGAAGAGTGGATTAGGAGCTTGAGTCTCTGAACCACTTAAAATCCCTTGTGTCTTTTACATTCTATTATTTATGCTATAACTGCTATCAACATGGTAACTACTTACAACTAAACTAACTCTAGACAAATGGTCAACAAAACATCTATTAAGGGAAACCTTAACTTATTCCGTTGTGATTAAAACTATTCCTAAGTTTATCACTTGCTATTTTCTCAGTAATGCAAACTTAAATAGAAAAGATTTTTGAAATAAAAAGGATCTACTCAACCCCCCTTGTAGATATATTGTGTACCCTCTAGGAACTAACAAACATGATTACCATTGTTGTTAAAGTAGGTTAACAAAAAATGAGTTTGATAATTCATCATCTATACTATATAATAAAATATTACACAACTTTTTTTTTTTTTGTTGCTAAATTGTGAGTATTAAATATATAAAAAAAATAGGAAACACATCTAGGGGCATACCCCGCGAAAGAGCTAAAGCAGCTACATCAAAGACAAGCCAATGATGCACTTGCTATAACCAAAAGCTATAACTGCCAACATCTAAGGTTTGGATATTTTAGCGTATAAGAACTAAAATCTTTAACTGAATACAATTTGCATTTAACAATCCTAACACGGTCTTGAACAAGAGCAAGAAGAAGATCGGGGATTCACCATGGGCTCGCTTTATTGCGTTCATTCCATACTTCAGAAAATAAAGAGCCAAACAAAGCTTTATAATCCGAGATGACATGAGATCCATTGGAGAATGTTGAATGTGGTGAATAAGCGGATCCCAGTCCAAAGGCACACCAAACCAACCATGAACAAAGAAGCACCGATCCAAGAAGTCATTTTATCGAGAGAAGGCACAGGCAAAGAAAAGATGCGAGAATGATTCGGGGGCGTGAGAACATGTCACATGTCACCTATGGTCCTCGTGGTCTTTCGGACCATTCTTTGACTCTACTTCAAACTGGAATTCATCTTAATCAACCTAGACGTCAGTTTCAATTCTTCAACCATATGCTTTTGATTGAAGGTTTCAGGGACTCGGTAAGCAACGTTTGGGCCTCATCAATATCGGGCAATCCGTTTCATGTTTTCACTAAGAAATTGAAACGTACTAGACATGCTTTGGTATCTCTCAATATTCTCAATGGGAACCTCAGCACCCTTGTAAAGACTGCAAAAGAGGACCTACACGCAGTGCAGTCTCTTCTAAATGACCATCCATTGGATCTAAACCTTCTTGCTCGTGAAAAATCAAAACCCAATGCAACTCTGGAATGCCTGGATGAGAAGAAACTCTTCTTCAATAGAAATCAAGGGCCAACTGGTTAGCCTTGGGTGGCCAAACTCTAGCTTCTTTTTCCAATATGATGAAAAATCGATGGAATGCCAATAAGATTTTGTCAATCATCGATAATGAAGGTAATAACGATTCATGGTCAAAGGAACATGAAGATGTGGCGGTGGATTATTTTTCAATCTCTTCAACACCTCTCAAGATCCCTATCCCGGTTCGATAATTATGCCATAACTCCTACTAAATTGCTTAGTTTCTACCAAGCCTCTAAGTCGATTGCTCTATCATCGATCTAGAAATTCTGGGGATCCTCAAATCCATGAAACGGAACAAAAGTACGGGACCAGATGGTTTTAATGTCAACTTCTTCCTCAGCTGTTGGGACATTGTGGGGACAGATTTTTTAAAGGTTGTGCACTTCTTCTTTGCCAATAGTAGACTTTCTAAAGGCCTCAATTCCACGGCTCTTGCTCTTATTCCTAAGTGTTCCAACCCTACTTCAATGATCGACTTCCCATCTCTCTGCTGCAATACAATTTACAAATGCATTGCTAAAATTCTAACTAGCTTGTCAAGGAGGTTCTTCCTTTCTTGTTGATAAAGCTCAATCTGCTTTTGTGAAAGGAAGAAGCATTAGTGACAACATCCTTATGGCCCAAGAAATGCTCAAAGGCTACCATAGCTATTCTGGTCCTGCTAGGTGTGCTCTCAAGATTGATCTCACCAAAGCTTTTGACACAATAAGATGGGAATTCCTTTTTGACACCTTAAGAGCTTTCAAATTTCTAGACTGCTATGTTGGTTGGATCAAGGCCTGTGTCACCTCTGCCATGTTCTCAGTTAAGGTTAATGGTGCTCTAGCCGATTTTTTTGGTAGTTCGAGAGGTCTCAAACAAGGGGACCCCTTATCTCCCTTTCTCTTTGTGATTGTCATGGAAATGCTCTCTCTAAAGCTCAATTATGCTACCTCCGATCCAGGCTTCCTTTACCATTGGAAAGCTAAAGTATGCAAGCTTACTCACTTATTCTTTCATGGATGACATCATGATTTTCGTAAAGCATGCTTGTAATCTATTTCTATCGTAAACTCATGCATTCTTTCCTTCTCTTTATACTCTGTTCGATTCCCAACTCCCACAAAAGTCATTTTTTCCTCTCAAAACTCGCAAACATAGTGCATTAGTGATATTTCTCTCATCCTTGGGTTCCACTGGAACCTTACCTTCAAAATTTTTGGTGTTCCTCTCCGTCTGTCAGAAGCTTTTGCTTGGTGATTGCATCCCCTTAATCCAAAGGATCACAAATCGGCTTCTTCTTGGACATCAAAGGTGCTATCTTACTCGGGTAGACTTCAACTTATCGGATCCATTCTTTGTTCTATCCAAATATTCGAGCTCCACTTTCTCACGCCAAAGGGGTTCTCAAAGATATTCAATCAATCTTAACAAGATTTCTTTGGAAGGAGCAACTCTTGACAAGTATGGTGCAAAGGTTGCATGGTCCACTATTTCACTTCCCCTCATTGAAGGTGGTCTTGGCATCAAAAACGGTGGAATGGAATTACGACTTATCCTCCAAGACTTGGTTCGCATTATTCAACCCCATTCCAACTCTGTATGGGTGAATTGGATTAAAGCAACTTCATTAAAACATACATCCTTTTGGAAGGTTCGCAACACAGCAACATGTTCTTGGGTCTGGAAACAAGTTTTAAAGTTTGACCACTTGCTTCTTCGACACCTTCACTATCATGTTGGTAATGGGCGGGGATACAAGTTTCATGGTTCGACCCTTGGTTAAATGACACACTATCAATCCTCCCCAATATTTTATGTCTTCTCTCAGGCGCTAAAACTGGCCAAGAATGTTAGCCACCTTATCAAAGCAACAACAGATGGATCATGCCCCAAGGCAATTATTACCACGATATGATCATCCCGAGGAGGAAACTAGCTCTCCTTCCCCCTCCTTCTCAAAGAAATGGATAAGATACTTTGGGACTCTTGGGATACTGAAGAATATAAAAGCCAACCGATTATGGGAATCTATTCGCACAAAGGCAAAGAATCGGTTTCTTGGTGCTCCATTATCGGAATAAATGCCATGTCCCAAGGTACTCTTTTATTTTGTGGCTTGGCATTCTTAAAAGCTCCCCACCAATGATGAGCAATTGATTCTCTAATGAGATCCTGAACTCATCCACTATGCAACCTTCATCCGGAGACCTTTGATCATATGTTCTTCAATTTGTGTATTCTCCAAATCGGTTCTTCCGAATGCTATAAGCCTTGGAACCGGACCGCTTTTCCCGGTTCAGTGGGATGACATTATGGACTTTCTCACTTCTTATCAAGGTTCTAAATTGTCACGTAATATCCTAAGTTTGACGGTGGCGATCTGCTTTTTTACAAAATTTGGGAAGCAAGAACAAAAAGCTTCATGATGATCATCTCCCTCCACTCACCAGGATCACACAGGATGTTATCCACATTATTAAGTCTAGGCTTTCCACTTGCAAATCATTTATCAAAGCCACCAATAACCAATATTTTTGTAATTGGCTTTTAACTAGTTAGAGATGTTCATGCGTTCCTCGATAGTCCCCTCATCTTTGGGCATGTCCATTGTTGAGGCTTCTGAATACTCCAAGGTCCTTTGAGTGGGGCGGGCTGGGCGAGCCATGTTATGGCTTTTGACGAAGTCTTCCGAGCGAGGACAATGAGGTGGGCAAGCTGAGAGGGCTTCAAGCTTGAGGCGAGGTCCTTGATCGAGGTCCTTCGATCTTCGATCGAGGTCCTTCTAAGCCAAGCTTGGCTTCGGGCTTGAGGCGCAAGAACCTGTGTCTTGAGCGAGGTGGCAAAGGAAATGTAGCCCGGATTCGAAAGAGGTAGTGGTTCAGGTCTAGGCCTTCTCTCAGCAAGTGGTGGTACGAGGTCCTTGTAATTATCTTATCAAAGATAGAAATATTTAATGATTCTGTAATAGGCCTATTACTAGCTAGTTGGTTTCTGGTATAGTTCCTTGTATAGTTTCCTCATCTTGGGCTTGTCCATAGATGATGTAGCTATACTGTGGGGTATGCTCTTTGTAATTTGGTTCTTTTCTATACAAACAAAATTTAGCAAAAAACAAAACATAGACAAATAGGAGTCCAATGACCATGTCACCACCTCTTATGTAGCGCCACAAATGTAAGAAGAAAGAAAAGCGGGGGACCTGAAGGTTGTGCCAAATAAGTTTGAACCAAGGGACAGTGGTACCCTCACAAATGAATAGATGTCCATATATGAGAAGCTTTGACCCAGAAGAGGCGCCGCCCAAAGACACCTAATCCGGATTGAGAGAAGGCAAGTGGGTGATGTAATTTCTCCTTCATCCGCCTAAGGCTATGGTAATTTGATCTCAGAGGTCGCCATGAGCAAAGGCATGATGATGTCGTTGACTTTGGATGTAAAAGGCAAACCGTAATTTGAGACAATAGGGTCTGTGCGATGGTAAGCCGCAGGCGATTGTTCAGCCAAGGATCTTGCCATAAACCGATGTTCGCCATTACCTACTTTATATGTAACAAAATTTATGGCTAAGCTCCTAAGGTTCGGAACTTTGCGCCAAATCCAGGAAGCATTAGATGGAATAGGAGTAGTCCAAAAGTTGTGCTTCAAGAGTAGAGTTTTTGTTAACCCATTGAGCCCAGAAAGAGGAACTTTTGAAATTGATAATCCGCCATGGGTGTAGCATAATCGTGCTTTGTTCCATTCAACAACTTTTTAATACCTAACCCACCTTCCGATATGGGGAGGGTGACACTGTGCCCAAGAAACCTTTGCACCATATTTATCAAGTGAGGAGCCCTTCCAAAGAAATCTAGAAAGAAGTCATTCAATTTGCTTGGTTACCGATTTGGGAAGAACAAAATAAGGCACCAATAAGATTGAATAGCAAATAGAATGGATTTAATGAGTTCATGACCTACCCAAGACAAGAGAGAGAAACAAGTTAGCCCATGGGATTGAATTCGTGATAATGATCTTTTGAATTAGGGCAAGCATTCCATTGAGGATGGCTTTGAAGTAATGAGGGAACTCCTAAGAATTTGACAGCAAAGAGCCCGTGCCTATATTGAGGGATGAAAGAATGTTAGCAACCAGATTGGGAGAGATGTTTGCAAGGAAGCAATCGACTTTTCTTTGTGATTTATAGATAGGCCAGAGAAGCTGGTAAAGGAGTCAAGGCTATGCTTTAAGAGGTTGACCGAATGCATGTCACCATGACAAAGAGAAGGAGGTCATCCATGAAAGCAAAGGTTTGTGATTTTACATGCCTTTGTTCTCCAATGGAATGAAAATTTGGAGAGGAAGAAGCTTTATCAAGTAGAAGAGCTAGGACTTCCATGAGTAAAACAACAATGTATGGAGAAAGAGGGTCGCCTTGGCTAATACCTTGTTTACCTTGGAAATAGCCACATAGTGACCATTAACTTTAATCGAGAACATTGCAGTAGAAATGCAACTTCCGATCCATTGAATGAAAGTAGTAGGATAGCCAAAAAGAGTCGAGCATTAAATAGGAACTCCCATCGGTCAGAGTCGAAGGCTTTCTTCAAATCGATTTTAACCGCACATCTAGAGGGGTCGGAAGGTCTGTGATAGTTTCAGTAAGAGCTCTTGGGCCAAAAGAATGTTGTCACCAATTTTAAATCCGGAATAAAGGCGACTTGAGAATTGGAGATGAGGTCGAAGGGTGGCTTTAAGTCTAGCTGCTAATATTTTGGATATGCATTTATAGATAGAGTTGGAAGCAGGATATTGGCCTAAGTCGCCATATAGAGGAGGGTTTGGGACTTTAGGAATAAGAGCGACAATGATGGCATTGGATTCTTTAAGCATATGACCATAGATGAAGAATGATTGAACGGCTTTGACAAAATCAGCCCCACAAAGGCCCCAAGAATGAAGAAAGAAGTTCACGTTAAGCCGTCGGGACCAAGACTTTTGTTTCTCTCGCATGCCTTTAAGAGTAGAAAGAATTTCCTCCGGAGTAACAATAGCTGCAAGAGATGGAATCAAAGCGGGATTGATACGTTTTGTGATCACTTCAGCTAGGGTAGCCCGATTCGGATAAGAGGAGAGATTTTGGTGCCCAAAAGATTTTGAAGTAGCCAATCTGCAGTGGACTTAATCGCTTCAGGATCATTAGTCAAAACTCCCCGATTATCCTCGATCGCAAGAATCTTATTTGAATTCCACCGACTTTTGGTTTTGGCATGAAAGTATTTGGTGTTTTTATCCCCAAGGAAAGCCATCAATTACGGATTTTTGTTGAAAAAGTGCTCTTCTATGGTAATAGCATCCCATAAATCCTTGGTAAGTTTCCTCCAAGATCCAAATTATCAAGGGATATAGGAGCATTAGACAGTTGAATGGTCATTTGAAGAGCATGAAGAGCTTGCCTAACCATTTTGACAATTGTAGCAGTGAGAGCCATGTTGCTTATTCAGATCAATGAGGGCTCGTTTGGTTCTCCAAGCTTTTTCCAAGCAAGAACAAAAGAGGGGAACCAATGATACGGCAATTCCATGCTTGGGAAACCACCTCCTCGTAGCCATCCAATAGAATAAGGTGGTTGAAAAACCGAAAAGGCTTGAAAGATTTGGGAGAATGGAGACCGTAGATGAGAATAATGGGGTTATGATTCGAGAAACCTCTAGCCCCAAAAAGTAGCAGAGAGAGAGTTATTTGAGTGAACCATTACGCATTCCCAAGAGCTCTCGTCAATCGACGACAAATTTGAGAATTCTCCAAGTGAAGTGAGGACCAATCATTTAATGTCATCCAGCCCGATTGTTCGAGATAAAGTTTAAAGTCGGACATGCCAAATGTAACCAATTGTTGTTACCCTCGCGATTCTTCGTCAAGACCGCAAATTTCATTAAAATCCCCAAAACACACCATCTCGAATCGATGGACTTTGCAAGGGTTGTAAGATCATGCCATAATTGCTTACGCCATACGGAGTGTTAAGACCATAAACGATAGTAACCAAAAAGATATCAACAGATCCAACCAAAGATAATTCACAATGTATAAGTCGGGAAGATCCGAACAACATGTTAACGGAGCCAAAAAAGAAGGGTTCCAAACCAACCCATATTCTACCATTATCATGATAATCATAATTAAAAGTCCGGCCCAATTAGCAAAAAGTTTAGAGGAAATAGCACGAGATTTGTGACATTTGACTCTAGTTTCCACAATGCCAACAAAAGATATATGATTGTATCGATAAAAAGGCATGAACATCACTGCTTTTTGAGACTTATTTAAACCTCTAACATTATAGGAACAGATCTTAGACATAAAAGGATAGAGATTTAGGATGGGGAGTTTCTCCCCCTGCCATTGTTTCTCCTTTTAGCAGAAGGAGAACCAATAACCTCGCTTTTGCTTTCGCTTTTGCTTGCATCTTAAGGTCCTTGCCTTCCTTTTCGTCGATGATTTTGAGCTTATCAGTAAGAGGGTTGAGAAGAGATGGCAGAGAGTTGCAATCAGGGGAAATGCAATCAGGATCAGGATCACCCAAGGCTGCAAATTGGTTACCGGAAGTCACAGGAGATAGAGAGGAAGGATCCAAAGAAGTAGAGGGGGGCTCCAAGGGTGGGGGGTTTTTCTGGGCAACAACAGTCTAGCCCTCTTCAGAAGGCACAGAGGGTTTCAAAGCAGCAGCAGAGGTAGAGGGACCAGGGCACAGAGGGTCCACTAATAAAATTCGATAAGAAATTTAGGAAATATAACGTTAGCTCTTAATCCACAAAAAACATTGAAGGAAAAGTTTCAACAAATACACTCAGATTATTGAAATTCAAATCACATACACATTACAAAGACATACTTTTTAATAGTCTATCTCATAATTAAACAATTAATTAATGTACAAACCATTAAAACAATGCAAACAACGCCTAACTTAGCAGTAGGAAGGAGTGTTCATATTGTGTATTATTCTAATTCAAGTGAGATAGCTAGCACCTTAATCTACATTTTAAGATATCTAAAATAATTTGCAATTTATACAGCTGTGTATTACACAGTCGGATTTTGACGACTGGTTTTTTGACCGTCGTCGTAGCCCAGAATAGCTATAGTGACGGTTAGCCCAAAAACCGTCGCCATAGCCAATTGTATACTACACAGCTGTGTACATATATATATGTGTGTGTGTGTGTGTGTGTGTGTGTGTGTGGTATTTGCATCAACATCTACATATATGCTGATACTAATTTTATAAAATCTCACCACGTATTCGTATCACACCGTGCAAATTTTGTTAATATAGTACGGATGCGATTACAAATGTGAATTATTGCTTTCCTCTCCTATTATCTCTTCCACAATCTACATGGGTTCTTCAAGATCTAGGAGGACATAATTTTGTGGAAAATTGTTTTACTATATATGATTGAGTCAAGATTTCCTATGCTAGCATTATATAAAAAATTATAGCACATAAATTGGAGTAAAGAGATACCCAATATATATTATGGTATTCATAAAATCAAAATAATGATATATTTTTGAAGTTACCTGTAAAGCATTCCTCAGTTCCAGATCATAGCTTATCTTTGTTTTAGTGCACTTTCCATTAATAATCACAGTTAGCTAATAGTTAGTTATTAATTGACTAATATAGTAGGCAAGGGTAGTTTAGTCTTGGCTTATAATAGTGGAGGTCTTGTTAGTCTTTTCATGTTGCAATTCTGTTGAGAATCTGTTGCTCGGTGCATGCATACTAAGATATAAGGGTGTGAACATCGATGTATTAGATAATCAAGTTTTGAATAAAAAATTCCTTCTCTTTAAACTCTTCTGGATGTCCTTCCCTTTCTCTCTAAAATATCTCTCCCTCTATCTGAATTTTTGTTCTACCCATTCATAAGAATCCATACATAACTCATTGAGTCACAATGGTAACACTAAACCTTTCATATTCATCAACTTAGCTGCATATTATGTTTGATTGAGCTAACACAGTAGCTTGTTCCTTACAAATTGCTATCAGAGCCAGTCAATCCTACCATGGCTACTAACAACCAACGCCTCAGTCATCTGGAAGAGAAGATAGGTAGTCTCAAACATGATTTCGGTGCTCAAATGGATGAAATCAAGCAGGATATTGATGTGAAGATGGACCAGAGAATGCAACAGATGATGAAAGGATTTGAAGTTATGTTAACACTAAGGTTTCCGGTTGAACAAAATCAAATAGGTAACCACAATGATCTTATGGGTTTAATATTAGGCTCTATAAATAGTGGGGGGGGAATAATGGAAAGGATGGGAGTAGCAATAACAATGGTAATAGCAATAATATCTTCAAATCTATCAGATTTGAGTTCCCTAAATTTGATGGAACTAATCCTAGATCTTGGATTAGAAGGTGTAATAAATTGTTTGCACATCATGTTGTGGATGAGGAACATAAATTGTATCTAGCTACCATAAATTTGGAGGGTGAGGCTGAGGAATGGTATGCCGAATTTGTTTCTAAAGGAGTGGTTCTGACTTGGACTGGCTTGGTGGATGAAATTTTAGCTAGATTTGGTCCTGAGGCACAGTCTAATCCAATTGGTGAACTCAAAAACTTACATCAAGTTGGAACTGTAGATGAGTATAGAAGGAAATTTGAAGAGTTAAAAGGCTGGGCTCTACTAAAGAACCCTACCCTCAATGAATCCTTTTTCATGGACTGTTATATTGGAGGACTTAAGGAGGAGATAAGATTGGATATACAGGAATTGAAGGTCACTAGTCTCAAGGAGCTAATCAAGGTTTCTAGGGTAAAGGAAGCTAAGTTTGAGGCTTGGGTGAAAAGGAGTATGATGAGCACTAAATATGGTATAGTGGGAAGTTCACAGAAAAACACAGTGTTATTTCCAGCTAAGCCTCCCTTGATAACTAGTAGCACCAACCCAGTTATTCCTCTTAAATAGTTGGAGTATAGCAGATCACTTCCTATCAAAGGGTTGACTAATGAGCAAATTGCTGAGAAAAGAAGGAAGAGGTTGTGTTTTTCCTTTGATGAACCATATACCCCTGGTCACAAATGTAAGACCCCACACTTGTTCATGTTATTGCCTTCTGAAGTGGAAGTTGAGGAGTGTGAGGAGGAAGTATGTGGTGAACTAGAAGCTAAGGATATTATGGATGAAGGGGGTACACAGGAGGCTCATATAACCTTACATGTCTTGTCTGGACACAGTAAGTACAACACAATCAGAATTTTGGGAATGGCTAATGGGAAGTTGCTCAAGATACTAATTGACAGTGGAACTACTCACAATTTCATGGATCCAGAGTCAGCCAAGAGATTGAGAGCCAGAGTGCAGTCTACTAAACCAATAACTGTATCTGTAGCAGATAGATTCAAGGTTAATAGTAATTAGGAGTGTGTGAGCCTTCATTGGACAGCATAAGGAGAGGAGTTTAGCAATGATTTCAAGATTCTACCCTTGGTGGGAATTGATGTTGTACTTGGAGTGCAGTGGCTAAGGGATTTTAATCCTACCATATTTGATTTCAAGGAGTTAACACTATCCTTTATTAAGAATGGTAAGCCAGTGGTGTTGCAAGGTGAATCTGATTCTGTGATTCCCACTGTTCAAGTCATGTCCTCTGGTGAATTTAACAACATCCTCAATACTACCACCCATGGATATTTTGGGTATTTATTTGGAATGGTCTATGATAATTAGGTAAATGATGCCACTACTAGCACAAGGATGACTCTGGAAGAAAAAAAAAATGGAATTCCAAAAAGTCATGAGTTATCTGCTTTACTTGAAGATTTTACTGGGGTCTTCCAGGAACCTAAAAAATTACCCCCTAATAGGAATCATAAACTTGAAGGAGGGAAGTCAGCCTGTAAATTTGAGACCATACAGGTACCCTCATGTGTAAAAAGAGGAGATTGAGAAAATAGTAAATGAGATGCTGCAGACTGGTGTCATACAACCAAGCAACAGCCCTTATGCTTTTCCAGTTTTGTTAGTTAAAAAATAAGATGGTACACGGAGGATGTGTGTAGATTATAGATCCTTAAATGAGCAAATTGTTAAGGATAAATTTCCCATCCCTGTCATTGATGAACTGTTGGATGAACTGCATGGAGCAAAGTGGTTTTCAAAGCTAGATTTGAGGTATGGTTATCACCAAATCAGGGTTCATAAATATGATATACAAAAGACTGCATTCAGGACTCACTCAGGCCACTTTGAATTCTTGGTTATACCATTTGGCCTCACTAATGCACCAGCAACTTTCCAATCTCTTATGAATGAAGTATTTAAACCTTTCCTCAGAAGGTTCATTCTGGTTTTCTTTGATGACATACTGGTGTACAGCAAGACTTGGGAATACCACATAGGCCACCTTAAAATGACATTACAGTTATTGGAGACTAACCAATTGTATGCCAAAAGAAGTAAGTGCACTTTTGGAATGGAACAGGTCAAGTATCTTGGGCATATCATATCTCAGGAAGGGGTCTCAACAGATCCAGACAAGATAGATTATATGGTCAAATGGCCCCAACCACAAAACCTTAAAGGTTAAAGGGGGTTTTCGGGCTTAACATGTTACTATAAAAAATTTGTAAGGAACTATGGAACCATAAGTAGGCCTCTAACTGATCTATTAAAGAAGGACAGATTCCTTTGGACTCCAATGCCCATAGAAGCTTTCTTGGCTCTTAAAGATGCAATGACCAAGTCTCCAGTACTAGCAATGCCAGACTTTACAAAACCTTTTTTGATTAAAGATGATGCCTCATACTATGGACTAGGAGCAATCCTCATGCAACTGGGTAGACCAATAGCTTTCATGAGTAAAGCCATAGCTCCCAAGCATTTAGGATGGTCTACTTATGAGAAGGAGCTTATGTCTCTAATGCATGCTGTAAGCAAATGGAGACATTATATACTGGGGAATAAGGTCCAAATAAAGACTGATCACTATAACTTGAAATATTTATTGGATCAAAGAGTGTCCGCTGTAAATGAACAAAAATGGATCACCAAGCTGCTAGGATTAGATTATGAGATTATCTACAAAAAGGGGGGAAAATGTAGTAGCAGACTGTTTATCCAGAGCAATAGGTGAGGATTCCAACCATTCTTCTTGCTCAACCATATCTTCATCTGTTCCCCAGTGGATCTCAGAATTAGCTTCTACTTGGGAGTCTGATGATGGTCTCAGGGATATGATAGCTCAACTAGTTTTGGATCCTCAATCTCTGCCAGGCTACTCTTACAATGATAGAAGACTCAAGTTTATGGATAAACTAGTAGTGGGACCTGATTTGATACTAAGAAATAAAGTGCTAGCAGAATTTCATGCTTCACCTCTAGGAGGTCATTCAGGCATAAGAGGAACATATGAAAGAATTAGCAAGTATTTCTTTTGGCCAAGTTTAAGAGCTGATGTAACCTAGTGGGTAAGAAGTTGTGATACATGCCAAAAATAGAAGCATGAGATAGTGGCCATTCCTGATCTTCTTCAACCATTAGATGTGCCTGAAACTCCTTGGACAGACATTTTTATGGACTTCATAGAAGGGCTGCCTAACTCTAATGGTTACACTGTTATCTGGGTAGTGGTGGATAAGCTCACCAAGTATGCCCACTTTATCACACTCAAACATCCTTTCTCAGCTCAAGACCTGACTCACACCTATATTGCTCAGATTTATAGACTACATGGTTTTCCTTCTATAATTGTCTCAGGTAGAAACAAAGTTTTTATTATCTTATTCTGGCAATCCTTGTTCAAGCTGGTGGGAACTAAGCTGCACTTGAGTTCGAGTTACCCCCCCAATTGGATGGTCAAACTGAACGGTTGAATCAGGTATTAGAATGTTATTTGAGGTGTATGGTGACACAAAAACCAATGGGGTGGATTAACTGGATTCCTATGGCAGAATGGTGGTATAACACACACCATCATAGTGGGTTAAAAACTTCACCATTTGAAGCCCTCTATGGTTATAAACCACCATACTTTAATTTTCATCAACAAGGAAGAATACATGACTCAACCACTAGAAGTTTTTGCAAGGACAGGACTGATTCTCTTAGGTTGATCACACAGAATTTGGTTGAGGCTCAAGCCAGGATAAAGCATTATGCTGATAAAGCTAGATCTGAGAGGTCCTTCATGGTGGGGGATTTGGTTTACCTAAGGATTAAACCCTATCAACAGACCAGTTGTTAACGGTTCACTGCTAAAGTCAATGTCAGACCTATCCCTCCAAAAACCACTCTTACGCAGTATTGTGGGTAGAATGAAGATATAGGGTTCACAAACATCCATAATTTTTGTCTGCATTGTTTTCATATTTGGCTGCAGAGAATTGTAAACTGTTAAACGTCTACGTTGCACATCAAATGTCAGCAAAAACCAGTGATCCGGTGATGACATGTGAATGGGGAACAACACGTAGTCAACATTTATCCATGGTGTGTTAACATCCATGAACAACCCATGGATGTATTCACCAACATCACCCTCCCTAGACAAAATACCCGTATCTGCATTTTTACTTGTATATTCCTAAAAAAGAGCAGTAATCTTGCCATGAAACCAACAGTCCGTGGTCGTTGCCCTTATATGTACACTATCGGAATGTCTGGCCAATTTACGAAAATAATATAACGCAATATTGATGTGCTGAACCAAAAAAATTAAAAAACCATAAGTTGCTAAAAAATGTAAATCTGTAATGAATGTAACCAACACTGTTAACACTAGTTACTGAACCAACTTAATAATGTAACCATAACTAGAAAAACATAATTTGAAGAAGAAAAAAAGAACTCACATCGTCGTCTAACCACTGTCCAAGAGTCTTTAATTTGTAGAACCACATTTTGATGATATTGGGACAGACCTAAATACAAAAGTAGGTTCAATTTTGTCATTCTTTCTAGGAAATTTGTCGGTCCTTCAATATAAAAGCATATTAGTATACACGTTAACATTAACAATTATCGTATTAGTATACACACTACCCAAATCAGACTTGAACAGTCAATAATTAATAATCTAATCAACAACTGAATTGTAAACAGTTACCTGGTAACCAACAAATATTAATATAATAACCATAATCAAATAGTAACCAATACATAACAAAATAGTAACCAAAACATAAATAATAGTAACCAGGCTATAATTTAATAGTAACCAAAATAGAAACATCATGTAATCAACCATAATTTAAGTAACCTGAATGTACTAAACAAATGTCTAGTAATCAAATATAATATAAAGTAACAAACACTTTACTTTGATGGAGCATTAACATAAACCAAATATAACATAATAGTAACCATAATATACTATAGTAGTAACCAAAACTTAATATGACAGTACCAGAATATAATAAGATAGTAAATCAAACAGAAATATCATGTAATTAAGACAATTTAAGCAACCTGTGTATACCCAACAATTACATATTAACCAACATATAATATGATAGTAACCAAAATCCCATTTTGATAGTACAAAAATGGTATCCAAATAATAATATAACAGTAATCATAACATGATCAAGCAGTAACCAGAACACAATATTATAGTAACCATAAAATTTATTTAATATTAACCACATGTTTCTACAGGAAAACAAATTTATTTGTTTCATAAAAACTATAGCATTGTTAAACAACAAAAAACAAACCTTTTCCTGTTGTTTAGTCCAATTTTAAACCATTGTTCAAACAATGCCTCTTCGTATTTTGACGGCATAGCCATGCATACTTTGGGGAATGCAGAAAGACCTCCAAGTATTTGACTAGCACCCATGTCGGTAGACGATGAACCAGACGATCCAAACTTTGTTGTATATGGAGACCGCAAAATGACACTCGTTGCATGTTCACGGACAGGTCTACCACCGGGTTTATGGACGCTTTTCTCCAACTCATCACAATGAACTATGTCTTGTGTGGTCAGAACCATCTGATCAAGTGCATACTTTCTTTCCATCTCACATTTATTCTCCTTTACCAATTGACAGAAAAGGTAAAAGATACGATTAGATTTTCAACCCAAACACATGCAGTTAACTAATATATGCAATAACAAACTGACTGAACAATAACCGACAGACTAAAATGAACATATTATAATAGTAACCAATACAACATAAAATAGTAACTAAATTATAATATAATAGTAACCAACACACATTGTAATAGTAATCAACCCACATTATAATAGTAACCATAACATATATAATAGTAACCAAATCACAATATAATGGTAACAAAAACCTAGATAGCATGTAAAAAAAGATGGCATGTAATTTTAACACTAACCTCAACAGAAACATGCACAACAATCTCTTTCCCAGTGCATTGGCTTAATATATCAAAAGATGGCATGTCATTATTCTTGCCAATCTGTACAAAATAAAAAACAACCAATTAAGCATTAAAACAAAAGACATATAACACATAACAAAACAGACAAATATGTCTAACCTTAACATTTTCTTCATCATCATTATTTTTTATTTCATGAGGTTCTTCAAGCATAACATCACGTTCAACCTCATTAACAATTTCAATTTCATTCTCATCCTTCTTCTCAACGAATTTCGACACATCATCACCATCATCATTCTTATTCAGTTTTAAACCATTATCAACATCCTCATCAACATGGGGATCTTCCATCATAACATCATGTTCACACTCTTGAACAGGTTTAATTTCATACTCATCATTCTTCTCATCAACTTTCAACCCATCATCACCATCCTCATCATCATCATTATAATTTCCTTTAAAAACATCACCATCCTCATCAGCAACATCATCAGCTTCATCATCATCATCATCATTATTATAATTTCCTTTAAAAACATCACCATCCTCATCATCATCATCATCATCATCATCATCATCATCATCATCACCACAACCAACATCATCAGAATCACCATCAACTTGTTTGTCCCCTGTGATAACCCGAGAAATTAGACAATTTATTAAAATCTTAAATGACTGATTTAAGATCAAATAATAGACCTAGGCAGAGAATAAGTGTATGCGTTAAATGTTTTTGGGGAGGAATTTTGAGGATTTCAAAATTCTGTGAAGGATTTAGGTGAATTATTCAGGACTAAGTGTATATTAGTCACAAACCCTAAGAGCCTCGACGTTAAATTAGAAAATCCTAATGATTGATAAGAAACCCTAGAAACCGGTTCTTGAAACTCTAAGTTCAGTTCCGGGAATTTAAAACCCTAATTCGAAAATTTAAAACCCTAGATTGGGGATGCAAATGCTGGTATAAGGTTGAAACGTTATTAAATTATAATTTGATTAGGGAAAACCCTAATGATTCACTTCAAACCCTAGTTGATTATTAGGAAACCCTAATACCAAATCTGGGAACTCTAATTTCAGATTATTGGTAATTTGAAACCCTAATTTGGGAACATAACGGAGAATTATAATGCTTAAGTGTTATTAATCATAATATTAATTAGGGTAAAGCTTGATTAGTTAGCAAACCCTAATTTCAGAATTTGGAACCCTAAATTATTGATTAGAAACCCTAATTTATAATTAGGAAAAAAAACATGTTTGTTAGTTTAATAACTTTAATGTTAATTAGGAAACATTAATCCTAATTTTCAAGTTATAAGAAAACCCTAATCTAATTAGGAAATCTAATTTCTAAATTAGAAGTATTATTTTTCTATTTTTTTAAACCCTAACTCTTGGGTTATAAACCCTAACGTACAATTTTGACCCTAATTGTTAAATTAGCAATTTTAATTAAGAGATAATAATCCTCAATAGCAAGATTGAATTTTGTGATTTGGAAATCTTGTTATAATTATAGAATCCTAATTGCAATTTAGAAAATATTAAATTTCTATTTTTGAAACCTAAATTGGAATTATTAGAAATCAATTTGTCAAAACCTAAAGGGTTAAACCCTAAACCCTAAGGGTCAAACCCTGAGGGTTAAAACCTAATGATTGTGGGAAATTACCAAGTTTACCTTGCACTTTATGAGCCAAAAGACCAAACTACCCTTTCTAATATTATATTGAGATGGAGTGTAGATCTAGCCCTAGTAAATGGTTGGTAACCAACCCCAAGCTAGCCATGTGCCTATATCTCTCAAAAATCAGATCTCATTGCCACTTAGCATCAATTGTGACCATAGATTAAAAATCTAAGAGCTTTAAAAGTAGGACAAAGCTTACTTTATTTTTCATTTGAGCCAAGTCCATTTTCTCTCTTCCATCCGAATTTTGAGAGTGAAAGTGAGTGAGAAACAAAACCAAAGTCAGCCTTTAGCTTGCCAGGATCAAACACCAAAGATCAGATTCAAAAATTGAGCATTTATGAGGTATAAACCCTAATTCTAGAAATCCTTAGATCTGATGTTTGATGTTGTGATTTTATGTTTAAATATGTAGTGTAGTATATATTAGTGATCTAGGTTGTAATATCACAGATCCATAACACTTAGATGCTCGAAATTGATGTTCTTAAAAATCTGAAAATCTGGAAAAAAGTGGCCTGACAGCCGAATGTCAGAGCCCATAGATTCATGTGTTAGTTGTTTGTTGTGTTTAAAGTTATAGATCTATTCTATATTGTAAGGTCTTTTCTCTGAAACTTGAATCAAGCCAAGATCGTGTATAGATCAAAAGTTATTAATGGTCAAAGTACGTTGATCGAACACAAAAACCTGTTTCTGGAAAACCCAGAAAATTTCCAGGAAACCCAGAATTTCTAACAACGTTTTTTTTTGCAAGCACTATATCTTCCTGTAATTTGTTATTTTGGTTATCTTGTTGGTTAGACATTATAGACTGGTATGTAGACTATACACTAGAGTCCTTAGAATACCCAGATCATGTGTAGGATTCAAGTTATTGAGGTCAAACTGCGTTGACCATCGACTTTTGTAGAAATCTGGAAAACCCAGATTTCTAAAGAACACGATTTCTGTCAGAACTTTGACCCTGTCATAACCTATGGATTTGTTGTTTATGGACTGAGATCTTGTTATCTCGTTGTTCTTTGTCATGCGTACTACGGTTATAAACCAAGAAACAAGCAAAATAATTACCATAACACTTTGTAATTTGAGCTCAAAAGTAGACACACGAACTGCCTTGGGTTTCTGGGTTACCCAAAAAACCCAGGCATGTTCTGTCAAGCATTTTGATTGCCCAGATCTAATTGTGTGTTTGTTTTTTTGATTTAGAAACGGGTATCTAGTTGTAGTGTTACATATTATCTGCAAGATCATGGTTAGAAATTTCCCGTAAAGCAAATAGTATCGAAATTTAAGGACGGTCAAACATGGCATGTTGATCACGAAAGTTTGTCAAATGTTCTTGAGGCTCAAGAACACCAACAATGATGGATTTGTCATATGATAAAGCCCCTATAGCGACACTTAATTTGGAAAATAGAAATTTATTATTATTAAATAGATAAAAATAGTTTTAATTATTAAAAAACATAATAAATTACGAAAAATTATTTTAAAGCTTGAAAAATAGTTTTTAATTATTTTGAGTATATTTCAAAAAAATATTTAGTATTTTTGGAATATAAAATGTATTTATTTAATTAATTATTATATTAAATAAATTATTTAAAATGGTTTTAATTCATGAAAAATCATGAAAAATTATATTATTGTGTTAGAAAATATTTTAAGTTATTTTTGATGACTTTTAATATTTTGTGATAAATTTTATTAATAATTTATTATTAATGGTAATTAATTTATTTAATAAATATATTAAATAAATTATGGGAAAAATAGAATTAATGATTTAAAAATCATATAAAAATTATTCAAGTGTTATAAAAATATTTTAAGTTATAAAATATAACTTTTGATATTTTGTCATGAAAATGTTAATATTTTAATATTAATATTAATTATCGGATAATGGATTTGATTGTTTAAAATCACGTAAATATGATTTTAAGTTATTAAAATACTTTGATATATTATAAATATATTATAATATTATGTTATGATTTTTATTAATATTTGGTATTAAATAAATATTAATGATTAAGGAATTATATGTTATTTACATACGTTATTATTGATTGAAAAATCGTGATAAATAGTAATAATTACTTGAAAATTTTTATGAGTCTTTGAAAATTATTCTGACTGATAATATGATTGTCTAAAATATTGGTTAGTGTTTAGGTAGAGTTTAATTGAACTTGAACTCGATATTCGTCCGACTAGACCGCCGGGATGATAGAATTGTGTCGGTTCCAACTCGGACTTAAATAGTTTGACTTGATGCTTTGTCTTATATAATTTGATATAGATCGATAAGATTATGTGGTAATGTGTTAGGTTATTTTATACTGTGATGATAATATTCTAATGTTTGGAGATTGATATTATCTATATTAGGTCTTCGAATAAAGCTAAGTTATATTTCGTAACGGTAATCAACGGTGCAGGCAAGTTTTTCTTAACTCTACTAAGAGTGTTTCATTTTAGTTATGGTTATGGTTAATCATTACTGATTACCATGTAGAATTGTACTCTGTACATCGTGTATGTATAAGTCAGGTATGAAAAGCTGATCACCTTCATTAACAGTTGGTCCAGATATATATTGTTCATGTTTAATACGTGTTCAGTCAAAAGTTTGTTCATGCTAATTCACAATGACATTGTGAATTATAGCCAACTTATTATTCAGACTCTTTCAATCATGATATATCCTTAAATTGTATTTAAACTTGTTGGGCAACTTTCATGCTCACCCTTGCTATATCATGATAAAACATTGCGAGATCAAGGGCGAATGCGCCGGATACAAGGAAAGATAAAAGCAAGCGCTTGACTTTTGGGACTATGTGTCTTGACTAGATTTGTAAAAGTAATTTATTATAGTAACATTATATGTTAGATAGGATATGAAAAGTGTATAAGTTATGGTTACTCAACCTTGGGGATAGTGTATAATGTTTAATGTATAAACAATTTATGTTTATATCTTCAGCAATAGTTATAGAAATAGTGCACCAGATCTGTGGTGATTAGGACCCAGATTCGGGGCTATCACAGTTGGTATCAAAGCTGTTGGTTATAAACCTAGGGTAGAGTTACCTTAGACTAATAACCGCAGTGATTAGGATAAGATCTAACTCACATAGAGTTAGTGTGTCGGTAAGATTTAAAGACGAATCTCGACGAGTTATAAAGATACGGAGTTCCCTAACTCTGATAATAAAGGTGAACAGTAGTGATGAATAGATAGAGTCTAAAAGACTAAAAGTACAGTGATAGGAGATCGTAAAACAAAACGATCAAGATATAGAAATGAATCGTAATATATACAATGAGATCACCCCGTGATCTGATAAGGTTATAGTATGGAGAAGAATCAATCTGATGATTGGAAAGTTACAGCAAGATGTTGTGTGTAAGTTGTACTATGAAATTGTACTATGAAAACTCATGAAAGAGTTATGAATTATGAATACAGATTAAATGAAATTCGTATTGTGAATGGGGGTTAAGATTAGGTGGGGATTTCAATTGAGGACTCATGTCGGCAACTGAGTTGTATGATTCCTTGTATGGGCGGGGAATTGTACTTGGTGTAAAAACTACTTAGTTTCTGACATTGATAATCATTAAAATGTTGTGTCGCGCTATTTGTTATATGCATGTTAAGAGGGTGATTCCTTTCTCATGTGTATAACAAATAGATAGGTTATAGGTAGAGAATATAGGGTTAAGTACGAGTTCTTAAAACTCATACTTATGTGACATTATTGATTCATAGTTATATGAAGTGTTTATGAACCCCTCAGCGAATGGACGCCAAAGGTCTCGACTAGGGTAAGTTCTTAAACTCATATAATTGTGGCTGAGTTATGAACTCATAAAGTGTGGTTTAATTAACTGGGTATAGTTATTAATGACTTGAAAATGGAGGATTATAGACAGATAGATTGTTAAGTAAATGATTATTAGTGGAGGCATTAGGTTTTCCTAAACTCCTAGCTATGCTAAACTTCGAAAATTTTGACATCAAGAAAAATACACACTATGTGCTTTTAAAAAAAATGTAGACTCGTAACCATTTTTGAAACGGTTTAAAGTACAGATCTATGCTACTTATTTCAAATTTAGACGCATAAATGATTTGAAATATCAAAGTTATTTTATTTATCACTCATGTACCATGTAACCTGGTGCAGAGATGATAAAAATGTGATGGAGTTGTAAATACAGGAATACTTAGTGTGAATTTGACCTAAAGTCGCTATTCCACTATTGTATGATGTGTTATGACAAAGTCATACGATGATGGCATCCTCAAGCCAGATTTATTAATACAAGACGACATCACGACGTCATTCTAGAAAATGTTTTCAAAATTTAAATTTTGCCAATCCGGGGTTTGGCTACACCTAAATAATTCGATTGAGTTGAATTATTGATATGAGAGTCTATCTTATTCGATTCAAATTTAGACTAATGTTATGAAAACTCTAAGTGTTCATTGAAAGAAATTTCCCGAACCAAATTATTTTGGTGCGGAATCCTATGATAAGACTGAGGTGAACTATGTTGTTTGGATAAATAATCCAATCGAGTAGCGTAAATATTCGGTAGACATGATTAATACGTTATGCATGACGTAAGAGTATGATAGGCTAATCACCTAAAGTACTAGTAATGGTAGTTTACCTTCTTCATGATTGTAAACCTACTGTTAACCTTTGTAAGGGGTAGATTACCTTTTTCTTAATGGAAATAGGTAGCAGGTAGTAATACCTATAAACCTCAGTAGTTCATGGTCTATATGACCCCTCAGCACGATTTGTAAACTTTTATTCTTCTGAGTGGTGTATTGGGTAGCATGTGATGATGTGTATGAATGGTGTATAGCGCATGGTATAATGAGTAAGGTGTAAGGTAAATTTTGGGACTTAAATTTTTTAGAAGAATGGGTGAATGTGACAACCCGAGAAATTAGACAATTTATTAAAATCTTAAATGATTGATTTAAGATCAAATAATAGACCTAGACAGAGAATAAGTGTATGCGTTTAATATTTTTGGGAAGGAATTTTGAGGATTTCAAAATTACATGAAGGATTTAGGTGAATTATTAGGGACTAAGTGTATATGTGTTTATGTTATGTGAATATGATATTATGTGTGCATAGTATGGGGTTAACTTGGTCAAGGTTAATGGGATAAATTATATTAGTCACAAACCCCAAGAGCCTCGACATTAAATTAGAAAATCCTAATGATTGATAAGAAACCCAAAAACCGCTGAAACCCTAAGTTCGATTCCGGAATTTAAAACCCTAATTCAAAATTTAAAACCCTAGATTGGGGGATGCAAATTTGGTATAAGGTTGAAACGTTATTAAATTATAATTTAATTAGGGAAAACCCTAATGATTCACTTGAAACCCTAATTGATTATTAGGAAACCCTAATAACAAACTGGGAACTCTAATTTCGATTATTGGTAATTTGAAACCCTAATTTGGGAACATAATGAGGAGAATTATAATGCTTAAGTGCTATTAATGATAATATTAATTAGGGTAAAGCTTGATTAGTTAGCAAACCCTAATTTTAGAACTTGGAACCCTAAATTATTGATTAGAAACCCTAATTTATAATTAGGGAAAAAAATCTGTTTGTTAGTTTAATAACTTTAATGTTAATTAGGAAACATTAATCCTAATTTTTAAGTTATAAGAAAACCCTAATCTAATTAGGAAATCTAATTTCTAAATTAGAAGTATAATTTTTCTATTTTTTTAAACCCTAACTCTTGGGTTATAAACCCTAACGTACAATTTTGACCCTAATTGCTAAATTAGCAATTTTAATTAAGAGATAATAATCCTCAATAGCAAGATTGAATTTCATAATTTTTGAAATCTTGTTATAATTATAGAATCCTAATTACAATTTAGAAAATATTAAATTTCTATTTTTGAAACCTAAATTGGAATTATTAGAAATCAATTTGTCAAAACCTAAAGGGTTAAACCCTAAACCCTAAGGGTCAAACCCTGAGGGTTAAAACCTAATGATTATGGGAAATTACCAAGTTTGCCTTGCACTTTATGAGCCAAAAGACCAAACTACCCTTTCTAATATTATATTGAGATGGAGTGTAGATCTAGCCCTACTAAATGGTTGGTAACCAACCCCAAGCTAGCCATGTGCCTATATCTCTCAAAAATCAGATCTCATTGCCACTTAGCATCAATTATGACCATAGATTAAAAATCTAAGAGCTTTAAAAGTAGGACAAAGCTTACTTTATTTTTCATTTGAGCCAAGTCCATTTTCTCTCTTCCATCCGAATTTTGAGAGTGAAAGTGAGTGAGAAACAAAACCAAAGTCAGCCTTTAGCTTGCCAGGATCAAACACCAAAGATCAGATTCAAAAATTGAGCATTTATGAGGTATAAACCCTAATTCTAGAAATCCTTAGATCGATGTTTGACGTTGTGATTTTATGTTTAAATGTGTAGTGTGTAGTATATATTAGTGATCCGGGTTTGTAATATCACGGATCCATAACACTTAGATGCTCGAAATTGATGTTTTAAAAATCTGAAATCTGGAAAAAAGTGGCCTGACAGCCGAATGTCAGAGCCCATAGATTCATATGTGTTAGTTGTTTGTTGTGTTTAAAGTTATAGATCTATTCTATGTTGTAAGGTCTTTTCTCTGAAACTTGAATCAAGCCTAGATCGTGTATAGATCAAAAGTTATTAATGGTCAAGCATCGTTGATCGAACACAAAACCACATTTACGGAAAATCCGAGAAAATTTCCAGAAACCCGAATTTACGACAACGTTTTGCAGCACTATATCTTCACGTAATTTGTTATTTTGGTTATCTTGTTGGTTAGACATTATAATCGGTATGTAGACTATACACTAGAGTCCTTAGAATACCCGGATCATGTGTAGGATTCAAGTTATTGAGGGTCAAACTGCGTTGACCACTGGACTTTTGTAGAAATCTGAAAACCCAGATTTCTAAAGAACACGATTTCTGTCAGAACTTTGACCGTGTCATAACCTATGGATTTGTTGTTTATGGACTGAGATCTTGTTATCTCGTTGTTCTTTGTAATGTGTACTACGGTTATAAACCAAGAAACAAGCAAAATAATTACCAGAACACTTTGTAATTTGAGCTCAAAGTAGACACATCGAATCGCCTTGGGTTTACGGGTTGCCTGAGAAAACCTGAGCGTCAATCTCGACAAGCATTTTGATTGCCTAGATCTAATTGTGTGTTGTTTTTTGATTTAGAAACGGGTATCTAGTTGTAGTGTTACATATTATCTACAAGATCATGGTTAGAAATTTCCTAGAAACAGTTTGTATCGAAATTTAAGGATGGTCAAACATGGCATGTTGATCACGAAGTTGTCAGTGTTCTTGAGGCTCAAGATCACCAACAGCGACGGATTTTTCGCATAAAGCCCCTATAGCGACACTTAATTTCAGAAAATAGAAATTTATTATTATTAAATAGATAAAAATGGTTTTTAATTATTAAAAATACATAATAAATTCTGAAAAATTATTTTAAAGCTTGAAAAATAGTTTTAATTATTTTGAGTATATTTCAAAAAAAATATTTAGTATTTTTGGAATATAAAATGTATTTATTTATTTAATTATTATATTAAATAAATTATTTAAAAAATGGTTTTAATTCATGAAAATCATAAAAAATTATATTATGGTGTTAGAAAATATTTTAAGTTATTTTTGATGACTTTTAATATTTTGTGATAAATTTTATTAATAATTTATTATTAATGGTAATTAATTTATTTAATAAATATATTAAATAAATTATGGGAAAAATAGAATTAATGATTTAAAAATCATATAAAAATGATTCAAGAGTTATAAAAATATTTTAAGTTATAAAATATAGCTTTTGATATTTTGTCATGAAAATGTTAATATTTTAATATTAATTTTAATTATCGATAATGGATTTGATTGTTTAAAATCATAGAAATATGATTTTAAGGTACTAAAAATACTTTGATATATTATAAATATATTATAATATTATGTTATGATTTTCATTAATATTTGGTATTAAATAAATATTAATGATTAAGGAATTATGTGGTATTTAAATACGTTATTATTGATTGAAAAATCGTGATAAATAGTAATAATTACTTGAAAATTTTTATGAGTCTTTGAAAATTATTCTGACTGATAATATGATTGTCTAAGATATTATTTAGTGTTTAGTTAGAGTTTAATTGAACTTAAACTCGATATTCGTCCGACTAGACCGTCGGGATGATAGAATTGTGTCAGTTCCAACTCAGACTTAAATAGTTTGACTTGATGCTATGTCTTATGTGCTGTATAGACTGATAAGATTATGTGGTAATGTGTTAGGTTATTTTATACTGTGATGATAATATTCTAATGTTTGGAGATTGATATTATCTATATTAGGTCTTCGGATAAAGCTAAGTTATATTTCGTAACGGTAATCAACGGTGCAGGAAAGTTTTTCTTAACTCTATTAAGAGTGTTTTATTCAGTTATGCTTATGGTTAATCATTACTGATTGCCATATAGAATTGTACTCTGTACATCTTGTATGTATAAGTCAGGTATGAAAGACTGATCACCTTCATTACCAGTTGGTCCAGATATATATTGTTCATGTTTAATACTTGTTCAGTCAAAAGTTTGTTCATGCTAATTCACAACGACATTGTGAATTATAGCCAACTTATTATTCAGACTCTTTCAATCATGATATATCCTTAAATTGTATTTAAACTTCTTTGGCAACTTTTATGCTCACCCTTGCTATATATCATGATAAAACATTGCGAGATCAAGGCTTAATGCACCGGATACAAGGAAAGATAAAGCCAAGCGCAGCTTGGGACTATGTGTGCAGCTAGATTTGTAAAAGTAATTTATTATAGTAACATTATATGTTAGATAGGATATGAAAAGTGTATAAGTTATGGTTACTCGACCTTGGGGATAGTGTATAATGTTTAATGTATAAACAATTTATGTTTATATCTTTCGCAATAGTTATAGAAATAGTGCACCAGATCCGTGGTGATTAGGACCCGGATTCGGGGCTATCACATCCCCAACGCCTTCGATCCCGCTTAACTCCTCTCTAATAATGAACCTAAAGTCCCTACATATTTGAACATGTAAAATCTGCAATTCATCTTTAATATTAGCTCACAATTCTCCAATGTCTTTCTTAATTTCAGACACTTTCTTCTCCAATGGCCTAAACCGTGCATCAATTGCATCTTTAACTTCAGATATATCAAATCCAATGTTGTCAACCTTCACTTTTTTTTACCTTCTTATCAGCATCCTTCCCATTGAAAAAGTGAAGCCCGCCCAAATCTAGTCGATCCTTCTCCTCAGCGGTGGGAATCAAACTTTTTATCCTCAGCTGAAAAAAATTAAGTAAAATTTAATATAGCATCTAACAAATATTGTATAATTAAAATAAAAAAATCAATAAATAAAGAATCATAAAATATAATCAGTAACCAAATGCATGTGTAAAGGTAAACAACTGTATAGTTATTAATAACCTGCATAAAATATTATCAGTAACCAACTATATATATAAAGGTAACCAACTACATTGTTATTAATAAAACTGCATAAAATATAATCAGTCCCAAATGTGTATATTCAGGTAACCAACAACATTGTTATTAGTAACATGCATATAATATAATCAGTAACCAAATGTGTATATAAAGGTAACTAACTACATTGTTAATAGTAACCTTCACAAAATATAATCATTAACCAATTATATAACTAAAGGTAACCAATTACATTCTTATTAGTAAACTGCATACCTGTCCAGAACTAAATACTAGATCGTTAAGCTTGTCATTTGTGAGGGGCTTCACTAGTTCCTTCCATCTAAATAATAGAACATCCGACGGATGCTCGTCATTACATATACCCCGAGCTTTGAATGTCGGAATGGTTTCAAACAAAAACACTTGGAATACATAAGGAAGCCTGTGAGATCCCGAATTTTATGAAATAAAAGTATTCAATTTTTCTATTTTGGTAAATAGTTAAATTGATAAAAGTTTAAAGTTAAGGGTGATATTTGAAAATTTTGCAAAGTAAGCAAGTTCTTATAAAATATTCGTTTGGTCGGGGAATATTCTTTTTGTCAGGGAATATTAAATGCGACAACACAATCATTGGTGGACCCCTATTAAAAGTATTGTCGTATTGAAAAGCGCATGTAATTATCTTTTATAAAAATAACTTGGCGAAAGTGTTACCGAATTAAAACTGTTGAACTACCCTAGTAGTAAAAGTATAAGTAATACGCATGGTTGCATAGTAGCACACCGGTATTGATTATTGATGCTTACGTAAGAAGTCACTTCCGGTTATACTCAATTATTACTACAAAGAATTCTTTGATCATATCTCTCTATATTATTGATTCAATTATTGTCACAAAGATCATCTACATAATATATATTATTAAATCAATAATTGAGATGGCAAAGTTATTCATATTATTATTTGCAATATTGACAATGTCTAGAAGTTCTGTCAAGGAGAGGTTTGGTCACCTAATTGCGTATAATTAGTGTTCTTCACATGATTATACTATTGAGTCAACATGATTTACTATTGATTCACATGATTTACTATTAGAGGAGTTGGTGCAAGATTGATAATGCTTAATGACTAAATTAAAAATGGTTAGAGTTTATGCCCTAGAGGCCAATTATTTGATATAATTGCTTAACGTTTTTTGATATTATATTTGATTGAATAAATGAATGATTTTATTATGGTTTTATTTCTTTGCGTTATATAATTGTTAACATAATAAAATTCCTTAGAATAGTGATACAAATTATATAGTTTCAAGTATGTGACTTGAACATGAGATTATATAATTACAATTAGTATCATTGTTCTTAAATGTCCTAATCGAGTATCATTGTTGATGGGACAACATTGATGCATTGAGACTAGTATGTGGATTGTTGATGACCAAATCTCATTGGTCATAAATATATGAGATATTAAGTCGATGCATAGGTACATATTGAAGAGCGATGTCTGGGCGGACCGGACCATGAGAATTCTATGTGGAGCATTATGCGAAGTGTCATTAGAAATTCTCATAGTGATAATGATGTAATGGTCCTCAGGCACGAAATCACTATATTACTACCGCGAATTTATGTACTTTGATATCATCAAATGTCACCTTTAATAGGGTGGACTATAAAGGTGATTATTGGGTACATCATGAATGAATGCGTGTGAGGAATATGAGTGATCTAGATGGAATTTAACCCTCTATATATTAGGGATGATATCCATAGGCCTCTTGATTGAGTAGGACTATGAAATGCATGGCCATGCTCAAATAGTGATTTGTTTCATATAGTACGCTCATTGATCAAGAAAACTTCAGATTAAATTATGAAGAGTATGACACATTCCATGACTGAGAGTTTAATCTAGGATATTAAGGTTAAAAGGATTAAATTACATTGAAACATTGGTCACGAAAAGGTTGTATCGAATCATCGATCTTATTATTACTTGGGTAGCGATGATGCATTACTAGATGCAGCTCACTTTATTTATAATTTTATAATATGATTTTTAATTTATTGCCAGCGTAATAATAACCTATAAAGGTCACACACATAGACGTAATTTAAAATGGAATTAATTTAAATTTCAAGGATTTAAATATATTAATATGATTAATAGTATTTAAATCGCAATTTAAATTAAAAGGATAATTTAATATATATATATATAATAAGTATTAATTAAGTAAGACTTAATTAATATATATATATATATATATATATATATATATATATAAATTGGATTTTATTAAAATAGGTTTTTTTGATTAATCCCTTTTTAACTACTATATATATATGATATAGTAGCCACTTAGGGTAATAATATCATAACATCATAACCTATAGCTCTTAGAGAGAGACTAGAGAGAAAGCAGATTCTAAAATCCATTCCTTTTGGTGGCTAATCTGCATGATTCATTTCTTTGAGATCGTCTGACGATTTCATGAGGCGTTCGTATGTGTGAATCTAGTAAAGCGCGATTCGTTTGGATTGCGTTGGAGATTAGGCGCATCAATTTGAAGCATTTTCATATTTGGTATAATTTCTAACCTTTGAATTAATTTATTTCGCATGGATCTTTTTGGGTTTGAAATTGCTTTAAATTGTTCTATTTTTTTTTTGTGCGTTTCGTGTGTCGAAACCCTACGGTGGTATCGAAAGCTACTTTGAAGCGATTAATTGGATAACGTGTTTAATTGTTTTCGATATATATGGTATGTGATGATACAATTTTACCGATCTGAAATTGATTATATTATTTTTCGATATATATGATATATGATGATACAATTTTACGAAGCTATTAATTGAGTATATGATATTACGTAATCGACATATTTTGATATTATAAATATCGATGTAATAGATATGCATGTATATGATGTTACATTAATTGAGTATATGATATTACATAATCGACATATTACGGTATTATGAATATCGGTAATAGATATGCATGTATATGTTGTTACATTAATTGTATCTTATATGGCGTAATAATGATTATTGAGTTTAATATGATTAATTAAAGCTGGACATATATATGATATATCGGGTGTATTATTATTATGACTATTTTGGTGGATTAAAATCGTGATTTAAAGCTATTTGAGAGAATCATTTGGAAAAATTCTGCAATCTGATTGTAGTTAGGATTTCCCATGTCTGGAAGGATGGACCCCATGGACCCCCCGTAAATGGCTTACGATGGTCGTGACCCCAATTTGTTATATATATATTTTCTTTAATTTTATATAAATTGTTATATGCTTATTGTGATATGCATGGTGCCTGATTATGGCCTTTTGACCCATAGGTTAGTGGTTTTGGTTTTGAAATACGACTTGCATGTAGGTGCCTTTCTATAAATTCTAATGTAAAATTCTCTTCTCATCTAAATCCCCTCGAATGTAACTTTCGAGGGTTTCTTTATGTCATGTAATAATAATGTAATCGATGAAGATGAAAAGATGAAGGACACGATGGAAAGATGATGATGGAGAGAGAGGCACATCTTGAGGAAGATCGAGGAAGCTATTTATTTTAAGATCTTTTACCACCTTAGATTGACCTTGATCTTTCATTAGCTTGAAAAAAGATTGACGGTGGATTGGGCCATAAGCTGTGACACATTTAATTTTGCACTTTATTTATGCTTGTATGCGATATGATATGATAAATAATGTGCATGCTTAATAAGATTAAAATTGGTGAGATCTAAATTTATTAATAAAATCCCTCATTAAATTATTAAGTCTAAATCGGATGCCTTCGATGAATAACACTCATCAAGACCTTGATCGATAGATGTAGGTTTGCCAAAAGCAAAGTACCCTATTTATCTAGGTAAGATGCGATAGGATAATTGTGATATCATTTATTAAAATCATTGGGCTGAAACTTAACTAAGTTATCTCGATAGGATTGTGGACTTAGAGGCATAGAGTTTGGTAGGTACCATTAGATGGACTAGAAACAATTGTTGTTTACCAAACTATCAAGGAGTTATATATGATATAATTGACAAAAGGGTTGTCTACCTAAATAATTGTGTTTTAAGAGATTAGTGAAAGCTAACTTAGGGCATAATGAAATATGGATCTTGGCTCACTAGAAAGATTTAATTGAAAAATGCTTTTAGAATTAATGGTGAGGGCTATTAATTTGAATAAAATAGTGGGAGGTATATTTTGAATGTACTATTATCAATTACATAATATCAACTCTGCAATTTGACTTATTATTTTTTGCACTTATAAATTGTAGATATCGATGGCAAACAACAACAATACAAGTAGTCTTTCACTCTGATCGGTCCTTGAGAAGGACAAAATTTGAGTGGAATTAATTTCCTTGGTGGCATAGGAACTTGAGGATTGTCCTCAAACAAAAGCGCAAGCTATATGTCATTGAAAAGCCCATTCTGCGGCACCGGTGATCTTGCACCTGCGTGCGGAGCATAATGCTTACTGAAGCATCAAGATGATGCTCTGGGCGTGAGTTGTCTCATCTAGCAACCATGAGCTTTGAGCTTGAAGCAACATGAGTTGATGGATGCTTATGAGATAATCGAGCATCTCGAGAAATTGTTGAAGGCGTATGCTCGGCACGGGAGAGGTATAATACAAGCAAGGCATTGTATCCTTTGCAAAATGGGTGAGCGTGATCGGTTGGTCCACATGTCTTTGAAAATGATTGGGTATATTGAGTACCTTGATAGGTTGGGTTTTCCAATCACTCAGGAGCCCAAGCGAGATCTTGTTTTGCAATCCACGAGCAATGACTATTCTCAATTTGTCATGAATTATCTTATGAATGAAATTGTGAAACCCCTTCTTGAGTTGTTGAGCATGTTAAGCTGCTGAGAACAACATGAAAAAAGCGGGACCGCTCCCATAATGATGGTGCAAAAAGGGAATGCTAAGGGGAAAATGGAAAGCAAGAAGAAGATAGGATCTAATTACGGTGCCAAACCTAAATCAAAACCAAGCGGGCTTTAAAACCTAAAGGTGGGGTGGCTAAAGAAGGTGATTGTCACTTTTGTGGAAAACTTTGGACTTTGGAAGAGAATTGTCTTGCTTATTTGGAAGAAGTGAAGAAAAGGAAAGGAAGTGGGACTTGATTCGGTATATATGTTATAGAAGTCAACTTGTCTACTTCTACATCATGGGTATTAGATCTTTGGATGTGGTTCTCACATTTGTGTTAATGTGCGAGGAACTCAGAAGGAGTAGGACTTTAAAAAGGAGAGGTTGACCTACGTGTTGGGAATGGAGCAAGAGTTCTTTGCCTTTTGGTGGTAGGAACTTATCATTTATCTTTGCCCTCTGGGCTAGTTTTAGAATTAGAAGATTGTTATTTTGTACTGCTTTATAAGCAAAAACATTATTTACATTTCTTGTTTGGACAAGAAAGGTTTTTCATTTATAATAAAGAACAACCGTTGTTCGTTTTACTTAAATGATATATGTTATGGTGTTGCAATTGTTTAATGGTCTTTATATTCTTGATTTGGAAATGCCTATCTATAACATAAATACAAAAGCGATTTAAATCAAATGATTCAAATCAACATATCTACGCCTTTGTCGTTTGGGCCATATAAATGAAAGCATATCAAAACTCCATAAAGATGGATTTTTGGATTCATTTGATTTTGAATCATATGAAAAATGCGAATCTTGTTTATTAGGCAAGATGACTAAAGCCCCTTTCTTTGGACACGATTGAGCGGGCTAGCGATATATTGGGACTTATACATAGTGATGTATGTGGACCCATGAGTTAGATTAGCAAGAGGTAGGTTTTATTACTTCATTACATTTCTTTGTGACTTGATAGATATGGATATGTGTATCTTATGAGACACAAATCCGAATCCTTTGAAAAGTTCAAGGAATTCAAGAATGAAGTTCAAAACCAATTTGAAAAAAGCATAAAAAAGCCCTTGATCCGTCGAGGAGGTGAATACTTAAGCCAAGACTTTGATGACCTTCTAAAGGGTGTGGTATTATATCACGACTCACTCACACAGAACACCACAATGGAATGGTGTATGCGAGAGAGGAGAATCGAACCTTGTTGGACATAGATACGATCAATGATGAGTCATGAGATCTTCGATAAGCACGGGGTCATGCTAGAGGCAATTTGCATTCACACTTACTTAGTGTTCCTCTGAAAGGCGGTTCGAGAAGACACCATATGAGATGTGGGTGGGAAGCGTCCTAGTGTGTCGTTCATGAAGATTTGGGGTTGCGAGGCATTTTGTAAAGCGTCACGGATTACGACAAGCTCGGACCCAAATCGACAAATGTAATTTTGTGGGATACCCAAAAGAAACAAAAGGGTATTATTTCTACAAACCTTACGAGAACAAAGTGTTTGTTGCTCGAGCTGGTATTTTTCTAGAAAAGAATTTGTCTCTAAAGGAAGCGAGTGGGAGGAAAGTAGAACTCGAAGAAATTGAGAACCACAGAATATCATTGAACTTTGAGTTGGAGCGTGGCGGGAACCACAAGATGTTATGGAAAGTGAACTGCTCAAATTACAAGGAATTTCGTAGATCTGGTAGGACACATGAGAGCAGAGAGATATTATGGATATCTTGTGACTCAAAGCAGCGATGTGATGCTCATAGATCGGGATGAGCACACTGCTTCTACCAAGAAGCTATGAATGGACAGATTACGAGAGATGGCTTGAAGCCATGAGATCGAAATGGACTCCATGTATACTAACCAAGTATGGACTTTGGTTGATCCACAGAAGGAAGTAAAACCAATAGGGTGCAAGTGGGTTTTCAAGAAGAAAAGCAAGCATGGATGGTAATGTACAAACCTATAAAAAGCCATTTGGTAGCAAAAGGTTTCAAACAAGTTCAAGGTGTTGACTATGATGAAACCTTCTCTCCGGTGGCAATGGTTAAATCCATCGAGGATCTTACTTGCTATTATTGACTTTTTATGATTCTGAAATCTGGCGGATGGATGTCAAAAGCTGCTTTCCTTAATGGAAATCTCCTTGAGGATGTGTACATGACACAACTTTGAGGTTTTAATCGCTCAAAGGATCTTTGGAAAGGTATATAGGCTATGCGATCCATTTATGGATTGAAGCAAGCCTCTCGGAGTTGGAATCTTGATTTGATGAAGCGATCAAAGAGTTTGGCTTTATTAAAAATGAAGATGAACCTTGTGTATATAAGAAGGTTAGTGGGAGTCACATTGTATTCACGATATTATATGTTGATGACATATTAATTATTAGGAATGACATTCCTTCATTCTACAATTTGTAAAAACATGGTTAGGAAAATGTTTCTCCATGAAAGATTTAGGCGATCGACCTACATTTTAGGTATCAAGATCTATCGAGATAGATCGAGAAAAATGATCGACCTAAGTCGAGTACATATATTGATAAAGTCTTTGAAAGCGGTTCGACATCACGAGAGGCAAAAAGAGGACATTTACCCATGACTCATGGTGTAAAGATCTCTAAGGCCCAATGTCCTAAATCACAAGATGATGAGGAGGCGTATGAGAAAGATCCCTTATGCTTGACAATTGGATCTATCATGTATGCAATGATATGTACTCGTCCGGATGTCTCGTATGCTTTGAGCATATGGCGAGATACCGGTCGAATCGGTGAAGGTCCTTTGGGCGGTGATCGAGAATATCCTCAAGTACCTTAAAAGGACTAAGATTCATTCTTGGTATATGGAGGTGAAGATGAACTAGCGGTAAAGGGTTACGGATGCTAGTTTCGGTGATAATGATGATTATAAGTCTCGATCGGGTTTTGTATTTTGCCTTAATGGTGGTCTTTGTTATTTGGAAGAGTTTGAAGCAAAGAGGCGATGGCGATTCTACAATGAAAAGTGAGTATATTCTTTTGCTTCTAGTGCGGCGAGGAGGTGTATGGATTAAAAAGTTCATCTTTGAACTAGGTGTTGTTCCAACCATTGTTGATCGGTTAAGCTATCTTGTGATAACAATGGAGCCATTACTGCAGAGCTAAGGAACCCGAGATCTCTGTGATCAAGCATATACTTGGTGGTACCATCTCATCAAGTGAAATCATTGATAGAGAGATGTACATATAGGAAGAGTGCTTGTTGATGATAATGTTGAGATCCTTGACGAAGGCTTTGTCGCATGGCGAGAAGCACTGCGGTCACACTAGTTCCATGGGTATTAGATACATGAGTGATTGGCTCTAGTGCAAGTGGGAGGCTATTAGAGTTTATGCCCTAGAGGCCAATTATTTGATATAATTGCTTAACGTTTTGATATTATATTTGATTGAATAAATGAATGATTTTATTATGGTTTTATTTCTTTGCGTTATATAATTGTTAACATAATAAAATTCCTTAGAATAGTGATACAAATTATATAGTTTCAAGTATGTGACTTGAACATGAGATTATATAATTACAATTAGTATCATTGTTCTTAAATGTCCCTAGTCGAGTATCATTGTTGATGGGACAACATTGATGCATTGAGACTAGTATGTGGATTATTTGATGACCAAATCTCATTGGTCATAAATATATGAGATATTAAGTCGATGCATAGGTACATATTGAAGAGCGATGTCTTTGGACGGACCCACCATGAGAATTCTATGTGGAGCATTATGCGAAGTGTCATTAGAAATTCTCATAGTGATAATGATGTAATGGTCCTCAGGCACGAAATCACTATATTACTACGAATTTATGTACTTTGATATCATCAAATGTCACCTTTAATAGGGTGGACTATAAAGGTGATTATTGGGTACATCATGAATCGTGTGAGGAATATGAGTGATCTAGATGGAATTTAACCCTCCTATATATTAGGGATGATATCCATAGGCCTCTTGATTGAGTAGGACTATGAAATGCATAGCCATGCTCAAATAGTGATTTGTTTCATATAGTACGCTCATTGATCAAGAAAACTTCAGATTAAATTATGAAAGTATGACACATTCCATGACTCGAGTTTAATCTAGGATATTAAGGTTAAAAGGATTAAATTACATTGAAACATTGGTCACGAAAAGGTTGTATCGAATCATCGATCTTATTATTACTTGGGTAGCAGTGATGCATTACTAGATGCAGCTCTTTATTTATAATTTTATAATATGATTTTAAAATTATTGCCAGCGTAATAATAACCTATAAGGTCACACACATAGAAGCGTAATTTAAAATGGAATTAATTTAAATTTCAAGGATTTAAATATATTAATATGATTAATAGTATTTAAATCGCAATTTAAATTAAAAGGATAATTATATATATATATATATTAATTAAGTAAGACTTAATTATATATATATATATATATATATATATATATATATATTGGAGGATTTATATAAAAAGGTTTTTTTGATTAATTTTTTTAAGCTACTATATATATATATATAGTAGCCACTTAGGGTAATATCATAATATCATAAACTAATAGCTCTTAGAGAGAGACTAGAGAGAAAGCAGTTCTAAAATCCATTCCTTTTGGTGGCTAATCTGCTTGATTCAGATTTCTTGCGAGATCGTGACTGATTTGGCAGAGGCGTTGTGTGGATCTAGTAAAGCGCGATTCGTTTGGATTGCGTTGGAGATTGGCGCATCAATTTGAAGCATTTTCATATTCGGTATAATTTCTAACCCTTTGAATTAATTATTTTCGCATGGATCTGTTTAGGGTTTGAAATTGCTTTAAATTATTCTATTGGAGTGATAGTCCAGATAAGTGGCTTTAGTAGTCCTCACTATTCTGTGAAATAGTATAATAATAATTGTAATGAGGACTCCATTGAGAGTGGATATTTTCTAGAAGGCAATATTCTTGTTTAAACTCTCAGCTATGTTTTGTTGTATTGTACACGACTGTTGTATAATTAAGTTTTTATTTGATTTATGTACCATGTATTTGGCGACTCAAGATGGGTGATGTATACCTGTTTTGGGGGCATCATAAAGCCCGTTCAACGTGTACAATTTGGTATAATGCTCCTTATAAAAATTATATATCAAACCACCATTTCTTCCTTTCTTCAAACGCCCCTTCAAAGCATTGGACAAAGAGTACTTTCTCTGCTCAAACGCGACTTTCCCCCAAGGATAACTACTAACATCACCAAAACATAAAAAATTAATCATTGCCCCATCCATATAGTTTTCAGAAACGGTGGATAGAATGAAATTAAACACCAACAAAATCATTGACATCTTAACAGCCTCATCATCATCATCAAAAACTGCCTTCCGATATACCTTACCTATACTACTATGCGTCACAGCTTCGTCCCCAAAAAACTTTTCAACCAGCAGATTCTTCATACCTTTGTATGCAGTTATGTCATCCTCACCTTGCCATCTCAACCCAGAAATCAGACAGAACTCTGGCAAACCAAACCTGACCCTTTTCTCCCCGAACAAAAACCACATTTCACCATCATCCCTCTGGTGAACCTCTGTCACAAGAGCATGGTGAAGAATCTGGGAATACATTTGGTGCTCACCAAACTCCAAAAATTTCCCAAAACATAACGTCTTAAACTTCTCCAACTGACTTTGGTTCAATTTCTTGGTAATAATACTGGGGACTTCCATGTCACACCAATATATAACTTTTCCAGTGAAATTTGTATTTCTCGTAATAAAGATCTCATATCTGCAAATAAATAAAATCAGATTTCAACAGTCATTAGTAACCAATATAAACAAAATTTATCACATAAACAGTTACGAAGTAACCACCAAATAATATCATAGTAACCAAAATATAATATAACAATTACACAGTAACCAAAATAGACTATAAAAAGTAACCAACATCCTAAATTGACCACTGAATAATAGTTACCAAACCTTAATATAACAGTAACCATAACATGGTAAAGCAGTAACCAAACAGTTATATTATATAATCTAATAGTAACCAAAACATAAACAACGTGTAGTAAAGACCATTTTATGTAGTAACCAAGCGATATATATATATATATATATATATATATATATATATATATATATATATATATATATTAACCAAAACATAATTTAAAGGTAACTAAAACAAAAACATGTAGTCAAACACAGTTTAGTCAACACATATATACTACACAATTACATAGTAACCATAACAACATATAAAAATAACCAAAATCCTAAATTGATGGAACAATAATGTTATCCAAATCATAACCTAACAGTAACCAAAAACATACTAAAGAAGTAACCGAACAGTTATATGATAGTAGCAAAAAACATATTTTATTGGTAACCAATACATAAACAAACATATAGACCAAACCAGTTTAGTCAACCCATGTATACTAAGCAAATACATGGTAATCAGAACAACATTAAAAAGTACCCAAAATCCCAGATTGATGGAACAATAATGGTATCCAAAAACATAAGTTATCAGTAACAAAAAACATACTAAAGAAGTAGCCGAACAGTTATATTATAGTAACCAAAACATATTTTAATGGTAACCAATACATTAACAACATGTAGACCAAACCCAGTTTAGTCAACCCATGTATACTAAGCAAATACATAGTAACCAGAACAACATAAAAAAGTAACCAAAATCCCAAATCGAGGGAACAAAAATGATATCCAAATCATAAGTTAACAGTAACCAAAAACATACTAAAGAAGTAACCGAACAGTTATATGATACTAACAATAACAAATTTAAATTAGCACACCTTTAGAATTTTTTGTGTAGGAATTATCTTTTGTCTATGAACTTCACCTTTGATTTTAACTACAGGGACATCAAAATCAGAATCCAACTGCACTTCGGTATGCTTGATATCACCATGTATCACCAACTTATTATCATTCGGATTTGTGACCTATATTCTTCCCCTTCCTCTCCATAGAAAACTTCTTCAAGTCCTTAACAGAATCACCTGTTAGGTTTGTAATATTCATGAACGCAATTAAATTGCACAAAATAAGCAAAAACGTGGAAAATCAGAGTTTTTTAAAATCTTACAAACCATATACTCGGATCACCCTTTATGCATAATTATTAATTAAACGAAAAAGAAAGAACAAGAATCATACCCTTGAAGATTCGAGCTTCCTCGGGTACAAGTTCACCTCCAATCCTTTTCGCGTTCAACTTAAATCCACCGGATTTGATTCCTTCCTTTGATCAATGTTAGCCACCCAAGTGTTTGGCCTCTAGAGGTGATCCACCAAGGAAGAAGAAGGATTCAAGAAGATGGGTATTTGGCAAAATCCTAGTTTTTCTATCTCTCATAGAAAAGGGTGTACTCTCCCACCTATTGGAATTACCTATTCTATGAAAACGTCAACAACCACCTCAACCATAATAAGACTCCTCTTATTTATAGAAGTAGGCAACCCTCCTAACAATTATGGAATTGGGTTTTATTTTAATTAATTAAACTCCTTTAATTAATTAGGCTCCTAATCTTATTAGGAATAATTAATTAAAAATTTTTAATTAATTTACCTCCTAATCTTATTAGGAATATATAAGAATACTTTTATTAATTAATTCCCAAACTCCTTTAGGAATTAAATAATAATAATAATAATAATAGTAATAATAATAATAATAAGACTCCTCTTATTAATTTATATTTAATATTTCCAAAATATTAAATAATAATATTAAGCTATTTAATTTATTCTATCACCATAGATTAAATTAAATATACTTAACTTATTATTACGATTATGCCATTAACTTCTTAAATAATTATTCTTCCTTTTATGGTGTGAACCTTTAGGTTCTCCATATTAAACCGGTTGTGAATAATCAATTAGAACAATACTAATCTTATTTAAATAAATAAATTAAAATATTAATTTATTTAAATAAATAATATTTATTTTACAATAAGGATAAGCCTCCCTAGCGATTAACGACTTTTTAGATAATATAGATTTCAACATTAATCATAAAAGAACTTTTGAGTAAATAGTTACCGTACAATTCAATCCTTCCACCATACAATGTCCCAATTAAATATAAGACATGGAATTACTGTCAAGTCTTATTTTATTTAATTATATGTATTTCGACTCTTAAATGCACAACTCAAATAATGCAAATTAGAAACTCCTTTCTAATTTCATTCTGGCTTTGCCAAGGACTCTTTGGGTTATCATTTATCGAATCACATAGGACATTCTCTTCTTTTACTAGAAGTGGTAGATTCTTTATTGATCATACATTATCTCCATGTACGACTTATTATACCCAAGCATACCCTTTGATATACCCTAAGGGTCTTAAGGAATAAGTCAAAGTATAACTCATCATACACAAATACTATGATGATCTCAAGTCCAAGGATCACTTGTACTACTATTACTACAAGAATTTCTATTGACAGGCAAGTAAAACTCCATTAGGTATTCCTTAGCGAGCCACGTCAAAGTTGAACTTATTCTCTAATAAGCACCTACATACTTGCTTTAGTGTCTCCACACAAATGATCATGAGATCAATCATCCTCATCCAATGAGCAAGCAACGTATGTACCAATCTATCTGAATTCACTAATCCCCAATTTAGTAATCCAACGATTGGGAACTATTTTAGTTTTAAGCTTTCTAAGAATTTAGATCTCATTAGAATGATCATCATCATTATACTAAAAGCATTGCTTAAAACTATGGGTTTATCACATATTATAAAATAGCATCATGTAGATAATTAAAAGCCTTTAATTAATTAATACTTTTTATTAATAAATGAATAAGATTGTTACAAAGTATATGCTTTATCATCAAACATGATTGGCTTGTGTGCATACTACTTTCAATCTCCCACTTGCACTAAAGCCAATCGCCATGGTATCTCATACTCTTCTTCTCTAAGTGACGATTATCCTGCTGTTGGATAAGTTTTAGTTAATGGACATGTAATGTTGTTCTTGAGAGTCCACTATCTCTATAGTGATTTCTCATCTTTCAATGATTCCTATAATCAAGTGAAAGTGCCACAACACATGTTTAGATCAAAGATGAGACTTAGGAACTATTCCTAGTTCTGTAATGAACTTATCATCCAAACAATCAACTTGCAGCTTCATTTACAGCTATATACTTTGTCTTTATCACTAAACTAGCAACTCTTTGCTGTTTGGAACCTTTCCAATTCACTGCACCACCGTTCAAGGTAACGCTTTACCTGAAAATGGATTTTTCGTCGCCTTGGTCTATCTCGAAAAAACTTGAGTTTGTTAAGCCCTATAGTTTTAATTCGCACTCCACCATGAATATGATCACATCCTTAGTGCGGTTAAGTACTTTAAGATGTTTTCACCGACTCATAGTGAACTTCTCCGTATTATGACTGATCAACATCAGGTCGCGTATATTTCATTGCATACATGATAGTTCTCATGCGATCTCTCTTTTATGAGTCTATGGGGACTATTAAGAGAGATACACTCCATGGCTCATCAACATGAGACATCTCATGGAGTTTGCCATGCTAAACGACTTTAGCATCAAATGAATATACGTTCCTTGGATTAAGTCGAACATCCTATTAAATCTATCTATATAGATTTTTATCCCCAATTAAGATACTCTTCCCAAATCATTCATGGAGGAATGTTTAGACAACTTTATCTTTACTGATTGTAGCAATAGTATGTCATTCCTTATCCGTAGTATATCTACATATAATACTAGGAATATCATGATGCTCCCACTGACCCTTTTGTACACACTAGGTTCATTATTATTTTTGATAAAAGCAAACTTTTTGATTGTCTCATCAAAATAAATGTTCCATTTTGAGAAGCTTGCTTCAATCCATTTCTTTGAGTGTCTACAACTTTTACCTCATCGTATGTAACTGGATCATCATCTTCTATGATACGTACCTCATCATCATCATCCATGATGAATCCATACCTCCCAGGTATCTTTGGTACTATTCCAGATTTACGATTCAGTTGTGGTACAATAGGTCTATCTACAGGTTCCTCTTATTTGACTTATAGTGTTTTGTGGTTCTTGAACTCTTCAAGATCTATTATCCTCCCACTAGACCTTCAATGATAAATATCTTTATCTTAGAAGGAAACGTGTTTCGCAACAAACACCTTTTGCTAAGTAGGATTATAGAACATGTACCCTAAACTTACTTTAGGATGTCCCACAAATCGACACTTGTCAAATCTTGTCCCAAGCTTATCCTTTGAAACCTTTTCACATAAGCTGGGCAACCCCTTATCTTAACATACTTAAGATTAAGAATCCTCCCTGCCCATAAATTTTATGGAGTCTTGTGGCCGGATTTTGAGGTTACCTTTTCGTAGATATGCAGCCATTTTTAGGGCATGACCCTAAAATGATACTAAAATGTCGGTAAAATCATTATGGACTGCACCATGTCCAATAAGGTACGATTTTTCCTTTCAGATACATCAATTAATTATTGCGTATCAGGAGGCGTCCATTATGAGAAAACTATTTGAGATGATCTAGAAACTTATTACACAAGTATTTATTCCTTGATCAGATCAAAGAATCCTAAAACTTTGCCAATTTATTTCACTTCTAAATTCTTTCAACCTTTCAAATAATTCACACTTGTATTTTAGCAAATACATACATTCAAGTCTTTGAATGATCATCTCATTTTCTTATACTAGTTTGTTCAATTTGCAAAATAATTTTTCACGTAAGTCAAGTATACAAAATTCATTAAGTAATATTCCAGTTCTATACAAAATATTATTATTATAAATAGAACAACAATTATTCTTAAATATAATACCAAAGATTTTATTGTCCAACAATAAAATGGAATTAATATTTCCAACGAGAACTGGAATATAAAAACAACTTATTTACTTAATAGATTTGCCCGTAGGCAATGCTAAACAATAAGTTCCTATGGCTAATGTAACAACCTTTGCTTCATTTCCCAGACATAGGATTACTTATCTTTGTTTAATTTTCTACTTCTGCTTGGTCCCTTCATAAATCTATATTTATGATAACCAAAGTCGGTATCCAATACCCAAGTAGAACCTTGACTTAAAGAGAAATTTATTTTAAATCATGAACAAAATTGTATCTGTAACCGAAGCTTCACTAAGCTTCTTCTTGTTAGCTCTGCAAGATGTTTCTCATAGTTTGTTTTCCAGTGTCCAGGCTTATTGCAGTGGAAGCAAACTTCTTTGTTATCCGTATCAGTTTTGTTCTTATTATCCTTTGTTTTTGCCTTTCTATTTACCTTCTTTGAATCGTTCTTCTTTTCAGAAGATCCTTTAGCCCCTACCAGTAAGACATGGTATTTCTTGGTTGGAAAGTGACTCTCAACATTTTTCAACATGTTAAGCAAATCAGTGAGGCTGATATCTAGCTTGTTCATATGAAAAATTCAGAACAATTTAGAAAGGAGTCCGTGAGTGAGTGCAAGATCAAATCTTGGCTCAACTCTCCATCCATGATAAAACCTGTTGTCCTAATTGATTAATCAAATTGATTATGTTAAGGACTTTTATCTTTACTGTAGTGTCATCGATCATTCTAGATCAGAAGAGCTCCTTAGATGTCTGATATCTATTAGTCCTACTTTTCTCACCATCAACTACTTGACGGTAGGAGTATAGTAGGAGCATCCATAGTTTCATCGACGACTTCAAGCTCGTTACTCATGGATGCGAGCTTGATGCATTGAGCCAATCGTGCATCATGTTGCCACTTTCTAAAAGTAACAATCTCTTCCTCAAAGGCATTGTCTAAACTGCTGGTGGATAGGCGATTAATGACATAAGATAGCTTTTCAAACCATGAGAACTATTCTCAAATTCCTTAACCAATCCGAGTAATTCGATCCGGGTTAAATAACATCTAATATATTTTGTAGTGATAGTAATTTAGACATTGTAAAATTCTGTAAATGAATTTGTAATTAACAACATTTTAGCATACATTCTTTTATTAATTACCAAAATAAATTAGGTTTTGTTTTAAATTGGTATCTCCCACTATTTTCTTCAAACTATATTACCCTTAATATATATAGTTTGGCAATATCTAATTAAAGATATGCTAGTGAGAATAAGGATCTCATTTTAAATGTATATAGCCTTGTGGTGACACAACAAACTATATATAAATAAATAGGTAGACAACTCTTGTCAATTACATCAACTATGCAACTCCTTGTATTTTGCCTCTTAGATCATAATGGTCAAGTGTGTGCACATCCGAACTAAAATGATTTAAGTTAAGTTCAACCTAGCACTCCATATATTCAAAAAAGAAAAATATTGTCCTTGTGGTGACACAACAAAATAATATTGTTCAATTTTCTTTATAAGCATCAAATGTGATAAATTAATATCTTAAATACTTAATACTTGCCTTGTGGTGACACAACAAACTCATATTAAATATTTAATACTCTATTAATTTTTATCATGCTAGAAGGTGACGTTCGATATTCCAAATATCTTTGAACGCTTAGGACTTAATGTAAAAAATTTAAGGGGTTTTGTTATTAATTTGTCTCATCTTGTTTAGCGCGCATGCACATATATATATAAAATACGCGTCATATTAATTAATATGCGAAGCATGTTTGCATAATATATAATATATATAGTATAAGCATGCACATATAGAATACTATATTCTACCCGGATTGATTATGGACTTTTATTCTAGTTTAGTTCACTAGAGCTACCAAGTGAACCAAAAGGTCAAACCCTAGGGGTGCAAGAATTAATATTTAAATATAACTATTACATTTAAATCCCAGGCTCCATTACAAAAGGGTCTTCAAGCGCTCCTTGATCCTTGATCTCCAATTCTTCTAAATTAATTCTAACTATTCCTGTCGACGTCGGGATTTTTGAGTGTCCCTTTTCATTACTTGTTCTTTGGTGTTCTCATGTTAATATGACATTTGTTTGAAAAAACAAGTGAAAAAGGTCCGACATGTATAATACCGACGATTTGACTTTAAGAGTCGCAAGTTGGTGTATTTAATCGGGTTGCACTAACGTTAACGCAAAAAAGGTTTGCACATCGACCGATTGATTTGATTTGACACTGCTAGACGGGTCTGTGAAACCGAGATTCATTTTGGGTCCGGGGGCTTGATTATGCAGAGGGAAGGTGTTAGGCACCCTCCGACATCCGTGTTACCACGGTGACCGCCACTCTTCAAAGAAATTTTTATATGAATATATGTGTTTGTGTGTGTGTGTGGATCAATGTGCAGTTATTTGAAAGTAGTGTGAGGCCTTGTTCGCACCTATATACAAAGGGTTTGAATTTATGGAAAAATTCAGTTTTAACCACGATATAGCAATGACGTTTTGTAAAAGAGGTTTTTCAAACCCTGTGCTCAATAGGAATTGAGACCTTTTCATACTTCCATTTTATTATTAAATGTTCGGCTTGTTTGCTTTTATTTTCGAGATGCGAAGTATTCTAGAAAATAATATATAAGTTGTAGAACTCCTCATGGGCATGACAAATGTACCATCCAAGAAAATTCGCATACATCGTAAAAATAATATATAAAGTCGCCATATGAAAAATATCCATCATGGGGAATCAATCTAGATTCAAGAAATCAACTCCGTGATCACATGATTTCTAGGCTCACATGATAATTGAAATTTGTATGGAAAGCAAGATAGTTATATATATATATATATATATATATATATATATATATATATATAAACATGATCAACCGCCACTAAGTAAACTCCAAAGGGACAAAATGTAAATAAAGTCGTAAAAGCGATCAATCGCCACGTAAGTAAACTCCAGCAGATGTAATGTAAATAAAGTTGTAAAAGCCACGTAAGTGAGCTCCAGTTCTATGTAAATGTAAATATATATATATAAGCAAAGAACGACTGGATGTGAATCCATGCTCATCTGATATGTCCGATGTTAATTATATATATATATATATATATATATAAAAGCGATTAAACGCGACTGGATGTAAATTCGTGCTCATCAGATATGTTTGACAATAGTTATATATATATATATATAAGCAATTAAATGCAGTGGATATAAAATCTAAGCTCATCAGACAAAGTCCGACCACGATTTATATATATATATATATATATATATATATATATATATATATATATATATATATATATATATATATATATATATATATATATAAAAGCAATTAAACGCTTCTAGATCAAGTTCAGGCTCAATCGAGGCATAACTCGATAATGTTAGTTTATATATAAAATATATACATATATAAGTATATATATACTGCATGTAAATGAAAACCACTTGAATAAAAGTTTAAGTAAACGCACACAACACAACTCTCAATGTGTATAATAGTGTGTGCTAATATGAGAAGAAGGCTTTATAGAATATAAGAAGGCTTACAATATCGCCAAAGTAGACTTTCTATGACTTTAAATGGATAAACACTCAGGCTCCTCACGGATAAAAGATAGCTATATGTGAGCTAACTAGTGTTTAAAGATGAGGAAACACTCAAAAGATGTGTATGCGCAGTAAAATGGATGAGCTTCCTTGCTTTTTTCCTCCCTCGTCTTCTCAAATGGTCAATTCCCCAAGGCTTATATATAGGCGGATGGCCGCAGTACACCGCTGCCGGGTCGTGATGCATCCAAGACTCGAGGGTCCTGTCGTCTCATAGTACATGCACTCATGCACTGTAATGTCCGCTCGAACTTGCAGAACTTCAATCCGAGCATCCGAACGTGGTATATCTGGTTCTTCAGACCGCTTATGTCGAGAGTTATGCAATGACATGGATTAGAGGTTGTACGAAGTCAGGAAGAGGGGTCTATGCCCATGGTCTTCAAGCTTCAAAATCTATCCAAAGTACTGGCACACGTAATAGTCACTCGGGATTGTCAATCCTCGATTCTTATGGGACATTGTTGGATGTATGTACGTATGAAGTGTTGAGATGACGTGCCATTGTCGAAGGAACAAGATGACGTTTGACTCCTCGTCGGGGTTATCGCCAGTTTGAGTTAAAAGTAGACATTGCTCAAGGTTACCGCTGAGATTGGACTACTTGTTGGTATGCCGCGATATCATCTTGGTGAGATGGTAAGATGACGTTGTGACTCCTCATCGGGGTTATCGCCATTTTAAGCGGAAAGCGAGCCGTTGCTCGTGGTTACATCCGGAAATTGACCCGCCGCTTGTTTGTATGTCTCACCGCTATCTCGTGGGTGTTCCCTGTCTACGCCTGCTTGTTAACTATGGGTCTGAGGTGTGTGTGCCTTGACAGGATGTCTGGGGTTGAAGCTGATTGCATATGTTTGAAACAAGCATTTCTGGGGTTATCGCCGGAACTACAATGGCATCTCTTGGGGCTATCACCAAGGATGGGGTTACTACTCCCAGTGTTATCTCTCGATCGAACCGAGCGTCATGGTGTTATTGCCGAGATGTAATCGCCCTCCCGGTGTTGTTGCCGGTCTTTTGATCTGTATATCTCGGCGTTATCTCCGAGATTGGAAATGACATTCCCGGTGTGTGTTTCGCGGTTTGAACTAATGTTCTCGATTTGTGTTCCGAGATGGAACTGATGTTTCCGGTTTTTGTTCCGGGTTGGAACTAAACTTCCGGTAGTATCCGGAAGGGATGTAAGCTATCTTCCAGGGTTATCTCCAAGAGACGAATCTACCCTCCTTCAATATTAGTAATAGGAGCGCAGAAAATTTTGAGTGTCTACAGATGCCCCTCTTTATCATATTCATGCAATGCAAGGCATGGATAGGATAAAGAATACTAGACACTTGAAATGCAAGCAAGATAAACATGATGCTATATGCAGCAACATGATGCAAATGCATGTAGAATGCATGAATGATTGTCGTGTAATCTGTTGGGATGACAATCAAATGATGGCTTCAGACACGCGATCCAAGTCTCCAAGGATGTTGACATTGGGGCTATCACCAAAGTCTTGAATCCTAGACACTGGATTATATTCCATAGAGGTACCTCTTGTGTATAAGAGATCTATGGGGATAAAGCTTTGTCTATTTGAGGATGTGTATAACATATTCCCTCACTCTATCGGAAAGTTATCGCCAATGCTTTGTTGTTATCGGTGGTCATTCGATCTTCACCGATGTGTGTATCACCGGATAAATCCTCATCGGGTGCATGTCAAGGTCGCTTGACCTTCACCGATGTATGTGTCAATGGTAGAATTCATTAGACTTCCGCTGGGAAGGTTGCTTCGATGGGTGTACTTGCTATCATCATAATATGACGTCAAGGTCGCTGACCTTCATTGATGTGTGTGTCAATGGTTGCATTACGCTATAATTCCCGCGGGGATATGCGAAGTTTGAAGGATGTACGCTTGACTGACGCGTACGGGATACGTAGATGTGCGTTGTGACCCCCACCGAGGATACGTAGATGTTGACATATTCACTACTACATGTCTAAATGCATATCTGTCACCGTACAAGCGTTCTTCACTGTCCTGGTAACACATGCATGTATTTTTTTTCCAGTTTCTATCCGTTAGAAAATGATTTATCATATGAAATGCATTTAGACATGTAGTAGTGAATATGCATGTTGATATGACTTGATAAAAAATATTCAACATAGCAAATGTTAGTATTAAACCATGTCAATATAATGATGTGAAAAATTTAACTTTTGAAACAAATAAATTGGCCCCTTTTACCGCTCATTTCTTATCCTATCCGAGGACAAATGAGTAAAGGTAGACAAGCAAAATAATCCCGTAATTAGACTACACTTACGGATTTTTTTTACCGCAATGTATTAATGCATATAGATGTATATGACCTGTACAATGTGTGCTACTAAATGGCCACCTAGTCATGCCTATGTGTATGTGGATAGTCCCATTTACAAAGGGGCTATGGCAAAATTTTCCCAAATGTAGGTATTGGGTAGTCATGCATTTTAACTCTCATCAGAGATGTATGTTAAAATAATGCATGCATGCATGTAATCATAGAATGCATTTTGAAAAGACTCCAGTTAAGAAATTACCACACCCTTCTCCAAAAGACGAATCTACCCTCCTGCAATGTTAGTAATAGGAGCGTAAAAAATTTCGAGTGTCTACAATTCCTATTACAAAACTATCTAAAATAAATAGAAACCTTGATCAGCAGTCAAGGGATAGGAGGGAGTTAGAATTTACATTAAGAAAAATTTAGAGAAGACGAGGTGCGCAGACCCCATTTAATAAAACTCATACATTCATGCATTCAACTAAAATAAAATCCAATCACATTGGTCAATAGTCCATAATCAATCTCATTTATTATCATACACATCACCATATGCATCAAATATATATATATATATATATATATATATATATATATATATTGATATCATTTAATTGGCAAATTTAGTTAGTATAAAATCTAATTTTAAATCAAAATAAACTCCTTTATTTTAATCCAAATTTAAATCAAAATAAACTTCTTTTATTTTAATTTATCCAATTTTGAATAAAATAAACTATTTTATTTTAATCAAAATAAACTCCTTTATTTTAATTAATTATGGAATCCAATTCCAAGTAAAAAAAAATTCCTTTATTAAGAGAAATACGAATTCTCTTTCCTATTCATAAATAAACTCCTTTATTTTGAATAATATGAAATCTTATTTCATATCTAAACAAACTTCTTTATTTAAGGAAAGATAGATTCACTTTCTTATTCACAAATAAACTCTTTTATTTTGAATAATATGAAATCTTATTTCATATTTAAATAAATTCTTTTATTTAAGGAAATACAGATTCTCTTTCCTATTCACAAATAAACTCTTTTATTTTGAATAATATGAAATATTATTCCATATCTAAATAAACTCATTTATTTAAGGAAACACAGAATCCAATTTCAACTCCAATTAGCTATCATGGAATCTAATTCTAACTCTAATTAGTTAGCATGAAATTTAATTTTAAAATTAAAATAATCTCTTTTATTTTAATATAAAAATAAACCTTTTATTTTAAGATTAAAATAAACTATTTATTTTAATTATAAAATAATTATTAAGAATAATATATATATATATATATATATATATAGTATAAGAAACCATCCAGGTAATTGATTCTGGAATCATGAATCATAGTAACGTAAATATAATATATTATATAAACTTCCTGCATGTTGCATAACTGAAATATATATATATATATTAGTATTCAAGTTATCATATAAACTTACTGCAGGTACGGATATTCAAGAAACCGTGATTCATGTGAATCACTTGGATGGTGCTTTTCAAAAATAAAACACGCTTTCGGGAAAAAAAAAATCGGCACTTTTGTTTTTAAAATAAATTTTATACAATAAATTATGTCCAATTAAATTGTTTTAAACATATATCAATATATATATCAAATTAAAATAATTAATAATTCACATAAAAGTTTGGCTCTGATGCCACTGTTAGGTTTGTAATATTCATGAACGCAATCAAATTGCACAAAATAAGTGGAAATACGAAAAAATCTGAGTTTTTTAAAATTTTACAAATCATATATCCGGATCATCCTTTATGCACAATTATTAATTAAATAAAAAAGAAAGAACAAGAATCATACCATTGAAGATTCGAGCTTCCTCAGGTACAAGTTCACCTCCAATCCTTTTCGCGTTCAACTTGAATCCACCGGGTTTGGTTCCTTCCTTTGATCAACGTTAGCCATCTAAGTGTTTGGCCTCTAGAGATGATTCACCAAGGAAGAAGAAGGATTCAAGAAGATGTGTATTTGGCAAAACCCTAATATTTCTATCTCTCATAGAAAAGGGTGTACTCTCTCAACTATTAGAATTACGTATTCTATGAAAACGTCAACAACCTCACCCATAATAAGACTCCTCTTATTTATAGATGTAGGCAACCCTCCTTAACAATTAAGAAATTGAATTTTATTTTAATTAATTAGGCTCCTAATCTTATTAGGAATAATTAATTAAAATCTTTTAATTAATTTACCTCATAATCTTATTAGAAATATATGAGAGTACTTTTATTAATTAATTCTCAAACTCCTTTAAGAATTAAATAATAATAATAGTAATAATAATAATAATAATAAGACTCCTCTTATTAATTTATATTTAATATTTTTAAAATATTAAATAATAAATATTAAGCTATTTATGTGACGCCCCCAAAATAGGTATACAACACTCATTCTGAGTCGCCAAATACATGGTACAGAAAGCAAACTACAACTTCAATAATACAATTGTAAATGTAAAATACTTACACAACACATACTGTGTGTTTAAATACAAATATTATCTTCTAGACAATATCAACACTCAAATAAGTCCTCATTATAATTATTCATATACTATTTTACAAAAATAGTTAGGACTGCTAAAACATCTTTTTATAACCATCACTACATACCCCAACTCGATCATGCTATGTTCTCACCTCCTGAGAAGAAAAAATGGAACAAAAAGGAAAAGGGTGAGCTCAACTAGCCCAGTAAAGAATATTATGACTAAGATAATATACAACAAATTATCATTAGTCTTCAACAGGAAAAATCTCGATGTATATAATAATAGACAACAAGTTTTAGATCAACAAATGCAAATAAAAAACAACAATCCATTTAAGAGTCACGTAGAGAATGAATTCGACTATCTTCTAAGATTTAAAAGTCCATCATCAATATTTTATCCCCTCGTAACATCAATCAATATACATCTTTAATCAAATATTCATCTTTGTACCACAGCCAAAGATATTCATTTATATCACCAAATGGGTCATGTTCATCTCAACACTGCTCATCTTCGCACCACGGCCAAAGATATTCATCGATTAATCATTCATCTTTGCACTACATGCCAAAGATATTCAATAATATCATCATTTAAGATCGAGGATGATGAAAAATATTTTAAAGAAAACGAATCCAAATGGAGATGAAGGACAAATATTGGGATTCAGATAACGCTTTTATCCAAGATCAATAATACTTCATAATAACCAATTGTGAAGCGTAATTCAAAATAAAGATCAAAACATGGATACAATCAAAGATAGTAACCATAATAGTACATCTTGAACAAAAAAAAAAAATTTATTTTTCTAAGTGAATAGTGTCAGATTCGTGAATAAGGTCAGATACGTGAATAGTAAACTTCGACACAAAAAGTTCCAAATTTGATTAAAAAGTCCAAACTAATATTTCTAAGATAATGATATTAAAGAAAATAATATCATTTAAGAAGAAAATAACATCTCTTACATCAAAATAACGGTACTTCTGATCGGAATATCAGATAGAAAGTCGAAGGAAACTTGTAATGAACAGTAACTCTCAAAGTATCAAAATACTTACAAAAATACGCTCGATAATCTAGAGAGAAAGAAACTTGTTTCTGGTGTGATTTTCAATTCTAACCTAAGCGTCTAATTTATAGAAAAATGCTAGAACGTCATTAGAGACTAAAATAATAAAAAATTATTATTCTTATTTTCTTTACGCATGCCAAGACCAAGACTTGTCAAGGCATGCCAATTCTGAAATTTCCAGCAGCCCACATGCATTTAACACCAACCAAAGTGAGTCCCACCCAATTAAAAATTCATTTTATTTTCCGAAACTTCAGTAATTCATAGAAAATAGCTCGTTTATCAGAAAAATATAAATTTTATGTCCATTCCACACGAAATCGAATTCTCTACAACTTTGTAGCTTTGAGTTTTTCCAAATTTTAAATAAAAAATATCTGAAATCCATAAATGGGTAATTTTTAATACCTCCATTCCGACAAAATACTGATAAAATACCTCAGCATTAATTTATTTATTTATAACCACATAAATAAATCCATCATTAATATCCACATCAAATAAATATTTTCTTATCATATAAATCAATAATTAATTATTCACAAATAATATTACGTAATCACAATTATGACAACCAAAAGCTCCCAAGAAAGAATGGATTTCCAATAAGGATTTTTCCTTATCAAAAGTGCGTAATTTAGGTGACCAAACCTCTCCTCGATGTAACTTTCTAGATATTGCCAATAATGCTATCTAATAATATTATTCAAATAATATGAATTATTGATTTGATAATGGGAAATACAAAGTCAAAGTATGACAATTATTGAAACAACAATAATATAAATTATCAATGCAATAATTATTGAATCAATAAAATAAAATATTAAACAAGAATTATCGTAAAAAATTATTGAGTAGTGCCTTCACGTATAAATCAATAATTCAACAATACACTGCAATACCGCAAGTGCTATCAGGCAACCACGCCAGACATCAGTATTTTAACCACCTGTAACCCAACAAAGTTGTTATTGTAATGCTTACGCCATTATTTATAAAAAATTCAAACTTTGTCGCTTTTCTTCATCCGATGCTTATTCCGTTATGGGGCCCACAAATGATCTTGTTACTGGTTGCATTTAATATTTCTCGACAAAAAGAATATTCTACAACCAAACGAATATTCCCCGATAGAAATGAATATTTTATAACCACTTGCTTATTTTATAAAATTTGCACATTTCACCCATAACCAAAGCATTATAACAAATTAACACCTTATTAATTTAGAATAATGAATAGAGAAAAAATTCAATTTTATTTATAATAAGTTGGGGTCTTACAATTTAATTTATTCTATTATCATAGATTAAATTAAATATACTTAACTTATTATTACGATTATGCTATTAATTCTTAAATAATTATTCTTCCTTTTATGGTGTGGCCCTTTAGGTTCTTCATATTAAACCGGTTGTGAATAAATCAATTAGAATAATTCTAATCTTATTTAAATAAATAAATTAAAATATTAATTTATTTAAATAAATAATATTTATTTTACAATAGGGATAAGCAAATTAGAAACTCCTTTCTAATTTCATCCTGCCTTGGCCAAGGACTACTGAGTTGTCATTTATCGAATCACATAGGACATTTATCTTCTTTTACTAGAAGTGGTAGATTCTTTATTGATCATACATTATCTCTGTGTATAACTTATTATACCCAAGCATACCCTTTGATATACCCTAAGGGTCTTAAGGAATAAGTCAAAGTATAACTCATCATACACAAGATACTATGATGATCTCAAGTCCAAGGATCACTTGTACTACTATCACTACAGAATTCATATCGACAGCAAGTAAAACTCCATTAGGTATTCCTTAAGCGAGCCACGCTCAAATTGAACTTATTCTCTAATAAGCAACTACATACTTGCTTTAGTGTCTCCACACAAATGATCATGAGATCAATTATCCTCATCCAATGAGCAAGCAACGTATGTACCAATCTACCCGGATTCACTAATCCCCAATTTAGTAATCCAACGATTGGAAACTATTTTAGTTTTAAGCTTTCTAAGAATTAAGATCTCATTAGAATGATCATCATCATTATACTAAAAGCATTGCTTAAAACTATGAGTTTATCACATATTATAAAACAGCATCATGTAGATAATTAAAAGCCTTTAATTAATTAATACTTTTTATTAATAAATGAATAAGATTGTTATAAAGTATATGCTTTATCATCAAACATGATTGGCTTGTGTGCATACTACTTTCATCACCCTCCGTAATTCTTTTCCTCTTTCCATCTTTCTTCCTTGTATCAACCATTCTATACAAAACATAAATACAACACAAACCCAAACAATCAAAACTCCATTCTGTTAGTAAACTACTTTAATAAATAATATATTAAACTATTTAGCCATTACTCACATGTAGCAATAATAAACAACAATATCGATCAATGGAGAAGAAGAAACTACATGAACCACTATGCAACAGCGATACCGAGAAACTACGAGAATGATGAACAACTGAACCAATAACGATCACGAAAATGAAGAATAAATCACAGTAACGATTAATGGAGAAGAAGAACACACGAACAGAAGAAAGAAATAAGGGAGTATGCAGAACAAGGGTTTCTAACTGAAGAGTTTCAAACAAATGCTAAATGACGGTTATCACGCGTTTTAAAAAAAAACCAACCCGATTTTAAGTGGTACACAAATTTGCTATGTCAGCCTACTAATACTAATTAAATTAAGGACTCCTAATTGCACTAATATTGTAAATAAATATAAAAAAGTGTATTATTTTTGTAATTATTTTTTGAATGTATCATTATTATAATTATTTTTAAAAATATACTAAAATATATAATTAATTCAATAAATTATGCAACGGTAATAAGATGTGGGTCTATCATTCTTAAATTGGAGTCCATCAGTAAATCATTATGCTCATTACCTTAATTGGAACAAATCATTTTAGGAATAAGATTTGGGTATTATATTATAACACGTTGTCAATGTCTTATCTTTAATAACAAGATTCCTTAATTGGCTGAAAGGCAGTGGATGACTAATTGCAATATTTATTTCCTTAATTATTAAGATTTGGTATTTAAATGATTTCAAGGAGTCAATTAGTAAAGCAAAATTTTTGCTAGATGAAATCATAATGGATATATATATATATATATATATATATATATATAGCTTTATATTACACAGTAGGGATATGGTGACAGATTTTTTGAGCTATAGCGACGGTAAACTGTCGCCATAGCCCAGAATAGCTATGACGACGGGTGAAACGTCATTAAATTTCAAAATTGTCATTATAAATTTCATCGTCATAATACATATATATATATATATATATATATATATATATATATTGGAATATACAGTTAGTGGTGATTGAAGCATGGTTAAATATTATGATTAATAAGCAGATTGTTTTATATCTTTCCTAAGTCAAATATGTATACAACATATATTAGCAAATCAGATTTTAGCTAAATCATATAATGGGTACAAAATTAATTGACCATGAAATTCTTTTGTCAAATCTTATGACCAAATGGCTATGTACCTTAATAGCTAGAAAATCAGTTAGAAATCTATTTTGGAAAGATTCCTCCCTAATTGATTTTATTTAAATGACCACAACAACTTCTCTCTTCAATATATATATAGGGGTGTTCAATTCATTCGATTTTTTTGGTTTTTCGGATCGGATTGGACCGGCCGATTTGGTACAAAATAATTGGTTCAATTTGATCGATTTGTACTCAAGTTTTATGGTTCTAGATTACCAAACAAAGATCAAGTATATACCGGTTTTCAATTTCTTTTTTATTAATAATAATAATAATAATAATAAAATAATAATAATAATAAAAAATAATGATTATAATAATAAAAAACTAATAATAATAATAATAATAAATAATAATAATAAAATAATGATTATAATAATAACAAAAAAATAATATTAATAATAATAATAATAATAAAATAATAATAATAAAAAAAATAATAATTATATTAATTTTTGGTATTTATTCTAGAAAGCTGGTATCGAACCAAGAAATCGGTTAAGTACAATATGTCCAATGTATCGATAATTTAAATTTAGCTAATTTCGATAATGATTCGGTTTCGTATCAAATCCGATTTTAATGATATTTACCGATTAAACACCCCATATATATATATATATATATATATATAGTCCAGTTGTGGTTTATAAAAAAACAAGAGGGCTGAACACAAAAATATACTCGGATATTTCCATCTCTTCACAAGCACTTCGTAAGGGTTGTTTACAATTTTTTTTGGCTAAGTTTGTTTTTGATAAAAGAACCATAAATACAAAGGCAAAGGGGCATACCCAGAGGCTATAGGGGAATCATCAAAAGACAGGCCTCCTGATGATCAACTTATAGAAGCAAACATGGAAACCCCCAAGAATACAGGAAAATATAACTAATCAGTAATTACAACCATATGTGATACGAAGAACATTTTCGAGCCACTTATGAAACTTTGAAGACGAGGAGAGCCTTGCTTTTATAAGTTGCACAATCTTTTTTGCCAAAATGAGAAGAGGCAGTTTTGCTTTGTCATGAACCATAGTATTTTGAGCTCCCCAGAGTTTATACACAGTGGTAGCAAAAATGAGCTTTAGGATTTTGGACATCATAAATTTGCCTTTGAACTGCAAAATGTACTGTACCAAATTATCCCAATCGATAGGGACTGTCCGCCAATTTCCAACAGCCAAACCAGTTGAAATAACATTTGAGGAATAAGAGCAGTTGAAAAATAAATGAGTAAAACACTCCGGAGAACTGCTGCAGAAGGGACAGTCCAAAGGCTGATAGCGAGAATAGGATAGAAACTGATCATTGGTGGGCAGTCTCTGATGTAGTGCCAGCCATAAGATAAAGGAGAAGCGAGGGATATGACGCTTAAACCATAGCAGATTTGCCCAGGCCACAGTCTGACCCCTATGTCGAATAGAATCCCAAACACTTTTTACCTTGACAGTTCTAATGTCCTCCTTATCCCAGAAGATAGTATCCTCAGCAGATGTAGGGGCAGGAACATTGTGGAACAATTGTCGAAATTGCATGATTTCGTGGTGATTGCTAGAAGGCAAGGACCAGGAAGATTGCGAACTGATGGAGGAGACCCGAGCAATAATGGGTAGACCAGAGTTTGAGATTAGGCTATCCGAAGGAGAAATAGACTAACCATTCAATCAAGGGTCATTCCACAGACTGAAAGAGAGACTATTTCCCACACGGTAGCTGAGAAACTTCAAAGCAGTAGGTCTTAAGCTTAGAATCTTGTGCCAGATCCACGAGCAGTCAGAAAGAGTGACAATATGCCAAAAATTTCTAGATTTCAGAATAGTGGCTTGTATCCACAAAGCCCAAATAGAGGTAGGAGCGAGAGAGAGTATCTTGAGTAAGTGTTTGGTGATAAGGGCAAAGTTCCAGTTGACAAGGTTTTTAACATCAAGGCCCCCCTCATCATGAGGCACAAACAGGTCCTTCTAAGAGACTTTAGCCCGTACTTTTGTAATGGTGATCCCTTCCAAAGGAATTTGCAAAGTATTGATTGAATAGACCGCATCACAGATTTAGGAAGGATTGTAATAACCGTGAATTTTAACTATATATATATATATATATATATATATATATATATATATATATATATATATATATATATATATATATACATTATTGAAATTTAAAACTTTGTATTATAAATGATTTAATATGTGACAAATATGTGCCAAGTGCATGAGCCCAATTAACATATATGCTATAGTTATGGATATATACATTTATAGATTTCATTAAAAATGAAAGCTTCGTAACCTAATTATACATTAGGTGAGACAATTAAATAACCTAAGGGTTATGGTAATAAAAAAAGGTTAGTATTTAATATGTGTATTAACTTAAGTGGATAATCTTATTATTTCAAGTTACTAATAATTTAAAACCTAATTCTTGTAAACCTAATTAGGTTATGAGCTAAAGTCACATGTTTAGGTAATTAAATTTCATAAGATTAGGAATGGAAACCCTAAATAATCAAATTGGATAACATATATTAAAATTGCTAGACTATGTTTATTACATAGCCCAAAACAATTAAGGAGGGAGCCCAAAGGAAATAAAATGCAAACCAATACTTAGCCCACTTGATTAAGGGTATTTTAGACTTTTGATTAATCAAATTTGTGCATTAAAATAAAAGCTAAATGGAGGATATAATGGGCTAGAGGAACCGGCCCCATTAGGCCTTTTAAGGCAACTAATTAAGCTAAACAATGTCCATAATTAGTAACTCTTACACAGAACAAAGCCGGGACTGGAATTGTGACTTGGGAAGCGTTTAAGAAGTTGTTCTTTGAGAACTACTTCCCTGAGAGTACACAAGAGAGAATGGAGATCAAGTTTTTGGAATTGAAACAGGAGAATATGTCAAGACGAAAGACGCTGCGAAGTTCAATGAATTGGCTGATTCGCTTCCACATCGTGGACACGGAGGTGAGGAAAGCAAGAAGGTTCAAAATGGACTAAAGTCGTGGATTTATAAAGAAGGTAGCGGTTTTACAAATCACGCCATTCTCAACTCTGTTGAGAAAGCTCATAGCGTATGAAGGTGGAAGCCGGGCGGTCACAAAGTACAACCTGGAGAAGAACAAGAAGAAAGTAGAAGTAGTAGGAATCAGAATGTTAGCAATGGCGAGTAATAACAAGAAGCTTTAAATGAAGCGTTGGGGTAGTAATTTGGAGATTCAAAAGCAAGGAAGTGTGTAACAAAAGAAGTCTTGTGTGGGAACTATGGAAAGGGTCACCTTGGGAGTGCTTGAAAGGAAAATGGTATGTTATACCTGTGGACAAGAAGGCATACCTCACCCAATTGTCCCAAGGTGAAGAAGGGAGGTTGTTTTAATCTGTGGTGAAGTGGGACATCGGATCAAGGATTGCTCGAAAAAGAAAAAGACGGATGGCGGAAAGCATAATGTGGGCAATAACACTAAGACAACCAGTGGAGGACTAGCCCAGCCTAATAAGCCGACAGCGAGGACATTCAATATGACAGTGCAAGATGTCGTGGCATCCAGGGAGGTGGTGTCAGGTATAATTCCGATCAACGATATAAATGCCTATGTGTTATTCGATTCGGGAGCTTCATGTTCTTTCGTATCTGATGAATTTGCTCAAAGATTAAGTTTACCTCGTGAACTATTATAACACCCAATGAATGTAGAAGTAGCATATAAAGAAATTATCCCTGTAGAATACATCCATAGGAACTGTTGTGCAGATGTAAGAGGGTTTAAGCTTAACGTGGATTTGATACCGATTCGTCTTGGAGAGTTTGATGTAATCCTCGGGATGAATTGGTTGTCAAGTCACGGAGCGGTCCTTGACTGTAAGAAAAAGTGCGTACACCTAAAGACTCTGAATAGGTCAAATGTGGTATTTTATGGCAGTAAATCGTCGAGACAATCTTGTTGTCTGATGATGATGCAAGCAAAGAAGTTGCTTAGGAAGGGTTGTATAGGTTATTTGGCTCACGTTGTGGATACCCGCGGAGTCGAGGGTGAACTGCGTCAAATACCTTTTGTAAGGGAATTCGTTGACATCTTCCCAGATGAAATTCCAGGATTGCCATTAGATAGAGAGATAGAGTTTGTTATTGATTTGGCACCAGGAACATCACAGGTATCCAAAGCGCCGTATCATATGGCTCCGGTAGAAATAAAGGAACTGATGGTTCAACTACAAGAATTGTTAGATAAGGGATACATTCGATCGAGCGTATCACCGTGGGGAGCACCAGTCTTATTCATAAAGAAGAAGAATGGGTTATTAAGGCTTTGTATCGACTACCGGGAGTTGAACAAGGCCACCATTAAGAACAAGTACCCGTTGCCCAGGATCGACGATTTGTTTGATCAGTTGAAGGGGGTGAAATATTTTTCAAAAATCGACTTGAGGACCGGTTATCACCAACTGAAGGTGAGGCAGGAGGATGTTCCAAAGACGGCATTCAAAACTCAGTATGGACACTTTGAGTTTCTGCTAATGTCTTTTGGGTTGACGAATGCGCCAGCAGCATTCATGGACTTGATGAACAGAGTATTTAAGCAGCATTTGGATAAGTTTGTTGTCGTGTTCATCGATGACATTCTGGTATATTCAGAGACAGAGGAAGAGCATGTTGAACATCTAAGGATAGTGTTGGAGACGTTAAGAAGGGAGAAGTTGTATGCAAAGTTCTCCAAGTGTGAGTTTTGGTTGTGGAGAGTGCATTTTTTGGGTCACGTTATCGACAAGGATGGTGTTTCGGTGGATCCAGCAAAAGTAGAAGCGGTTATCAACTAGGAACAGCCAAAGATGCCGACAGAAATTAGGAGTTTCTTGGGATTAGCAGGATACTATCGGAGATTCATGCAAGATTTTTCAAAGATAGCATCGCCATTGACCAACCACACTAGAAAGGCGGTGAAGTTCGTTTGGACGAAGAAATGTGAAGAGAGTTTCATGGAATTAAAGAAGAGGCTCAGTCAAGCACCTGTGTTGGCTTTACTAGACAACACGGGAAGATTTGTGGTGTATAGTGATGCGTCACACAAGGGTCTTGGATGTGTACTGATGCAGCATGACAAGGTCATTGCGTGCGCATCACGTCAGCTGAAGGACTATGAGAAGGGTTATCCGACTCATGACCTGGAGTTAGCAACAGTAGTTTTTGCCTTGAAAATTTGGAGGCACTATTTGTATGGCGAGAAGTGTGAGATATGTACGGATCACAAGAGTCTGAAGTATATCTTCACGCAGAAAGAGCTAAATATGAGGCAGTGCCAATGGCTATAATTGATCAAGGATTATGATTGTGAGATTTTGTACCATCCGGGCAAAACAAATGTAGTGGCAGATGCCCTGAGAAGAAAAGGCAGAGAGAAGTTACTGAAGTTGACCATTCAAGAGGAATTGGTGAAAGATTTCGAATGACTTGACTTAGAGGTTAAGTATCCGATGGAGACCAATGAGAAATTATTTACAGTGATAGCGAGCCCGACTTTATTAGATAAGGTTAAAGAGGCTCAAGAGAAGGATTTAAGATTGTGACAAAGATCAAGAAGCAAGTTAAGTGAAGGTGATGAATTGAAATACAAGATTGATGGCACCGATCTTTGAGATTCAAAGGATTTAATTTGGGTACCTGCTAGCATACCGTAACTAAGAGAAGAGATTTTGCAAAGCGCGACAAGACGAGGTACTGATACACCTAGAAGCACAAAGATGTATCAAGATTTGCGTTAACACTTTTGGTGGCCAAACAAGAAGAGAGGTTCAGAATGCATCACAGATGTCTAACTTGTCGAGAGTCAAGGCGAAGAGCATCAACCACCGAGTGGATTACTACTACAAATTTTAGAGATTCCAGAGTGGAAATGGGAGCACATCACGATGGATTTTGTGGTGGGACTTCCAAGAACACAAAAAGGGCACGACGCCATATGGGTGATTGTAGATCGCCTCTTAAAGTCGGCTCACTTTTTGCCTATCAAGATCGTGTATAGTCCGGACCAAATTAGCCAAATTATATATCAAAGAAATTATCTCGAGACATGGCGTACCAGTATCTATTGTGTCGGATAGGGATCTGTGATTCATGTTAAACTTCTAGAAGAGTCTTCAAGAAAGAATGGGGATGCAACTACGGATGAGCACCACGTATCATCCGCAGACCGATGGACAAAGCGAGAAAACAATTCAAACGCTTGAAGACATGCTCAGAGCTTGTGTGATGGACTTCAAGGGTAGCTGGGAGGATCATCTTCAATTAGTAGAGTTCGCATACAATAATAGCTATCACGCCAGCATCGGAATGCCATCGTACGAAGCACTGTATGGGAGGAAATATAGAACGCTCTTATGCTGGGATGAAGTGGGTGAACGTCGACTATTGGGACCAGAACTGGTGTAGCAGACCATAGAGATCATCAAGGTGATAAGAGCCCGACTGGTAGCAACTCAAGATCGCCAGAAGAAGTATGCAGACTTACATCGCCAGAAGAGAGATTTTGAAGTGGGAAGTTATGCATTTTTGAAAGTATTTCCCTGGAAAGGGAAGATAAGGTTTGGAAAGAAAGGTAAACTGAGTACGAGATTTATTGGACCCATCGAGATTTTGAAGAAGATAGGCGAAGTGGCGTACGAGGTAGCTCTACCTCCTGAACTGGAACATATTCATAATGTGTTTCATGTGTCAGTGCTACGACCATATAAGCCTGATTCAAGCACGTGATATCGTAAGAGCCAATTCAGGTCGAAAAGGATTTGTCGTACGAGGAAATTCCGGTTGAAATTTTAGATAGAAAAGAAATGTAAATTGCGAAATAAGGTTATACATTTCGTAAAAAGTTCGTGGAGGAACCACAATGTCAAGAAGCTACGTGGGAACTCAAGAAAAGATGAGGAAAATTATCAAAATCTTTTGAGTAACCTCGTATGTAATTCAGTGGACGGAATTTTATATAAGGGAGGAGGATGTAATAATAGTGAATTTTAAGTCACTATATATATTTATTATTATTGATATTTAAAACTTTGTGTTATACAGTGATTTAATATGTGACAACATATGTGAAGTGGTGCATGGCTCAATTAACATATATGCTATAGTTATGGATATATACATTTATAGATTTCATAAAAAATGAAATCTTCGTAACCTAATTATACATTAGGTGAGACAATTAAATAACCTAAGGGTTATGGTAATAAGGAAAGGTTAGTATTTAATATGTGTACTAACTTAAGTGGATAATCTTATTATTTCAAGTGACTAATAATTTTAAACCTAATTCTTGTAAACCTAATTAGGTTATGAGCTAAAGTCACATATTTAGGTAATTAAATTTCATAAGATTAGGAATGGAAACCCTAAATAATCAAATTGGGTAACATATATTAAAATTGCTAGACAATGTTTATTACATAGCCCAAAACAATTAAGGAGGGAGCCCAAAGGAAATAAAATGCAAACCAATACTTAGCCCACTTGATTAAGGGTATTTTAGACTTTTGATTAATTAAATTTGTGCATTAAAATAAAAGCTAAATGGAGGATATAATGGGCTAGAGGGACCATCCCCATTAGGCCTTTTAAAGCAACTAATTAAGCTAAACAATGTCCATAATTAGTAACTCTTACACACAAGTACATGTTTGTCAAGCTCTCATTGGTTGAAAATCTATTAAACACTCTTAATCACATGATTAGGCTAATTGAAAGGATAAGGCAAAGCCTTTTATCCATGGGTAAAGGAAAGTATGGGGGATAATAATGAATCAACCATTTTATTTGCTAGAATACTCCACTTTCTCTCATTCTTCTTCTTCTAACTTTTTCTCCCAAGCTAGCAACTTCAAGAGAGATAAAAGAGATAGAGGTTCGGCTATAGAAAGAGAGAGAGAGAGGAGTTCTAGTTTGTTCATGCATCCCAAGTTCATTACTTACTTTGGTAAATCAAGGAAGGTTGTCATTAAATCAAGGTATAACCTAACCTTCATCTTCTTCTTCTACTTTGTTTTATAGCTTGAGTTTTGTTGGGCTTATGAGCAAATACTCAAGATACCCTATTTCTACATATTATCTTGTATGGAACTAAGTGTCTTGAGTGTTAGATCTAAGGCTTAGAGGAAGAAAATGAGCATATGTTCTCCAATGGTGAAAACTCTTGTTTTTCTTCCACTAAATCTTGTGTAACTCAAGTTTTACAACTTGAATTTGTGATCTGTCGAAGGGGGGTGCTAGATACATGAGTTATCTAGTAAAACCAAGCGGTAGAATACAAATCTAGCAAGTTTTGAAACCTTTCGGACTATTTTCCCCAAAACAGTCCACTTTGAATGTTAAGGGTTCAAAACCCTAAGATAGTTAATGTTCCCGTTTTTCCTAGGACTATTTTGGACAGTTGCATGTCTTTTAAAAATATGGGAAAAATCACAGAGGTACCTTAAGAAGTTATCTACATGTAGGAAAAAGAACGGACAAGTTTCGAGTTATAGATTGTGCGTAATGGCTATTTCCGTAAAGTACTCTGAAATATTAACCTTCGAATATCTCACTGTGTATACACTGGAAAATTCCGAAATTTTTACAGTAGATTCATATATGTTATGAGAGCATACCCTGAAAAGTTCAGATTTTTCTGAGCAAAACTCAATTTATGAAAAATGAAGCAAGATCCGAGTGTTTTGGGCACTTTAAAAATAGTAAATCATTTTCTAAAATTCCAGAAAAATTTGGGGATCATTGTTGGTTCATATTCTGTCAAAATACAGAAGAGAATTTTTGGAATCAGTTTGCTATTTTTCTTAAAAATGATTAAGTTATGAATAAAATGAAATAAATAGATAAATGATGTCTTTAATAAGAAAAATGTGATTTTTATGCTTGAATACTGATAATGTACAATATCATGACTATCTTAGGGCATTTTGGAAATTTATTATAAGAAATGTTATTTATAACCTTTTATGGATATTAAATAAGAGGTTTTATAAAGGATGAACAATTAGAATAAATTGTTTATTAATCCAATAAATTATTAAAATATTATTATGATATTAATAATATTAGAATATGATATTGTTAAGTAAATAAAATATTAATATTAAAACTTTCTTTAAAATATTATTAAATGGTTAATAATATTTGATTTAAGCATTAATAAATGATTAAAGTATTATTAAATGATTAATAATATTAGTAAATGAATAAAATATTATTAAATGATTAATAATATTATTAAATGAATAAAATATTAGTAAATGATTAAAAGTATTATTAATTGATTAATGATACTAAAGCATAAGTAAGATATTATTAAGGTAATAATATTAATGCATGATTAAAATATTATTAAGAGGAATAATAACATTAGTAAGGTATTAAAATATTATTAAGATGTTAATAATATTAGTAAGCGAATAAAAAGTATTATTAGGAACTAATAATACTAAGAGGTGAATTAAATATTATCAAGATTAATAATATTAAGTGAATTAAAGGTAATTGTTAATTAATAGTAACATTATCAAGGCAGGATAATTTTTATAAGAACTAAATGTAATGTATAATATCTATGTGATTACATAATCTAATGTTATACTATGACTAATTGAAAAATTAATTATAGGTCTCTCAAAGGAAGACAATTTAACTGCATAGTGGATAGTATTTAATTGTGTAGCTGTAATCTACAAACGAGGCAAGTTTCCTAACTCAAACTCGACTTATTATTTTCAAAGCATGTTAGTGAATAATTATTGATAATTATTCATATCTATATTGATTATTGAAATTCGCACTTTGTGCAACATATTCTACTATTATTGAACTGTGAATTAAATTAAAGTTCTTTCATTCATGAACTGTTTATGAGAAAGATCTATGCTAATTGTATCAGCTAGATCAAGCATGTCTAAATTTGTTAAATCAAATGTGTTTTAAATAGCTGTTCTTATTAAATTGATATGATAAGAACTCTTGACTGAGAAAAGGATGAATTTGATTAAGGCATGATATCAATGCCAGATTATTAAGTGTTTATGCGTAAATCACGAGGTATGAAAGGCTGATCCCCTTGAATATCAAAACTTATTAACAGGTCCAGTTTAAATAACTGAGCACATTGGCAAATGTTCATGGTTATTTCAAAACCACTCAGTTCATGTTATTCAATTATTCGAATATTCAATTGTTCATTATTAATTCATGTTCCTTCACAAACTTATACTATTGTTGAACATTGAACGCAAAATTTCTTTCTAAGTCATGATATATCTCCCTTGTATATAAACTTGCGAAGTAAATTAGTTGCTTACCCTTGCTATATCATGACATCTATTTCAGTTAAGCCCGAAGGATCCAACACGAAGGACAAGGGCAAGGGCAAGATCCACGAGTAGTTTAGAAGGAATGTTAATTATTATTATCTGATGAAATTGCTTATGTAAACCTGTTGTAATTTGAATGGTGTGTTTAAGTTAAGGTTAAGAAGACCTTGGGACCATGTTATGACAATTTTATGATAATGAACAATGTATGTTTATTATTTCGTAATAGTTATAGAATGCTTATGATGATGATAGATCATGAGCACCGAATCTGAGGTTAGAGAACCTGAATTTGGGGGCGTCACAAGAATAAAGTGAGCAGACTAGTATGATTGAATGGCAAATAAATTTGATTTAATCAGTTAGAGATGACCGACATAGGAGAGGAATCTGGCCGTCCAAGAGGAGACTCTGGCAGTGATCTTTTGAATCAGAGGCATGCAGTCTGATTGAGATAGCTTTATGGAAATAAGAGGAACCCCAAGAAATTTGATGGGAAGGCTACCCAAGTTGATACCCAGTAGAGAGCAAATATTGTTCTGAATAAAGTCTGTAACATTAGATAAGAAACAATGGCTCTTCTGTGCATTTGGGATTAACCCAGAGAATATAGAGAATGACTGGATACATGAGTGAATGATAGTGACAGAAGTGAGGTCTCCATGGAAAAAGATCATGAGGTCGTCTACAAAATAGAGGTGAGTAATATTACAAGGCTCAGTTCTCCAATGAAATTTAAAATTAGGTAGTAGGGCCTCCTTGTTCAAAATCAGAGAAAATGCTTCCATAACAAGCACAAACAAGTAGGGTGAAAGAGGATCTCCTTGCCGTAAACCTCTAGCTCCTTTAAAATAATCTATAAGAGAACCATTTACTTTGATAGAAAACATAGCAGAGGAGATGCAAGCTTTGATCTATAGAATGAAGATGGCAGGGAACTTTAGCAAACACAACAGGTCAAATAAGAAAGTCCAGTTGACTGTGTCAAAAGCTTTCTTGATGTCAATCTTTAAAACACATCTAGCAGGTCCAGAATTCCTATGATAATTCCTGAATAATTCTTGGGCTAGTAAGATATTATCACTAATGCTCCTACCAGAAATGAAGGCAGATTGGGCATGATCGATTAGGGCAGGAAGGACCTTCTTGAGTCTGTTAGCAATGATCTTGGAGATACATTTATACACAGTGTTACAACATGAGATAGGCCTAAAGTCTGACATGGAGGAAGGGTTCTCAAACTTTTGGATCAAAGCTATGGCTATAGCATTTATACCATCAAGAAGATGACTAGTTTCAAAAAAGTAATGAATAGCAGCAGTGAAATCAGCACCTATGATGTTCCAGCAGTGGAGGAAGAAATTTACATTAAACCTGTCAGGCCCTGGACTTTTATTAAGCTTCATGGATTTAAGCACCTCTAGGATCTCATCATCCAGAATGGGGGCTAACAAAGCATTGGCATGGAGGGGAGTAATCTGCTTTGTGAAGAATTATTAAAAGGTTATTGCGCACTCAAGCTTATTACTAATTTCAGCTTTCTTCCTTGCACTTAAATCAGTGATATCTTTATCTTTTATATTAATCATTGCATAAATAGTTGAGCCTTGTATTGTGATTTAATTATTGCTTTGATCATAGAATATTTTACTTGTAATTTTAGTTTTATAGTGAATAGACTAAGGTTAGTCTGAAAGTTCTCATCAGGGTTGGATTAGGTTTGTCATAAACAAGTTTAAGGAAGCATAGGTGCTTGGGGTACATAAGTGTACAAGGTGAGCAAAAGTGCTCAAGTGAGTATAGGTACTCAAGGGGTGCATAAGTGCACAACGTGAACAAAAGTGTTCGGGTAATTTGTAAACTTGGTGTGTAACGGTGTTATATTGATTAATAAAATGAATCTCCAATACTAGTTAGTATTTGACGTAGATTAGGCCACTAGAGTAGAGGTTAGGGGCTGAACCACGTAAAAATCTGTTATATTCATTTGTTTGATTGTGCTTATGCTAGTTGCTCATTATATACTTTAATTTAAATTGAAAATTATAATTTCAATACCTTAATTTAAATACTTCGTCACAATATTAATCAATTCAACTCGGGTCATAAATTAGCATGAAATTATAATTATTAAAAATCGGATAATAAACTGTTATATCTGATAATATGTTATGACTCAATTCAACAAGCTGAATTAGTAAATATAGCAAACTGCATTATCTATCCAACAAATTGAATTCTCTGACAAGAAAGTTTTAACACTAAATAAAAATTTGATATTGTTTGTTTCCACACTTATTCAACCCCCCTTCTAAGTGTGTCTATCTGAATTTCAAAGACATGAGTCATGGCCTTTAACGCATTAAATAAGCAGCGGCATTCTAGACTAAACCCACGACGCTCAAGTCTTGAGTTGCGGCGCTCGGGGGATTCATGCTTGCGCACGTGGTGCGGCTGAATTGAAGGGTTTAATTGTTGTTTGTTTTCTAAGGAAAGAATGACACTTTTCAATTAAAGCCTAGCGAATTACAAAGACTACAAGGCTGATTTCAATGCAAATATCTCTACCTAGGGTTAAAAAAGGAATTATATTCTATTAGGGTTGAGTGGAATAACTCCTATAAATAGTCTTATTTAGGGATTGTAAAAGTGTTGGCAAAAGAGTCTCAGAACACCATGTTTGGCTAATTCTCTTCCCAGTTCAAGAGCAAGCAAGATATCATCGAAGATGGAGGCCATGGATTGATGAAGCTCAGAGATAAAAGAATGGTGGGAGATAATTTTTCTTCTCTAAACTCTTATTTATCTTTGTCTTTTATTGATGATGAATATTTTGTGATTATAATTTTTTCTATGAACAAGATTTTTATATAAGAATTTTAATGGAATCTCATGTGTAGCTTAAATTGATTTTATTTCTATTTGATTGGCACCATATGAATTAGTTCATTATATTTTATGTGTTCATGTGTAATTATTGGATCCGTAATTATGTTGGATAATCCATATGAAATTTGACGATGATTAAAGGTTTAGATATGAATATAATAACGTGTGATTATGCATATTCTTCTTCGGACTGAATCCATAATTTGCGAATATGATAGAAATATACCTAGATGCCATGTGTAAACATTTTAAGGAATTTGATCATAATGAATCTATTCTAATTTAATTTTCATAGGAATATAGCAAGTTAGTTAATATGGGTACTTTTATCTGCATTCGAAAGAGGCTTATAAATAAAAATAAGTATTCCTGGTTAACAATTCATCGTGACCATATAATTAAATAAAAAGTTATGAGATTTGAATGAAGCATAAGATGAAATTGAATTCTTAGATTTATTTATGTATATTTTATTTATTTAGTTATTTATTTTTAGTATTTAATTTAATTTAATTATTAATTTAAGTTAATTCATCCATTTAAATAAGATTGGCTTGATATAAGATTGGTACTTGGAAAAACATTAGAATTAATTACTCGTGAGAATGATACTCTTCTTGTTTCTATATTACTAAGTCGATCGCGTATACTTGCGTGTATTTACTAAGTAGTAAATTCTGGCAAACAACAACATAATTATTATACCGAAGCATACCCTTTGATATATCCTACGGATATGAAGGAACATGTCAAAGTATAACTCATCATACACAAGATACTATGATGATCTCAAGTCCAAGGATCACTTGTACTACCATTACTAGATGAATTCCTATTGACAAATAAGTAAAACTCATATTCTTTTAGCGAATCACGATCACTGAACTTATTCTCCAATAAACACATACATACTTATTTTAGTGTCTCCAAACAAATGATTATGAGATCAATCATTCTCTTCCTAAAAGAAAGCAAAGTATGTACCAATCTATTCGAATTCACTAATATCTTTTTTTAGTAATCCAACGATTAGAAACAATTTTATTTTTAATCTAAAATAAAATGTCTTTAATAAATGAATATTTTTATTAATAAATAAATAATATTACAAAATATATACTATATTATATCAAATATGATTGGCTTATGTGCATATTAGTTTCAAATATTATTCTATTTTGTGTGACTAAGAATTCCTGAGATCAAAATAGAGGACCCAACCTGTCAAACACAATTTGAGACCCTAAATCATACTTACAAACAAACATAGAATATTATTAAGACTTGGGAGGAAAAGATAACATAGACAATTAATAAAGTTCTTTTATGGGTTCTTTACAGAAATATACAATAATTAGAAAGTAATTACACCATTAGTGCATCAACAAAATAATTATAAAAAGAGTGTAATTAGGACTCATATTACAAAAATAGTACAATTCACGTTAATAAGGAAACATAAAATCAAGGAGAAATAACTGCCATATTTAATAATTCAAATTCAAATATTTGGGATCTAACAACAAAAAAATACAAAATAATAATTTAAATTCAAATCTTCATCTCCCTCACATACACTTTGAAATAATAGTTAACAAATAAGTAAATAAATAAATAAAGTATATGTACATGTAAATTGGGCTCTGTTTCAGTTTTTACTTCTCTCTTCCCGCCGCCGGCTTATCTTCCGCTACTCCGCCGCTACACCGCCGCGAATCTCCGTTGTCCAAAACGCCAATGAGAAGAAGAAGAAGATTCGCCCTACAAAAAGTTTTAAAATAAATAGATGTAACTTTTTGTAACGCCCCAGAAATTTTGGATTTTTGAGAATTAAATTTTTATTTTTATTATGTGGATTAAATGAATTTAATTAATTATTTATGGGAGTAAGCTAATTGAAGGTCGTTTTATGATCTAGACATAGCGGAATGTCGTAGTATTTTGGCTACGTAATAGAATTAAAGTGTTTGAATTTCCAAGACGAAAATAAAAGCTTTCTGAGAAATTTTTCGAAAAATACTATTCACGCATTTTAACGGAATTATTTTTGAACTTCCAGAAATACGTAATGATAGAATATCGAGGTGAGATAGAATATCCAATAATATTTCGATTATGGCAAACGCAGATTTTTCACCATGGACTTAAAACCTAACGATTAGAAAAAGTGAGTTCTAGAAGAAGAAAATGTAATACGTATAATGAATTAAAGTGTTGATCGATAATACGTAGGTATTGTACGAGGTAATGAATCTGAGTATAATACGAAGGTGTTATACAGTATGAATGAATGATGGTATGTCGTATGTGAATAAGTATACGAAGTGGAATATGAGATTAATACGTAAATTATACGTTATAAGGCTTTAAGCAAAATATAATGGACTTGTAGGATTGTGTAGAACATTGTAAAGTCTAATGAGAATTGATAAAGCCCAAGTGTAGAAATGGGTAAGTCCAATAGGAATTAATGTGTAAGCCCAATGCAAGCTAATGGTAAAGCCCAAAGAATTGTTAATGCAAGCCCAAGTATAAGTTAAGCTAAAAGCCCAAAGTATGAACTTATGATGGTTTAAACCCATGGGTGATCCAAAGTAATGAGCAAGTAATTAATGTGACAAGCAAATAAAGTGCTTATGTGTGGTGAACAAGAAAAAGTTGTGATCAACAAGCAAAGGATAAGCTAGGTGATTAACGAGTAAACTTAAAGGCTAAGTTATGTGATTAGTAAGTATACTTAATGGTTAAGTATATGTGATGCCAAAGTATTGGATAGATGTTGTGATGGCCAAGCAAAGAGTGTGGTGGCCAAGTTAACTTTAGTACTTAAGCTAGGAATAGTAAGGAGGTGGGATTGGCTTTGGACTAAAATGCCCTCACTTTGGGTTGCCTATAAATAGAGAGCTCTCAATTCATTTGATGGCTTGATTAAAATTTCTCCCAACTCCTCTCAAGTTAAGCAACTTATTGGTTAGAGAGAATAAGCACTTATAAGTCAAACTTCCATTATGAGATTTTCAAGAAGCAAGAAGGAGATTAAAGCTTAATCAAGTGATATTCAAGGGTAAGAACATAAAACCATGAATCTCTTTCTCTTCCATTGGTAAGGAAATGGGTAGTGGTAGAACATGTATGCTAAGGAATGATAAGAATGAGTAATCAAAGGGCTTAAGTCTTAATAAGCCGTATAAGTCATGAATAAGTAATTCGTAATCATATAAGTTATGAAACAAGGAAGAACTTGTAGGAACTTGTTTTATGTTGAAATAATAAGGTTGTATCATAATAAGAAGCAAGAATGGTGGTTAAAAGATTTAAGCTATGATAAGTCATGCAAAGTGAATTCATAAGTAGTTTATACTTTTACAAGTTATAAACTTATGAAGAACAAGTAATAACCTATCATGTATATAAGTTAAAGAAGTATGTATGTCAAGATGTTAATATGATGGATTGAATCCATTTAAAGCGAAGAACAAATCTTAAGAAATGAAGTTGAGGTGGAATTCACGAGTTTGGACGATAATCGTCGAATTCATGAAATTCTCAGAATGGAAGTTGAATTTTGATATTGAGCTTGGAAATAATGGTTTTCAATGGAGACAAGTCATATTTGGCATTATAAAGTTGCTGATTCAAAAATGACCGAATTCTGACTTAGAACGAAGAAACGAGCGTTGAACGTTCACGAACGTTTATCGTTTTTGTTAAAAATGAACTAATAGGTGAAATTTTAGCAAATGAAGTCAAATAGATAAAATTCTTGCATGAACGCGTAGAGTATGGAATTTGTGAACCGCAGGCTTTTGAACGAGCCAATTCGGACTTATAACGAAGAAATTATGCGTCCAAGAAGTTCACAAAATTAAAAATCTGCAAAATTTTTCGAAGGCACGGAGTTGGCACCGTGGCGCCAACCCAAGGTTAAAAGGGTGGGCACGCAATGCCATAATGATGTCGTAAGCATATCTGCTAACTTCGCGTCGACGCGAGATGAAGAGCTAAGTGTGTGGTGCAGCGATTGCGATCCCCGAGTTTTGACATACATGAATGTTTACAAGTATAGAAGGAAAGATAACTCATTAGTAATGAAATAAGGTGTTAATATAACATTGTTAAAGCATTGTTAGACACTTAATGTATGATGATTAAAGGTTAATAATCAATTGAAGATGAACGTAATGAGAACAACGTAATGTCTTTTCGATTTGTAGAAATTTGTTGACCAAGTTGATTATGAATCCAATGGTTTCGCAATACCGTATGGGTTATGTAATTACTTAATGAACATGATAAGACCTTTCCTAAATCACTATTATAGTGATGACTTTAGAAATTTAATGTTGTTTAATGAGTAGTTAAATGACGAACGTAAAGTATAAGGAACGTGAACTGTATTCAATAATGATAATGACTATAACGTTGAGAGTTATAACTAAATGTTGTTAAATATTACGTGAATGTAAATGGTATGCAATAAAGTGTACTTAACAAATGACGATCGAGTTTCTATTAATAATGTTAGTAAGCCATGAGGAATGATGATTAACTCGAAACGAGTTCTATTAATGAAGTAAATCCACGTAAGACATAGAAGAGAAAGAAGTTGGTAAGAATAATATAAAATATAATGGCAAGCCGAAACTAATAGTAACAAATCTAATATATGATTAGATTGAGAAGAAGGGTAAGATTCATTAGGAACCATGTAAGTTCATTCATGACCTAATGTGCTATGTTATGTGGTTATGTATTGTAGAGACCGTAAAGACTGAAAGAAAAAGTTATTTTTACTGTAGCAGACGCTGAAGGCAAGTTTTTCTTAAAACGCTTGTCTAACCTTCATGTTAGCCAAGTTTTCTATGATTCATGTTATGAGATGCATGAAGTGTTTTACTAAAGGGTCGATGCCAATTTTATCTCGGCTAGACTAATCTTGAAGAGTTGATTGATTTATTTATAAGTCTTTCAATATAGAATTGCTAACACTATCCTACGCTAATTGTTTGGTACGGATTCAAGGTAAGCCTGAGTATGAATAAACAAATGTATTTTTCATCGATTATTCGATGGGCACGCGAGGTTACTAAAACTTAAACGTATATACGTTTAACAGGATGTAGTGTTGATCAACATAGAGTACTATGGGTTAATCACCCAAAAGTACTCGTAAGATATGTCGGACTTACGGACTTAGTGTCGGGTTGTCCTTTTCAAAGAAATTATGAAATGCTCATGGTCTTGAGCTAGAATTGATGTTTTACTGAATATTGTTATTGTAAAACATTTTGAAGGAAAAGAAATGATATTTTGAATTATGGATAGTACTTCATAACTATTATCCAGTTATTGAAGATATACGATTCCTATGTTTCAAGCATGTTGTTTAAAAGAAATTGTTGTACTTGTTGAGCTTGTTATGCTCACTCTTGCTTGAACCATATGAATGCAAATTAGGACCAAAACAGGCGAGGGATCCGACAAGGATAAAGGCAAGAAGAAGATGAACGATTAGTTTACCTTGTAATAAACTAGTAAGTTGTATATATATTATAATATGATGAACAAAGAATGTAATGGTTATAGAACCTGGGAATGGGATGTAATATTATTAATGTAATAAGAATGTCGTTGATACGCATATTTTGATGTCGTTTCAATAGAATGAATGTACAGTTATGAGTACCGTGTAGCACCATCTGTCGGGTTGGAAGATACCCGGATTTGGGGGCGTCACACTTTTACTGTTCTGAAATTTTTTTTATGACTATTTTGTTACTCATAAATACTAAAATGGTTACCTTTGTATGAATGGTGCTACTGTGACGCCCCCAAATCCAGGTTCTCTAACCTCAGATTTGGTGCTCATGATCTATCATCATCATAAGCATTCTATAACTATTACGGAATAATAAGCATACATTGTTCATTATAATAAAGGTTCATAACATGGTCTCAAGGTCTTCTTAACCTTAACTTAAACACACCATTCATATTACAAAAGGTTTACATAAGAAATCCCATCAGATATTAATAATTAACATTCACTCTAAACTATTCCTGGATCTTGCTCTTGCCTTTGTCCTTCATGTTGGATCCTTCGGGCTTAACTGAAATAGACGTCATGATATAGCAAGGGTAAGCAACTAATTTGCTTAGCAAGTTTATATACAAGGGAGATATATAACGACTGGAAAGAAGTTTTGCTTTCAATGTTCAACAATAATATAAGATTGTGAAGGAACATGAATTAATAATCAACAATTGAATATTCGAATAATTGAATAACATGAATCGAGTGGTTTTGAAATAACCATGAACATTTGCCAAGGTTCTCAAATCATTTAAACTGGACCTCTTAATAAGTTTTGGTATTCAAGGGGATCAGCCTTTCATACTCCATAATTTATGCATAAACACTTAATAATCCATCATCGATATCATGCCTTAATCAAATTCGTCTTTTTCAACCAAGAGTTCTTATCATATCAATTTAATAAAAACGATTTTTTAAAACACATTTGATTTAACAAATTTAAACATGCTTAATCTAGGCGATACAATTAGCATAGATCTATCTCATAAACAGTTCATAAATGAAAGAACTTTAATTTAATTCACAGTTCAATAATAATAGAACAGGAATTCAATTGCACAAAGTGCGAATTTTAATAATCATTATAGATGTGAATAATCATCAATAATTATTCACTAACATGCTTTGAAAATAATAACTCGAGTTTGAGTTAGGAAACTTGCCTCGTTTGTAGGTTACAGCCACTACATGTAATTAAATCTTATCCATTAAGTGTTTAATTATCTTCCTTTAAGAGACCTATAGTTAATCTTTCAATTAGCCATAGCATAACATTAGACTATGTGATCACATAGATATTATATATTACATTTAGTTTTTAGAAACATTATCCTGCCTCGATAATGTTACTATTAAATAACAACTACCTTTAATTCACTTAATATTATTAATCTTGATAATATTTAATTCACCTCTTAGTATTATTAGTTCACTAATAATACTTTTATTCGCTTAATATTATTAATATCTTAATAATATTTTATTACTTTACTAATATTATTAATCCTCTTAATAATATTTTAATCATGCATTAATATTATTACTTTAATAATATCTTACTTATGTTTTAGTATCATTAATTAATTAATAATATTTTAATCATTTACCAATAGTATTAATATTTTATTCATTTACTAATATTATTAATCATTTAATAATATTTTATTCCTTTACTAATATTATTACATTAATAACATTTTATTTAATCTCGAATATTATTATTTACATAATAATATTTTAATCATCAATAATACTTTAATTTAATATTATTAATCTTTTAATAATATTTTAATCTAAGATTAATATTTTAATCTAATATTATTAATCATTTAATAATATTTTAATAAATTTTTAATCTTAATGTTTTTATTTACTTAACAATATCATATTCTAATATTATTAATATCATAATAACATTTTAATAATTTATTAGATTAATAAATAATTTATTCTAATTGTTCATCCTTTATAAAACCTCTTATTTAATATCCATAAAAGGTCATAAATAATATTTCTTATTATAAATTACCAAAATGCCCTAAAATAGTCATAATACTATATATTAGGAGTATTCAAGCATTGAAATCACATTTTTTTATTTAAAACACCATTTAACTATTTGTTTCCTTTTATTCATAACTTCATCATTTTTAGAAAAAATACCAAACTGATTCCAAAAATTCTTCTTTTCTGGATTTGGACAGTATATGACCCAACAATGATCCCCAAATTTTTTGGAATTTTAGAAAATGATTTACTAATTTTAAAGTGCCCAAAACACTCGGATCTTGCTTCATTTTTCATAAATTGAGTTTTGCTCAAAAAAATCTAATATTTTCAGGGTTTACTCTCATAACATATATGAACCTACTATAAATATTTCGGATTTTCCTACACGTAGATAACTTCTCAAGGTACCTCTGTGATTTTTCCCAGATTTTTAAAAGACATGAAACTGTCCGAAACAGTCCTAAGAAAAACGAGAACAATAGCTTTTTAGGGTTTTGAAACCTTAACTTTCTATGTGGACTATTTTTGGGAAAACAGCCCCCATGGCTTCAATACATGCCATATTTGTGTTCTACCACTTGGGTTTACTAGATAACTCATGTATCTAGCACCCCCCATCGACGGATCACAAATCCAAGTTGTAAAACTTGAGTTACACAAGATTTAGTGGAAGACAAACAAGGGTTTCACCCCTTGGAGAACATATGCTCATTTCCTTCATCTAAACCTTTGATCTAACACTCAAGATACTTAGTTCCATACATGATGATATGTATAACTAGGGTATCTTGAGTATTAGTTCATAACCCCAACAAAATTTGCTATAACACAAAATAGAAGAAGAAGATGAAGATTAGGTTATACCTTGATTTAGTGGCAACCTTTCTTGATTTACCAAAGTAGAGTATAAACTTAGGGTTCATAATCAAACTAGCACACCTCTCTCTCTCTCTCTCACTAAAAACCGAACCCTCTCTCTCTTTTCTCTCTTGTATGTTGCTAGCTTGGGAGAAAAAGAAGAAAAAGAATGATAAGAGAAATGAAAATGTCTAGCAAATGAATGTTGTGATTAAACTATTATCCCCCATAATTTTGTTGTCCCATGGATAAAAGACTTCATCTTATCTCTTTCAATTAAGCCTAATCATGTGATTAAGGGTGCTAATTACGCTTTCCACCAATGGGAGCATGACACACTTGTCCTTGTGTGTAAGACTTCTACTTATGGAACTTGATTAGCTTAATTTTATTGCCTTAAATGGCCTAATGTGGCCGATCCCCCTTGCCTCAATATCTACTCAACTTTGCTTTTATTTTAATGCACAAATTTGATTAATCAAAAGTCTAAAATACCCTTAATCAAGTGGGCTAAGTATTGGCTTGTATTTTATTTCTTTTGGGCTTCTCCTTTAATTATTTTGGGCTATGTAATAAACATAGTCTAACAATTATAATATATGTTACCCAAATTGTTTATTTTGGGTTTCCATTTCCAATCTTATAAAATTTAATTACTTATACATGTGACTTTAGCTCATAACCTAATTAGGTTTACTAGAATTAGTATTAAAATTATTAGTCACTTGAAATAACAAGATTATCCACCTAAGTTAGTATACATATTAAATACTAACCTTTCCTTATTACCATAACCCTTAGGTTATTTAATTGTCTCACCTAATGTATAATTAGGTTACAAAGCTTTCATTTTTAATGAAATCTATAAATGTATATATCCATAACTATAGTATATATGTTTATTGATCCATGCACCACTTAACATATGTTGTCACATATTAAATCATTATATAACACAAAGTTTTAAATATCAATAATGTACATACATATATAGTAACTTAAAATTCCCGGTTATTACATCCTCCCCCCCCCTTATAAGAATTTCCTCCCCGGAATTACATATAGGGTTACTCAAAAAGATGTGGATAATTTTCCCTCATCTTTTCTTCGATTTCCCACGTAGCTTCTTCAGCGTTGTGGTTCCTCCAAAGAACTTTTACAGAATGTATAACCTTATTTCGCAATTTCTGCTCTTTTCTATCTAAGATTTCAACCGAAATTTCCTCGTACGATAAATCCTTTTCGACCTGAATTGGCTCGTACGATATCACGTGCTTGAATCGGGCTTATATGGTCGTAGCACTGACACATGAAACACATTATGAATATGTTCCAGTTCAGGAGGTAGAGCTACCTCGTACGCCACTTCACCTATCTTCCTCAAGATCTCGAAAGGTCCAATAAATCTCGGACTCAGTTTACCTTTCTTTCCAAACCTTATCTTCCCTTTCCAGGGAGATACTTTCAAAAATGCATAGCTTCCCACTTCAAAATCTCTCTTCTGGCGATGTAAGTCTGCATACTTCTTCTGGCGATATTGAGCTACTACCAGCCGGGCTCTTATCACCTTGATGATCTCTACAGTCCGCTGCATTAGTTCTGGTCCCAACAGTCGACGTTCACCCACTTCATCCTAGCATAAGGGCATTCTACATTTCCTCACATACAGTGTTTCGTACGGCGGCATTTCGATGGTGGCGTGATAGCTATTGTTGTATGCGAACTCTACTAATAGAAGATGATCCTCCCAGCTACCCTTGAAGTCCATCACATAAGCTCTGAGCATGTCTTCAAGCGTTTGAATTGTTCTCTCGCTTTGTCCATCGGTCTGCGGATGATACGCAGTGCTCATCCGTAGTTGCGTCCCCATTTTTTCTTGAAGACTCTTCCAGAAGTTTTACGTGAATTGCGGATCTCTATCCGATACAATAGATACTGGTACGCCATGTCTCGAGATAATTTCTTTGATATATAATTTGGCTAGCTGGTCCAAACTATACCTGATCTTGATCGGCAAAAAGTGAGCCAACTTCGTAAGATGATCTACAATCACCCATATGGCGTCGTGCCCTTTTTGCATTGCTTCCCACCACAAAATCCATCGTGATGTGCTCCCATTTCCATTCTGGAATCTCTAAAGGTTGTAGTAATCCACTCGATCGTTGATGCTCTGTCTTGACTCTCTGACAAGTTAGACATCTGCTGACGCATTCTACAACCTCTCTCTTAATGTTTGGCCACCAAAAGTGTTGACGTAAATCTTGATACATCTTTGTGCTTCCTGGGTGTATCGAGTACCTCGTACTATGCGTTTCTTGTAAAATCTCTTCTCTTAGTTCTGGTACTAACGGTACCCAAATTAAATCCTTGAATCCCAAAGTTAAATCAAAGTGCCATCAATCTTGTATTTCAATTCATCCCATTCAGCTAACCGCTTCTTGATGTTGTCGCAAACTTCGTCCTTCTCTTGAGCCTCTTTAACCTTATCTAATAAAGTCGGGCTCGCTGCCACTGTAAATAATTTCTCATTGGTCTCCATCGGGTACTTAACCTCTAAGTTAAGTCGTTCAAAATCTTTCACAAATTCCTCTTGAATGGTCAACTTCAGTAACTTCTCTCTGCCTTTTCTGCTCAAGGCATCTGCCACTACATTTGCTTTGCCTGGATGGTACAAAATCTCACAATCATAATCCTTGATCAATTCTAGCCATCGGCGCTGCCTCATATTTAGCTTCTTCTGCGTAAAGATATACTTCAAACTCTTGTGATCCGTATATATCTCACACTTCTCGCCATACAAATGTAGGGGTTTGTCACATAAAACGCAGTGGAAATATAAAAATTCAAACAATTTCCGAAACCCAAAAATAGGATCCATGCAAAAAACAATTAACTCAGTTGTTTAGAGATTATACCGAATATGAAAAACGAGAATCTGAAATTGATGCGCTCGAATCCTTAACGCAATTCCTCACGAAACCACGTCTCTATGGTATCCACCACGAACGCCGCTTGCGAACCAGGTCGAACGATTACGCAATAAGAGGACTTACAGATTAGCCACCAAAGGAACCTTTATGAAAGCTGCACGTTTTCTCTCTAGTCTCTCTCTAAGAAGCGGCTAGGGTTTTCAAGTTATGATCTAACCCTAAGTAATGCTATATATCCTATATATAGTAGTTAAATGGAATTAATCAAAACCTAATTTCATAAAATCCGAATTTATATATATATAACTTAATTAAGTCTTACTTAATTAATATACATATATAAAAACTTTCCTTTTAATTTAAATTCATGATTTAAATACTATTAATCATATTAATATATTTAAATCCTTAAAATTTAAATTTATTCCCTGTTAAATTACGTTCTATGTGTGTGACCACATAGGTTATTATCACGTTGGCAATAATTTTAAAATCATATTATAAAATTATAAATAGTGAGCGGCATCTAGTAATGCATCACTGCTACCCAAGTAATAATAAGATCGATGATTCGATGCAACCTTTTAGTGACCAATGTTTCAATGTAATTTAATCCTTTTAACCTTAATATCCTAGATTAAACTCGAGTCATGGAATGTGTCATACTCTTCATAATTTAATCGAGTTTTCTTGATCAATGAGTAGACTATATGAAACAAATCACTATTTGAGCATGGTACATGCATTTCATAGTCCTACTCAATCAAGAGGCCTATGGATATATCACCCCTAATATATAGGAGGTTAAATTCCATCTAGATCACCATATTCCTCATACGATTCATGATGTAGCCAATAATCACCTTAATAGTCCACCCTATTAAAGGTGACATTTGATGATATCAAAGTACATAAATTTCGTGTAGTAATATAGTGATTTTCTGTCTGGAGGACCATTACATCATTATCACTATGAGAATTTCTAATGACACTTCGCATAATGCTACACATAGAATTCTCATGGTGGGTCTGTCCAGTACATCGTTCTCTAACATGTAACTATGCATTGACTTAATATCTCATATATTTATGACCAATGAGATTTGGTCATCAGTCAATCCATATACTAGTCTCAATGCATCAATGTTGTCCCATCAACAATGATACTCGACTAGGGACATTTAAGAATAATGATACTAATTGTAATTATATAATCTCATGTTCAAGTCACATACTTGAAACCATATAATTTGTATCATTATTCTAAGGAATTTTATTATGTTAACAATTATATAACGCAGTAAATAAAACCATAATAAAATCATTCATTTATTCAATCAAATATAATATCAAAACGTTAAGCAATTATATCAAATAATTGGCCTCTAGGGCATAAACTCTAACAACAAATAGTGCCTCCAAATCTTCAAGGCAAAAACTATTGTTGCTAACTCCAGGTCATGATTCGGATAACCCTTTTCATAGTTCTTCTTTTATCGTGGAAGCAGACGCAATGATGACCTTGCCATGTCAGACAAGACATGTGACCAAGACCCTTGTGTGACGCATCACTATACACTACAAATCCTCCTGTATTGTCTGGTAAAGCCAACATAGGTGCTTAACTGAGCCTCTTCTTCAATTCCATGAAACTCTCTTCACATTTCTCCGTCCAAACAAACTTCACCGTCTTTCTAGTAAGGTTGGTCAACGACGATGCTATCTTTGAAAAATCTTAGATGAATCTCCAATAGTATCCTGCTAATCCCAAGAAACTCCTAATTTCTGTCGGCATCTTTAGTTGTTACCAATTGATAACCGCTTCTACTTTTGCTGGATCCACCGAAACACCATCCTTGTCGATAACGTGACCCAAAAATTGCACTCTCCGCAACCAAAACTCACACTTGGAGAACTTTGCATACAACTTATCCCTCCTTAAAGTCTCCAACACTATCCTTAGATGTTTAGCGTGTTCTTCCTCCGTCTCTGAATATACTAGAATGTCATCGATGAACACGACAACAAACTTATCCAAATACTGTTTAAACACTCTGTTCATCAAGTCCATGAATCTTTGATGGCGATTCGTCAATCCAAAAGACATTACCGAAACTCAAAGTGTCCATACCGAAGTTACGAATGCCGTCTTTGGAACATCCTCCGCCTCACCTTGATTGGTGATAACCGGTCCTCAAGTCAATTTTTGAAAAGTATTTCGCCCCCTTCAACTGATCAAATAAATCGTCGATCCTGGGCAACGGGTACTTGTTCTTAATGGTGACCTTGTTTAACTCTCGATAGTCATTACAAAGCCTTAATGACCCATCCTTCTTCTTTACGAATAAGACTGGTGTTCCCCATGGTGATACACTCGGTCGAATGTATCCCTTATCTAAAAACTCTTGTAGTTGAACCATCAGTTCCTTCATTTCTACCAGAGCCATACGATACAGTGCTTTAGATACCGGTGATTTCCCTGGTGCCAAATCGATAACAAACTCTACCTCTCTATCTGGTGGCAATCTCGAAATCTCATATGGGAAGACATCAACGAATTCCCTTACCATAGGTATCTGACCCAGTTCACCCTCGACTCTGCGGGTATCCACAACGTGAGCCAAATAACCTATTTTCCTAAGCAACTTCTTTGCTTGCATCATCATCAGACAACAAGATTGTCTCGGCGATTTACTGCCATGAAATACCACCTTTGACTTATTCGGAGTCTTTAGGTGTACGCACTTTTTCTTACAGTCAATGACCGCTCCGTGACTTGATAACCAATCTATCCCAAGGATTACATCAAACTCTCCAAGACGAATCGGTATCAAATCCACGTTAAGCATAAACCCTCTTACATCAGCACAACAATTCCTATGGATGTAGTCTACAGGGATAATTTCTTTGTTTACTACTTCTACATTCATTGGGTGTTCTAATAGTTCACGAGGTAAACTTAATCTTTGAGCAAATTCATCAGATACGAAAGAACATGAAGCTCCTGAATCGAATAACACATAGGCATTTATATCGTTGATCGGAATTATACCTGACACCACCTCCATGGATGCCACGACATTTTGCACTGTCATATTAAATGTCCTCGCTGTCAGCTTGTTTGGCTGAGCTGGTCCTCCACTGGTTGTCCTAGTGTTATTTCCCCTGTTGCCATTTCCGCCATCCGTGCTTTTCTTCCTCGAGCAATCCTTGATCTGATGTCCCGCTTCACCACAGTTAAAACAACCTCCCTTCTTCACCTTAGGGCAATTAGGTGAGGTATGCCCTTCTTGTCCACAGGTATAACATACTGTTTTTCCCTTCAGGCACTCTCCCAAGTGACCCTTTCCACAGTTTCCACACACCGACTTCTTTTGTTGCACACTTCCTTGCTGACTCTCCAAATTACTACCCCCACTGCTCCATTTTCGCTTCTTGTTGTTGCTACCGCCATTGCTAACATTCTGATTCCCACCTTCTACTTTTTTCTTGTTCTTCTCCCGATTGTACTTTGAGACCGCTTCTCTTCCACCTTTCGCTATGAGAGCATCTCCAACAGAGTTGAGAATGACGTGATTTGTAAAACCGCTACCTTACTGTAAATCCACGGCTTTAGTCCATTTTTGAACCTTCTTGCTTTCCTCACCTCCGTGTCCACCTGATGTGGAGCCAATCTTGCAAATTCATTGAACTTCGCAGCGTACTCTCACACTGACATATTCTCCTGTTTCAATTCCAAAAACTTGATCTCCATTCTCGCTTGTGTACTCTCAGGGAAGTAGTTCCCAAAGAATAATGACTTGAACGCTTCCCAAGTCACGATTCCAGTCCCGGCTTTTGTTCTGGTTGGCCTCCCACCAGTAGTTAGCCACACCCTTCATTAAGTAGGTAGCAAAAATTATTTCCTGCTCTTCTACTACTCTAGAAATAATGAAGGCCTTCTCAATCTCCTTTATCCACGTCTGGGCCTCTATCGGGTCTGCTGTTCCTCTAAACTTCGGCGGTCCTACTACCTTGAAGTCCTTAAAGTTGACTAATTGGTTTCTCGCCTGATTTCCTGCAGGTTGAGCTTGATTCCTCATAGCTTCAGGCATCATGTTGATAAAGTCTTGCATTGGGTTTGGTTGAGCTCCCGCTGCATTATTAACTGACTCTTCGATCTCTTGGTACCTTAGTATACGTCTGGGCGACATTATCTAGTGATACAAAATTCTAACACGTTACTCGGGTTTATTATCAAATAAGTACTTAGCATGTAACACGCTACTGTATTCAAACAATCAGATGATCATTATGTGAGAGTTTTAAATTACCAAGATTTGGAAGTCTTTCTCCATAATTAGTGGGTTAAGTTTACTTTAAAAAAAATTCCAATTCAGTCTACTGGATTCACATAACATTAAATAGGCAATTTACTATTTAAATTTTTCCAACACATATTATAATAATAATAATGCATTTATATTCATATACCAATCTTCGGTGTCTCACATGTTCAATACAGGTATATTTTTATAAATGTTACTATCCCATTTTAAACACAACAGATGGGATTAACTCAAAATGATACTTCCCTACATACACAAATAGGGATACTACCTAATTACCTACTACCTCACACCTGCTGAGGTTTACATCAACATAAAACCCTATTACACAAAAGGGGTACTAATGCATCTATCTACAACTGGTCCATAGCATAATCATCACTGGTGGCCCTGCTAGGTCACCTGAACAGGCTCCTGGGGAAACAACCCCTCCATAAATCTACGCCGAACGGATCGGCTCAACTCGCCTATCTCCATGCGAGGCCTAACACTCAGTCCCTTCTGGCTCTAGAAGGCTGCATCAAGCGCTAGCCCTGGTGTCTCTATCCTGGTATCTTTCGCCAGTAGCTCACCTTTCAACTTGTCAACCCTCTTAGCTGCATTATACCATGCTTCATCCATCCTAGTCCTCTCCGGCTTTTCCACCTCAAGGTCAAGAATCAAGGCCCTGTTGCACCTCAAAGCATCCCAACTTGCAACTCGACTCATCCAACTTTCCCTTTTGTTCGACTACCTCCATCTGGGCTTGATAAGTCGCATCCTTAAATTGACCTTCTGTGAACTGGAGTGTGTGGTTTTCAACCTCTAGCTCTCCCACTCTGCCTTCTAATTGATTAATTCTCCTCAACAAATCCCCTGTCGGAGGACTATGAGGGGCTTCTTCCGTGACCTCACGCTCAATGGGCTCTTGCTCCACTGAGTTACTTCCCTGGTGTTCTTCAGACATCCTACAAACACCATAAATAAAACCAACATCAGTACCACAATAAAATATATTCATTGATAAAATGAAATGATATTTTATTTAGTACAACTGAAACTCGATGGATCTCCTCAACCCATCATCTAAATACTCTATATGAGTTTTCTACTAAGGTTATAACCTAGGTTTTGCATTCCTAATGTTTATAACCTAAAGCTTTGATACCAACCTGTGACGCCACCAAATCCAGGTTCTCTAACCTCAGATTTGGTGTTCATGATCTATCATCATCATAAGCATTCTATAACTATTATGGAATAATAAACACACATTGTTCATTATAATAAAGGTTCATAACATGGTCCCAAGGTCTTCTTAACCTTAACTTAAACACACCATTCATATTACAAAAGCAAACATAAGAAATCTCATCTTATATTAATAAATAACATTCACTCTAAACTATTCCTGGAACTTGCCCTTGCCTTTGTCCTTCGTGTTGGATCCTTCGGGCTTAACTGAAATAGATGTCATGATATAGCAAGGGTAAACAACTAATTTGCTTAGCAAGTTTATATACAAGGGAGATATATCATGACTGGAAAGAAGTTTTGCTTTCAATGTTCAACAATAATATAAGATTGTGAAGGAACATGAATTAATAATCAACAATTGAATATTCGAATAATTGAATAACATGAACTGAGTGGTTTTGAAATAACCATGAACATTTGCCAAGGTTCTCAGTCATTTAAACTGGACCTCTTACTAAGTTTTGGTATTCAAGGGGATCAGCCTTTCATACCACATCATTTATGCATAAACACTTAATAATCCAGCATCGATATCATGCCTTAATCAAATTATTCTTTTCTCAGTTAAGAGTTCTTATCATATCAATTTAATAAGAACAGCTTTTTAAAACACATTTGATTTAACAAATTTAAACATGCTTGATCTAGCTGATACAATTAGCATAGATCTATCTCATAAACAGTTCATAAATGAAAGAACTTTAATTTAATTCACAGTTCAATAATAATAGAACAGGAATTCAATTGCACAAAGTGCGAATTTCAATAATCATTATATATGTGAATAATCATCAATAATTATTCACTAACATGCTTTGAAAATAATAACTCGAGTTTGAGTTAGGAAACTTGCCTCATATGTAGGTTACGGCTACGCAATTAAATCTTATCTGCTAGGCAGTTTAATTATCTTCCTTTGAGAGACCTATAGTTAATCTTTCAATTAGCCATAGCATAACATTAGACTATGTGAGCACATAGATATTATATATTACATTTAGTTCTTAGAAACATTATCCTGCCTCGATAATGTTACTATTAAATAACAACTTCCTTTAATTCACTTAATATTATTAATCTTGATAATATTTAATTCACCTCTTAGTATTATTAGTTCACTAATAATACTTTTATTCGCTTAATATTATTAATATCTTAATAATATTTTAATACTTTTACTAATATTATTAATCCTCTTAATAATATTTTAATCATGCATTAAAACTATTACTTTAATAATATCTTACTTATATTTTAGTATCATTAATCAATTAGTAATACTTTTAATCATTTACCAATAGTATTAATATTTTATTCATTTACTAATATTATTAATCATTTAATAATATTTTATTCGATTTACTAATGTTATTACATTAATAACATTTTATTTAATCTCAAATATTATTATTTACATAATAATATTTTAATCATCCAATAATACTTTAATTTAATATTATTAATCTTTTACTAATATTTTAATCTAAGATTAATATTTTAATCTAATATTATTAATCATTTAATAAAACTTTAATTTAATATTATTAATCTTTTAATAATATTTTAATCTAATATTATTAATCATTTAATAATATTCTAATGAAGGTTTAATCTTAATATTTTTATTTACTTAACAATATCATATTCTAATATTATTAATATCATAATAATATTTTAATAATTTATTAAATTAATAAACAATTTATTCTAATTGTTCACCCTTTATAAAACCTCTTATTTAATATTCATAAAAGGTCATAAATAATATTTCTTATTATAAATTATCAAAATGCCCTAAAATAGTCATAATATTATATATTTGGAGTATTCAAGCATTGAAATCACATTTTTCTTATTTAACATCTTTTAACTATTTATTTTCTTTTATTCATAACTTCATCATATTTAGAAAAAATAACAAACTGATTCCAAAATTTCTTCTTTTCTGGAATTGGATAGTATATGACCCAACAATGATCCCCAAATTTTTCTGGAATTTTAGAAAATGATTTACTAATTTTAAATTGCGCAAAATACTCGAATCTTGCTTCATTTTTCATAAATTGAGTTTTGCTGAGAAAAATCTGAAATTTTTATGGTATACTCTCATAACATATATGAACCTACTGTAAATATTTCGGATTTTTCCCATGTATACACTGTGACAAATTCGAGTGTTAATATTTAGGAGTCCTTTACGGAAATAGCCATTACGCACAACCTATAAATCGAAACGCATCCATTCTTTTTCCTACACGTAGATAACTTCTCAAGGTACCTCTATGATTTTTCTCAGATTTTTAAAAGACATGAAACTGTCCGAAATAGTCCTAAGAAAAACGGGAATAGTAGCTTCTTAGGATTTTGAAACCTTAACTTTCTATGTGGACTATTTTGGGGAAAACAGCCCCCATGGCTTCAATACATGCTAGATTTGTGTTCTACCACTTGGGTTTACTAGATAACTCATGTATCTAGCACCCTCCATCGATGGATCACAAATTCATGTTGTAAAACTTGAGTTACACAAGATTTAGTGGAAAACAAACAAGGGTTTCACCCATTGGAGAACATATACTCATTTCCTTCCTCTAAACCTTTGATCTAACACTCAAGATACTTAGTTCCATACATGATGATATGTATAACTAGGGTATCTTGAGTATTAGTTCATAACCCCAACAAAACTTGCTATAACACAAAATAGAAGATGAAGATGAAGATTAGGCTATACCTTGATTTAGTGGCAACCTTTCTTGATTTACCAAAGTAGAGTATAAACTTAGGGTTCATAATCAAACTAGCACACCTCTCTCTCTCTCACTAAAAACTGAACCCTCTCTCTCTTTTCTCTCTTGTATGTTGCTAGCTTGGGAGAAAAAGAAGAAGAAGAATGATAAGAGAAATGAAAATGTCTAGAAAATGAATGTTGTGATTAAACTATTATCCCCCATAATTTTGTCGTCCCATGGATAAAAGACTTCACCTTATCTCTTTCAATTAAGCCTAATCATTTGATTAAGGGTGGTAATTAAGCTTTCCACCAATGGGAGCATGACACACTTGTCCTTGTGTGTAAGACTTCTACTTATGAAACTTGATTAGCTTAATTTTGTTGCCTTAAATGGCCTAATGTGGCCGGTCCCCCTTTCCCCAATATCTACTCCACTTTGCTTTTTATTTTAATGCACAAATTTGATTAATCAAAAGTCTAAAATACCCTTAATCAAGTGGGCTAAGTATTGGTTTGCATTTTATTTCTTTTGGGCTTCTCCTTTAATTGTTTTGGGCTATGTAATAAACATAGTCTAACAATTTTAATATATGTTACCCAAATTGTTTATTTAGGGTTTTCATTTCCAATCTTATGAAATTTAATTACTTATACATGTGACTTTAGCTCATAATCTAATTAGGTTTACTAGAATTAGTATTAAAATTATTAGTCACTTGAAATAACAAGATTATCCACTTAAGTTAGTATACATATTAAATACTAACATTTCCTTATTACCATAATCCATAGGTTATTTAATTGTCTCACCTAATGTATAATTAGGTTACGAAGCTTTCATTTTTAATGAAATCTATAAATGTATATATCCATAACTATAGTATATATGTTTATTGATCTATGCACCACTTCACATATGTTGTTACATATTAAATCACTATATAACACAAAGTTTTAAATATCAATAATGTACATACATATATAGTGACTTAAAATTCACGGTTATTACAGCTACCAACTGCATCACATTCAAACGAAATTGGTAACTTAATAAAACTGAATTGGTTACCTTGATCGAAAGTTTGATTCTGCATTACGCTTTATGAAAAAAACTACAGGTATGGATGTGAATTGGTTACCTTGGTATGAAGATTTTGTTACATTGGTATGAAGGTTTGCTTACCTTGATCTGAAGGTTTGGTTACCAACTGCACTAAAAAATTGAAAGTGTGGAGGTTGATTTGTTACTTTAATACGACAGCTTGGTTACCTTGGTATGAAGGTTTGGTTACCATCATCCAGTATTTGAAGGAACACATTGAACACGTCAGAATGGGCTTTCTCAATCTCATCAAACAAAATAACTGCATATGGCCTCCTGCAGACAGTTTCTGTCAACTAACCTCCTTCGTCATACCCAATAATACAAACATATTATCACCCTGATGACCCAGTAACACCAAACCATTACATGAACCAAAAACACAAACATCTCAATATTTCTTCATTGAAAAACACAACCTCTCAATTTCACAAGAATCAGATTCATAATCAATCAATCGAGTAAAAAGAACAACTGATCAAAATAAAAAGCTTTTGACGATCAAAATTAGCGCTTTCAGTGCGACACTTGCATCCAAGTCCTCCTTCAGAAGGTTTGCTTTCTCCCCCTCTCTCTCTCCTCCACCTAAATGAATAATCAGAACGTTAAGCAAACACTCAAAATATAAAAACTTAACAAGATCCCCTAATCAAATAAACCTTAAGCAAGACCTCTATATATCCTCAAACAACAACATTCATATAATTTTAAGGTATATATGTGTTTAAACTCAACAGCAGAATCTAAAAAGACTTATTTCGGCCAACACATGCCTCAAGCCAGATAAGTTATTCACAATTGAGAAATAATCAAAAGCTTGTAGGATATATATATATATATATATATATATATATATAAAGAATACATTGAATGAAGAAGAAGGATGATGACTAACTAATGCAGTTGTTCTAGATAAGGAGAAAGAAGAAGTCATGGGGATAACTAATCCCTAAATTAAGGAATCCTTATTGCATACTAATTCTCTAAATTAAAGAATCCTAATTGCACTAATATTGTAAATAAATATGAAATTGTATTAATTTTGTAAATATTTTATGAGTATACTATTATTATAATTATTTTCAAAAATATAATAGAATATGTAATTCATCTTTTTTTTTATTTGGTATGTTTTTTTGTGGGATTAGGTAGTTAATGCTGAGAAATGGTCTATTTGATAATCCAAACTTTGATAAGCGAGGCCCAAGTCCAATATGGCCGAAGCTAATCCTTTTATAACCTCGACTCCTAACGCAAGAAGAAATCAATAAAAGGTAGGGAGCTAGATAAGAGGTTGTTTGGAATAAATCTGAATTTTACTGAATAATTCTTTCAGATCGTTTGTTTAATAATTTTTAAATTTTGAATGTGTCTAAATATATATGAACGATTTATTTAAAAATTTGTAGTTGAATGAGTAAGAAGTAGTACTAAATGATATTTTTACATATATATTCTCAGACAATTAAAATTTACATTCAATATCTATCTTGTTTACTATTATAAATAATTTTGTTATGTACAAATTATTTTTTGATTTTTATTTAACAAATTGGATAACCAATTTAATGAATGTTGTTGTAGTTTTTGTTTTGATTTTATGTACTATAGAATGTTATTAATATTTTTTAGTGTTTTATTTTTAAAATTATATTTTTTAACAGTATATTTCATCAAAGATTATTCAAAAGTTTATATTTAATTTTTCTTAGATAACATTATTTATTTATAATTACATAATAAATTTGTTCATAACAACCTAAAATGTTAAAATAGGATAATATATATTCAGATGCTTTAGACAAATAATTATCAAACACATCATTTCATTCCGTATAGATATTCTACCCCATTCAATTCATTCAGATTTTCTTATACATTCAAAATCTTTCTTCAGTTTTATCAAACAGACCCCAAGGCTCACTTCTCAATTTTCTAAAAAAGAAAAAGGTTGAATGAATATTTTTTATTTTAAAAAAATTAATTTATTAAATATCTATCCATTGCAGTTCAAAGTAAAGAGACATCAAGTTTTTGGTTTGCAAAAAAAAACATCTAAGTTTTTCTTAAAATCATTATATTTGGATCGAAGAAATAGAATGGACGAAAAAATGGAATAGGATAGAGAATAGAATGAATGGTGGAATAATATGTGTCATTCTTGACTGAAATGAGTCATTTTATACATTCTCTTAAGGAATAAAATTCACATATTTGACTGAAATGTGATTCAGTACTTTCCAATGGAACAACTAAACATAATTTTTTTCATTTTATAGAAATAAATGGTTATATTTTCATCTTCATTTCTACAATCCAAACATAACAAGATAAAGGGGGAATATTGCTTTTTTTGAATTAGAAGAATATAATTTAGCGAAATATACAATTATAAATAATATACAACTACAAAGGTCACAATATGATTCAAATTTTACTGATATCGAGATAGTGTAAAAGATGATGATAATTTTGAGTTTGAGAGATTGAAAATAAAAAAGGTTATGCATTAGCCAAGTTAGATTTTCTTGTTTATACCATTCGTTTCGGCAATCAGGATCGGGAAATAGTTCAACTGCATTCTTATGATAGTCGTGACAGAAAAAACGTTCTTATTTTCCTTTCTTTTCATCTCAATTTCCTATCAACAAGAAAGAAATTAACTCACCTAACGAGTAGAGTTCGACTAAAGTTTTTTTGTTCGTAAATATAAATGAGTCGAACTCGAGTTACACTTTGTTCAGCTTAAGCTTGACCCGTTTAGACTTAGCTCGAACTCGACTCACATGAACTCAACTCATTTAATATTATTTATAATAATTTAATATTTTATCATATTATTTAATATTTTTATTATATTGTTATAATAATTAAAGTAATAATTTTTTAGTGATAATAAAGAAACTTGAGCTCAAATCGATTAAGAAAAGTTCGCGAACAACTTGTTTATCAAATGAGTCGAGCTCAAACACTTCATCTAGCCTCGTTCTCGTTTATTTAAGAATTTAACTCGATTTATTTAACTTTTTTCACAAGCTCGAGCTCGTCAAGCGAAAGCTACACTCATTTACAACCCTATTTCTCACTTAAACTCTAAAGCAAATTGAGATGAAAATATCCTTCCTTCCCTTACTCTACTATCTTAAATTATGTTTTCTTTATTGAAAACTTACATGGGAGTGGTGGGCAAGGATATAATGAGCCGTTTGGTTTAAAGGAATCGAGGGCGAAAAGGAATGGTTATTCCGACCAAGTATTTTTTTTTTGACGTTTAGTATATGTTAAGTTTGGTCGGAATGACCATTTTGACGGAATCACATTTCCTTTATTTATTGGAATCGTAATTCCTTAAGGGAGTAAGGAATGAGGATTCTAACGAGAAAAGGAATGGGAAAAAATATTAAGACAAAAATACCCTCACACATATAAATAAATAAATATAATATAATATATATTAATATATATTTATTTTGTATTATATTATATTAATAGAATATATATTGTATATTAGTATATTTTAAATACATATTTAATACAGTAACATGTAATAATATATATTTAATATATAATATAATAGATATATAATATTATATTTTTAAATATGTATTATACTATATAATATTATATATAAATATATAATATAGCATTATAATATTAATATGTATTAGTCTTATTTTGGAATATATATATATATATATATATATATATATATATAGTCCGGATCTTAAGCTCACCCTTATTAACTCACTGAAGCTCACCCTTCTTTTGATAGCGGACGTGACGTGTTCGGTTATATAATAAGTGTCGCTCTATACTTTTAACGAACGAATAACATATAGCGTCGCTAAAAGTATAGACTGCTATTGTATGAATTCAACTGTCACTGTCCGCCGCTAAAAAGGGGGCTTCGGAGGTGAATGGATAAGAAGTGAGTTTAAGATCCGACCAATATATATATATATATATATATATATATATATATATATATATATATATAGTTAGGTTCTTGTAAAGGGCTCTCACTTTGTTAAATCTTGGACTTTTTTTTTGATTTTTTACTTTTTTTAAAACAACTAAAAAAAGTTTAATATTTCATGGAATCGAAATTTTTTCATAATCTGATGTTTTGGATGTGATTTGGATCATTATAACAAAACATGTATGCATGCGATTTATGCGCATCGTATATATATATTTTTGGTATAGGTATCCAAATCACGCCTAAAATATTGTATTATGAAAAATTCTAGTTCCATAAAATATTAAAAAAATTAGTTGTTTTTTTTTAAAAAATAAAAAATAAAAAATCCGCATTTTAACAAAGTAAGGAGCCCTCACTGACGCAGTTACATATATATATATATATATATATATATATATATATATACATTCGATCAGTCCGGATCGGAATTGATCAAATCCTAGACCTTATATATTTTATTTTATTTTTACTTTTTTTAAACAACTAAAAAATTAATATTTTATGGGCTCAATTTTTTCATAATGATATTTTTGTGTGATTTTGTTACCTATACCAAAAAATATATATACGATCGCACATACATGCATACATATACTGCACTGTGCTTTTGTTATACGTATCCAAATCACATCCAAAACACTTTATTATATAAAAATTACAGTTCTATAAAATATTAAAAAAAAATTTGAGTTATTTTTAAAAAAAAGAAAAAAAATCCGTATTTTAAGAAAATCTGAGAGTCCGGATAGGAATCGGACTCTCTCTCTCTCTATATATATATATATAGTTAGTTAGTTAGTTAGTTAGGAATATTTTGATTATTACATTCTATTTCATTCCATTCTAATATTACTTTTAAATAACGTGCACTGTTAACGCTTAAGTTTTAATACGGTAGCGTCAATCACGTAATCCACGCTTTAGAACCCGCATGATAATAATGAGATCACACGGAAGCTTGATGACTTGTGCCAATGAGAGGATAACTTCCGGTGTGAGAATGAGTACAGGCCGTTTACAAGGTTTAACAATGGAGGCTATGTGTTTAGTGCTCAAAAGTAGGTATTACCTGTTAATTGTAACCTTGGCCTTATATTTATAGTGCTTTCTCCACCTTAGAATCCTTCCCCGAGTCGGATTAGGACTCCTAGTCATGGTAGTTACCATAACTTGGGTCCAACACAATCTCCTTAAAATGTGCAAATGGAATCTAATCCAATCACTACCTTTGGAGTTACCTTGTTTAATTACGATTAGGATCCTGGACTTTGCACGCAGGAGAGCCCACTATGCAGGCCCAAACAATCCCACCATCAGGTCTGGGTCACGGCCCAAAGGACTCGAAGACCCGACCTTGAACTCCACGCTGATAGACACACTGTTGAATTCCTAAGGACTCCTAAGGCCAACCCGAAAAGACATCTCCAACCTCTTCATGGGCTTCAGCCCATCGGCCTCCTAAAGCTCTTCTGATGTCGGGCCTTCGGCCCACGTGAAGGTCGGTGAAATGCTCCCGAACATTGCCCCCCAGTATCCGATTATAATGTACTTATAATTGGAGACTTGAAAGGTTAGGTATCCGAAATGTCACGACAGCTAATGATGAGCTGCCTAGGGAATCCAAACAGTCTGATCTCCTTCCACGAAACGTTGCACATCTTCTCATACCTGGGCCCACCTTTTGCATTTAATAGCCACCCTTGGGTTCCGTGCCGCACGCCTTATAAAAACCCCCTCCGTCAATCACTGTCACCTTTTCCAGACATCTTCATTTCAAAATCCCTACTAAGATTTTTCGGCAAGGCGATTTCCGGCGAGTAATTAGCTCATTCAAAATCCTCATTTCGTTCCTTTTAGCTTTTAAAAACTCTACATTCCTACTTTCTATACTTCAAATGGAAAATTCTAGTTCTCCTCCCCGTACTGAGCAAATTCCATCCTCCGTTACCACCGGCAATCTGGTTCCGGTTGTTCTGCCGGTGGCTCCGACCAATGTCTCGACCTCCTCAGTTCTTCCCACTCCGGTAAGTGTTGAGGCCAAGATCTGAAATGCCTACCACTCCTTCGAGGAGTTTTCTCATCTCCACACTCCTTCTACCATCACACCCTCTCAAATCTCTGACATCCGAACCCTATTCAAGATCCCCAAAGAATACAAGCTTCGAGTACCTCAGTCCGAAGAGAAAATGTTCTGGAGGCCCGAGGGTGAGTGGGTGGTCGTTCCCTTATACAGTTTCAAGTATGGGGTTCGATTCCCTCTTCACGAATTCATATCCAAATGTTAACGCCAAGTTTCGCCGGCGCGTCTAATCACAGAATCCACGCGCTAGAACCTCCACAATAACAGATCACACGGAAGCTTGACGGCTTATGCCGCCGGGCGATAGCTCCGGTGTGAGAATGAGTACAGGCCGTTTACAAGGTTTAACAATGGAGACTATGTGTTTAGTGCTCAAAATTAGGTATTACCTGTTAATTGTAACCTTGGCCTTATATTTATAGTGCTCTCTCCACCTTAGAATCCTTCCCCGAGCCGGATTAGGACTCCTAGTCATGGTAGTTACCATAACTTGGGTCCAACACAATCTCCTTAAAAGGTGCAAATGGAATCCAATCCAATCACTACCTTTGGAGTTACCTTGTTTAATTACGATTAGGATCCGGACTCTCAGACGCAGAGAGCCCACGTCTATGCAGCCAAAACAATCCCACCATCGTGCAGGTCACTACCAAAGGACTCAAGACCCGGCCTCGAACTCCACGTGATTGGATACGGGTTCCGACCCTAAGGACTCGGAAGCCGAACCCGAAAGACATCTCCAACCTCTTCATGGGCTTCAGCCCATCGGCCTCCTAAAGCTCTTCTGATGCCGGGCCTTCGGCCCACGTGAAGGTCGGTGAAATGCTCCTGAACATTGCCCCCCAGTCCCGATTATAATGTACTTATAATTGGAGACTTGAAAAGGTCGAGTATCCAGAAATGTCACGATACCTAATGATGAGTCGCTTAGGAATCCAAAACAATCGATCTCCTTCCACGAAATGTTGCACATCTTCTCATACCTGGGCCCACCTTTTGCATTTAATAGCCACCCTTGGGTTCCGTGCCGAACGCCTTATAAAAACCCCCCTCCCGTCAATCACTGTCACCTTTTTCAGACATCTTCATTTCAAAATCCCTGCTAAGGTTTTCCGGCAAGGCAATTTCCGGCGAGTAATCAGCTCATTCAAAATCCTCCTTTCGTTCCTTTTAGCTTTTAAAAACTCTGCATTCCTACTTTCTATACTTTAAATGGCAAATTCTAGTTCTCCTCCCCGTACTGAGCAAATTCCATCCTCCGTTACCGCCGGCGATCTGGTTCCGGTTGATCTACCGATGGCTCCGACCAACGCCGAGACCTCCTCAGTTCTTCCCACTCCGATAAATGCTGAGGCCAAGATCCGAAACACCTACCACTCCTCCGAGGAGTTTTCTCATCTCCACACTCCTTCTACCATCACACCCTCTCAAATCTCTGACATCCGAACCCTATTCAAGATCCCCAAAGAATACAAGCTTCGGGTACCTCAGCCCAACGAGAAAATGTTCTGGAGGCCCAAGGGTGAGTGGGTGGTCGTTCCCTTATACAGTCTGAAGTATGGGGTTCGATTCCCTCTTCACGAATTCATATCCTCCTTCCTCTACTTTGTTGGGATCGGGGTCAAACAACTCGTGCCAAACTCTTTCATTCACTTAATCTCCTTTATTGCATTATGCCAAGAGATCGGGATCTCTCCTGGTCTCGACTTCTTCTTCGCCTTATTCACTGTCACCGGGTCGAAAGAACCCGGTCTTCGCCAGCTAAACAAATGAGCCAACCGACCCGTCCTCATCAAAACCCCTTCAAGTAATAAGGGGTGGCACGACAAGTGGTTCTTCATCAAGAGAACTGATCTCCAACTTCTTCCACATTGGGCCCATCCTGCCGACCCGATAGCCAAAGTGTCGAAGTTCCCAAAGGATCGGGCCGATGCCTTCAAGGCATTTTACAAAAAGTGGAGCAAAACAGAGTGGAGTCTGGCTGTCTCTCGCTTTTGACGGATTCCCCATTCCCTTCATTTCAAGCATTCTTGATACGAAAGCTTTCGTCTTAACATACTTTCCTCTGTGTAGTGACGATTTTCAAGCCTGAAGGTGTCGATGACTCCTTGGCCCCTCTTCCTACCGCCCCAAGACCAATCAGACCTTCGGTGACCGATGACTCTCCTGACGAGGACACCATCCCAATCATCGAAGCTCGGTTCCGCCGGGACCGGGAATTCTCCCACACCACCAAGAATGCCCTGAAGATGAGTCGGGCCGAGAAAATGGCTCAGCTGAAGAAGGCCAAGAAATCCTCCAGGCATGCTGTGAAAGCCTCCGCCTACACCACTTCTGTAGTGCTGCCGAAGTCGGCTCCCCCTCCACCACCTACTCAAGCCGAGGTGATCATGGATTAGGAGGACACCAAAGAGGATCTCCTCGAGCCCCAATCCAAAAAGCCACGACTCACCGAAGGCTACGAACCGCCTATTGTCATGATCGATCCTGTAGTTGCCTCAACGTCCTCCTCCAAACCGAGCTCATCTGCCGGATCGCCAACCACATGTTGGCCGAAGAGCCCTTCCGAAGTGTTCCCTTTCCAGCTGTTTGATCATTTCAAACTGCCTGGTGATGACGACCGCTTCGAAGGGTTCACTTCTGAAGACTACCTGGTAGCCTACGTCCGAGCCCAGTGCCAGGTAATTCACAGATCGGATAACTCTTCCTGTTATTTTCATGTTTTATTCGGTATAAGTAATTTATTTCTTCTGATTCAGACCAACGCCGTTTTATCCCGGGCCATTCTACCCCTAGCTCGAATGACCCAAAAGGAAGTTCAACTGAGGTCGAACGTCACGCTGCTAGAGGCTGAGATTCGAGGTTTTAATTTGGACCTGAAGAAAGAGAAAGATTCTCACGCTGAGACCCGAAATAAGGTGACCCAGGCCGAGCATCAGGCCAATGAACTCAGGTCGTAATACTCCCTCCTGCAAGAAGAGTTCGTCAGTTTGGACAATCATGCTAAGAAGCTTCTCGGGGAGAAGGAACATCTGATCGAGGATGTCAAGGATCGGGAGAAGGCAATCACTGCCATGACCGAAAAACTCTCCGGGATGCATGACAAAATGATGCATTTGATCCGAGACAACAATGCTTTGACTGGTCAAGTCTGAGAGCCTTGCAGGAGGAGAGCTCACGAGTCCAAGCAGATAGCTATCGCTGAATATGAAGAGTCCGAAGCTTTGAACGAGAAAGTCATGGCCCGATTTGGCGAAGGTACGAGACTTATCGTGAAAAGGCTAAAGCAAAGTTAATATTTCATTGGGCTCGACGTCCGCTTCTTCTCGACTCATCGGATGAAGAATCCAAAGCCGGCGATGATCCTCCTCCCGAATAGCCTTTTTAAGACTTGTAAATTTTTGTACTTCTTCCATTTTCCTTCTTGTTTGTAAGTCACCCGAATCGTGAACGATCGGGTTCTATAAAAATTTCACAACTATGAATGAAGTATAAAAGTTTTCTGTTTATAAATTTTTGTAATCAGTTACACTTGTGACTTATCTCGACCAGTGGTGTCTTTTCGAACCTTCTGATCGGACCATGTCCGAAGTTTATCTAAAAAATAACAGTTTTCTCGATCAGTTATACTCGGGACTTATCTCGATCAGCGGTGTCTTTTCGAGCCTTCTGATCGGATAGTGCCCGAAGCTTGTCTGATTTGAGAATTTATCGAATTTTCGGTCAGTTATACTCGGGACTTATCTCGATCGGTGGTGTCTTTCCGAACCTTCTGATCGGATAGTACCCGAAGTTTATTCGTTTGAGTATTAAGAGACATATGAAGTTAAACATCTCCAAAGAAAACTTTCATTTATTTCATTTAAGATTGAAAGGTTACATAGATAAAGAAAAAAATGACATAACTATTACTGGTAAAATTTTCTAAGTCTCCTAGCATGCCATGTATTCTTTACTTCCGAACCATCCATTGCTCGAAGGCGGTATGTACCTGGCTTCGGCACCTCTACCACCTCATAAGGTCTCTTCCAGTTAGGCATCAGCTTGCCAGTGTTCTGGGGGGTTGATGCCTCCGACTCCCGGAGGACCAAATCACCTACTGCAAACCTCATTGGCTTCACCTTTTGGTTGTAGTGTTGGGTTGTTCTCTGCTGATAGACAGCCAACCTTAACATAGCAGAATCCCAAATCTCTTCTAGCAGATCCAAATTTGTTTCAAACCGTCATCGTTGTACAGCTCTTTGTACTGACTGACTCGAAGAGTGGGGAATCCGATCTCAACTGGTATGAGTGCATCGGTACCGTATGCCAATCTAAATGGGGAGTCCTTGGTTGTTGTCCTCAGAGTAGTCCGATATGCCCACAAAACACTTAGTAGCTCTTCGGGCCACCGACCCTTCAATTCATCCAACCTTCATTTTATCCCGTTGAGCAGGGTTCGGTTTGTTACTTCCACTTGACCATTCGATTGAGGATGAGTGACTGAGGTCTTGCGATGCTGAATTCCCAACTCCTTCAGGAAGCCCTCAAACTTAGATCCTACGAACTGTCTGCCATTATCAGATACCACCGCCATCGGGATGCCAAAACGATAAACCACTCCTTCTTTGAAAAATTTTAGGCATTCTTGTTCGGTGATCTTCTGCAATGGTTTGGCTTCGACCCATTTCGTCATATAGTCGATAGCCACGATCACAAAGCTAACTTATCCCTTGGCCTTCGGGAGAGGCCCTAGGATGTCGATTCCCCAAACAACAAAGGGAATCGGGAATAAAACAGAATACAACTCTTCGAGAGGTTGATGTGAGATGGTGTTGTTCATCTGACACTTGGGACACCTTCTGACGAATTCCTTGGCCTCAGTGTAGATAGTTGGCCAGTAATACTCCTGCCTCAAAATCTTGTGTGCCAGTGACTTGGCCCCCATATGATCCCCACAAATCCCTTCATGTACCTCCTTAAGTGTATAGTCTGCTTCCGATGGAGTCAAGCATTTGAGTAGGGGAGAACTGAAAGCCCTTTGGTATAGATCCCCATCAATGAGGACGAAGTTTGAGCTTCGGTGTTTGATTTGTCTTTCTAGGATTCGGTCCGAAGGGAGAGTCCCATCTGCCAAGTAGGAGATATAAGGTGTGAGCCAGCAGTCAAGTCGGTCCAGAGTTAGCACTTCTGTCTTTGGAACACTGGGCCTTTCTAGAACTTCTAGGTACACCGACCCGTTGAAGGAGCTTGCTTCGGTAGTTACCAACCTGGCTAGGGCATCTGCTACTGTATTATCTGACCGGTCCACCCCCTGACAACTGTGTGACGTGAAGTACGCAAGCTTATCCTTTGCTTCAGCCAGATACTTTGACATTCTTGCCCCCCAAGCCTCATACTTGCCCGACAACTGCTTGACCACCAGCTGAGAATCACTGTAGATGACCAACTTTTGTACCTCCAAGCTCCGGGCCAACCGTATTCCTGCTAGGATGGCCTCATACTCTGCTTCGTTGTTCGTGGCCTTAAAATGAAATCGGATCGCCTGCTGGACTTTGAACCCTTTGAGACTTGTCAGAATGACCCTCGCCCCATCGACGTCCTCGAAGTGATTTGATCCGCCCACGATAAGGTCCATGGGTACGCCCTTTGCTGAGTTTCGCCATCATGTGTTTCATCATCCGACTCGTAAAGGAACACTCTACTACGAAATCTGCTAAGGCATGCCCTTTGATTGCCGTTCGGGGATGATATTCTATAGAAAGCTGTGTTAATTCCATTGCCCATGCGGCCAACCGACCTGATACCTCTGGCTTATGCAAAATCTTCTTCAACGGCTGATCCGTGTACACCACTATTAGCCGACCCTGGAAATAGTGCCTGAGCTTCCTACTGGCAATTATTAAGGCATAGGCGAACTTTTCCAGGTTCGGGTATATGATCTCTGCGTCCCGAAGTACATGGCTGACGTAGTACACCGAGAACTGCTTTCCTCCCTTGTCACGTACCAGTGCTACCCTAACTGCCATCGGGCTCGCAGCCAAGTATAAATATAAGGGTTCTGAAGGGATTGGTTTCATCAGCAATGGTGCCGAAGACAGATATATTTTGATCCCTTGGAACGCGTCTTCGCATTCCGGCGTCCATTGAAAACTTTTCTCGTTTTTTGGCCCCTTGAGGGTGTCAAAAAAGGGTAAACATCTTTCGGCTGACCTTGACACGAATCTCAAGGGCGCCTATCTCGACCACAACCTCGCACCTCTTTGAATGTCTTTGGAGATTTCATGTCTAAGATCGCCGAAATCTTCTCTGGGTTGGCTTCGATTCCCCTTTTGCTGACCAAGTATCCCAGAAATTTTTCTAAGCCCAAACCGAAGGTACATTTGGTCGGGTTCAGTCTCAGTTTGTGCTTCCTTACTGTCTCGAAGACGTCTTCTAGGTCTTCCAAATGATCTTAGACTGACATGCTTTTTACGATCATGTCGTCCACGTACACTTCCATACTTCGGCCGAGCTGCTTTCTGAATACAACATTCATCATCCGTTGGTAAGTTGCCCCTGCATTCAGCAATCCGAATGTCATCTTCCGATATGCATATATAGCCCGATGAGTGATGAAGCTTGTCTTCGGGATGTCATCCTTGCACATCAAAATTTGGTGGTATCCTGAGAAAGCATCCATGAAACTTAACATCCCATACCCCGAAGTGGCATCAATCAGCTGGTCTATGTTGGGTAGAGGGTAGAAATCTTTTGGGCATGCCTTATTCAGATCCGTGTAGTCGATGCACAACCTCCACTTCCCATTTTTCTTCTGAACCAATACCACATTCGCCAGCCATTCGAGATAGTCGATCTCAAAGATGAATCCCGCCTCCAGCAGTTTAGTAATCTCTTCATCTATGATCCTCTGCCTTTCCAGGGCGAAGATCCTTCTTTTCTGTATCACTGGTTTCCTCTTTGGGTCCGTATGCAGCCTATGCAGTGCCACCGATTCGCTTACCCCTGACATGTCGCTAGGTTCCCATGCGAAGATATCGGCATAAACTCGAAGAAAATCCACTGCATCGATTCGCAGTGGCCCGTTAATCCCCCCCAATTTTGATCAATTTTTGGATTCCTGTATCGACTCCACATCTTTCGTCTCTTCCACGGCAGCGGTGCCATTGGCTCAAGATCTTTTTCGATGAATGGCTCTATCTCGATGGCCATTGTGCATTTTCATTCATCGATCCCAACCCCGAGGAAATCAAAGTATTCGATAACACCTTCGGGCAATGTCCAGATCCCCTTTTACCTCCCCTATCCCGTTCGGTGTCGGAAACTTGATTTTGAAGTGAGGTATAGATGTCACTGCTTGCAATGTTACTAATGTCGGCCTCTCCAAGATGGCGTTGTAGGCCGAATCCACTTGTACTACAAAAAATTTCACCACTATTTCGCCATCGAGGGGTCGTGTCTTTAACCCCGTTAGTAACTCTATCGTTCCTGACACATGCACCGGGTCGCCACTGAAACCATATAACGGACCTTCTACACCCAATTCCATCTTCTTTCCTTCCAGATCCATCCTCTGATAGGCATGCGTGTAGAGTATATCGACCGAGGACCCGTTATCGATCATCATTCTTTTCATGTCTATGGGCCCGACTGCATGCGCTTATTACGGTACCCCATCATGTGGTTCAATATGGCTTGGTAGGATAGTCTTCATCCGAGAAAAAATGGATACTCCTCGAATATGCCCTATCCTTTCGGGCAATGTACCACCATCGGCAACACTACCTCGAGATACCCACTCCTCTTCCTTCGGTTACACGCCCACCGAAGGCGCCACCAAATCACATCAATTACCCCTCGGGCTTGTGGGTGCGATTCCATACCAGTGTTTTCGAGTCGATTCTCGTTTCTCTCCCGGGGCTTCGAACCTTCTGGCCCGAACCACATATCGCACCAGCTTGTCCCGTTCGGACGTTTCTTCTCTATCGAGATCTTTGAGTTGTTGCATTCCTCCGTCAGATGCCTCGTTAATCGATGATATGCACAATATTTGTCCCAACCCCTTTTCCCAGGCTTCGGGATCGCTTGGCATGGTTCGAAAAAGGGCTTATTTTGCATCTCCTCCAGTATTTTAGCCCTATTCCAAGTGTTGAAAAGTGTAGACTTTGTTGACATTTTTATTTGGGAAAGGTGGTCGACCGCTGCCCAAACCTCCCCCATTGTAGCTTTTCTTACCGTAATTATCCGACCTCCCCTGATTATCTGACTTCTGATAACTTTGCTTTTCCCGATCCCTAGACTTCTCATAAGGTTTGAAGTTCCCCATTGCCTCTTCAATTGCTATGTGACCCTCGGCTCGGTGGAAGGCCTCTGTCAAATCTGCCGGAGGGTTGATCACCAGATCTTTCATCAACTTCTTTGATTTCCCGATGTCCAGTCCAGTAGTGAAGAATCCCAAGGCTTGTGGGGAATTCAGCTCTGCTACCGACCCCACAGCCTCTCGGAACCTTTTGACGTACTGTCCTAGACTTTCATCTGACTTCTGTCTGACCTGCATGAATGAAGCTGTGATCTTTCCCCGCCTCTTGTTACTCCCGAACCGAGAATGGAATTTCTTCCAAAGGTCATTCCATGAATTAATTGATCCCACCGCCAAGGTCCCCATCCATTCTCGGGCGCTCTTCTTCAGAGTGGTTGCGAACATGTGACACTTGGCCGCATCAGAATGACCGTAGTATGTCATCAGCTTGTCATACCCGTCTGAGTGGTCATACGGATCCCCCATCCCATCGTAGGTCTCCATCGAGGGCATCTTCTTTTTGGGGTCGGCTATCTCCTGATTGATCTCCGACGAGAAAGGTGACCCTAAGCAAACCGAAGGTGTCCCCAACACATTTTTAGCCGATAGCAACTTCTCCAACTCAGCCACCCTTCGGGCGAGGGGGTCGGACTCCTCCTTATGAGGGGACGATCGGGGTCTGTCCCTCCCGTATTCAGGGGTCGCGTCCCTCCTCCTATGTCCCAATCTGCCCGGATGGTCCGATCTTCGATCTGGCGAACGGCTCCTCATTCTACTCGGCCTTTCGTGACCCGATGCGATGGTCGCTCCTTTCGCTTCTAACCTCTCCCGCCGAGGTGACCGGATCGGCCCGATGCCTACGCCTTTTGAGGTGGCTTCGCTCTCCTCCCACCACCTTCGCCATTTGTCGCTCGAGTTCCTCTTGTCAAGGCGAGGGCGACGATGATGGCGCCCTTATTCGCTACATCTTTTTCAAAGCAGAATGAACTCCTCTCGTCTCGGTTGTTCTCCCTCGGTCCTTCCGTGAACCTCCAACGCCCGAAACGGTTCTCATCCGCACGACTAGCTTTGGTTGGGGTATGATGGATGGGCGTGTCGGAAGAGTCTTCGTCGGAGAGAAGAAGCCGGTTCCTCCTAATCACCCTGGACTCGAGAGCCCAATCTATCTTTCACCGACCTCACCAGTGTGGTTTTGTGGGTCTTTGTCTTTTCCTGGTTAGAGACACTGTTCTCCTTACTTGCCATGGCCTGTTACCGGAAAAGTTGGGTTGTGATTGTAAGAACACTAAATCCCCTCCTTCTAGCGCCAATGTTAACGCCAAGTTTAGCCGGCGCATCCAATCACAAAATCAACGCGCATTAGAACCCGCAGACAATAATGATCACACGTAAAGTTGACGGACTTGTGCTAACGGGGATAGCTCGATTGTGAGAATGAGTACAGGCCGTTTACAAGGTTTAACAATGGAGGCTATGTGTTTAGTGCTCAAAAGTAGGTATTACATGTTAATTGTAACCTTGGCCTTATATTTATAGTGCTCTCTCCACCTTAGAATCCTTCCCCGAGTCGGATTATGACTCCTAGTCATGGTAGTTACCATAACTTGGTCCAACACAATCTCCTTAAAAGGTGCAAATGGAATCCAATCCAATCACTACTTTTGGAGTTACCTTGTTTAATTACGATTAGGATCCCAGACTCTGTACGCAGGAGAGCCCACTGTGTAGGCCCAAACAATCCCACCATGATCGTCCGGGTCACTACCAAAGGACTCAAGACCCGATTCCCGAACTCCACGCTGATAGGACACGATTCCGGCCCTAAGGACTCGGAAGCCGAACCCGAAAGACATCTCCAACCTCTTCATGGGCTTCAGCCCATCGGCCTCCTAAAGCTCTTCTAATGTCAGGTCTTCGGCCCACGTAAAAGTCGGTGAAATGCTCTCGAACAGTACCAAATATATAAATGAAGTATTTGATTCCAATTGTATTATAATTTGATTTTGATTACAGCCATCATTTTATTTCATCCTAAAACTTGGTTGCGAACTTGTTACTGAAGAAGCCTTCTTGACAAGTGACTCTTCCATAGTTTATGTGGTGTAGAAACAAGTCACATGGTGGCTTTTCAAGCTATAAAGATTTAGCTCAAAGTGGGAATCTAGCTATATCAACTATCAAATTATTTGATCTTTTATATAATTTAGAAGAATTAGTTATAATCTTTTTAAAATTATTCTTTATAAAAAATATTTTAGATAAGAGAGTATGAGATAAATATATGATAAAAAGTATTATAAATAATTAATATTATATTTAATATTGTACAATTATTTTTTTAATTTTTGTATATATTTCTAAAACGTCATATATTATTAAAACAATCTAGTAGTATTTTGATGGAAGGTAGAGATATGAACCTAAAATGCATTTGCCGCGCTGAAAAAGATGTATCCATTTATTGAAAACTCCATCTTGTGTTGTCCATCTAGTGAATAGACTGAATCTATTGACCAACACAAGTATACAAAAGATCCGGAAACATCCAGCATCAAAAGCATTGGCTTTTTAAATAAAAATACAGTCGTAATATTCATATTTAAAACAATTACAGATACATTATCCACGGTTAAACATTTATTCAGTAAATAATAATTATGATGAATTGATATCTTTGGAATCACCAAACGTTCTTATTTTTCATTTGCAAATCAAATGCATCGTAAAGATTAAAAAAATTGACAAAAGATAATCATATTTATTTGCCTTCTTCAAAAATATATGTAGGAGTGGATTAGTTACACTCAATTTAATAAAAGTATTCGACACATTACACTTCAGTACAATTCTCGACTCCAAAATGAGAACAGAGCTAACCTAACATTCCAGGGAGGGAGGGAGGGAGGGACGGAGGGGGGGGAGGGGGGGGGGGGGGAGAACAAAAAAGAGATCAAATCAAGACTAAGGGAGGAGGAGGGCACACCTGCAAACAACCTCTCATCCAACACCCATAAAAAAACATCCCAGAATAGCGGCAAACTATACAAAAGAATTATCAAACAGTTATTATGTTTACTCGAGTTTTGGGTGAGCCGTGGTTAGTGAAAGCTTGATGAGCGGCTCCATCTGTCCCGAAGATAGTCCTCTAATGAGACACTATGCTCAATGCTGCTTGTGGAAAGAGCCTCCTCCTCTACATCGAGTAATGCAAGGTTTAGGTGGTTTTGGAGATTCGAATGTGAAAATCCTTCGTCGTCAAATGTGTCAGTCTCTTCCAAAGAATTTGCTTGTAACATAGCATCAGACCCTTCTGAAGTATTAACTTGTAATCTTGCCCACTTGATCATCTCAACATCACCTTGGAGGAGCTTTAAAACCTGAAATAAGAAAAGTTAAAACTAGGAGATGAAGTTGTACGAAATGGTTTGATATGTTCAACAAAAGGCAACGCGTGGTAGCAAAGACCAACATGAAAGGGAAGCAATTGTCAGACTAGGATCCCATTCATTACACCTTTCACCCTTTTTCCCCAATAACACAAACACTGCTTTTAGCAACGGTACCAGCAACATAATTGTTTCAAATTAATACTATTGTGTCGTTAAATGAAATATTTTTGTTGCTAAAATGTGTATCGGGTGGAATTGGTTACAAGGTATCACGGAGGGGATCCTTGTCCCAATTTGTTTTAACTTGATAGCACAATAAGGGCCATAGAACCATTAATTAATAAAAAATGAGTGACTAAAGCAATGTGGACGAGTCTAGTAACCTATGATTATTTCACAACATTACACATTATGAAGTCAAAAGTGTGATAAACGAACAAAGTTGTTAGTATTTCCTCATTTCCTATGTTATTAAGATTGTTTGAAACATTTTCAAACTCAAAATTGAGCTGATTTATTAAAAATTATGAAACACTAAATCTAAATACTACTTTTTAGATAATTTACAATATTTATCATTATATTGACTAAAATTAAAGGAATCAGTATTAATTTTGAGTTTGAAATGTCTTCAGTTGACTTTAAAAAGTCAATAATGATCCTATACTTTGAAATGGAGGTTGTATATACTATGTATATAGTCAATATACATTATCATATCCACGAAATTACATCATCTCTTCAGCTACATCCATAATTTTTTTTAGTACAGCCTTGAATGATAGAAAGCCCTTTATAAGGAGTTATTGTTACTAGTTAAAGCTTTAGAGGACTTACAAGGCTCATATGGGGCCTAGCTCGCGGTGAACGTCTGATACAGAGGGTAGCAGCTAACGTCATCCTCTCTATCAGGTCGCTATCGAAGTTACTGCCCAAGCTTGGGTCTAAAATTTGGGCAAACTTTCCACCATTCAAAATTGGTCTTGCCTGTGAATTAAAATTTTTTAACTTTCAGTAAAAATGAAAATGAAGTCCTCCAAGCGAACTAAAATGGTAAAATGGTAAACTGGCAAGGACAAAGAACATACCCACATAACCAAGCTCTCTTGGCCTTTGGGATATTCACTGCTTATAGGCTTTCTTCCTGAAAGAAGTTCAAGGAGTACAACACCGAACGCAAAGAAATCGATCTTGTCATTCACTTTACCATACATGAAGTATTCAGGAGCCAAATAACTGCAGCAAAATGTACTGACCAAATTAGTTCATGACCAGTAAAATAACTGGTAAAGTTTTTAGAAGGTTATGCGTTGCTGTACTACAATAATATACACAGTTTCAACTTTTCATCACAACTTTGTCTTGTCCATTACATATCTTTGTCTCCGAAGAAATCCATAACTATAAGTTAAAAACAAAATACCCATAAAAACATTTGATAGTTAAGAAAGTTACAAACCCAAATGTTCCTGCAACGTCGGTGCATGTTATATGTGATGCGGTGGTTGATGCCCATTTAGCAAGTCCAAAATCAGAGAGCTGAAGACAAATAACCAACAAACCATGATTAGCAACAAACGTATACCGACTTGAGCTAGAGAAGTAAAGGGAATGAATACAACACCTGTGGCTCGAAATCATCAGAAAGCAGAATATTTGATGATTTCACATCCCTGTGGATTACAGGTTGTGCACTTATATTGTGCAGATACTCCAGTGCCTCAGCTATACCCACAGCAACCTTATATCTCTCACTCCACCCGAATGCAAGCGGATCCTTCTTATTACCTGCTTTATCAAGTACCCCATTAGTGGATTTAGAAACGGAGGAATGATCATAAGATGGTTGGTTTCAATTCAATACGTGTTAACATACCATGAAGGTTATCTTCAAGGCTTCCTCTTGATAGGAAATCATAAACCAAGAGGAGATTATTGTCCTCAAAGCAGAATCCAAAAAGAGAGATGATATTTTTGTGATGTAAAGCAGTAATAATCTCAATCTCCAAAACAAATTCTTTCAGTACATCTTCAGATTTCTTCAGAATCTTCACAGCAAGTTCCTTGCCATCAGGAAGGCAACCTCTATAAACATGACTATTTCCTCCTTTTCCAATCATGTTCTCTACAAAATTAGAAAATTATTATTTTATATTAAGGATGAGAGGCATCTCAAGTGCTAATAATATGAGATTGTGGAAGAAACAAACCGGGCTTGAATTTTAATGTAGCCGAAAGAAGTTCCTCATATTGAAATAGTCTACAAGTTGCCGAGTACTTTTCATGAAGACCCTCCAGTTCTTCTGGTAGGCTTCTTGTAGTACTACTTGGAGAAGATGGAGCAGAAAGAGTCTCATTACTAACAGGAACAATTGCGCTATTTTCTCCATCTAGTTCAGAATATTGTCCTTGATCGCATTGGAAATAACTTTGTCTTTCATCTGAATCTGAAATTGATAGACAATTTCTACTAGGCAGCCGCATTGCCCATTGAACAACAGAGATCTGCCTCACAGAAGGGCAGTCCAAAGCTTCACGGTTAGATGAAATAGCTCGGCGAAGAAGTGGCCATCCAGGTCTCATCAACAGAGATACTGAACTAGAAGCACCCTCTAGCTTCTGTACCGGCACTACAGCCATAGAGTTGTCTTCATCACCATCAGCAGAAGACTCTTCTGTTGATTGGCAACAAGTATTTTCCAGCAAAAGACAGTCGGGCGAACAAATGGAACAACTGTCTTTCATGGCACTCTCCTTGAAATCAGATTCAAATTTTACTAAAGCCTGGTCTAAATTCGAAAAAGTACCATTTGTACATATGGACATGGGATTCGCCACATTGACATCATCTACTATTTCACATTCCTTACTTAATGACCTTTGAAGTGCAGAAAGTATACCATTCCGGTGATTCTCTTCCGTTCCTGCAGAAAACCCAAAAGTAAGAACACTGCTAAAATCCCCTAGAGTTTCATACATGAATCCATCTAATCATTAAGATAACAAAAAAGAAAACTTACCTTTTGCACTGACATAAGATCCTGAAGAAGCTTCTTTATGAAATGCAATTTTCCCATTATTAACAGCAAGTACTGAACACTCCTTAGATAGTTTCTGAGCACAGTATTTTGCAATGGAGACTGATGACTGGAGCTTATGATAATTTCGAGCAGTTCCCACTATAACCTCAGTAGCAAAGTAAGATTTCGCTTCACGAACAAGGATTTTTTGGACTGATGAACCTCTGCAGATCTTGAGCTTGAGATCCACCTGGAAAACATTACCACCAAACTCTTTCAAGGCACAATTTAATCACCATGATACAATTAAGAAATAATATACAACATAACATAGGACCTGGAAACATGATCCTCCACTCAACCTATAGTGAATTTGCTTAGATCTCAATGATTTCTAGCTTTAAAAGGAGAATAAGCAAAATTCGCAAAATTAAAAATATATTTTTTAGTTTCTCTCGTTGTCACGTAGCAACCAAACACAGGTAACTGAAAGAATAAATAAAGCAAAGAACAAGACAAAAATAATTTTGGTCCCTTAGATCCACCGACAGCATTTCCCCCAACTCCCAACTCACTAGTTTTGGAGGAAATGAAAATGCTCAAAGGAAATGAAAATAAAACCAAGAATTTTAGCTTCCTCATCCTTTCAACCAAAAAGAACCGAAAATATCTTTCCTTTCAAAGCCAATGCAACTTAATTGTCCTATGAAGCTGAAACAACAGAATAAATTGAAAACATAAAGTAACAAAACCCATAAGAGATAAAGGGTAACATATGAGAAAATAAGTGAAAGTTCTCTTATACCTGTTTCAAGTTGCAGAAACCTTCATACACAGCAAGAACAGAATCAAACGCTTTCACCAGTGTGAGCAGAGAAGACTTCCCATCACGATCCACAATTTCTACAAACACCCATTCAGCAAACCAATCAGTCAACACTAAAAATTTAATGAAAAACATAAATCAAAAATACCCAAAAAGCTAAAATTTATTTAGTAAAAAAAGGTTGAGAGTTAAAATTTAAACTGACAATAAAAAGAACTCCATCCCTAAAATCATATGATTGCTGCTTAGTACATAGATAAAAATTTCTACACGCACCCATTTCGCTAAACTGGTCAATAATATTAAAAACCCATCTTAAAAGCTCAATAGACACAAAATCTAAACTGATGCACCCAAAAGAAAAACATGTTAAATCTCTCTCTCCCAAATCCAACAAAAAAATGTTGAATTAGTACATCAATTTAAAATTTCTACATAGACCCATTTTATCAAAACACTGAATCAATACTATAATCAACCAAAGGTACCCAAAATATCAAAATTTAAACAAACCCAACAAAAAAAATCAAATCTTTCTCCCCAATTATTTAAAGATAAAATTTCTACATAGACCCATTTCATAAAAACACTGAATCAATACTATAATTAACCAAAAATTCCCAGAATATGAAAAAATGTAACAAACCCAACGAAAAAAAAAAAAACCCAAAATTTTCTTCCCAATTTTTTAAAAATAAATTTTCTAGAAGCACACTCATTTCACCAAACCACCAATTACTTCAAAACACAAACAACAAAAACTCTGCTTCTCCCCCAAAACCTACCATTATCGCCTAAAACATGAAGAGCAATAACACGATCGCCACTTTGAGCAACTTTGACCAGAGCCCAAGTTAGCAATTCCCTGCTCTGAGAGTTCATCTTCACTCCCACCACGACCGTCCGGTCGGAAGATTCCGCCTGCTCTCTGTAGTCTCCGGCGAGCCCATTTTGAGTCATTTTGGAGGGAATTATGTCTGGGTGTTTCATATTCCGGCGACCTTAGCGTTTTCCGGCCGGTCATTAAAGCTCATTTGGGATCTTTATAGGGAGTAATAATATGGTTAACCGTCTGTTCCGTTGCTTTTGTAGTTTGCTTTTCAAGCTCTCTTTCATTCAAGTACCAGCCCACCTGAATATGAAAGAGATTTGGAAATTATTTGGTACTCTTCGTTGCAAGTTATTATGATGAGTCTGGATCATTGGGCCCCACATACATTAGGTCTTAATTGTCACCCATTCTTAATTAATGATGAAATTATGGTGGAAAATAAAAAAAAAAAATAATAAGATACTCCTTCCATTCTACGGAAAGATTCTCCTTTAGCATTGATTTTAGTTGATTTTTAAAATCTTAAAATACTCGAAAATTTATTTTAATTTTAAGTTAATAATTTTATATATATTAATAAAAACATTAGTAGAATTAATTTTGAATTTATTAATTTTAAGAATTTATAAATTAACTAGAGTTATTGACACTCGTTCAACTCCGGTTTTTATATATTTTTTAGAGGGTTGGTTGAAATTTATCAATTCAATTTTTTATTTTAAAGTCTTATTTTTGTGTATATAAAAATATAATATTTTATATAATATAATAATATTTTATTAAAATATTGTGTGCAAATACAAAATTATGTTTTATTAATTTTCATACAGCACTAGTTGTTCTTGTGCAGATTTTTATGAGGGTTTATTTATTTATTTTTCAATTTACTAAAGTCGTTTTTTTTTCTATTTTGGATTTTTTGATTTTATGGAGCCTTTTTTTTACCTAGATTATATGATCTTTTATTTTGTAGAGTTAGTTAACACAATTTTTTTTAAATAAATAGTTAAAAACAAAATTTTTTAATAAAATAATTAATTTTAATAAAAAAATTATTAGCGGAGGTTATATAATAATTTATATTATTATATAACTATAAATAAATAATTTTTTAATAATTTATATTATTTGTGTTAGACAAATATATCCAAATATCCAATTTAATAATCCTATTTGAAATTAAAAAAATTACAATTGATTTACGAGGTTGGAGAAATTGAAGAGAGTAATTTACATTAATGCTTTCATGAATGAAATCGAAAAAATCGATGATATCAAGGTAATCGACAAAGAGAAAGATCAAAGTCAAATAGAGTAATATAGTTTTAGTAGTAAATCACATTTCATAAAAATATTAGTTGAATTAATTTTGAATTTATTAATTTTACCACTTTATGAAAGTAACTTTGATGGTTCACTTTTTGGTTTTTATATATTTTTTAGAGGATTTGGTTGAAATTTATCTTCTTTTCTATTTTAAAGTCTTTTTTATGTATATAACAGATATTGATGTATTTTATATGTAATAATAATTATGTGTGCAAATACAAAATATCTCTAATTAAAAAAACGAGCAATAGGGGTTCAAAATTTGTTTTATAGGGGTAATTTTTTTTTTAATTGATTTCAAAAATTTAATGAGGTTAATTGATTTTAAAATTTTTACCTAGATTATATGATCTTTTGTTGTAGAGTTAGTAGGACAGTCTCTTTTCCTTGTTCATGTTAAAAAACTGCATGTTGAAAGTAATTTATTTTTATTTTTTAAAATTTTATATGTTCTCAAATTTTAATTTGAGATTAGAGAGGATATCATCTCGATTCTAATATTTTTGTAATCCAATTTATTGCTGATGAGAATTATTTGGTAATCTTATTTCAAGACTGTCGAAAAAAATGGTAAATGTTTTGAAGTACTAAAAACGAAATCAAATACAATAAGGTTTAAATATCCAACGTAGTAAAGTAATTCATTTTTCGCACAATATGTTACTATGCGATTACAATTTACTCTAATGAGAATGTTTTGTTAATTAATATTTGATGTATTGTACTTTGTTCATTATTTTATATGCATTGAGGAGAATGTTTTTCATTTATTTTCAATCACTTTAATTGTGAAATATGGAGTATTATATAAATAAGAAGGTAAAATATTAAATATAATTCATATATACATAACATAACTGTTGCCCATACCATACTTTTCAGGAAAGTTGTTAATAATATATTCTATAATAAAGTTTTACCATTTCTTTGTTATTATATTAATATTGTTCAGTAAAAAATATCAAGTACTAAAATGATATAAATGTCCACAAATATCATAATAAAATTAAATTACGACTAAAATATAATTCTAAGAGAAAAATAAAATAATAATATTTGAGTCCTTTCTTAATTTTTATTATGATATTTTGTATTAACATAAATTTATCAAAAGATATATATATCATTAACTAAGGCATCTTATTCTTGTCGTCGCAGTTTGACTACAAAAGAAAACAATATAATAAAAGTCAAAACAAATGTGTGTATGATTTTGTTATTTTATTCAGAAACAGGTAAGACGAAAATTTTGAAGTTGGAAAAGGGCAGCCAGTTAGTTTGGTGAGATTTGTACTGCATACACAAATACGTTCGATGTTATCTTAATTACAGATTACTTAGGAATTTAATATTTTCACATTATTTTTTTGATATTTTTATACGTAAAGTTCACATATTAGTTGATGTGTTGAATTTTTAATGGCTAATATATGGACCATATGAGTGAAAATATTAAAAAATGATATAAAAATATCAGTTTCGATTACTTATGTTTCAATATTTAGAGGTATATTTTTTAGTTTATTTTAAAATTAAAAATATATTTTTATTATAAGAGGGTAAAGTAGTATGATTTCCTTAATTAGTACTCCACCCATTACAAAATATGAAATCACTATTACTTTGTTGGAGTCAACTTAAACTATTTTTTAAATTCAAAATTAATATAAAATTATTTTAATTTTGACGAATATAGTGATAAATACTATAAATTATTTATAATGTACTATTAATTATAAGATGTATTATTTCGTTGTCCAATATATGAAGTCGAAGAACCGACTTGCTGTAAATAATTTTTTGAAGCTTTTTAGCTTTTTTTAAAATGCCCTTTAACTTTTAGGGAATAATTCCTATTTTGTCTTTTTATATTAATTTTTTTATCTTTTCATTTAGTCCTTCCAATTTTATAAAATTTTTATTTTACCTCATATAATTTACACGCAATACATGTTCCACTTAATATTAATTATTAATAAATCATCTCAATTTTAAATTTACAAATAGCTCAAATTGACTTTTAAAAGTCAAAAAAATTTATAATTTGTAAGGGATAAAATATTATTCTTTGATTATTATATATAGCATCACATCTCTACTAAATTTTTACTTAATATCCAAGATATATTTGAGAATATAAAATTATTGTTATAAAACTTTAGCAAAGTGTATAAAGATACTCTTATTATAACACTTTCCCCGATCCCCTACGATAGAAGATTATGTCTCATTAAAAACCTTGTTAAGAAAATCCAAATGGAAAAAACTTAACGAAGGAAAAAGAGTACATATCTTTTACATAAATATCTTAATTCGATCGCCTCGTTAAAATTTTGTCGAAAAACCCATTGGGATAAAAACCGTGACTAAAGAAAAAAGAGTACAGCCTTCCCTCAAAAGGAATTCATTACTCCTTGATGAAATGTTGTCATAAGTCTTTCAATCGACACATTTCGATCCTTTTCCTCAAGTTTTGCAAACGTTGCATTTGGTAGCGATTTTGTGAATAAGTCACTAGATTATCACATGATCGAATTTGATGCACATCTATATTACTCTTCTTTTGTAGCTCATGTGTGAAGAAGAATATAGGTAAAATGTGCTTTGTTCTATCTCCCTTGATGTACCCTCCTCTAAGTTGAGCAATGCATATAGCGTTATCCTCATACAGAATTGTAGGAATGTCTTTGATTGATGGTAAGCCACATGATTTTTGAATATGTTGAATAATTGATCTCAACCAAACACACTCTCTCGCTTGCTTCATGTATACGAGAATCTCTCGAAGTGATTCAAGATGTAGTCGCCATGGTTTGCTTTGTGGATTTCCAGGATATAGCCGTGTCACAATATGTAAATACATAACCTGCTTTGTGATCTTCCATTGTGTGGATCTCGATAAATATCCTCAAGATCTCAAGATATCCAACCAATCGCGACATTGAATCTCTTGGATAAAATAACCCAAGATCAATACTTCCACTGGAGGTATCTCAAAATGTGTTTAATCCCATCCCAATGTCTCTTAGTCGGGAGAAGAATCAGATCTTGCTAACAAGTCGACAAAGAAAAGTAATATAGGTCGTATGTACAGCTTTGTAAGATACATAAGAGCACCTATCAGACTTAGGTATGGAACTTCAGGTCCAAGAACTTCTTCCATTGCACTTAGGTATGGAACTTCGTGTCCAAGAACTTCTTCCCACTTTCTAGAGGTCAAATGGATCTTTATCAACTTCTAAAGATCGAACAACCATCGGGGTAGTCAAAGGATGAGCTTTATCCATATGAAAATGACTGAGAATCTTTTTCAGCATATGTGGATTGATGAACAAAAATTCCAGATGCTAAATGCTCCACTTGTATTCCCAAACAAAATTTTATCTTTCCAAGATCTTTCATTTCAAATTCATCTTTTAAATAAGTAGCAGTTCTTGTGAGTTCTTCAGAGTACCTACAAAATTCAAATCATCCACATATACAGCAATGATGGAAAATCCACTTTGTGATTTCTTAATAAAAACACATGGACATACATGATCATTTATATATCCATCTTTTATTAAATAATCACTAAGTCGATTATACCACATACGACCAGACTGTTTTAACCCATACAATGAGTGTTGTAACTAGATTGAATATATGTGATCGGGCCTTTGTGATTCAAACCATTTTCAATCCTTAGGGGATTCTCATATAAATCTCACTATCAAGTGAGCCATATAGGTATGTTGTTACAACATCCATCAGACGTGTTTCCAAACCTTCCATGGTTGCCATACCTATCAGAAAGTGAAAAGTGACTCCATCCATTACGCATCGGAGAGTCTTTGATCCCGATAATCAATACCAAAGTTTTTGTGAAAACCCTTGAGCTACAAGTGGGCTTTATATCTCTCATTTCAATTTCATTTTTCTTATTTCGCTTTCGACAAATACCCATTTATTTTCAAACCGGATTACACCCGGTGGTGTTTGGACTATTGGTCCAAATACTTTCTTTTCAATAGAGATTGTAGCTCAGCTTTGAATAACATCTTTCCATTTTGGCCAATCTTTTCTTTTCCGACATTCTTCCACGTTTTGTGGTTCAGATCCCGTCAGAATCAAAGTAATATCTCGATGCTATAGAGAAAGCAAATATATCATCAATCATGACTTTGCTTCGATCCATATTTTCTCATCATGTACATAATTTATCGAGATCTCTTGGTGTTCATCTCTTATCCCTTCACCGAGATTTTGAACCTCTTTCGGGGCTATTCCCACTCTTGGAATATGCTACTCGAGTTACTTTCGAGCTATTTCCACTCTTGTATTCTTTTGGGATTATTCCTTATTTGCTTTTGATTTTTGATTTTGGTACAGGTCTTTTTGCACCAACCGGTCTTCCACGCGCTCGGTGTGGTTTAGATTCTTCTATTACCTTATTCGTCAATTCTCCAGGAATTGATTTTTCAATAGGTATTTCTATCTCTGCTGGAGTATTCACTGCAGGTGTATATGACTTTATCATTTTTTCTAACATCATTAAATGCATCTGGCATTTGATTTGCAATATTTAATAAACAAATAATTCTTTGAACTTCAATTTCACATTGTCCTGTACGAGGATCAAGTGAATTTAATTTTGATGCATTCCATGACATGTCAGAAGGTTTTTTATTTAAAACTTTCCCTCCTCCTAATGGTGGAAATACAGATTCATCAAAATGACAATCTACATAACGTGCAGTAAAAACATCTCCAGTTAAAGGCTCAATGGAGATTCCAATAATCCTTAAAAGTCGTTGATGAAAATTCAGCTACGTTATCAAGTCAAATTGACTTGATTGGATTATCCGAGAACTGAGCCCGTAACTTGATTATTTGAGCAAGAAGTTTTGAGAAGGCAAAATTTTGAGAAGAGAGAAGACAAACTTGAGACCATCTAGTTGAAGCATCTATTAAAACCATGAAATATCGAAATAGGCCAGACAATGGGTGAATAGGTCCACAAATGTCTCCTTGAATTGTCTCTAGGAATTTTGGGAATTCTTTATAAACTTTTATTGGTGATGGTCGAACAATTAATTTTCCTCGAGAACACACAGCACAAGAAAATTCATTACTAGAAAAAACCTTCTTATTTTTGAGAGGATGACCAATAGAATTTTCAATAATACGACGCATCATAAAAGTACCTGGATGACCGAGTCTTTTATGCCAAAGCATAAAGGATTTGGGATCTAGGATTTTTGGAATCATAACAGTATGAAACTCAATTGCTCTAATTTTCATAGTATATAATCCAGAAGAAATTGAATGAAGTTTTTCTAGGATATTCTATTTTTCAAAAATAGTAGAAGTGATGAGAAGATATTCATTAAAGATGGTCTGACACATGTAAAAACATAAATAAGAAAAGTTACATTTCATATATAATTTTATTCATGATAAACACATACCACGTATGTAGAATGAAAACTAATAATATTATACATGCAGGTGTTTAATTAAAACAAAAAATTAAACGATATCCCAAAAGATACTTTCGTAAGGTCCAAGAATATCAATAACCTTTTTCTCATTGTTGGTCATTGGTGGAACATCAACAATATCCAATTGATGATTAACAAAGTTTGTTTCTTCCTCCATTACTTTGTTCTTTTGAGACTCCTGGAATAAATTAACCAGATGCCTCGACGTACGACAGGTACGCGACCAATGCCCATTCATCCCACACCTAAAACAAACATCTGGTTTGTTCTTTATCGGTGCTGCATTTTCTTTATTTTTACCCGACCCAAACACTTGCCACTTCTGGTGGCCTGAATTGTCGCGGTTCTGGAATTTGTTGTTATGATGGCTTCGCTTATTCTTTCGCCCCCAAGGCTTCTTATTATATGACCATCTATTGTCATTTTTATTCGCGGAATGACGGTTGTTAATATCCGGCAATGGGGTAGCACCCGTTGGCCATACTTGATGGTTTTTCAACAACAATTCATTATTCTTTTTTGCAACAAGGAGGATAGACAACAAGTCACTGAATTTTGTGAACTTACTCTGTCTATATTGTTGTGATGTAATCATGTTGGTGGGATGAAAAGTTGAGAGTGTTTTTCTAACATTTGGGTTTCGTAAACCGGATCTCCGCACAAAGCCAAAGTAGAGGTTATTCTATAAACATTGGAACTATATTCAGTAATTGATTTGTAATCTTGTAGCCTTAAATTAAGCCACTCAAATTTGGCATTAGGAGAACAACCAATTTTGGTGGTCAAATCTTTCCTTCATTGTGTCCATAAAGATAAAGGATCTTCGATCGTTAAATACTCGATCTTTAATCCTTCATCAATATGGTGACGAAGAAAAATTATGGCTTTTGCATTTTGTGCCAAGTTGTTGTATTTCCGATTCAATGGTCTTTTCTAACTCATTTGCACTAAGCAAATTCGCATCAAGTGCCCAAGCCAAATAGTTGTCTCCAGAGATTTTCAAAATAAAAAATCTATTTTTGCCAAGTTTGCCATCTATTCGGGTTAAAACATAATTTTATTATTTATTAAAACAATAAATAATTGCATGTATGATATAGAAAAATAAATTAAGTCACAACCTCAAGTGGTGATAAAATGCAAATATAAATAATCTTATATTTACGTTATTAGCATATTATTTTAGTAAAAAGAATATGCAATCGTTAATATATATATATAAGTATTATAGTTCAACAAAATATATATATATATACAAAATACAAATGGATCTTCACCCATCATGCGGTAATCCATATAGATGCAGATCATTTTCACAATTTAATAAAGAATGAATAATGAATGATCATTCACCATGCATGCAGATAGTCCACATGATAAAGTTATTCCAATGTAATAATAAAGAATGGAATAATGAAGAATTCACCATACATGCGATAGATCCCGCATGAGCATGTTATTCCAATGTAATAATAAAGAATGGCATGACAAGATATTCCAATGAATAATAATAAAGAATGGAACCGAGTCATGCGTAATTCGCATGCACGTGATATTCCAAGAATAATAAAGGATGGAACTGTGTCATGCGTAATCGCATATATGAGGATATTCCAACAATTTAATAAGCGATAAAAAGGTTCCCACCAAGTCTTGTAAGATCAACAAGGATAGATGGTACCATTGTAAATAACAGAATTTAATGATAAAAAAGTTCCCACCAAGTCTTGTAAGATCAACAAGGATAGATGATACCTCTGTAAATAACATAATTTAAAAATGAACAATAAAACATAAATATAACTTGACAGTTAAAGAATATAATGGGCGGCAAAGCCATGCCAATTATAAGAATAACATTATACTATTGGTGGTATAGCCAAACCGGTAATATAATAATAAATTGCAAGAATATAATTTTACCATCTCAGTTGGTTAGAGCTTCATGCTGATAATATGTTATAAAACTTTAGCAAAGTGTATAAAGATACTCTTATAATTGCTGCATAAATTTAGAGAGAATAAGCAAGAGAAAAGAGAGAGAAATTTTTCAGAGAAATTTTCTTATATCTATTTTCCTTCAGATCATCTCCTTATATAGGAGAAGGAGAGTCACGGGTGGAGAAGGAATCATCACGGGAAGAAGGAAAGAAAAAGAAGGAAGCAATTCACGGGTTCCCTCTTTTTGAGGGAATCAACACATGCATTATAACAATTATATATTATTCTTTGATTATTATATATAGCTACTTTTTTTATTTAATATCTAAGATATATTTAAGAATATAAAATTATATTTTAAAATACGTAACCTTAAAAATGTATATCTAATTCTAGTTTTAGCAGAAGAGTAATATAGTTTTTATTAATACCCACCGTATACGACTGACCAAAATACCAAATGTAGTTACTCCTAAATGACTTCAGTCTAACAAAAATTCCTTTTTTCCCTCTCAAGGAATGTTAATCTATACAAGACGTGTCGTGTACTTTTTAACTGTGGGCATGGAAATCGTACCTTGCTAGGATTAGGGTTTCGTGTTGACTGAGGAGGAGAGAAATCCACGAAGAACATGAAATTGATTGATTGATTGAAGAGGGGAGAAGAACAGGTGGGTGATTACTCCAACGACGCGTGGCAGAACTCCTAAAATCCGGGAATCGTGTTAGGATAGTAGGGATTCCAAGAGCCTTCTTGAGTCCTTTGAGTTGAGAGAATGTCCAAACCCCTTTAGTGCTTTTAGGTGGAATCTCCTAGCCTTTAAGTCACCAAAAGGGTCCCTTTGTTCTTCCAAGAGTCCAAGTCTTGAGTCTGAAGAGAAGTCCCCCTTCCCAATGGAATGGAAGGGGTATTTATAGGGTTTTCTGAAAAGTGGTCATGTGCCAGGCACATGCTTTCAGGGAAATTCTAGAAATATCCTTTAATCATCAGAGTAATGCCCATATTGCCCTGTCCTTTTAGCCACTAATCCAATCCCTCAATCAATTCCCAAAATGAGCCGCCTCCACGAGTCTTCTGCCTCGGGACACGTGGAGGCTTCTCTCTGGTCTAGCACCTTTATTTATGATTTTTTCGTCTTCATTCAATTAGGTCATGTGAACCCTAATTTTGCACTTGGGCCCACATTTGCCCCCTGCGCGAGAGTCGCATTCCCAAATAGACGATCGTGCAAGAATACTTCAAGCCTTTGAGCGATTTTGCGGGACTTCACTTTACAGGTCTTGAAGACAATGGTCCTAGTAGAGGGAACCCCTAGGGAGCCAAACCCTTAGGGTTAAACCCTAGGGAGGCAAAATCTAGCAGGGCTCTTCTTGGACATATTGGGAAATCCTCCAAAAATATTTACATAACTTGCCCAAGATTTGTTTCCTTATTTTTTCTGGAAATTAAAAACAAGAAAAAATAATCAAATATCACCAAATAAATTTAATCTAATAAAATCCTTCTTTTGGTAAATCAAATCTTCTCCTTTTACCAAATCAAATCATAATTTTTATTTTGAAAATAAAGTCAAATCTTAACTTTATTTTGGATATAAAATCAAATCTCTCTTTATTTTGGAAATAAAATCAAATATTTCTTTATTTTAGAAATAAAATCAAATCTTTCTTAATTTGATCTTGAAAAGAGAGATTTTTTTTATCAAATTAAACCAAATCTTATTTTTTTCTGGAAATAAAATAAAATCTTATTTTATTATTAATTTTTTTTCGAAAAAAATAAATAAAATCTTTACTTATCTTATTTTGGAGAAGTAAGAAGTCGATATTCATAATCCACGGCCGAATTTCTTGCATTCGAATTGCAGTGGGCAATTCTGTTCCCGCATTACTTGGGTGTTATTTGCAATAAGAAGGGAACCCCATTGAAGCTGTACATGCTATTCCCCTACTATCCAACAAAGTTCCTTCATATGTATACATGAAGTGCTGCTTGCATGCAATTATCCAATAGTTGGGCTTGTAAACTTCTTCTGATATATATGCAGCTTATATAAATTGCCACATTATAAGCCTCCACTCCCGAACCTTTCTTGCGCACGCCTTGGATCAAGGATCAAGAATATTTGCGTGAGGTTACAAAAATTATACTGCTCCTTGGATTGGAAGACCTTCGATTTTTTGAACTCCTCATAATTATGTCATATATATATATATATATATATATATATATATATATTTTCAGGTAATTGTAGCTTTTCTTTTATTTTCTGAGCCCCATTACCTTGATCATATCTTGGTTTTTTCCCTCAGAATTCATCAGAGGAAGGTTATAATTTTCGCGGCGAAAGAGGATTCATTCCAAGCAGTTGATTCGTGGAGCAACAGGACCTAGGAGGTATGAAGGAACAACCCTTAGGTGGCCAAAGCCAACATGGTCGAACCCTAGGGGGTCAAAGTCAACATGGCCGCACCCTAGGGGGCCGCACCCTAGGGGGGCGAACCCTATAGAAGAAATATTTTTTTTAAGGGATGAAAGGAATAACCCCTAGGTGGCCGAAGCCAACATGGCCGCACCCTGGGGGGCCGAACCCTATAGAGGATTTTTTTTAAGGGATGAAAGGAATAACCCCTAGGTGGCCGAAGCCAATATGGTCGAACCCTAGGGGGCTGAAGGCAACATGGCCGAACCCTATGGGAAAATTGAAGTTTAAATGAAAAAATGAAGTTTTGGAAGAGCAGTTACTATTTTGATCATAACTTTTGACTCATTTGGAGTTTCGGGGCCCATAATATATCAAAATGAAGCTAGCGACGAGCCTACAAAAGTCATCGCCAATGGCTGTGATGTATGCTATTATAAGTCCAAAAAAGGCTCCGAAGGATGCCTTTTGACTGTCCGAAGTTTTTTCAAAAAAATTTTGGGAATTTTTTTCTTCCATGATTGTTTCTTCTTCTTTTCAGGTGTTTTGAAGCTTAAATCTCAGACTTTCCTCTTTGCCATGATGGGCACTTCAAGTTCAAATGCCTCATTTCTTTGCTCTTTAGATCCCTTATGCTGAATTCTTTTTTCTTGTAGGCCCTCCCCGTTGAACATTCTGCAGACTTGGGAACAACCAAGGAGGCCCCATTTTTTAATGATTGGGGAAGGGCTCCCCTCTTTTGGTCTTTCTAACGTCTTTTGGGAGCGAGTCCAGACTTATGACCGTATAACTCTTCCTCCGCTAGAGAAGAAAGGCTTGTTTCTATATGCATCGGCTTGTGGAGGTTGGGATGACTTTCCCCATTCCTATCGCATTCCCCGCATATGCATAGAGAAGCAAGAATACCCTTTCACTCCCCTTTGCTTCATGTCTGATTCATCTGGTTGCCTTCAAAGATAGCAGGATTGGACCGACGAGATCCTTGGAAACACTGATTACGTGGATATACTTAAGAGTGCGGGCATCTTTTGTTATGTTTAACTATGCAGAGACCTATGTATCCAATAGAACCATCACGCCCTTACTGTATTGATCTCACGATGATGCTCCTCTCTTGCGCATTAAATCCTTTTGCTTGGGGGGAATGCACCTCTACACTAAAGGATGTCTATACCATCTATCAGTAAGCATTTTGCCCCCTGCGCGTGAGTCACGCCTTTGGTGAGATGATCGCGCAAAATATTTTAAGTGCTGAAGTCTTGATTCCAGTTTTTGAACACTTCGCGGGGCTTGATGTTTTTCAAGCCTTGAAAATGAAAGTCTTAGGAGAGGGAACCTCTACGGGATCAAACCCTAGAAGGGCGAGCCTTAGAGGAGCTCTCTTGGGATATTTGAAAATCTTCGATCTAATCCCATTGGGCTCTTTTGCGAGCATCACAAATAGGGAAGCAGGTATCGAATCTTCTTCACCACATGATGATATATTGTGTTAGTCTTGATGCTAGGGATTCTTTGTCTGATGTAAGCTCGGATGACCTGCTGTAGGTGATGCAGCACTCTCTTTACGCCTTTTTATAACTTCTCCATATGACAGTTTTGAGACTCCTGCTTCTTTGAGGCGGAATCCTTATGAACGTCACCCTGAGAATGACTTACTTTATGTAGAGCTTTAGGAGCTTCAAGATGCCATGGATAAATTGAAGACCAAGCTTTTGGGAAATCAAGTTAGCTGCCCAAGACCTTGAAGGCCTGATAGCCTCGAAGGCCTGATAGCCTTGAAGACCTGATAACCTCAAAGGCCTGATAGCATTGAAGGCCAAGCTTTAGCTATTCCCCTCTCTTCAGTTCGACAGGTCATGAACTTTCGTAGTTTTTTCCATTTCCTGTATCAGAAAATTCATTTACATGTATTTCATTCATCAAATTGTAGTTTCTTTAACCTTGTTGATTGCTTTTAATTTGAATGATTCCTTAAAACTCAATATTTATCATTGAATCTCAAGTTATTCAAATTAATACTCCAAGACAACAATAAGTATTATAAACAAACAAACATAAATTTTGTCAAAAACATGTATATATATTTTCCACAAACCAACACTTGAATTCATACTTTTTTTTAAGAAATAAAAAAAAAATAAAAATATCCAAGTATAAGTGAAAGTTTATCAATTCATTGATAATAAAATTTCTTTTAACGAAAAGCATAACGTTTCATATAATAAACCTTGCTTTTATCGAAGGAAGCATAACGTTCGCTACTTTTAGAGATAAAGTGCAACTTTTGGGGGGCTTATACTCAGGTGCCTCAATCACTTTTGAAGTTGAAAGTATAACTTCTGAGGGCTGTTAGTTAGGTGCCTCGATTACTTTTGAAGATGAAAGTATAACTTACGAGGACTTATAGTCAAGTGCCTCATTCACTTTTGATGATAAAGTGTAACACTCGGGTGCCTCGTCACTTGGGTCGTCCAATTTCTTGGCAAGTGCGATCTACGAGGACTTGAAATCGGGTGCCTCGTCACTTGGGTCATCTAATTTCTTGGCAAGTGCAGTCTACGAGGACTTGACGACCATTTAGAGTGGACCACCATTTTGGGTGGGTTTTTTTTTGATTCGTCAATTCTTGTGCCTCCTCCCTTGGTTATCCAATTACTTGGCAAGGGATACTCCTGAGGACTTAAACCACCATTTTTGGTGGACCACCATCTTGGGTGGATTTTTAATTCATCTGTAGTTCAGAGTTTTTTTTGATGGTAGAGCCAGTATTTGGGTTCTTGACCTCCGAGACTGCACCATGGGTGATAGTATTGCATGTTTCTTCTCCTAGTTCAATCTCCCCGGCCACCAGCTTCTCATGGTATATCCTCCGTAGACTGTAACAGTCCATAGTGGAATGTCCTGCGTATTGGTGGTATACACAGAAGTCCGGTCTTCTTTTCATCTCTTCTGTTACAACCAGTCGGGGCCTTGAAGGCTTCACCACTTCGTGCTCAACCCATTGTTCGTACAGGCTTCTGAATGCCTTTTCGCTGCATGTGATAGCCTCCAGAACTGGCATTCTGGTATATTTGTCCCCATGCTTTTCTTTGCTTCGCTCAAATTTCTCATTCTTCTCCCTCTTGCCCCCTTGTGGTTTTGACTGAGAATCCACCAAAGCCACAGTTGCTGTCCTCTTGCCCTTCCATGTAACCATCACATGGCTGGTGGGCAAAGTCATGATTCCTCCCAAGTCTTGTACAAAAGATGAGAGGGTCACAAATGAATCACAAGCTTTGGTAATGAGGTGGGGCTTGAAGGCGTCTAAAGCACCATTGTTGCATATGTTAACCAAGTTCTTTTCTTTAATTGGCTCTGCACACTTCTGTGCTTGGGCCTTGAACCTATCCACGTAATCTGACAGCTCCTCGTTTGGCTTCTGCTTGAATCTCATGAGCTCTACGATGGTTACCTGTTTTTGTACATAGAAAAATTTCTTAAAAAATTGTAATTTTAGATCATCCCAATCATGGACTGATCCCTTCTCCAAGTTGTAGTACCAACTGAAGGCATTATCCGTCAAAGTCTTGTTGAATTCCCTCATCAACAAATTGTGATTGTTAATTTCGTCATATCTTAACCATGGAGACATTAACTCCACGAACATGGCAATGTGTTCCCTGGCATTTCCTTTCTCCCCATTGTGTTTTGGAAATTGCGGAGGATGCTTGATATACCCTGCTGGGTAAGGTTGTCTCCGAATATGTGCCGGGTAGGGTTGAGTAAAGTCTAACTCTGAAGGTCGGGATGTATGCCTATGAAGTTGATTGATCACATCGATCATATCATCCTTTGTCACATATTGGCTCGTGGTATGGACTCTTTGTGGTGTCGTGATGTATGGCGGCATTGGCCGTGTGTATGGTACATAAATTGGTTGATGTACACTGACATCATATAAATTCTTTATCGGTTGTGCTTGTGGGTTGGTTCGTTGGACGAGGCTTGGGATGGTTGGTATCTATACTTGTGAAAATGCGGGGATAATGGTCGGAATGATGTTTGTCTGAGGCTGACTGACTTCCAGTCTGGGTTGTGGCACGTCACCATTATTCTGAGGTTCCAAGTGGATGATCGGAACAGACTGATTCTTCGTCAATGGAGGTGCAGTCTGATTCTCCTTATTGTTGCTATCGTTGTTGTCGTCCTCCACTCCTGCCTATTCTCCCTGTGAATTGTCTGGGAACATGACCTTGAAAGCGGGAATCTGCATCAACTTCTGGCGGAAATTTCCCATTTCCTCTTGCTTCCTCTGCAGCTCCAGCATCATAGTCATCATCATCCCTTGTCCTTCCCGTGCTTCCTTCAACGCCTTGAGCATCTCCAGTTGCACATCATTTGCCTACTCTCCACTTTCTTCCTCGCCTTGCCTTCCCGCGCATGTTTGCCTGACATTTGTTACTTGTTGATCAACCATGTATGGTGATGTTGAACTTCTTTCTAAGGCGTCTTCAAGGATGGGTTGATCGAGATCTAGATTCACGCCCTGGAAATCTTGGTTTGCTTGCCTTAGAACTGGATCCGATGAGGTAATGTTGTTTGTTTGTGAAGCAGCTCTTCCTATAGTTCTCCTACTTCGAGTTATGGGCATACCCTTCACGAATTCTACACCTCCCTAGCGGAGTCGCCAAAGAAATGTGGGCAAGGAAATCGTACCTTGCTAGGATTAGGGTTTTGTGTTGACTGAGCATGGAATTGATTGATTGACTGAAGAGGGGAAAAGAACAGGTGGGCGATTTCTCCAACGACGCGTGGCAGAACTCCTAGAATCTGGGAACCGTGTTAGGGTAGGAGGGATTCCAAGAGCCTTCTTGAGTCCTTCGAGTTGAGAGAATGTCCAAACCCTTTAGTGCTTTTAGGTAGAATCTCCAAGCCTTGAAGTCACCAAAAGGGTCCCTTTGATCTTCCAAGAGTCCAAGTCTTGAGTCTGAAGAGAAGTCCCCCTTCCCAATGGAATGGAAGGGGTATTTATAGGGTTTTCTGAAAAGTGGTCATGTGCCAGGAACATGCTTTCAGGAAAATTCCAAAAATACCCTTTAATCATCAGAGTAATGCCCATATTGCCCTGTCCTTCTAGCCACCAATCCAATCCCTCAATCAATTCCCAAAATGAGTCGCCTCCACGAGTCTTCTACCTCGGGACACGTGGAGGCTTCTCTCGGGTCTAGCACCTTTATTTATGATTTTTTTGTCTTCATTCAATTAGGTCATGTGAACTCTAATTTTGTACTTGGGCCCACACTAATGAATAAAACATCACAAGTTGCAATATTTATTTTCTTAATTTTTTATTTTTAAAATTATTTTTCATATAATATTTCACATGATAACGTTCATATAAATACTTGTATGTTAGTTTATTTTAATAAGGCTTAGCATACTATTTTTTGAGTAGGGATAGGTGGGGGTGAACATGGTACAGTTTGCGGCGGTTCCAAACAAAAATTGCACATGAAACTGCTTTAATATGGTTGCCTAAATTAAAAATCATAACATGAAATAATTTGGATTAGTGCGTTGCAGTTTCAACTTGAAAACCAATATAAAAAAATAAATAACACATGTCATACTTTTTAAATTTCAAGTATTGCTTACTTGTTAATTTTTACAGTTTTACGTGCGATTTTGGTTGCGAAATCAGTTCCTGCTCTCCTCTAGGGGTTGATTTCTTGTTCTATTCCATTCATAAGTCTTTTTTTAGTGAAATAAATATCGTGATTTCAATCTTTTTCAACGAAATCATTACACATCTTATTTTATTTCTTTTTTATCCCTCATTCTTTTATCCCAAACAAATTGTATACTCTTGTTAGCTTTTAATTTCACAATTGTGTTAGTTTCAATTTTCAAATAGTAACAATATGGGAATAAATTATATAAGACGTGCTTTAGTAAAAAGTCAAAATTTAGCAGTCGTTATAAAATATTAAAGACAAGTTTTCTTTTAGTTTCTCATAGTTCCCTCTGAAGTCTAAACCCTTTTCTCGTACTCTCTCCCTCTTTCTGTTAAGAACTCTGCTTGCTTAGTAAATACAATAGAAATTGGAGAATGTTATCTTATTTAATTACCCAAGTTTACTGGCTATATATATATATAATAAAAGAGAGAGAAATTTGCATCCCACGTTTTATAAATCTATTAACGTGGCAAATGACTCTGAATAAATCAAAACAAATAACTTATCCCTAAAGAATAGTGATTATTCAAACCACTAAGCAACTAACAGAAACAAACTCTGAAGACTCGATAACAACTTCAACATCCTCCCTTAAACTGAATGCCAATTTCATTCAGTTTATACTTGGATCTGTGCAGACCCCCAAACGACTTCTCAGCTTTACGAACATATCAAGCTTTATTGGCTTGGTCATTATGTTTGCAACCTGTTCTTGAGTATGACAATGGACCAGTCTTACAACTTCATCTCTAGTAAGCTCACGAAGAAAATGAAATCTGACATCTATATGCTTGGTTCGACTATGTAATACAGGATTCTTCGAAAGTTCCATAGCTGAGCTGCTGTCACAAAAGATTGTTGTACCACTACTTTGAACATGATTAAAATAATTCAAAATCCTTCTTACCCAAACTGCTTGACAAGCACATGAAGCTGTAGCAACAAATTCAGCTTTAGTGGTAGATAATGTGACTATTGGTTGTTTCTTCGATGACCATGAAATAGCTCTTGAGCTCATTAAAAACACATAACCCGAAGTACTCTTTCTATCATCAAAATCTCCAGCATAGTCACTATCTGTATAGACAACCAACTTCTCATCTCCGCCCTTTTTATATAGTATCCCAAAATCAGAAGTCCCTTTCAAGTACCTCAACACTCTCTTGGCTGCCTGAAGATGAAGCTATGTGGGACGACTACTATCCACCCTTACTCCATTCTCGTCTCTCATGAGTTTACAACCTGGAACAATTGGATTATGAACTGAATTGCATTTATCCATATTAAACCTTTTCAACACCTCCAGCGTATACTTCCTTTGACAGATGAAAATATCCTCTGATCTTTGCATCACTTCTATACCAAGGAAATATCTCATTTTTCCAAGATCTGTCATGTCGAACTCACGCATCATAGAATTTTTAAATTCAACAGACATATGCTCATCATTGCCCGTAAAAATCAAGTCATCAACATAAAGACATACAATTAGAATTTTACCTCCTTCTCCCATTTTGATAAACAAAGTGTGCTCATAATAAGGACACCTCTCGAAACCTTCTTTAGTAAAATAAGACTCTATCCGACTATACCAAGCTCGTGGAGCTTGTTTTAGTCCGTATAGAGACTTCTTTAACCTGTACACTTTCTGTTCATCATCTTTCCTCTCATAACCAGGAGGTTGCTCGACGAAAACCTTTTCTCTTAGTTCTCCATTAAGGAAGGCTAACTTTACATCTAGCTGAAAAATCGTCCACCTTTTCTGAGCTGCAAGAGAAACTACCAATCGAACTGTCTCCAAACGTGCTACAGGTGCAAAAACCTCAGTGTAGTCCACGCCATGCTTTTGGGTGTAACCCTTTGCAACCAAACGTGCTTTGTACTTCTCCACCTTACCATTTTCATTGAGTTTGGTCTTATGCACCCATTTCACACCAACCTTCTTTGCCCCATTAGGCAAATTCATCAATTCCCAAGTATCATTTTTCTCTATAGCTTCAATCTCCACATCCATTGCTGTTCTCCACTTTGCATCTCTTACTTCCTCTTCGAATAGAACTGGATCATTAGCTACAAACAAGACTAAATTTGTCATGTCTTCTTCCTCATATAAACCTTCTCCACTGACATATTCCTTCATCCAACTTGGTTGCCTTCTCTGTCTTTGTTCATGAGATTCAAATGAAGGATCTTCACTTGTGCTAGATGAATTTCCTTCATCTAACCCATTCGAGCCATCAATTTCAGCATCATCTCCATTTACAGCACCTGCATCATCTCTGTTTCCAGCATCTGCATCTAGTTCTTTGTCATTGTCATTGTCGCCCAAATCTAAGTCAGCCAAAATAGCTTCCTTATGACTTTTGTCCCAATCCCAGCTGTTGTCTTCTTCAAATACCACATCTCTACTTACTATAATCTTTTGAGAAATGGGATCATACAAAATGTATGCCTTTGAATCCTCACTAACTCCAAGTAAAACATATCTTATACTCTTGTCATCAAGCTTTGTCCTCTTGCAATCAGGAATATGTACATGAGATACACACCCAAACACCCTGAAGTGATCCACAGATGGTTTGAATCCACTCCAAGCTTCTTCTGGAGTTTTGTTCTTCACTGCAAGAGTTGGACTCCTGTTGAGAACATGAATTGTCCAATTCAAAGCTTCAGGCTAGAAGGTTTTTGGAATCTTCTTCCCTAAAAGCATACTTCAAACCATATTCATGATAGTTCGATTCTTCCTCTCCGCAACACCATTTTGTTGAGGAGTGTATGCGTCTGTTAGTTGTCTTCGAATACCATTATCACTACAAAAATTAGTGAATTCAAGTGATGTGAACTCACCCTTAGGATCAGTGCGAAGACCTTTTATGCTCGAACTAGTCTCATTTTTAACACGATTCTTATATTTATTAAAGGTAATAAATGCTTCTGACTTGTCAACCAAGAAATAAATCCAAACTTTTTGACTATAATCATCAATAAAGCTAATTATGTACCTTTTGTTGCTGTTGGACATATGGCTAATTGGTCCACATATATCAGCATGCACCAGTTCAAGAATCTGAGAAGCTCTCCATGTGCCTTCCCTAGGAAATGGATCTCTCTGTTGCTTTCCCACCAAGAAATCTTCACATACTTTTGACGAGATTTCAAGACGAGGCAATCCTCTCACCATCCCCTTTTGTAGAAGAATTTTTAGACCACTGAAGCTCAGATGACCGTACCTGCAATGCCAAAGTCAAGCTGGATCTTCTATGAAAGAATTGAAACAAGTTTCCTCCTTCGGTTGTGGTTGAGCAAACAGTTTGAACATTCGATTCGAGGACATTGCAACCTCCATAATTAGCCCTCTCTCAAGATGATAAATTTTGCATGTTCCTCGTTGTATGAGGACTGTAAAAAGTGTATTTTATATACGCGATTTAATATCTAATTCATGCTTATTCGTTGCTATATTCTTGTGATCATGTGCATTTTTACTTGTTTTATGTTATTTTATGTGTAGATTAGTGGTTGTGGCATTTAACGTACAATTGGTGATATTCGGTGCGATTGGAACTCAAAGGGAGCATATTTGGAAGCAATTCAAAGATAAAGAAAGAAAGTCGGATTAACGAGGAGTATACCCGGCAAGGCGAGCATTGATAACTTATATACCCGTACGGCGGGTCTTCATTCGAGCAAAAGCAAAGGCAAAGCCCGGCAAAATGGCGTTCATAATATAAACCCCCGAAGAAAAGGTGGAAAAATGTTGAGTGTCCTGTTTTGGTTATAATTCCTTTTGGCTACGAATTTTAGTTTTTTGGATGTCAATATAACTCTAATTGGTAGAGATTTCGGCTGGAGTTTTATGCTAGATATCTAGGACTCTATTAAGAAAAACGAGGAGATTAGAGAGAGCAATATTACAAAGATCTAAGCTGAGTTTTTGATAGCAAGTGTGGAGGAGTATTTCGAGGAGTTTTTCAAGTCGGTTGCAATTCTAGTCTTCGTGAAGGGTGTTTTCTAATATTCTTTGTGTTAGATTATTTATTGTAATTGGAAGAATGATTTCTATGATTTATTCGGTGTTTATTTTGTTTATTATGAATTAATTCACTTTTTAGGCTTGTGATGAATCTTTAAGTGAATCGATGATTTTGTAAACTTTAATTTCCAATTTAATAAGCTATATCCCGTTTATCTATATTAATTTGTGCTTGAATCTATGAATTGCCTGATCAATAATTCTTCGTGGAGTTGGATGGAATCAAGAGAGGATATTCAAATCTAGACCTAGTTGATATAGCATGTGTTCAGGATTTTGTTAGTAGCTTAAACTTGATGAGTGTTAAGGTAGAGATATGCTTGACGCCGCATGTAATCGGATAGAGAACTTATTCTTCAACCTTCTTCAATTGTAATTCACATAGAGATATAGTGGGTTAGTTGATTAAGGTGTTTAACGGATTTCTATCTTAATTGTGGATTGAAGTTAATATGGTATTAGTGCATCGAGAGGTGGTTAATACTACGTTCGTGTTCTTGATTAATAAACTGGGATAGTGCGTTAAATTAGAATAAAGGTGTTAAAGTCAAAGTGAAGCTTAGGGTGAAATCATAAGTCTAATTCTTCATTAATTGTTTGAAAATTCAGATTTTGATATTTGTGGTTGTTTTGAGTTAATTTAATTATTCTTAATTTTAGTTTTGTTAATTTAAATTATTGATTTGAGTTGTTTAATAAAATTAGGGTTAATAAAAGATTGGTAATTGTAAGTTAAGGTATTTGCTAATTTATCTCTGTGGGAACGATACTTTACTTATCACTTTATTACTTGTTGACCACGTATACTTGCGTGTTGTGCGTAATTAGATTTTACCCAACAAGTTTTTGGAGCCGTTGCCGGGGATAATTTTTAGTATAATTCTTAATATTTTTACAATATCAGTTTAATTAATCCAGTTTTACTTAGACATTTTTATTTTTGCATTGTGCTTCTTATTTCAGGTGTTGGACGTAGTTTATGCGAACTCGGTCCCAAAATCCAGACTTGTTGCCTTTTGAGGATGACATTGAGAAAAGGTTTCAAAGGGTGAGTAAGTGGATCAAGGAAACGAGGCAAGAATTCGAATTACCTGAAAAGGAAGAGGAAATAGTAATGGCAGCCGAATATCGGAAAGCGTTGAGGGACTTCGCAACACCCAAGGTGACTAAACTGCAGTCAAGCATCACCAGGCCAGCAATAGCAGCGAATACATTCGAGATTAAGCCTGGGATGATACAAATGATTCGAAATTTAGTTCAGTTTAGTGGATTTGCAAATGACGATCCGAACGAGCATCTAGTCAGCTTTCTGGAAATGTGCGACACTTTTAGGTTTAATGGAGTTTCGGATGAGGCAGTGAGACTTCGATTGTTCCCATTCTCTTTTCGGGACAAGGCAAAGAGTTGGTTGCATTCCCTACCGTCCAGTTCGATAACAACATGGGAGGATTTAGCTCAGAAATTCCTCGCAAAATTCTTCCCACCAGCGAAAATTGCGAAGATGAGGAATGAGATTACAATGTTTGAGCAGCAACATGGGGAGTCGTTATATGAGACATGGGAGAGATACAAAGAACTACTCAAAAAATGCCCACATCATGGATTTCCCCAGTGGTTACAAATGAATACTTTTTACAATGGACTACATAGAAATCTCAGGATAAGTATCGATGCAGCATCGGGCGGAGCGTTCATGGCTAAAAGTTACGAGGAAGCCTACGAATTGATTGAAACCATGTCAGCTAATAATTATCAGTGGCCCACAGCAAGAATGACACAAGCAAAGGCAGCTGGGGTATTAGAAGTTGGAGCAAGTGGCAGCAGCACAAACACAACAAACACAGCAAGCATCGCAAGTGGCAATAGTATGTGAGTTGTGCGCAGGAGAACACCCAACGGAGCAATGTGAAATTAATCTAGCAGCTGTCCAGTTCATCGGTAATTACAACATAATTCCTCAAAACACATATCAGAACATATATAATCAAGGAAATATGAATCATCCGAATTTCTCATGGAGCAACAACCAGCAAAATCAAGCTTCACGAAAAACATACCCTCCAGGCTTCCAGAATTAGCAACAACCAGTTCAATATCAAGAAAGGAAACCCGATCTGGGGGAAAAGTTGGATAAATTCATAGCTACCACCGAGTTGGCTATAAAAAATCACACCTTGCTTATGAAAGCACAAAAGATGTCTATCAAGAATCTAGAGAATCAGATGGGTCAGATAACATTGGCATTGAATACTAGACCACAAGGGACATTACCAAGTGACACCGAGAAAAATCCGAAGGGTAATCACGAGCAGTGTCAAGCCATTATGTTAAGAAGTGGAAAACAGCTTGTTGGTCAAGAGCGAAAATTTTGGTTCTAAAGGAGAATGAACCAGAGACAGAAAATACAGTGGGTGAGGTAAAGCAAGGGAACAAAAAACAAATGAAAAAGAACAAACCAGTCAACGAACCAGCTGTTTATCCCCCCCACCATTCCAGCAAAGAATTAAAAAACAAAAGTTAGACAAGCAATTTTCAAAATTTTTGGAAGTTTTCAAGAAACTTTAAATTAACATACCATTTGTAGAGGCCCTAGAACAAATGCTAAGTTACACAAAATTTATGAAAGGGATTCTATCAAGGAAAAGAAATGGGAAGATTTTGAGGCTGTGGCATTAACGGAGGAGTGTAGTGCGGTATTACGGTGAAATTACCACCAAAACTCAAGGACCGGGGAGCTTTACTATTCCATATACGATCGGGGAGATGCATTTAAAGAAGTGTTTATATGATTTGGGGCTAGTGTAAAACTTATTATACCGTTGTCGGTGTACTTAGAATTGGGTTTGCAGAGCAAGGGCCTCTAACATCTCCCTACGGGTTGGCGGATAGGTGGATCACGTGTCAGAGAGGCATAGTAGAGGACATCTTAGTGAAAGTGGATAAGTTTATACTCCCCGTGGACTTTATCATTCTGGATTTTGAGGAGGACAAGAACATCCCAATTATCCTAGGGAGACCATTTTTGGCTACAGTGAGAACACTCATTGATGTACAAAAGGGAGAACTCACTATGAGGGTACAAGATCAAGAAGTAAAATTCAGTGTGTTTAAGGCCATGAAATTCCCTACGGATGAGGAAGAATGTTTTCGAATGGATCTAATTGAGCAAATCATTAGTGATGACATGAGCAAAAGTTTGGTGAACGATCCGTTAGAAACAACATTATTGGGAGATGAAGAGATCGATGATCCAGAATTGGTGGATTACCTTCAATTGCTAGACTCATTGCCACGAGTACAAAGATTCTGAACACCGTTTGAACCACTGCACACAAAGGAGGTAACCGCAGAAAAACTGAAACCATCATTGGAAGAGCCACCAAAGCTGGAACTTAAGCCACTTCCTAAGCACCTTAGGTATGCGTATTTAGGCAATTTAAATTCTTTACCTATTATTATTTCAGCTGCACTTACCGAATTGCAGGAAGAAAAGTTGTTGAGGGTGCTTCGGGAACACAAATCAGCCATTGGATGGACAATTTCTGACATAAAGGGAATCAACCCTTCATTTTGTATGTACAAAATTTTGATGGAAGATGACGCAAAACCAACAGTGGAACAACAGCGGCGTCTCAATCCAATTATGAAGGAAGTGGTAAAGAAGGAAATTTTAAAATGGTTAGACGCTGGCATCATCTATCTGATTTTCGACAGCAAATGGGTTAGTCCAGTCCAGTGCGTACCGAAAAAAGGAGGAATAACGGTGGTGCAGAATGACGACAACGAGTTAATCCCAACTAGAACAGTGACGGGTTGGCGGGTTTGCATGGATTATAGAAAATTGAACAAGGCAACCCGAAAAGACCATTTTTCGCTACCCTTTATTGACCAAATGTTAGATAGATTGGCGGGACATCAGTATTACTGTTTGTTGGATGGGTATTCGGGCTACAACCAAATAGTCATCGCTCCGGAGGATCAAGAAAAGACCACATTTACGTGCCCTTACGGCACATTTGCATTTAGGAGGATGTCATTTAATTATGTCAATGCATGCACCGTGACTTTCCAAAGGTGTATGATGGCAATTTTTTCGGACATGGTGGAGAAAAATGTGGAGGTCTTTATGGATGACTTTTCAGTTTATGGGGATAACTTTGATAATTGCTTAAAGAATCTGGTTATGGTGCTGCAAAGATGCAAGGACACGAATCTTGTACTAAATTGGGAGAAATGCCACTTCATGGTTGAAGAGGGCATAATTTTGGGCCATAAGGTATCGGCTCAGAAGGTTGGAAGTCTATAAAGCTTAAGTGGAAGCGATTGAAAAATTTCCTCCACCAGAGCCTCGGTGAAGGGTATTAGGAGTTTCTTGGGACACGCTGGGTTCTACAGGAGGTTTATAAAGGATTTCTCTAAAATTACGAAACCCTTATGCAGTTTTTTAGAGAAGGATGCAACATTTAGCTTTGATAAAGAATGCAAGACAGCGTTTGAGTTATTAAAAAGGAAATTGACTACAGCCCCTGTTATAGTTGCACCGGATTAAAGCATGCCATTCGAGCTTATGTGTGATGCAAGCGACTTCGCGGTTGGGGCTGTTTTGGGTCAGCGGAGAGACAAGGTGTTTCACGCTATATACTACGCAAGCAAAACACTTACAGAAACTCAAATGAACTACACAACCACAGAAAAGGAGTTGCTTGCCGTGGTATATGCGTTTGACAAATTTCGTGCTTACTTGATCTGGACTAAGGTAATAGTATATACGGACCATGCAGCGATTCGGTACTTGATAGCGAAAAAGGATGCTAAGCCATGCCTTATTAGATGGATTCTCCTACTTCAAGAGTTCGATTTAGAAATAAAGGATAGGAAGGGGACGAAGAATCAGGTAGCCGACCACTTGTCTAGGTTAGAAAACCACGAGAAACAAAAAGACAACAAATGTGAAATCAACGAATCATTCCCGGATGAGCAACTGTTTGGGATTTCAGCAGAGATTCCGTGGTATGGCGATAATGCAAATTTTGTTGTGAGCAACATTCTACCACCTGACCTCACAAGGCAATAGAAAAAGAAATTTCTTCACGATGTGAAATGGTACATGTGGGATGATCCATATTTGTTCAAGCAGTGCACCGACAAGGTGATTCGACGGTGCGTCCCATATAGCGAAGTGAAGAATATTCTACATGAGTGTCACTCATCGGCGTATGGCGGGCATTATGGGAGTGAGAGGACAGCGGCGAAGGTACTGCAATGTGGTTTTTATTGGCCCACATTATTTAAAGATGCCCACCAGTTTGTCAAACAATGCGACAGATGTCAAAGGATGGGCAACATTTCGAAACGTAATGAGATGCCCTTACAAACGATTCTGGAAGTGGAAATTTTTGACGTATGGGGTATCGATTTCATGGGACCATTTCCCTCGTCCTTGAACAATCAATACATTTTACTCACCATGAACTACATGTCAAAGTGGGTTGAAGCTGCAGCTCTACCAACAAACGAATGCCAAGGTGGTCCTCAAATTCCTTTAAAAGAACATCTTCACTAGGTTTGGCACACCAAGAGCAATTATAAGTGACGAAGGTAGTCACTTTTGCAATAAACCGTTTACTGCTCTTTTGGCCAAGTATGGGGTGAACCACAATATAGCTACAACATATCACCCTCAAACCAGTGGACAAGCTGAGGTATCAAAAAAAGAAGTTAAAAAGATATTGGAAAAAGTGGTGAATCCAAGTCGGAAAGATTGGTCAATTAGATTGGATGATGCTTTATGGGCCTACAGGACAGCATACAAGACGCCACTCGGGATGTCACCATATCAACTGCTGTATGGGAAGGCATGTCATTTACCAGTGGAACTACAACATAAGGCAAACTGGGCAGTGCAAAAACTCAATTTTGATCAAAAAGCTGTAGGAGAAAAGAGATTACTTCAGTTGAATGAATTAGACGAGTTTCGCCTTCATGCCTATGAGAATGCCAAAATATACAAAGAAAAAGTCAAAAGATGGCACGACCAAAAAATTTTATGTCGAACATTCGAGCTAGGCCAATCAATACTTTTATTCAACTCAAGGCTGCGTTTGTTCCCCGGAAAGCTTAAATCAAGATGGTCGGGACCATTCACAGTCAAACAAGTATTCCCTCATGGAGCAGTTGAAATTTACAGTCGCAATCCACTCGAAACATTCAAAGTCAACGGACACCGTATAAAGCATTACTGGGGTGGCGAAGCTAACACTGACGTGATCGACATCACATTGGCCAATACAACTTAAGCAGGAAGTAGTCAGGCTAAACGACTTAAAATCAAGCGCTCATTGGGAGGCAACCCAATTTTTAGTTCTTTATCGTATTTTCCATTCATATTTGCTTAATCATTGTTTTTATTAAATTACTAGGTAGAAGAATAAAAAAAATCTCGTTAATCTCTCCACATCAGAACATGTCATCAACAACTCACTAATCTTCATGTTCATGTCATGCAAGATGGGAAAAAAAAGGTTCATCAAGCGAGTATATTGCAGCAAGGTGAGCTACATTGAAGCAAAACAAGGAAGTCTGATAGTGACCTAGCCCGCGGGGGCGGGCCCTAAAAGGACTACAACCACCACCGGGGCGGGGGTCCTTAACATCAGAAATCAGGGGCATAGCCTACCGGGGCGCGCATTCCTAGTTCATTACCCCCCGGCGGGGGCGGGGGTCCTAGAATTTTGATAGGCGTGGACAGTTGGTTGGTCTTCTATCCTTCCCAATAACCCCCCACTTTCACACTTCCCCACTACCTCATTACTCCATAACCACCACCCACTTTCCCCACATTCCCAACACTCCATTATTCTTCTCCACCTCTTCACCTCCTCACTCCACCAATGCTAGCCTACCCTCCCCATCTATAAATACCACACCAACTCATCCAAAATCCTCCACCACAATTCATATAAAGCAAAAAGAGAGCATAATTATGAGCTAGAGAGATACTATTGAAAAGTTTGGGGGAGAGTTAGGGCAAAACCAGCAATAGGGAGAAATGGCTTCACAATCATCATCTAAACGCCAACGGGGGGAGAGTTCACGCCTATCCCAACCTACCCGCACCTTCGATCGTCGAAAATTTGCAAGTGCCGCTGCCGTCGACCGGTATGACTATATGCTCACCAAAGCCCTTACACCGGAGCGGGGGTTGGCACCGGATCCTAATGATGGGGAGCTCATGCCACAAATTTACCAAAAGGGATGGGTAAAATTCACCGAGGAGCCGGAACCAGCAGTTGTCAACATTGTCAAGGAGTTTTATGCAAATGCGGTGGACAAGGAACCATTTCAAGCATTTGTGCAAGGACGGTTGGTTTCGTTTAGTGCCGACGCCATCAACACATACTACCAACTGTGAGTGCACACACTAAGGCAACTCGTCGGGAGATGCGCCGATTGGCAATGAGGCAAGAACACATGTTCGACGCTATGCATACATCTTTTTCCTCGTTGAACACAACTCTTCAAAGTTTCAACCCGGCGGCATAATTTCCATATCAACAGCTCGATCCAATGCCAAGGTTCCCGCCGAGTGATTCCGATGAAGAAGATCAACAACCACCTCCTCAAGTTTAAGCATTGACAGGGAAGTCCTCACGTACTTATTTTGATTAATTATCCAATGAGGACATTGTATTGTTTAAGTTTGGGGGATTTAAATTCATGTTTGCATGCATTTTAGTTTTTAGGGTTCATTTTTAATGTTAGGCAATTAAATTTCTGTATTGCATTTTATTTTCAGTATGACATGATAGCATAGGGCATTCATGGTAGCTTAGGTTTTGCATAGTAGATAATAGTGTAATGCATTTTGTTATCCGCATTTTGTTATTCATATATAAAAAAATGTTAATTAGTAATTATTGTGTTATTTAAGTCTATCAATGTTGTGTTTCATGTTATTGTGGGCCTATGATGTGATTGTCAAATAAGTAGCAAATACAGTATTGAGTATTAGAACTATGACACAATGATCGTTTATGAATCGAACCTTGAGTTATTTGAAACTGGTATAAAAGGATAGCACGTTTAACAAACATCTGTATTAATTTGTTAAGTTCAAACCGGTACCTAAATGGTCTCTATAGGATAATGTTAGAGTGAATGATAAAATGACAAGGATGGCTGGTAAAGGCTAAAGTTAAGCAAGAACTTAAGTTTGGGGGATGTTATGTGAGGTATATAAGCTTATGAAAAAAAAAGTATGAATAAACACCATAGCGTGCTTGTCTAGTTTTGTGGCCTTTGTTACTTGAGCAAGTAAGCCCGAGGGTATTGTCTTTACACCTAGCGCCCTAAGGTCTTAATGGTCTGGGAGTCGTTGGTCGAAAGCTCGTTAAGGTAGCATTGAAAAGCCTAAGGGAATAAGACATTGCATAGCTATGTGATCTATATATCTAAAATAAAATAAAATGAATAAGACGGGAAATAAGAGCAAAAAGCCCCCGTAGATGAAAATATTTAGCAAAAAAAGAGAAATAAGAGCAAAAAGCCCCCGTAGATGAAAATAAAGCATAAGTACCCCGCGTGAACCCTTGAGATTTGTGATTGCTTGATTTTAGTTGGAACTATCTATTTTTGAAGTTTTTAAGTTTGTGCTGCATCATTCCTTCTAAGAGATTGGTTATGTATTGAATTGAGTCAGTATCAGTTATCATGGATGTTTCACACACACACACACACACACTATACCAGTGATGATGGCTTGAGATTCGAGGATTAAAACGTATTTGTATATTGGTTTTTGATGGTTGATATAGTATAGTTGCTTTTTTTCGCTGAGGCCGTTAAGATAATTTTGATTATGCGATATTGTTGGATTTGATAGCATATAAGTAAATTATTATTCATATTATTGCATTGCATGTAGTTGATTTGTACTCGAGGACTAGCACAGTTTAAGTTTGAGGGATTTTGATAAGTGTATTTTATATATGCGATTTAATATCTAATTCATGCTTATTCGTTGCTATATTCTTGTGATCATGTGCATTTTTACTTGTTTTATGTTATTTTATGTGTAGATCGGTGGTTGTGGCATTTAACGTACAATTGGTGATATTCGATACGATTGGAACTCAAAGGGATCATATTTGGAAGCAATTCAAAATAGAGAAACAAAAAGTCGATTAAGTTTTGAATACACACCCATTGAATAGCAAGAGTTATAAGAATTTACACCCGTAAAGTGGGTCTTCATTCGAGTAAAATACTATATAAGGCAAGAACAAATACATGGCGTTCATCGATATACAAACCCCTGAAACCCGTAGAGGGGGTGGAAAATGTTGAGTGTCCTGTTTCGGTTATAATTCCTTTTGGGTACGAATTTTAGTTTTTTGGATGTCAGTATAACTCTAATTGATAGAGATTTCGGCTGGAGTTTTATGCTAAATATCTAGGACTCTATTAAGAAAAACGAGGAGATTAGAGAGAGCAATATTACGAAGATCTAAGCTGAGTTTTTGATAGCAAGTGTGGAGGAGTATTTCGAGGAGTTTTTCAAATCGGTTGCAATTCTAGTCTTCGTGAAGGGTGTTTTCTAATATTCTTTGTGTTAGATTATTTATTGTAATTGGAAGAATGATTTCTATGATTTATTCAGTGTTTATTTTGTTTATTATGAACTAATTCACTTTTTAGGCTTGTGATGGATCTTTAAGTGAATCGATGATTTTGTAAACTTTAATTTCCAATTTAATAAGCTATATCCAGTTTATCTATATTAATTTGTGCTTGAATCTATGAATTGCCTGATCAACAATTCTTCGTAGAGTTGGATGGAATCGAGAGAGGATATTCAAATCTAGACCTAGTTGATATAGCATGTGTTCAGGATTTTGTTAGTAGCTTAAACTTGATGAGTGTTAAGGTAGAGATATGCTTGACGCCGCATGTAATCGAATAGAGAACTTATTCTTCAACCTTCTTCAATTGTAATTCACATAGAGTTATAGTGGGTTAGTTGATTAAGGTGTTTAACGGATTTCTATCTTAATTGTGGATTGAAGTTAATATGGTATTAGTGCATCGAGAGGTGGTTAATACTACGTTCGTGTTCTTGATTAATAAACTGGGATAGTGCGTTAAATTGGAATAAAGGTGTTAAAATCAAAGTGAAGCTTAGGGTGAAATCATAAGTCTAATTCTCCATTAATTGTTTGAAAATTCAGATTTTGATATTTGTGGTTGTTTTGAGTTAATTTAATTATTCTTAATTTTAGTTTTGTTAATTTAAATTATTGATTTGAGTTGTTTAATAAAATTAGGGTTAATAAAAGATTGGTAATTGTAAGTTAAGGTATTTGCTAATTTATCTCTGTGGGAACGATACTTTACTTATCACTTTATTACTTGTTGACCACGTATACTTGCGTGTTGTGCATAATTAGATTTTACCCAATAGACTGCAAGTCCCTTCTCCGCTATCTGACCAATGCTTATTAGATTGTTCTTTAATCCTGGAACATAGAATACGCCATTAATAATATGTACAAAACCATTCACCAGCATTCACACTTTACCTTTTTTTTTTGCTAAATTTTGTTTGTATAGAAAAGAACCAAATTACAAAGACAAGGGGCATACCCCACAGTATAGCTACATCATCTATGGACAAGCCCAAGATGAGGAAACTATACAAGGAACTATACCAGAAACCAACTAGCTAGTAATAGGCCTATTACAGAATCATTAAATATTTCTATCTTTGATAAGAGAATTACAAGGACCTCGTACCACCACTTTACCTTTACCCATCACTTCCATGCTTGAATTATCTCCCAATTTCACATTCTCCCCGAAATTTCCATAAAAAACTGAAAATAGTTCCCTCTTGCCACATATGTGATCGCTGCATCCGGAGTCGAGGTACCACAGTTCTTCTTTGCTGGCTTTCTTATCATCCACGTACGCCATCAACAACATCTCTTTATTACCTTCTACATAGTTTACTTTTGCTTTTGCCTCCTTCTTCGGACATTCATGCTAAAAGTGTCCAAGCCTATGGCAATTATAGCATTCAACAATGAATTTGTCAAAGCTACGTCTGCCTCCTCTTCCTCGTCCACAAATTCTGCCACGACCTCGTCCTCTTTCTCCTGAAGAATCTCCAAAAGTAACCTTCAATGCTTGCTCTTCCATAACATGAGCTTTCATACTTTGCCCATGTACTAGAAGGCTACTCTATAACTCATCAATGGTAAGGGAATCTAAATCATTTGACTCCTCAATAGAACACACCACGTAATCGTACTTGGGTGCCATGGATAGCAGAATCTTCTCGATGACTGCTACATCGTCCATCTTTCCCTTATTGGCCCTCAAATTGTTGACCACAGCAAGAGTACGAGCAAAGTACTCGTTCACCGACTCTCCCACCTTTATATTCAGCATTTCAAATTCCTTTTGGAGAGCTTGTCATTGAGCTCGCTGCACTCGTGTCGTCCCCTGATATTTTTGCTTCAAGGAATCCCAAATGCTTTTGGTTGTATCCTTGTTCAAGATGGTCTCCAGAATCGATCGATCTATGGCTTGGAATAGATAATTCTTTGCCTTCATATCTTTCAACCTTGAATCATCAATCACCTTCTTTTGTGCTTCAGTGGGTTGAACATCTTCTGATACTGCAGGAATCCCATCTTCCACCAAACACCAATATTATTTCGAGCGCAAGAAATTCTCCATGAGCATGCACCAGTGATTATAATGCCCATAAAATTTTGGAATTGCTAGTTGCACAAATCCACTCTCAGTCGCCATGTTCTCGCCACTACACACCTTTGAAGACTACTGCTTCTCAATTTTAATCAGGCCCTGTGAAAAAGCTCTGATACCAGATGTTAAGAACTCTGTTTACTTAGTAAATACAATAAAAATTGGAGAATGTTATCTTATTTAATTACCCAACTTGACTGGCTATATATATAGCCTTACAATAACAAAAGAGAGAAAAATCTGCATCCCACGTTTTACAAATCTATTAACGTGGTAAGTGACTCTGAATAAATCAAAACAAATAACTTATCCCTAAAGAATATGGATTATTCAAACCACTAAGCAACTAATAGAAACAAACTCTGAAGACTCGATAACAACTTCAACACTTCTAGGATAAAATGTATTTCTAGAATTGAATTGTGAAACTGATAGTATAAGCTCACAAAAAAAACCGAATTCATATAATTAATTAAACAATTTTATAATTCTATAATTTTTTAACATAATTTAAATTCTTTAATTTTTTCCTAAATTACTTACGTGGCATTTTACTATTAGATGTTCAAAATATAAGATTATTATTGAATGTTCAAATTCATCTTATATAAGACGCTTTCAATTTTATTAATACAATAATGAATATTATAATCTATCTAAAAATGACTGCTAATTATAAAATTTATTCTTTCATATTTTTTTAATATTAATTTTGAATTTTAAAATATTCTAAATTAATTATGAAAAATCAATAATTTATATAACTAAGGGTTTGAAGTGATAGAAATACCAAAGCCAATCAAAGCCTGGAACAAAGGCCAACTGACTCGGATGAATCAATTTGAATTCCTTAATTAGTGCAACAGATCTGTTCAAATATTCTATTCATATTTATTTGTAATCTTTCCAAGTTCGGATGATTCTGAGCACCATTGGTGTGTATATATATACATGTAATTGTATCATTATAGTGTGCAGAATATAATATAATACTTCCATCTTTTCTCCTCTGTTTCATGAAGAAAATTTTTAAATGTTTTATCGAAACTGTGTAACTAATAAAAAAAATATGTTTATTTTTTTAATCCTTTTTTTATTTTCAATTTTCAACCTCCCATTAATCGATTTCTTATATTTTAGGACCTAACTGAGCTTGGCAAAAATAACAAGATGTTGTGAATGTTTTATTTACTCGTAAGTGCACGAATCGAATACTAGTATAACCTACAAGTGCGAGGTCGAACCTATAAGACCCCAACTTTTATGAATAAAGATGAATTTTCTATAAATATCATTTTGAATATTATGGAGTGAATTTGATATAATGTTATAGTTGTGGGTAATATTTATAAATTTTGCAAAAGTACGTGAAGTTGTTATATAATATTCGATTGGTCTGGGAATATTCGTTTTAATAGGAAATATTAAATGCAATCAGACAATCATCAGTGGACCCCACAACGAAATTATTGTCGGATTGAAAAATGACAAAATATCTTTTTATGAAAATAACTATGAATTTTTTTACCGTTAATTGTTAAAACACCCGGTGTTAAAGTACATTAATACTGCGTGGTTGCATAGTAGCACACTACAGTATTGATTATTGATGCTTACGTGAGAAGTCACATAGTTTTGTTCAATTATTGCTAAAGTAATTGCTGATAGTATCTCACGTTATTTGATTTAATTATTGTCGATATTTTATATATTATTAAATCAATAATTGAGGGCGACAAAGTTATTAATATTATTATTTGCAATATTGACGATGTCTAGAAGTTACATCGAGGAGAGGTTTAGTCACCTAATCATGGCTACCAATAGGGAGAAATCCTTATTGAAAGCCCTCTTTCTTGGGAACGAATCTTCATTCGTTAAATATTGTGAATTATAATAATGATGATAAATATTGTTAAAAATATTGAAGGGATTTTTATGAAGTATTTGTTGTAAATATTGGCGTACCCATTTTTCAAAATAATCGGTAGAAAATTATTCGGTATTTTTTTATATATAATAAAAGGTGGGGCCCACATGTGATGATGACACATGGTTGATGGTGGGGCCCACGTGTGGAGAACTTTTGGTGGAGGAAAATGTTTAATGTTCACGGGTGGGTGAAATTTCTCTTTTAAAGCATGTGTTATATATATATATATATATATATATATATAGATATAGATATTATATTTGTTGGTTTTATTTTATTGAGAAAATGAAGCATCAAGTGTAACCCGTGAATTGGCAAAATAATTCGTCTAAAAAAAAACTGTTACGTCCGTGATCAATTATTCAAATAGTATTCTTTCCATTCTCATATAAATAAGATGCTTAGTTAGAATTGAAAATCACACCAGAATCAGAGAATTTATCTTCTATAATATTGAGCGTATTTCTTTAGAGTTTTAGAAAGCTTTGAGCGTAGAAAACAGTGAAAGTTTTCTTCAAGAATATCCTCGCTATACCAGTTGGAATAATCTTCTTTTCAAGGTAAGGGATGTTATTTTTGTTCAATATTCGCTTGAAATAATATTTTCTTCCATACTCTGTAGTATGTAAGTAATATTATTTCGCTTTTAATTTCAATTCTATACTCGTTTTGTTAAAGTTTTGGCTTCTAAACTCCATGAAATTAGTAGAATATCCTTGATATTTGCACTTCATCCAGTATCTCTTCATGAAAATATTATTCTGAGCATTCTCGATAAGTTTTAACTTTTTTATGCCGGAGTACTATTCACGGGATTACTATTCCGGAAGTACTATTCACGGAATACTATTCACTCGAGTACTATTCATCCGGGGTACTATTCATGATAAAAATTGATTCGTTTTCGGTCCAAATTATTTTTGGTACAATATTATTCTTGAATTTTACTCCACAAAGCAGTATCATGTTAACAATTCAGACGTTATTGATTTCTGGATAAATTAAATTATAAATCTTTAAAAATTTATCCTTGAACTTGTTTTATTGAATTCTTATATCATTATCCTCATGTTTATATTATGTTGAAAGTCATCTGTGGCCTGTAGTGCATAGATGGACTTGATATGATTATGACCAGGGATTATTCGGTATAAACATGACCGTAATGTTACAAATGATGTGGTAAAAGTCCTCATTGGCCCGTAGTGCATTGATGGACAGTTGTTGGCATGATCATGACCATTGATGAAAACACGAATATCCTTGGCCCGTAGTGCATGGATAATTTGTGGTCGTGATACTAATGAATATCATTGGCCGTAGTGCAGGGATGATGTGGATTATTTATTAAGCTGAGTCTCAGCGATAAAGTTGTTGAAAAACCTTTTAAATCATAGAAGATAGTAGATTTATACTCTACTTGACTCTTCTAATGGATTGCTTGTTCCGTTGCAGTTAAACTTGATGTTTGTTATATTTTATTAGTTTAACACTGTTGAAGGCTAACGATAATTTATTCTGCATTATCTTAGTCATAATATTTCTTACTGGGCTAGTTGAGCTCACCCTTTTGCTTTCATTGTTCTCTTCAGGAAATGAGAACGTAGCAGGGACTAGTCGGGGAACGGAGTGACGGTCCAGATGTTTGCATTAGTAGTCCTCACTATTCTATGAAATAGTGTGATAATAAATGTATTGAGGACTGCCTTTGAGTTTGAATACTGTCTAAAAGACAATATTCGTATTAAAACTCTCAGTTTATGTTTTTTCGTATTTTACACGACAATTGTATTATTAAGTTGTATTTGAATTTTGTACCATGTATTTGGCGACTCAAGATGGGTGATGTATACCTATTTTGGGGGTGTCATAGAACCCTAAGGACTTGACGAATGGAATGTGTTTTTCTCACTCACTAATTTTAATTAACTCCTAATCTAGCTTAAAATTTTCGAGGGAATTTTTATCAAAAAGAATACGCAAATAAGATAATTAATAATAAAATACTAGGGTGGCGGAGTCATATAATTGATGTCATTTTCCTAATATTCATGCCCAATACTCTACTCTTTATCTCGCACTAGTTCGGTCTCTCGACACTACTAATGCGGAAAATAAAATTAATTAAGTCCAATTAATTTATAAAATCAAATTGTTAATTCTTTCATAGCTAAACATGTGTATAAAATCAAAACACCCATTATTTTCATCAAAACACAGTTTATATCAGCTTTTAACAAATTATAAATTGAATCCAATAAATAATAACGAGAATTCAACCTTATTTTTTTATCAACAAAAATAAGCATTCAATAGAAAAAAATTATTTTTAACGCGAAGACACTAAATTAGTAGAATAAATTGGCATGAATATGTGCAATGGAATCAATCAATTATACTCATCCTTAACCCTAGAAAATAATCTAGCCTAACATGCTTGAAATTGAAACATAAAACATAATAAAATAATACATAAATAATTAAATAAACAGAGTAATTACTTGAATGTAATAATTAATTGGAAAAAGAAATGAATTCAATTTATCCATGTATTGATGCCGCTCCTTTAATAAATTGCTAAAATCTCACTACTTGAATACAAAGAAAAATAAAAATAAAAGAAATAATAGAATACTGCTCCCTCCTTTCTTTCCAACGAGAAGAAGCAACCATAAAATTTTAAAAAAAATAACTCAACTCCCCTTTCCAAAGTCAACAACTCTCTTCTTTCTTTCCAACGAGAAAAGGTGTCTTTATTCTTATCTCTTGTTGTTCCGTGTTTTAATTTTTTTTCTTTCTTTTTTTTTTTTTAAGAAAACTAAAGGATTATCTTTTTTTAAAATCCCTGCTTGGCTGCTCCTGATTCCTCTCCTTAATTATCGCATGCTCCTTATCTTCTAAATCAATTATATTGTATTGGCTTTGTCCATTATTGTGCACCTGATTGCATAATAAATAAATAATTACAACTAAAATAGAATTAATATAAAATTGGACTAATAAATTTATTTTAAGAGGAAATAAACATATAAATAATATGATTATCAAATACCCCCAAACCTAGATTTTGCTAGTCCTCAAGAAAAATAAAAAAACAAAAAATGAAACAAATAAAATCCTACATACAACTAAGCCACTTTTGTAGGGAACACGATAGTATTTAGCGTATACTACAAGCCTTTAAACCTCTAGGTGTCCCTAATAAGAGGAGTTTTGTGACACCCCCAAAATAGGTATACATCACCCATTCTGAGTCGTCAAATACATGGTATAAAAACAAATACAACTTCATTAATACAATTGTCGTGCAAAATACGACAACACATATACTGTGAGTTTAAATACAAATATTGTCTAATAGACAGTATTCAAACTCAAAAGGAGTCCTCATTACAATTATTGATACACTATTTTACAAAATAGTGAGGACTGCTAAACAACTGTCTAGAACCATCATTCCACACCCCGACTACTTCCCGCTATATTCTCGCTTCCTGAGAAGAAAATGGAACAAAAAGGAAAAGGGTGAGCTCAACTAGCCCAGTAAAGAATATTATGACTAAGATAAAGAACAACAATTTATCTTTAGCCTTCAACAAATCAGATAAAATATAATGGACAACCAGTTTTAGATCAATATTCGCAGCGAAAATAATAATTCATTAGAAGAGTTAAGTAGAGAATGAAATCTACTATCATCTATGAATTTAAAAGTCCATCATTAATATTTTATCCATGTAACATCAATCAATATACATCTTGCATCAAATATTCATTTTGCACTACAGGACAAAGATATTCATTTGTATCACCAGTTGGTCATGTTCATCTCAACACCTGTTCATCTTTGCACTACGAGCCAAAGATATTAATCAGGTAATCATTCATCTTTGCACTATAGGCCAAAGATATTCATCAAGTATCACCATTAAGGGTTGAGGATGATGAAAAATATTTTTAAGAAATGAATCCAGTTGGACAAAAGAACAAAGATTAGGGATTCGTACTTTGGAGAATCCAAGTTCAAAAATACTCCATAATAAACCATAGTGGAGTAAACTTCAAGAATGAAGATCAAAACATGGATACAATCAAAGATAGTAACAATAATAGATATCTGGGACAAAGAAGAAAAAATTTCATTTTTTGGTGAATAGTGTCGTATTCGTGAATAGTGTCGTATACGTGAATAGTAACCCCGACACAAAAAGGTAGAAATTCCACAATAAAATTCATATCAATATTTCAGCATAATGATATTGAAAGAAATAATATCATTTACGAAGAAAATAACATCCCTTACCTCAAAAGAATAGTATTTCTGAACGGAATATCAGATATGATGCTGAAGGAAACTTGCACTGAATAACAACTCTCAAAATATCTAAATACTCACAAAATACGCTCGATAATATAGAGAGATAAAACTTGTTTCTGGTGTGATTTTCAATTCTAACTAAGCACCCTATTTATAGAAAAATGCTAGAATGCCAAAGGAGACTAAATTAATAAAATAATAATAAAAAATTTCTACGCACATTTATTTGACCAAATTATCAGCCATCACAAGTGGGGCCCACCAGAAATTAGAATTTCCACACCAACCAAAAGTGGGGCTCACCATATTTTTAAATTAAAATATTTAATTTTCGAAACTTCAATAATTCATAATAAATAGCCCTTTTATCAGAAAAATACGAATTTTATGTCCATTCCATAGGAAATTAAATTCTCTACAACTTTGTAGCTTTAAGTTTTTTTAAATTCCAAACGAAAAATGCCCGAAATCTACATACGGACGATTTTTAATACCTTCATTCTGACAAAATACTGATAAAATACCTCAGCATTAATTCCTTCATTTATATCAACACAAGATAAATATTTCCCTATCCATCCACATAAAATAAATATTTTCTTATCATATAAATCGATAATTAATTATTCACAAATAATATTACTGAATCACAATTATGATAACTAGGTCGTTCCTAGGAAAGAGGGGGCTTTTCGATAAGGATTTTTTCTTACTGGCACGCAATTAGGTGACCAAACCCCTTTCCTAGACAGAACTTCCTTAGACATTTCCAATAATGCTATCTAAAAATATTATTCAAATAACACTACTAGAAAATCAATCTATAGCGACGGGATTTAGCGACGGTCGGGGCAGAACCGTCGCTATATATGTATATAGCGACGATCTAAGTCTGACCGTTGGTATAGGCCTCTGATGGTTGTCTATTACGAGGGTCACAGTTTGGCCGTCGGTATAGGAATTTTTTTTTTGGGATTTTAATGAGGGTCATAACTCATAAGGGAGGTGTAGATAATAACGAGGGTTAAAGGGGGTGTTTTATCGGTCACAAATCTCCTGTTCTTTCCCCAAATCTACATCTCAATCAGTCGATTAACATCTCAGTCACTCGATCAACATCTTTCAAAGATTTGGATCGTCCATCTCACCACTCGATCAATATCTTGAAGATTCAGATTGTCCATCTCTCGCCATTTTGCATCTCGTGTTCACCGGACTTCATTTCACTCCATCTCTCCATCCGGCTTGAAGCATCATTTTTACTGGTTGTTTGAGCAGGTATAATTTCATTATTTAGGTTTTCAATTTTATTTGTCCCTTAGTTGTTATGATTTCCTCTATTTCTCTCCTTCCTCTAACAAGCCCTAAATTTACTAATTTTGGGATACCCTTCTGTGGGGTGTTTTGTGAGCCACTGTGGTTCAGGTTCAATGTCATATTCATATGACATTGGTAGCAGCTACTAATTAAATTTGATGGGAAGCAACTGATTCTGTAAATTTTCGCATAAGCAACTATTGTATAAAATTTAAATGACACAAGTCTTCAAGTGTAACAACATTTTAATAAACATGAAAGGAAATTTAACTTCAAACTTTGTAATTTTACAAATGAAACTTCTCTTTTCTTTTTTGGAAAAATAGGAGTAGCAAGTTGGTTTAAAATTATCCCAGAAGTCCTAGAAATTTTAAATTCCTCAGAATAATTGAGTTCTGGACTTAATGCAGAGTTTCCAATGAATCGAGATAGTTCCTTAGAATTCCAACACATGTATTATTTACCATCAAAGTCACAGTATGATCTTTAATTGCATGCCACAAATTCTAGAGAAAACATTTAGCATTTCAAATTGTAACTTCATCATCAATTTTCTTTACGCATAATTAATAGGCTGCAAAAATTCAAATTGAGCTAAATTACATCAAATAAATATAATATAATCAAACAATGAACCGAATTGAGCGCCAAAGAAAATAAAAAAAATACAGAATTACCTTGGTTTGTAAATTATAGGTTTACTGACTTTTCATTATCAAATTTCTGGCACGTCGTTAATGGCGGAATAAATAAGAATATATTAAAAAATATATATATAAAATGTTGTTGTTTTTCGGATCTGTGGAGATAAAATATAACTGGATTGTATTGTGTTTCACATCCGTTTTGTGTTCTACTGAATTCTGTTGACACTCGTACAATGCGTGTCACGATTACAACACTCGCTGCCTGTTCTGACGTTCGGTTCAGATTTTTGTTTTTTGGGTTTGGGCTTGTAACCAAATTCAATATCAACTTCATTACATCCTAATGTACTTCCTTTGGTTGTATGGGATAATTTTAGACCAATAATGTACTTCCTTTGGTTGTATGGTGCGCTTTGGTTGGCACAATCAATCCTTTTATTGGCTTATATTAGTATATAGATGTTGGTTATATCTCAACACCTAATTTACAGAGAATTAACTGCCACTTTTCTATACCTTATTGACTGATTGTTCTTCAACACTGTTTATGATTACTTCGCGCACCAATAATTTATTTAATAAAGAGTTGTGTAGATAAAATATGAAGGAAAAGATGTTTTATAGACTTCTGATAAAGTAAATACTAATTGTATTGTTTCATGCTATGACACTTGTAGGGTAGTAGAAAAGCCAAACTATTCATATCAACATTCAGAATTGTTTAAGAAAAGTTAGTTTACAAACCATCACCACTTATAGCATGCGATGCTGATGGTTGTTCAATTTGATTTAGGGACATAATATTATGGATAAGATGTGGATGAAATTACCAAGATATTCTAGAGAATATCTTGCAGGCATAGAGAGATTTCTAGACTTTGGTTTCGAAAAAGTGGGCATGGTAACGGGAAGAATTCCTTGTCCATGTAAGAAATGTGTAAATGGCCGATACCAGATTCGAGCTACTATTCGTGAACATTTGATTTGTGATGAATTTATGTTTGGCTACACGAATTGGGTGCATCAAGGGGAAGATGTGATTGTCAAGGATGTGAGTAATGATGATAGTTCACGACGAACCATCACAATCCGAAGATGATCATCGTATGCCTGAGATGGTAAATGATATATTTAGGGATCACGGTGTGGAATCATCGGCTGAAGCTATAAAATACCAAAAGTACATGTCAGAGGCCAATCAACCATTATATCCTGGATTGAAATTAAGACTATCCTTTCATTCATTGTATGGCTTTTCAATCATAAAAATGTTAGCAAATGGACTGACGTGTCCATTGATGGTTTGCTCCGTAAGTTCAAGTCATCATTTCCATCATTTGCAAACTTTTTGATAATTTTATGAAATAAAGAAAATGGTTGGAAATTTAGGGTTTGGTTATGAGAAGATTGATGCTCGCGAGAATGATTGTATGCTCTTTTGAGAGGAGAATGAAAAATTAGAGTCTTATGTACAGGTTTGGAAATCATTGAGATGGAAGCAGATCGAGATGGTTGTACCGGAGAATGCACAAATAGATACAAATGCTAAGAGGAGCAAAGTAGTAGTGAAGCAATTACGTTATTTACCGTTAATTCTTAGATCGCAGAGGCTATTTATGTCCAGAAAGCGCAAAATACTTGACTTGGCATCATGTAAAGCTGACGAAAAGATGGAGTGAATCGTCATTAAATTTTACTCTGCAGACTTGGAAGCATTTGGATACAATGTACCTACATTCTCTCAAGAATATCAAATGTAAGACTTTGGACGTCCACCGATAAAGATGAGTCCCTTTACCCATGGGTCACCAGATAGTATATGGCCAATGTGGATTTGTTGTTTATAACTTGCCACCATGGATGTGTATGAAGCAGAGTATTTTATCATGCCATTGTTAATACTTGGTCCAAACTCTCCATGTAATGATATTGGCGATGTATATGCAACCTTTAATTGAAGAGTTGAAGATACTATGGAGTAATGGGGTTGAAACGATGATGCATCTATATCGGTATAAAGTTCCAAATGCGTCTTTGCATTATTGTGGACAATTAGTGATTTTCCAGCTCTTGCTATGTTGTCTGGTTGGAGCACTAAAGGTAAGTTGGCTTGTCCATCATGTCAAATGAACACTCGTTCTTGTGGATTGCAAAGTAAGGAATGTTATATTGGGCATCGTTGTTTTCGAGAGTCGGGTCATAGTTCATGGGTTTGATACACGAAGATTTAAGCGGACAATGTGACCATAGTGAATTTATGGTGGTGCCATCGAGGATCCGATATTCTCGAACAAGTTAATGCCATTAATGTCACTTTTGGAAAGACACCCACTAGCACGAAGACCATTCCCCATGACTCAAAAACATAATTGGAGGAAGAAATCTATTTTCTTTGAATTGCCATATCAAGGATACTTTTGTTCAAGGCCACAATTTAGATGGAATGCACATTGCCAAAAAACATTTGTGATAGCTTTGATTGGGACATTGTTGAGTGTGCAAGGAAAGTCAAAAGATAATTTAAAAGCACGATTGGACTTGATGAAAATGGGTATAAGAAGAGAGCTCCATCCAATACCCGCAAGAAAGCAATTCAAAGTACCTTTTTACCGTACAAGTAAGCTACTCAATGTCTAAGAAAGAAAGACATGATTTCTTGCAAGTGTTCAAAAATGTTAAGGTACCTGATGGATATGCTTCAAATATTTCACATTGCATCAATTTGAAGGGGGGCAAGATCTCAGGTCTTAAAAGTCACGACTGCCATATTTTAATGCAACAATTACTTCCAATAGCAATACGATGTACCAACTTGCCTAGACATGTCTGCTCAACAATAATTGAACTTTGTAACTACTTTAGAGAATTATGTTCCAACTATAACACATTGGAAGATTATGAACGGTTGAACAAGAAAATTCTGTTAATACTTTGCAAGCTTGAGATGGTGTTTCCTCCTGCTTTCTTTGATATAATGGTACATTTGTGTGCCCACCTTGCTGAAGAGGTGAAGATAGCCGGAAATGTGAAATATCGACAAATGTGGGCTTTTGAAAGATACATGGGCAAGTTAAAAGGGTATATTCGCAATGTAAGTCGCCCGTATGGGTCAATTGTAGAAGAGTATATCGCTGAAGAATGTGTTACATTTTGCTCAAGATATTTGAGTCAACATAATGTTGCATGGAAACGAGTTGGAAGAAATGAAGATGGATACGAACAAGGTGAATCAAGTTTATCTGTATTCAGAAGCATAGGTCGATTTCTTAATGTCCCAAAAGTTTGTACTCTATGTGGCGATGATGTCAAGAGTGCACACACAGTATGTCTTTATTCAATTGTACATAGGTTGAGTCATATCTAAGGTGAGTAAATAAAGAATGACATTTATTGTTCGAAATATTAATAACGTTTGTTAGCTAGCTAGCTATGACAAAAAATTTGTTTGTTTATTTGTTTGTAGTAATCCGTGTTCTCTAACCTCGCATTCAAAGGCTCACGATCCTATCATCATCATAAGCATTCTATAACTATTTCAAATAATAAACATACATTGTTCATTATACAAAAGTCTCAAAACATGGTCCCAAGGTCTCTAACCTTAACTTTAAATACACCATTTATAATACAAATAGTTTACTCAAGAAATTCCATTAGATAATAACTAATTTAACATTCATTCTAAAATTACTCCCGGATCTTGCCCTTGCCCTTGTCCTTCGTGATTAGATCCTTTCGCTTAATCGAAAAATAGAGGTCATGATATAGCAAGAGTAAGCAACTAATTTGCTTCACAAGTTTATAAAGACAAAGGATATATATCATGACTTAGAAAGAAATATTGCCTTCAATGTTCAACAATAATATAAGATTGTGAAGGAACATGAATTAATAATCAACAATTGAATATTCGATAATTGAATAACATGAATCGAGTGGTTTTGAATAACCATGAACATTTGCCAAGGTGCTCAAAGTGATTTAAATCGACCTTTAAAAAGTTTTGGTATTCAAGGATCACCTTTCATACCCCGTGATTTATGCATAAACACTTAATAATCCGACATTGATATCATGCCTTAATCAAATTTGTTCATTTTCTACCAAGAGTTCTTACCATATCAATTAATAAGAACAGCTTATTTAAAATCCATTTGATTTAACAAATTTAGACATGCTTGATCTAGCCGATACAATTAGCATAGATCTATCCCATAAACAAGCTCATAAATGAAGAACTTTAATTTAATTCACGCTCAACGGCAAGAGAATCTGAATTCAATCGCACAAAGTGCTAATTTCAATAATTGATAAAGACGGAATAATCATCAATAATTATTCACTAATATGCTTTTGAAAATAATAACTCAAGTCGAAGTTAGGAAACTTGCCTCGATCAGAGGTTACAGCCTACGTAAATAAATTTCTATCCACTATGTAGTTAAATTATCTTCCTTCGAGAGACCTATAATTAGTCTTTCAATTAGTCAATGCATAACATCGATTATGTAATCACATAGATATCATACATTACAATAAGTTCTTATAAACATTATCATGCCTAGATAGTGTTATTATTAATTAACCACTACCTTTAATTCACATAATATTATTAACTTAGATAATATTAATTCACCTTCTAGTATTATTGGTTCACTAATAATACTTTAAATCATTTACCAACATTTTATTCACTTACTAATATTATTAATCATTTAATAATATTTTATCCCTTTACTAATATTATTAATCATTTAATAATATTTTATTCACTTACTAATATTATTAATCATTTAATAATATTTTATTCACTTACTAATATTATTAATCATTTAATAATATTTTATTTAATCTCTAATATTATTATTTAATAATAATACTCTAATCTAATATTTTTATTTACATAACAACATCATATTATAATATTATTAGTATTATAATAATATTCCAATGATTTATTAAATTAATAAACAATTTATTCTAATTGTTCATCCTTTAATAACCTCTTATTTAATATCCATAAAAGGTCATAAGTAATATTTATTATTATAAATTACCAAAATGCCCTAAGATAGTCATGATATAATATATTATGAGCATTCAAGCATAAAAATCATATTTTTCTCATTAAAGGCATCATTTAACTATTTATTTCTTTTATTCATAACTCTAATCATTTTTAGGAAAATAGCAAACTGATTCCAAAAATTCTCAGCTTCTGGATTTTAACAGAATATGAACCAACAATGATCCTCTAATTTTTCTAGAATTTTAGAAAATGATTTACTATTTTTAGAGTGTCCAAAACACTCGGATCTTGCTCTATTTTTCATAAATTGAGTTTTACTCAGAAAAATCTGAAATTTTCAGGGTATGCTCTCTTAACATATATGAAGCTACTGTAAAAATTTTGGAATTTTCCAGTGTATACACAGTGAGATATTCGTAGGATAATATTTATGGAGTCCTTTACTAAATAGTCATTACGCACAATATATAACTCAAACGTGTCCGCTTTTTTTTCCTACGCGTAGATAACTTCATAAGGTACCTCTGTAATATTTTTCCAGATTTTTACAAGACAAGGAACTGACCGAAACAGCCTCATGAAAAAAACAAGTCAAGAGCTGATTTAGAGTTTCAAAGCTTTAGCATATAAAGTGGACTGTTTTGGGAAAAATAATCTTAAAGGTTTCAAAACTTACTAGATTTGTGATTCACCACTTGGGTTTACTAGATAACTCATGTATCTAGCACCCCCTTCGACGGATCATAATTCCAAGTTGTAGAACTTGAGTTACACAAGATTTAGTGGAAGAAAACAAGAGTTTTCACCCTTGGAGAACATATGCTCATTTTCTTCCTCTAAGTTTTAGATCCAACACTCAAGATACTTAGTTCCATGCATGATGGTATGTATAACTAGTGTATCTTGAGTAGTTGTACATAACCCCATCAAAACTCAAGCTATCAAAACAAGGTAAGAGAAGAAGATGAAGGTACATTATATACTTGACTTAGTGGCTACCTTCCTTGATTTTCCAAAGTAACTAATAAACTTAGGGGCATAAACAACTAGCACTCCTATATTTTTTTCTTTCTATGGATGAAATTCTCTTTTTTCTCTCTTTGAAGTTGGCTAGCTTGGGAGCAAGAGATAGAAGAAGAAGATGAAGAAGATGGAGAGAAAATGAAATGTTGGAATATTTAATGAAGTGTTGAAGAATGAGATGTGCATTCAAAATGTAATGGGCAATTCATTATTAATTCTCCCACAATCATTTTGTTGCCCATTAGGTAAAACACTTTGTATTATTACTTACCTTAGGTTAAACATGATTAAATGTGCATAATGGAGTGGCAAACCAATGGGAGCCTTACAACATTGTCCTTATGTTTAATCATGTCTACTAATGGACAAGCTAGATTAATTAATCCACTTAGGATCCTCATAATATCCACCATTTAGCTTTTTATTTTAAATGCCCAATTTTGATTAATCAAATGTCTAGAATACCCCAATCAAGTGGGCTAAGTATTGGATTACATTTTATTTTCCTTGGGCTTTTCTTTTTTAATTGATTTGGGCTAGATAAAAAACATAGTCCAACAATTTTAATAATGTTACCCAATTTGATAATTTAGGGTTTTCATCTCCAATCATATGAAGTTTAATTACTTATACATATGATTTTATCTCATAACCTAATTAGATTTACAAGAATTAGGTTTAAAATTATTAGTCACTTGAAATACTAAGTTTACCCACTTAAGTTAGTATATATATAAAATACTAACTTTTTCGTGTTACCATAACCCTTAGGTTATTTAATATCCTTACCTAATGTATAATTAGGTCACAAGGCTTTTCATTTTTAATGAAATCCATAAATGTATGTATCCATATATAACACAAAGTAAAAAAAAAATGTACATACATACATGGTGACTTAAAATTCACTGCTATTACATCCTCCCCCTTATAAGAAGAATTCGCCCTAATTAATTACATATAAGGTTACTCAAAAGGTGTGGGTAATTTTCTTATCCTTTCTTCAAGTTCCCACGTAGCTTCTTCAAAGATTGTGGTTCCTCCAAAGAACTTTTTACGTAATGTATAACCTTATTTCGCAATTTCGCTCCTTTCATCTAAAACTTCGATCGAATTTCCTCAGACGATAAATCTTTTTCGACCGAATTGGCTCGCACGATATCACATGCTTGTAATCAGCTTATATGGTCAGAAGATCGACATACATGAAACACATTATGAATATGTTCCAGTCAGAGGTAGAGCTACCTCAGACGCCACTTCACTTCGCCTATCTTCTTCAAGATCTCAAAAGGTCCAATAAATCTTGACTCAAATTTTACCTTTCTTTCCAAACCTTATCTTTCCTTTCCAAGGAGATACTTTCAAAAATGCATGGCTTCCCACCTCAAAATCTCGCTTCTCGCGATGTAAGTCTCCAGATACTTCTTTCCGGCGATCTTGAGTCGCTACCACCGGCTCTAATCACCTTAATGGTCTCTACTATCTCTCGCCGCATCAGCCTCGTCCCAACAAATTGACGCTCACCCACTTCATCCCAAAGATATGGGCGTTTCTACATTTCCTCCCATATGTTGCTTCAGATTTACGCGGCATTCCGATGTCGTCAAGGTAGTAGCTATTGTTGTATGCTAACTCTACCAATGGAAGATGATCCTCCCAACTACCCTTGAAGTCCATCACACAAGCTCGAGCATGTCTTCAAGTGTTTGAATCGCTCTCTCACTTTGCCCATCTGGCTCATGGATGATACGCGTGCTCATCCGTAGTCGCATTCCCCATTCTTTCTTCAAGACTCTTCCGTAAGTTTGACGTGAAACGCGGATCCCTATCCACACAATAGATACTGCACGCCATGTCTCGATATAATTTCTTTGATGTATAGTTTGGCTAATCGGTCCAGACTATACCGATCTTGATCGGCAAAAAGTGAGCCGACTTCAGAAGACGATCTACGATCACCCATATGGCATCGCGGTCCCTTTATGCTGTCGAAGTCCCACCACAAAATCCATCGTGATGTGCTCCCATTTCCACTCCGAATCTCTAAAGGTCAGAATAGTCCACTTTGGCCGTTGATGTTCTCCTTGACTCTCCGACAAGTTAGACATTTATCGACACATTCTCGCAACATCTCTTCATGTTTGGCCACCAAAAGTGTCGACGTAAGTCTTGATACATTTTTGTGCTTCCCGGTGTATCGAGTACTCAGATATGTGCTTCTTTGCGTAATCTCTCTCTTAGTTCGTATTAATCTGCATCCAAATTCGCCCTTCAAATCTTAGCAAATCCAAGTACATCAATCTTTGTATTTCAATTCATCCCTTCACCTAACCTGGCTTTGATGTCGTCGCAATCTTCGCCCTTCTCTTGAGCCTCTTTAACCTTATCTAATAAAGTAGGCTCACGCCACAAGAATAATTTCTCATCGACTCTCGGGTACTTAACCTCTAAGTCAAGTCGCTCAAATCCTTCACCAATTCCTCTGAATGGTTAACTTCAATAACTTCTCTCTCGCTTTTTCTCGTCAGGCATCACCACTACATTTGCTTTTGTTCGATGGTATGTAATCTCACAATCATAATCCTTGATCAATTCTAGCCATCTACACGCCTCATATTTAGCTCCTTTCGGGTGAAGATATACTTTAGACTCTTATGATCCGTGATATATCTCACACTTTCTCCATACAAATAGTGCCTCCAAATTTTCAAGGCAAAACCATCGCCGCTTAACTCTGTGTCATGAGTCTGATAACCCTTCTCATAGTCCTTTAGTCGACGTGGAAGCGACGCGAATGACCTTGCCATGTCAAGATCAAGACACGCCAAGACCCTTGTGTGACGATCACTATACACTACAAATCCTCCCGTGTTGTCCCAGAAAGCCAACATGTGTGCTCGATCGAGTTTCTTCTTCAATTCCATGAAACTCGTTTCACATTTTTCCGCCCAAACGAACTTCACCGCTTTCTAGTAAGGTTGGTCAATGGCGATGCTACCTTTGAAAAATCTTGATGAATCTTCGATAAGATCCTCGCTAATCCCAAGAAACTCCTAATTTTCGCTTTTGTCTTTGGTCGTCTCCCGCTGATAACCGCTTCTACTTTGGCCGGATCTACCAAACACCATCTTTGTCGATAACGTGACCCAAAAATTGCACTCTCCGCAACTAAAATTCACACTTGGAGAACTTTGCATACAACTTCTCCTCCTTAACGCCTCCAACACTTTCCTTAGATGTTCGCCGTGATCTTCCTCTCGCTCTCTCGAATATACCGTAATGTCGTCGATGAACACGACAACAAACTTATCCAAATATCGCTTAAACACTGCTCATCAAATCCATGAATGTCGCCGGTGCATTAGTTAACCCAAAAGACATTACCGTAAACTCAAAGTGTCCATACCGAAGTTCTCAATGCCGCCTTTGAACATCCTCATGTCTCACCTTCATTGGTGATAACCACCCTCAAGTCAATTTTTGAAAAGTATTTTGCCCCTTCAACCGATCAAACAAATCGTCGATCCCGGCAATGGGTATTTATTCTTAATGGTGACCTTGTTTAACTCTCTCAGAGTCGATATAAAGTCTTAATGACCCATCCTTCTTCTTTACTTAATAAGACCGGTGCTCCCTATGGTGATACGCTTGGTCGAATGTATCCTTTATCTAACAACTCTTGTAGTTGAACCATCGCCTTCATTTCTACAGAGCCATACGACACGGCGCTTTGATACCGGTGATGTCCCCTCGTGCCAAATCGATAACAAACTCTATCTCTATCCGTGGCAATCCTTAATTTCATCCGGGAAAACGCCAACTAATTCCTTTATAATAGGTATTTGACCCAGCTTCACCTCGATTCTCATGGGTATCCACAACGTGAGCCAAATAACCTATACAACCCTTCCTAAAGCAACTTCCTTGTTTGCATCATCGCCGACAACAAGATTGTCTTGGCGATTTATCGCCATAAAATACCACCTTTGACTTATTTTGAGTCTTTAGGTGTACGACTTTTCTTACAAATACCAATGACCGCCCATGACTTGATAACCAATCCATCCCAAGGATTACATCAAACTCTCCAAGATTTAATCCAGATCAAATCCACGTTGTTTAAAACCTCTTACATTAGCACAACAGCCCTATAGATGTAGTCTGTGGATAATTTCTTTGTTTGCTACTTCTACATTCATTGGGTGTTCTAATAGTTCATGAGGTAAACTTAATCTTTGAGCAAATTCATCGATACAAAAGAACATGAAGCTCCCTTAATCAATAACACATAGGCATTTATATCATTGATCGGAATTATATACCGACACCACCTCCCCGGATGCCACAAAGATTCAGACCGCCATATTGAATGTCCGTGTGTTCATTCGCTTTGGTCGGGCCGGTCCTCCACCGTTGTCTTTGTGTTATTGCCTCGCTGCCATTTCCGCCATCCATGCTTTTCTTCTTCTTGGGCAATCCTTGATCCGATGTCCCACTTCACCACAATTAAAGCAACCTCCTTTCTTCACCTTAGTACAATTGGGTGAGGTATGCCTTCTTGCCCACATGTATAATATATCATTTTTCCTTTCAAGCACTTCGAGTGACCCTTTCCACAGCTCCCACACACCGACTTCTTTTGTTGCACGCTTCTTGTCAGATCTCCAGACATTACTACCCCCATCGCTTCCATTTCCGCTTCTTATTGTTGCCACCGCCATCGCCGACATTTTGATTCCCACCTTTCGCTTTCTTCTTGTTTCTTCTCCGATCAGATTCGAGACCGCTTCGCTTCCTCCTTTCGCTATAAGAGCTTTTTTCCAACAGAGTTGAGAATGATGTGATTTGTAAAACCGCTACCTTACTATAAATCCACCCGCTTTAGTCCATTTTCAAACCTTCGCGCTCGCCTCTCAGGTCCACCGATGTGGAGCTTAACCGCCAATTCATTGAATTTCGCAAAGATACCGACATCGACATATTCTCCTGCTTCAGCCCAAGAACTTGATCTCCATTCTTGCTTGAACACTCTCGTGGAAGTAGTTCTCAAAGAACAACTTCTTGAATGCTTCCCAAGTCACGATTCCAGCCCGCTTTTGTTCGTTGGCATCCCACCAATAGCTAGCCTCCCTTCATTAAGTAGGTAAAAAAAATTGTCTTCGTTTCTTCGCTACTCTAGCAATAACGAAGGCCTTCTCAATCTCCTTTACCCACATTTGGGCTTCTATCGGGTCCGTTGTTCCTCCTCAACTCAAGGCGGTCCCACCGCCTTGAAGTCCTTAAAGTTTACTATTTGGGTGCTCGCTCGATTTTTCGCAGTTGAGCTTGATTCTCATGGCTTCAACCATCATGTTAATAAAATCTTGCATTGGGTTTTGTTGAGATCCCACGCATTATTAATCGATTCTTCAATATCTTGGTTCCCGAGTCCACGCTCGCGCGCCATTATCTAGTGAAACAAAAATTCTAACACGTTACTCGGATTTATTATCATATGATTACTTAGTATGTAATACGCTATTTATTTAAACAATCGATGATCATTATGTGAGAGTTTTAAGTTACCTAGATTTTAAAGTCTTTCTCCCCGCTTAGTGGGTTAAGTTTGTTTTTAAAGAACATTTTCCAAATCACCATCAATTCACATAATATTAAATAGAAAATTTACTATTTAAAATTTTCTAACACATATCATAATAATATCGCATTTATATTCATACACCAATCTTCAAATGACTTACACGATTAATACAGTATATTTTATAAATGCTACTATCCCATTTTAACACAAAAGATGGATTAACTCATAATGATACCTCCCTACAAACACAATTAGGGAAAGTACCTAACCATTTACTACCTCACACACCGTTGAGGTTTACATCAACATAAAACCTTATTACACAACAAGAAAGGTACTAATGCATCTATTTACAACTGGCCATCACATCATCACCACGGTGGCCCCGCCAGTCACCCGACAGCTCCTAGGGAAGCAACTACTCTGTAATCCCCACGCCGAACGGATCGACTAGACTCTCCTATCTCAGAGTGGACCCTCCTAGCCTCAATCGCTACCGGGCCCTCATACACGCAGCTGGCCTAATGCCGCCCCTAAAGTCTCCACTCGACCTTCATGGCATCCAAAGCACATCTCTAATAGGTCCACCTGCTTGGCCGATTTATGAAATGCTTCTTCCACCCAGATCTTGTCTCGCAATCTCTACGCTAAACTCACTCAGACGCCAGATGCTCTACTCTCAATGTCGCTAACTTTGCCTTTCTCCCCGCTTCTAGCCGGACTCAGATCTCTCGCTTAGCTCCATCTCAGGCTCGATAAGCAAAGATCCTTATACCGCCTCCGCGTGTTGATGGTTCATATTCTCCGCTTCCAATCGCAAAAAAACTTTTGCTCCTCGAAAGCATGGTTTTTTCTAAAAAGTTACTAATCATCACATCCTTCGAGGTGTCCGACACCTCCTCCGGGACGCACCTCCTCCCCGGTCCATGTAATGGCTCCCCGACTATCACCGCATCCTATAAAACAAGGATATAACATCAAGATTACAATAAAATATATCCATTGATGAAATGAAATAATATTTTATTAATATAACACATACTCGATGAATTTCCACAATCCATCTCCTAACATACTCCAGAAGAGTTTTCTACTAAGGTTATAACCTAGGTTTCGATTCCTAATGTTTATAACCCATGCCTTTGATACCAACCTCGTGACGCCCCCAAATCCGTGTTCTCTAACCTCGTATTCAAAGGCTCACGATCCTATCATCATCATAAGCATTCTATAACTATTTCAAATAATAAACATACATTGTTCATTATACAAAAGTCTCAAAACATGGTCCCAAGGTCTCTAACCTTAACTTTAAATACACCATTTATAATACAAATAGTTTACTCAAGAAATTCCATTAGATAATAACTAATTTAACATTCATTCTAAAATTACTCCTCGGATCTTGCCTTGCCCCCTCTCTTTCAGATTAGATCCTTCTAAGCTTAATCGAAAAATAGAGGTCATGATATAGCAAGAGTAAGCAACTAATTTGCTTCACAAGTTTATAAAGACAAAGGATATATATCATGACTTAGAAAGAAATATTGCCTTCAATGTTCAACAATAATATAAGATTGTGAAGGAACATGAATTAATAATCAACAATTGAATATTCGATAATTGAATAACATGAATCGAGTGGTTTTGAATAACCATGAACATTTGCCAAGTGTGCTCAAGTGATTTAAATCGACCTTTTAAAAGTTTTGGTATTCAAGGATCACTTTTCATACCCCGTGATTTATGCATAAACACTTAATAATCCGACATCGATATCATGCCTTAATCAAATTTGTTCATTTCTCTCAACCAAGAGTTCTTACCATATCAATTAATAAGAATGCTTATTTAAAATCCATTTGATTTAACAAATTTAGACATGCTTGATCTAGCCGATACAATTAGCATAGATCTATCCCATAAACAGCTCATAAATGAAGAACTTTAATTTAATTCACAGCTCAACGGCAAGAGAATCGGAATTCAATCGCACAAAGTGCTAATTTCAATAATTGACAAAGACGGAATAATCATCAATAATTATTCACTAATATGCTTTTGAAAATAATAACTCAAGTCGAAGTTAGGAAACTTGCCTCGATCAGAGGTTACAGCCTATTTAAATAAATTTCTATCCACTATGTAGTTAAATTATCTTCCTTCGAGAGACCTATAATTAGTCTTTCAATTAGTCAATGCATAACATCGATTATGTAATCACATAGATATCATACATTACAATAAGTTCTTATAAACATTATCATGCCTAGATAGTGTTATTATTAATTAATTAACTACCTTTAATTCACATAATATTATTAACTTAGATAATATTAATTCACCTTCTAGTATTATTGGTTCACTAATAATACTTTTAAATCATTTACCAACATTTTATTCACTTACTAATATTATTAATCATTTAATAATATTTTATCCCTTTACTAATATTATTAATCATTTAATAATATTTTATTCACTTACTAATATTATTAATCATTTAATAATATTTTATTCACTTACTAATATTATTAATCATTTAATAATATTTTATTTAATCTCTAATATTATTATTTAATAATAATACTCTAATCTAATATTTTTATTTACATAACAACATTATATTATAATATTATTAGTATTATAATAATATTCCAATGATTTATTAAATTAATAAACAATTTATTCTAATTGTTCATCCTTTAATAACCTCTTATTTAATATCCATAAAAGGTCATAAGTAATATTTATTATTATAAATTACCAAAATGCCCTAAGATAGTCATGATATAATATATTATGAGCATTCAAGCATAAAAATCATATTTTCTCATTAAAGGCATCATTTAACTATTTATTTCCTTTTATTCATAACCTAATCATTTTTAGGAAAAATAGCAAACTGATTCCAAAAATTCTCAGCTTCTGGATTTTAACAGAATATGAACCAACAATGATCCTCTAATTTTTCTAGAATTTTAGAAAATGATTTACTATTTTTAGAGTGTCCAAAACACTGGATCTTGCTCTATTTTTCATAAATTGAGTTTTACTCAGAAAAATCTGAAATTTTCAGGGTATGCTCTCTTAATATATATGAAGCTACTGTAAAAATTTTGGAATTTTCCAGTGTATACACAAAGTGAGATATTCGTAGGATAATATTTATGGAGTCCTTTACTAAATAGTCATTACGCAAGACAATATATAACTCAAACGTGTCCGCTTTTTTTTCCTACGCTGAGATAACTTCATAAGGTACCTCTGTAATATTTTTCCAGATTTTTACAAGACAAGGAACTGACCGAAACAGCCTCATGAAAAAACAAGTCAGTAGCTGATTTAGAGTTTCAAAGCTTTAGCATATAAAGTGGACTGTTTTGGGAAAAATAATCTTAAAGGTTTCAAAACTTACTAGATTTGTGATTCACCACTTGGGTTTACTAGATAACTCATGTATCTAGCACCCCCCTTCGACGGATCATAATTCCAAGTTGTAGAACTTGAGTTACACAAGATTTAGTGGAAGAAAAACAAGAGTTTTCACCCTTGGAGAACATATGCTCATTTTCTTCCTCTAAGTTTTAGATCCAACACTCAAGATACTTAGTTCCATGCATGATGGTATGTATAACTAGTGTATCTTGAGTAGTTGTACATAACCCCATCAAAACTCAAGCTATCAAAACAAGGTAAGAGAAGAAGATGAAAGGTACATTATACCTTGACTTAGTGGCTACCTTCCTTGATTTTCCAAAGTAACTAATAAACTTAGGGGCATAAACAACTAGCACTCCTATATTTTTTTTCTTTCTATGGATGAAATTCTCTTTCTTTTCTCTCTTTGAAGTTGGCTAGCTTGGGAGCAAGAGATAGAAGAAGAAGATGAAGAAGATGGAGAGAAAATGAAATGTTGGAATATTAATGAAGTGTTGAAGAATGAGATGTGCATTCAAAATGTAATGGGCAATTCATTATTAATTCTCCC